>CM050167.1:251388523-252071023 GCA_027410445.1 Discoglossus pictus | reverse complement strand
TTGAAAAAATACCTTTTAGTCCATCAAGTTCAACCTTTTTAAGGGATTGAGTTTGTGATTGGGAGTGATTTTTATAGGGAAAGGGTCAAACATGTTTTGAAGGAGATTTCACTTTTAATCCATTTAGAAAATAATGTATAAAATTGGCACGTAATACATCTTGTATTTTCTTCTTGGCATTTATTATAAACTTGGTTCTATAAAATATTCTTTTAAAAAAGTAAACCTATGCATAAAATACTATTTTACGTAAAGCAATACAATAGTGTATTTGATATTTAAGGTGGATCAAACAAATTCATAATTCCACTGCTGTCTTAGAAACGTATTTTCTTCTTTTGAACCCTCCCTTTTTTAATCCATAGCTGGCTCTCAAGGAGCAGAAAGTGTGCTTGCTGTTCAGACTAAATAAATATATTGTGTGAAACAGGGACATCTTCCCATGGGCCACTATATTGAAATTCATGTTTGTATTATTTGACTTAATAGTGGCCATTTTATTTTGGTTGTAGGCAGCTCAAACAATGTATGTTGCTTATCAGGTTTGATATCCTTACACTTTCTGAGTACAGCTTGCATGTCAGTATAATGTTAATTTATGCTTTAAGTGTATGTGGCATATAAATTTCATATTGACAATGTTTGGATAACTGCTATTATTTTATGGTGTATGCTTGTGATTTATGAGAGAGGAAGTCTTACCTAGCAAGGCAAATGTATGTTAATTGAATCTAGTAGCCTAATTTATTTTCTAAAGCATATTTCAGGCCAATTTAATCTAAGATCCTAAAAATGGCACCTAAAAAAGAAGGTACGTTGTCATCAAACAGGCACATTAAATATACATAAAAGAAGGAAATACTTAATGTTTGTTTTGTGCCATCAACTAAATGTATTATCACATCTGAAATATTAATGCTGTGATCTCAGCTGGCTAATTTATAACCAAAGCAAGTTATGAATGATCATATACTGTATTTTCATAGCAATAGAGGCTATATCACAAAGTTGAGAACATCCTCAGTAGTGAGAGAAGTCTCTCAAATCCATATGTAATTCTATCTGATTGATTAAAGATGATTAAAGCATGGATAACTACACAGGAAAATACAATACTGCAGAAATTGTGGATCCTATATAGCAAAATTATGTAAAAGATATATTTGATTTTTATAAATAATACTTCTAGATTCAAAACATATTCATAATTTTATACCTGTTGCTCTTCTACCTACATCATGAGTATTATGTTCTCAGATGCCATCCTAGAGATGGCTCCTTTTAAACTAAATGTGTCATTCTCTGTAAGGGGTTAATCTGTGGCTATGTGATCATAATATTTGCTTAAAGGACCAATTAAGTCAGAATACAATGGCAGTTTAATTAATATACCATGTTTAACATATTTGTGTGTATTAATTCATTATTAAAATAGAGATAACACTACTTACTGATGATTTCAGTTATCTATATTCCACTATGGGTGCAGTCATATTAACAATCCTCCCTGGATTGCAACATTGGCCACACATGCTTTATTCTTTTATTTTAATTTATGTATTAATACAAGAAAATATGTTTATGAAATTGAATATTGCTTAAACAGACGTTGTTTTCAGCGGTCCCTTTAAATAATTTGCTCCGATTGCAGCTCCGACATAACATCTGTATCATGTTTACAGCTTGTTAGAGCGCACAGGAGACCGGTGGACCTTTACTAACCTCTACACAAATATTATCAGTCTTACTAAATTGCGATTTGGCCAATTGAATGGGGCTCTATATTAGCACACAGCATATTTTTTTTTACAGAAGTTTTACTTACTGAAGACCTTGCTTTTGCATAGAAGTTCACGAACTAAAAACCTCTGTAAGAAATATATGCTCTGAGGCTTTAAATCTCTTATATAGAGCCCTATTCAATTGGCCGAATCACAATTTAATAAGGCTGTATATATTTAACAGAACATGCAAATATAACTCCATGCATCAATGCACTGCTTAATAGACATTGTATGTAAACTGAACACCAAATAGAGAAGCTCTTTGGTAAGGTCCAACATTGTAACTCTTCGTCATTTACCTAATTGAACATTAATGTTACTACATATTTTAGCATATTTTGGAAATGCAACTATTCGGATTCTTATAAACAGGAACTTAATCTTATATTTACTTGCCATGCAAATTTTTTTAAATTAAATATGTGTATAAAATATATTTTTTTCCTTTTTATTTGGCTATTTGAAAAATATGGAACTGATCACGTATGGTAATAATTATTCCCCCCCCCCCAATTGCAACTTTATGGAAAAGATTCTTATACTAAAATATTAATTTTTTTTGCCCACTAATATTATATGCTCTTAGCTAATTGTGGCATTAAATTTATTTAAAAATCTCTACACAAACAATAAAGGATTGATAAAATAAATAGTAATTACCTCCCAGTAGTAAACCATGAAATATTTAAACAATATTAATTATAAAACAGATCTCTATTGGGCACATTTTTGAATTTGTTACCATTAACATCTATAGTCATTTTATAAGCTTTATTGCAATTTGTAGTTAATGACCAAGGCCCTCATTCAATTGCAATTTTGCCAATTGAATAGGGGTCTAAATAAGCACATCACATATATTTTTTAAAGAAGTTTTTAGTTATTAAGCATCTATCCAAAAGCAAGGTTTTCACTAACTAAAAACTTCTTTAAAAAATATATATTATGTGCTTATTTAGAACCCTATTCAATTGGCAAAATCTCAATTGAATGAGGGCCCAAGTATACACATGGCCTCTGAGGAAGCCGCTGCAGTGGTGAAATGATAGTCAGGTTTTTCAGATAATTAATTTATAGTATGTTCAATTACAATGGATACTATGTGTTAATCTTGTGAGGTTCCTGAAAGGGTACAGGGAAGGAGGACAATATAGCACTTACCTTATTACAGCCTGCAAGAGAAAGAATACAAAAAATAAAAATACATTTTATATATATATATATATATATATATATATATATATATATATATATATATATATATATATATATATATAACATTTGATCAGAGGTGAACTGACAGCAAATCACTGCTAATATAATATGGAACATGTTTTTAAAACTTAAAATTGTATTTATTTTTATTTTTAATCACTAAGGTTTCTACATAAATTGGACCTCCATAAGTATATAGATATCTTAGATTTTGCTCATTTTACATAAGCTTACAGAGTCAGCTTGTGGGATATCGGTTAAGACAACTCCCAAACATGGTGACCCATAAGGTCAAGGGCCTGGTTCTTGTTGCTATTTTCTACCCATTAGCCCATTTGTGTACAGATGTCTAATTAATAGATTCATATTTTGTAGTTGCCATATATTTTTATTTTAACTACATCACGATCTTCAATAAAGTTTAATTTTAGGTTTCAAAATGTATCACATTTTTGTTTACAACTGTACTTAATGCCATTTAGTTCTAAAATCCCTAGCAAATTGTTGTTTGCCCAGTCTCCTATTTGGCTCCTCATTCTGACATACGTTATGCCAAAAATGTTTACATTTTCACAAATTCATGCAAAGTAATACATTGCAACTAGTTTGTCAAGATGTTAAGAATAAATAGTTTAAAACATGTATAAATTGGGACTAAATGAGAAGAGATTTTAAAAAATGTTGACTTTTACAGTCTTGCTACTCTTAGGGCTATCGTGCAGTTATTGATTAGTAGGTTAAATTAGTGTTTTTGTAGTATTGTTTTTATGAGGTTCAGATTTTGGATTTTTTTCTCTATATCATTGGATTATGATTGAAATAATTTTATATATTTGAACTTCACCTTGATAATAAATGAAATGGCAGAATTTGAAAAATATTCTCAGTGTAAGATTTATTAGTACTCTATAAATATCTGACTTGACTAAACCTCTGTTAATTTATAATACCGATTGGAGGGATACTCATATATTTATGGCTATAATGCTTAAAGGGGATCAACTTTCTATCTACAGCAAGCTTGTCTGATTCCAAGTCAGGCCAGATTTTGAGGATATTACTACGTAAGCACCTATACGTTAATCAAATGGAGTCACTAACTAACTAACATTTATTCAAACAAGGTATTCTGAAAATCTAGGGTGATATTAGATCCAAATGGTTGGAGTCTGCTCTGATTTGCACGTTTTTTTAAAATAAATATTCACAGCACAGATTGAGAATATTGGTGCTTTGTCATACTGATATAAGTTCTGGCATTATTATGTAACTTTTAATTTGTTAATATCATATATATATATTAGGCCTTTTTTGTTTGGTCGCATTATGTTTAGTGTATCTTAAAACACTACAAAAGTTGCCATGTGTCAACATAAGAGGGTGAAAAACATGTGGAAAATGTGTTTTCCTTTCTAAAAAATGATGCTGAATTCATGGAATTATGATCCATAGAAATCTTGCTATTTCATTGTGTTACCTCTACACCTGATTCTAATTAATATACATCCCACACGGTACAAAGCTCTCTACTCATTCAGGCAGAGGCTTTAAATCAGGCAGTGGCTAAGTGATTTGTAAATACTTTATTATATTCTAGCAGCAAGAGTGAGGCCTTTGTGGGCACATTTGCCAAGGTTCCCAGAATGCAGTGTAAACACAAATGTACTATATATATATATATATATATATATATATATATATATATATATATATATATATATATATATATATATATATATATATATATATATATATATATATATATATATATATATATAGCTTATGTATGTAAATTGTTACAAAGATTATTTTCATTGGCAAGCCATAGGTTTGATTCCCCTGCCTTCCCGGTGTGTTGGTGTAGTGGGAATGATCTGTTTTTTAAATACAGTGTAAATCTATAATACAAAGTGTAAACGTCACAGACTCCAGCATTTTATTATTCATGCAGAGTCTTGTGGAAGGGCTTCAGGGGCTAAACTAAAATGACAATATTGAAGTTAATTCTTCATCAATTTTTAAAAATGTAAACAAATTGTCCATTTGATTTTTTTTACCACCTCTAACTGATGGTGCAGCGCACATATGGTGACTTTTGTCTTCCTTTTAACCCCTTCATTGGCAGAGAGGTCAATGCTTTGGCCCCCTCTTACAGTGACTGGGTTCAAATCATCCTACCCCTCAGTACCTTACTTGTCATTGAGCCAAAACCAGTAGGTTTTCTGCCCTCTCTTGAAAGCAGAAGCCTATGTATCTCTGGGAGCTGTATAATATAGAGCTGTAATGAATGAACTGACATGTATATAAGCCTTTTGCCATGTAAGTGTTTATTAAAACAGCTTTAAGGAACATGTTTTAACATATTAATATTTTACAGGGCTCTTAGATGTGTAACTGCTTTGATTTTTACATGCTCACTGGTAATGAAACCTGCATGGGATATGCATGCAGCAAATGACTATACTGCAAGCTTTCCAGAAGCATTGGGTGTTCCAAACCAATGGCCAGATTCACCAAGTGAAGTCTGAAAGGCTGATCTTAGAGTTGCACCATCACATTTTCCAATCAGGCACAGTATTACAATGTAGATATATTTGGCTATATTCTTGAAGCCTTATCTTCAGAGAATTATATGATTATATATATATATATATATATATATATATATATATATATATATATATATATATATATATATATATATATATATATATAAATTCTCCTGATCTGTAAATAATAGTTTAGTGATCAGGCTATTATGGTACAGAACATGCGCACTTAATGCAAATCAAGGATTTGGAAGGCTATAATACCGATTATTGTAATTTGTCGTGCCTGGACAAGCACTGTGAAACTTTTTTGTGATTTAGTACCTGTCCGTAAACAAACAAAAACAAATTAGATTTTTGGCAAGCTCTTGGATATGTTAGATCTTTGTAAATCTGCCTGATTTGGGTAATAGGGACTACATTAGTTCTCCAAGTTTCACGTCTTAGTACATATGGGCCCAGTGCTCCTCTGTTCCGTTCCACAGTGACTTCAAGCAGATATTGATAATTCTCGGTGGTTGATGTCTGCTGGACTTGATTGGAGTAATTTGTTTTGGAACGTTTATATCTATTTTCTGGGACTTTGGGACTTGCAGTGAGAGGTCTTGATGTGCTTTTGAACACTACATGCCCATTTTCACATCAGTTCAATTACCCATTTGTTGAGCGAAAAGTTTGCAAATAGTGATTCCCAGCAAATTAATAATATAGGTTTCATATTAAGCCTTAAACAAAATGTTTTCTTAAAAAAGAAATTGAAATTATAGAGTTGAATAATAACAATATGCATTTGCCAGTGTCTGTCTTATTGTGAAACCCAAACTAGATCTTGAATGTTAAAGCACAACTCTTATTTTATTTTTCATTGTCAGTTTTGTATTATTTGACTGCTTATAATCTGTTCACTTTGTACTTTTTGTTTTTCTTTATTAAATTTCACTTTTATTTTCCATTGTGTTGTGTATTTATTTTGTTGTTGTTGTGACCTGTGTGTAGTGTGGCACAAATCAAAATGCCAATATTCATTTCACACTGGGGTGCTGTATGACATTTATCAGCAGGATACCTGTATAACCTAGAACTTAATATGTAATCGTGGAAGTACACATTAATGGGGCACTAAGCAAAAAATTTAATTAGTACAGTATTTAAATTGTGATATTTAACCATACTTGGCAATACGAACACTTTGTTTTATATTTATTCAGAGGTAGAGAAAACCAAGGTTAACAGAAGCTGGGGTCTTTCACTTTAGACACACCTTTCTATAACTTAAAGAAGTGATTTCTCCTTGCCTTGACCTGTATAAAATGGCAGATGTTTTGGGAATCTACTAAATGTTCACAAGGTTCTATATCCTTACCATCCTTGGCATGGCTTAAGGACCAGGGTTGAAAAACACTTCACATGCTTGATCTTGTCAATCGGCTGAGTAAACCAGTGATTAGCACCAATATACTCAATGGATATCGTCAAATTGTAGCTTATTGGTATGCCTTGATGAGCAGTGTTAACACCACTGGATTGGAATATGCAAACAAAGATAAGTAGTTTGCAAGGAGCGCTCTAAAAGCTTCCTTCCAGGTTGGATCCATATTATCAAGACGTGAACTGACACAAGCAAAGTGCTTTGCTCTTGATCCATTTGTGTTGCTCTCTGCAACGAGGTTTGAAATGAAAAGTGTTTTCCTTTTTTTGGGGGGGGGGGGGGGGGATGTTTGGTTTGTTTATTGTGAGATGAATGTTTGTTAGGTGTTGTGATGCTGTACCAAACGGCCATCGGTGCAGGGTTAAAAGAAACAGTTGTTGCTAAATAGTATTATTCACACCTTGAGTATGTAAACGGCTCTGATTTAGTAGAGAATTTGATTATAATGGAGTTCAGTATTTTTAACAGATTAAGAAGGTTTATAGTAAAGGACTATGTGACAATTTATGTAGACTATGGGCTGTGACTCTTCAGTATATTATTACTCTTCCAGACAGCTAATAGATTATTTCTTCTGGTCAAGAATGAGATCCAGTTACTCGTCTCAACCCAGATCCATGCACTTGCTTGACTGGCCCATATCAACTCATTGGCTTATTCCATATGCAACTGCTTGTTGAGCTTCAAGGGCTGTACTAGCAATAAAAAAAAATGTCTAGTGATGTCAATTCTTGATAAAGTTTAAAAATGTAAACAGATTTCCCAAATGACTTTCAAGGCTCTGATGTCACACATCAGTTTTGGCTAATTCTTTGGCTCTTTCTTTAACTTAGTATCCCTAATTATTCATCCATAAAAGTTGCTTTTGTAAAGTATGAAATAAACACTTTGAAATATATATATATATATATACAATTTAGGACTACTGTAGACATTTGCACATCCACATGAATTTAATATTTCATTTTACAGCCACATGGTGGCACTGTCTACTATCTGTTTAAAAAATATATATATTATATATATTATATATATATATATATATATATCACACACACTGTAGCTATAGTACTACAGTGGTGCTTTAAGGTTTTGTTTTAGAGTAGATTCTCTTTTTAATCCCACTTCTATAAAAAAACTAACACCATTAACTGCATAAGCCATGGGCCTAAAAATATTTTTGGGGAAATCTGAAATTGCTGAATACTCTGTTTGGGAGTATAGGAATTAATGTTGTGTTTGTTACATCATATTTTGGAGAGCTGTGTATGTGTAATTATCAGTGGGTGGAAGAGAACGGTCCACAGGCTTTTATCTTCTTTTTTATATATAAATGGATAAGACTGTTGTTATGGTGGTTCCTGATGGAATACATCCAAAGGTAATAAGGGAACTGGCTCCTTTAACAGTCAAACCATTCTAATGTTTCAAGACTCACTCACTTGGTACCAGATGACTGAAGAAAAGGGAGCAAGAGCAAATCCAGGGACCCCCTCCCCTTAAGCCATATTGTTGAATATGAAGGCATGAAATAATTTGAACTCATTAGAGGTCTTGTATGTGTTGCCTGCATTTAATCCTAGTAGGGAAAACCATTAATAGCCGAGAGCCTAGTACTGTTCTATGTATCCCCATAAAGGAGAAAAACAAAACTATGATGAATGATTAACCAAAGCCATGTTTCAAAGTATTTATTAGGTAAACAAATTATGCAGCACTGTAAATGGAAATATTCCAGCACCTGCCGAACTCCGCAGGCAACTCACATTTTTGGTAAATATAAAAAAAAAAAAGGTGCGATTCTGTTATGGCAAAATGTTACAAAAATAAATAAGTATTTACAACAGAAGCATACAAAGTTAGATGATTGGCAGCATACAGCATCTGTAGGATCACACATATTCACATGGTTTTATTGCTCCAAACAGTATTTTGTTTACCATTTGTTCAAATTAAAGAACAAAAAATTTCTCCTGTAAATCTCAAAACTGGCATTCACAGTTTAACAGGCAAGTTACAATTCACTTGTCTTCATATGTACAAATTCTGGCATTTGCTTGAAAAAGTTTTATTCCTCAACATCTATGTATCATTTGCTTGTAATAAACATGTTATGGCTCCACGCCAGCACTGGAAGAAATAACCGTATGTGATAACTCCCCCAGACATGGAATATAACATTTGGCTTTCTTTATAACTGCTGCCCACTATCACAGTAATGAGTAGCCATGATTCTACCAAGCTGGGATGCTAATGCTGGGTAGGTTCAGGTATGTTCCTGAATGTGTAAGACGAGTGGCATCCAAGCATAAAAGGCCTGCTTGGGTGCCATGTTCTACCTCTTGCAGGACCCTAATTCTTGGGTAAGTTTTTTCAATGGCAGTCCTGCTTGTTAAACTATCCTCTCGTTACAATTTGTTTTATTAAAAAAGAAAACAGGCTCAAACTAAAAACCACTAAAACCATATATTGTAAGTAAGCGATTTTAAAGGAACTTGGCTGATAATAGGCAAAGTAAATGCGGTCCTTATCTAGAATATGCAATTTTCCTTAGTGGAGGCAGCCATTTTTGTTTTGTTTAGCAATTCATTGTGTAGAAAGAACGTTAGGCAGAGATGTGATCTCAATTGAGATTTGTTTTTAAATGATATGCAATCTGAAGTGCAGGATTTTTTACACTATATATTACCTTTTGTGTTCCATCCCCACTGCCAAGGAAGATAATCAAATGCAAGGGTTGCTCCCAGCACAATACAATGATATATATAATAGTAATAATAATAAAAGTAGCTTTTTTTTTTCTTTTTTCTCTCTACAAACATTTTGCCCCTTATCACACGCTATAGTTATTTAAATTAAAAACGGCCAGTCTCAGGCGAATACAAAAATAAACTGTAATCTTCCATGCTGCAAATCAAAAAGCAGCGCTAACAACATTTCAAGTTAAATTTTCTCCTACAGTTCACAGTTTAAAGCATTTGTCTGGTAGCCTAAACACTCATTCAAGAGAATAACTAATATTTTTAGTAATATCCTTACTAGTGTATAAGAATCATCTTTCTGCATGTTCCCAGCTGCACTACTGTTAAAGTGTTACATGGCAACGAAGGTATTTTTTTAGACAAAAAGTTCAAATTGTACCTGCTAACAAAAAAAATTACAGTATTTATATTTCCCAACAACATTCTTATTACAAAAAAAGTCAGAGCTAGCTGCCCATTGAAAAAAAATATGCAAGCCCAAATACTATAAACAAGATTAATAAAGTCAGTTAACATAAAAAGTACATAAAATAAACCATATTATAACCAGGGTCGTCCTGCTTACGGGAAAGTTAATCAGCAAAATAAAAATTCATTTAATGTAGCTTGAGTAAGGCTGAGTAGCTAAATCACATTATAATGAAGATAATACATCTGATCCTAAAATAAATTTCAGAGGAGTGTAGAAACAAGTTTATTTTAGGTCCACTAATGATATACCTGGAGATTAAAACATGTATTTAGGCTTTATCAATTAACCTGCTTGCTACATTCCCATCTTAAAACAAAATGTGATCCCTGAGTGTTTATTTCCAGCCTAAATGTCTTTAAAAAAAGTCTGCATATTTTAGAACTAAAAACAAAGATATATAAAAACACTGTTTTGGAACATTTAACCTTTCAGTTAGGATGTTGACATGTAGCCACATACACCCTGGAAGCAAAAGGGTTAAAGAAAAGATTGGCAAAATGATTTTGCATTTCGTAACATGAAATCTAGCATTGTAATGTTCAGCATTGCTTGTGGCTCCACACTGCTGGGTTATCTTGTATTTTGGCAGTGATCCTAGAGAGGTCATCCTTTACTCTCGATGAGGGGACTGCAAAATGGGGCATGGAGAAGTGCTTCCCTCTTGCCGTGACCTATTGGCCTCATTTATCCTTCCAGTTTCTAAGATGCCATCTTCATTATACAGGCATTTGAATCCATCAAAAAACTCATCTGTCTCCATTAGATCTGCAGGAGGTTGCTCACTTACAGACATAACGGTGGCTGGAACAGACCCATTCATTCTAACACTTATATGGGTTACTGGATGGATATTGTGCTGCTCATGAGTATAAAAGGATCCTGCATCTCTGGGATGGGTCTGAATGTCTTTGCTGGCGGAATTAAATATGTAGACGCAGTTGGATGGAATGTGTGTTAGGTGCTGGTCCACCAGTTCCTTGCAGTGGATGAAGTTTGTGCTATCAACCTGCAAAACAACAAGATTTCTGTTGGTTTCCTGTACCTTTTAATGCCATCATCATGCATATTTAAATCACCATATCATTTTAGAAATCAAGTTATATCTTGAATATTTTTTTTCCAACTTAACATAAATACTTCTAGCCGCCAAGAAAACCACATACAACAGATACATCTTTTAATATAACACATATCAATCAGGTTAAGTGTTTCCTTCAAGCATTGTATTCAACACAAATAAAAAAAAAATATCTGCTTCAGAATTTGTATTGATTAATACTAATTCATAGATAGGGACACAAATTTCAAGGGAATAAAACTATGGGAATTTTTTTTATAGCAAGGTGATATTTTATAAATGCTGGCCTCCTATACCAAGTCAAATTAAGCGTTATTACACTAATTACAAGAGAATTCAAACAATGCGAGAATATGCCAATGAAATGTTAATTGTCTAAAGAACAACAAGCATTTACACCTTCTCATAATGTATACTTGGTAATTCCAATTTTATCTGTAACATGAATTTCAATCCCCCATTAATAGGCAACTCTCCCCAAGAGAAGGCCCCAGACTGTTTTGTATGTGCAAGCACCACTGCAGCAAAAGGCTTAGAGTGAAATGCAATTTTGATGCCTACCTTTGCTTTTTTCAGCAGATCAGTAATAACAGGGAACCATTCAGCAGTTAATCTTTCCAACTCCAAGGTGATGATTACCAAAGCCAACGTGGAGCCTCTAAACTGCAATAACTGGTGGCATGCCATGCAGTGCTGCTGCTGTCTAGTCAAGAGTGCAACATGGCGAGAGGGATTCATCTGAGGAAGGCCACGGAGGAGGTTGGGCCTGGCGGACATCACCATGGCATGGAACTACAGGAAGAGAAACAAAATGTCTACATGTCTAGGTCGACTGTCTCCATCTTTTCACTTATGTTAACCAAGAGAGAGACACATGAACAACAGCTCATAAAGGAAGGCTGAAAACAAATGGCCACTTCTTTCCATGTGTCAATCCATGCAGTCATTACACACAAGACTATGAGCTTCTACTGAATGTAAGTTATGTGTTCTCCAATCAAACCCAGACCATACATTGTGCTTCTTTCCTTAGTTAGTATGAAATACAGGATTTATTTATTTTATTTTGCTTCAAATACCCTTTGCAACAGATTGACCATCTCAATAAAATGATAAAGGGTGTAAATTCTAGATTAACATAACTGCATAAAACTAGAATTAATTTGTACAAAAAAATAAAAGTATAGCACTGCGAAGAAAGGATCAAAGCATTTAATGGCCATGCCATATAGATTCGCAATTATAATTTTATCACTGCAATTAGACCTGGAGCTGCTGGAAATTCCCTCAAACTATATTCAACCAGTTGCTAAATATATAAGAGGGATATGTAGAAAGAACCAACTTTCGCACTCTTTGTGACAGTCCCAGAGAGAGGAGGGAGCAGCTGCATGGTATCCAATGACAATCATGGAAAGACACACAAGAACAGTTCCACCAACATACACTCCAAGTGCCATTCTTGAGAATGCAACTATTTTATTATAATGATCTACAGTGTTCACGGTATATTTAAATATAAATTGTATAGAAGAAAATGAATACTGGCACAATAAAGACATTGCAACAGCTGACAGAAGGGGCACATATTGGGAAAAATGAATCAGACGATTTAGATTTTTTTTTTAAATATTTTGAGCAGGGTAAATCTACTACAAATGCATATCAGCAGATGGGCTGTATTGTAAGTTTTCACAGGAGAGTGCAAACACTTCCCAATTACATCTCTTTATCAAGCAGTTTTGCCTTAATAACCCATTGGTCCTTCCAGCAGTATAAAGATTATACAGGCAGACACATGTATTTTACATGCCAGATAGAGAGGATCTATTTACAAAAATTTAAATGTTTCCGATGGTAAAAGGGATTATATAGTAAAAAATAAAAAAAGAAGAAAGGATCGCTTTTTATGTACAGTCTTAGTAGAATGAAAACCAGATTATGAAATATTTTTGCTATGTGTTTAGATCTCATCGTGTATGAATTTTAATTAAAATGAATATAGTTTTTTTTGGGTTGTTTTTTTTTAGTTAAAGTAAAAAAATAAATAAAAAGTTAAATAGCATATGAAACAAATGCCATTTTGTTGAACTCATTCAGTAGCATCTAAAAAAGGTGAATTCTTCTTTAGCATTTGGTGACATGCACATTTGTTTATCATGTTTGAGAACATGCTCCAGTAAGCTGCATATTCTTACAATGTTTAGGAAGTCCACTGGTGTGGCTGTGTACAGATCCCATTGGAGTTTATCCAGTATAATTCTTTCCATCCTCAAGATCTCAGCAGGAGAACACATGCACCCACTCTGCACTGCAAGCTTCTTGGCTGACGGTATTATCTGTAACATGAAAAACAATTAAATAAAACAGACAAAATTCCTACAATTGTGCTTGTTTCTTAATTAAAATTCAACATTCTAAAATGATTTAGAATTAATGTAAAATACACTGATTTTTTTTAAAATAATCAAATAAATTTGAAGACTAGAAGTGCTGTATTATCCTACAGAACATGAATTTGTCTTTGTGCTCGCTCACACTCTATTCTACGTTGGCTCCTGCACAATATATATATATATATATATATATATATATATATATATATATATATATATATATATATACACACACATTTATTTGTGATGCCAAATATGAATGTTTCTTGCCAGCACAATGTGTTTTTTTTTTTTTAATTACAGATGGCTTAATTTCTTGAAGTGCCTGGGCTTTCTTCACCTCCTTCCTGCACATTGTTTGTTTGGGAGCTATGTTGGTAATCAATTTGTGTAGTAGTATCCGTTTAGAAAATAATGCAAGAACAAGTTCCAAGTGATCAGAAATAGTAACATATTGGGGTGTCTAATCACACAGTGCAGTGGTAAGAAGCCACATCTAATAGATAACGAATACACCTACCAGTTATTAGCAACTCATTAACCAAGGCAACATGAACAATTTGAGCCATGTGCAAGAAAGAGGGGAATAAAGCCCAAACACCTCAGGCAGATAAGATTTATTTTAAAGCTATTTGAATACAATTTACTTTATTGCTGGCTTTATACAGCCAAAAATCTTAAACAAACAAGCGGTAGACTAGATACTCGCAGAAATGGTACTTCATGAGACTGACAATTCATTTATTTAAGATGATTGTATACATTAAAATCTTCTTATTTTGGTAGTCAAATAACAAAAGAAAACTTCAAAAACAGTCAGGCAAAACTATCAAATATTTGTAGAGTCATAGAGATTGTACAATTACAGCTAGTTTATTGTTTACTAGGTCTATTAATACAATGCATTCTTTTTCAGTATAAGCCTTATTTATGTTCACATCTGTGTCATATTTAGCATGGTATTGTTTTTTATATTAGTCATCATAATGCATTAAAGATGAAGTAGAAATGTTCTCATAGACCCTATTATTAAGGATTCCATTTATTTCACGTTACAGACCACAGGAAATGCTAGCTCTTAACTTGTGATTATGTATTACTTCTAAAGCTTCTCCTCAGGGTCCCACCAGGTTCAGGAATAACTAGTTTAAGTATCACACCTAATTTACACATGAACACCAGACTGGGAGACTGCCTTAGAAGCCTGGTCAGTCCTGCTCAGAGGATTGTTAAGGTATTTAGATATTGCTGTGCAACTGAAGATGCCTCATTAACTGCAGTACCTATAGCTCACTCTTATCTTGATTTTGCCATGCTCGTCAATGCTAATGAAGAGATGCTAGAGACCCACAGCTATATTGAAGACCACGTAATGTCTTATTGAAAGAGACTTGGAATGTTTCCTGATTTCAAGATTACAAAAATAAAAGTACCCAAGTGTTTGTTTACTTATTTAAACAAAACTTTAGTAACAAGTGCTAAGAAGCTCTTGTTTTGATCCCTGGAACCTTCTAATCAGTCCCTGCAAAGGCTCACCTCCTACAGCTCATGTATACAAGGTTTCTATAGTACTAAATGTACATGCAGTGGTTACAAATATACTCCTGAGCTCAGTCTTTCATTGACTAGAACATCTAGTCCTACATAAACATTGTATACATGAGTTAAAGGAGGTGGACCTTTGCAGGGATGGTTTGGAAGGTTTCAGGGTCCTTTCCCTCTTCACCTTCGCAAAATCTGACAGCTGCCATCCCGCCGCCAACCATATAAGGCGCGCCGACAGAAGAGGCCTTAAGCTATGAGAGGCTGAGGCCCTGGGGGGGCAGAGTGCCTGCGCCGAACATAGCGATGGCCTTGCTGTCGACTCAGCACCGTCGAGTTGTGCCACATCAGAGAGGAGAATAGTTATTTGTCTTACATCAAAATGACGGTGCCCGAAAATTTACAGCGCCGTCTGCCGGATGGCTCCTGTAAGTGCAGCTGTCATTGCTGCCGAAGACATGCAAAGGTGAAAAGGGATAGATCCGGTTTCAGTAAGCAAAAACAGGTTTTAAGCACTGGTTAATAAATTAATTTTAAATATGCTAATAACCACATAGGTAAATATAATAATCTTACAAACAGAGAACCTTCTATGTCCCTTTAATCACTCAGGGAAAAGCTTTGCAACCATCTCCTTTATAAAACCTGAATACACTGATGGGTTTTGCCTTTGTGACCATTTAAAAAAAAAAAAAAAAAAAAAGCAATACACAGCACTACCTACTGAAAATACAAATACCCAATTTTGCATTCAAGTTTTTTTCAACACTGAAGTGAAACTTTATTTAGAAAGAAGAAAAAATATGCAATGTAAAGGAGGACACCTAAAATGTCTTCAGATAAAAACACAGGCTCATTAATCAGGGGACAAAAAGCCATTAAAAAAAAAAAAAAGGATGGAGGTACGGAAGTCCTACTAGGGATGTTTAATCCCTGATGATGCATAACACAATCAAGTTGCCTTTATTTAAAAATAGAATTCACTAGTCTTAAAAGGACCACTGCAATTCAAGAAAAAGAAAAGGAAAACAAAAAACAAAAAAAACTTGTTTGTCAAATATGTACCAAACGATTAGCAGCTGTGTAAACCATGGTGGGGTCTACACTTGATGACGGATTAGGAGTATAGGGATGCATTTTCTGTTTGTTGCATCACTTCCTTAAAGCTGAATCACTACGGTGTGTGTTTTAGCAATCAGTGGAAAGAAGAAAAAGGTTTTAAGGTAATTAGTCTGAAAAATTACACAACTGGCCCAGAAGCAAGACTCCTTGCTTCAGGAAATGCAACCATAACTCTCCAAAAAATTTAAATGCCCCTCTCACAGACACATAACTTCTATTGTGTAACAGAAGACATGTTATTTATCTTGCCCTCTCCAGGCTCACACTTGGGGGCTTGTTACTGTCTCTTATGACACTGTCTGAACAAACTAAACTGATGGGGGTCAGGGGAAAGCATTGTTTTTTGCAGGAAATGCAAATTGCTAGCAAACAGCACATCTGTTCCCAGTTGAGTAGTATATTAACAAACCTCATCCTCTTCATTGGTTTTGGCAGCAAGATATAAGCATGTGACGGCTATACAGCGAATGTACTTCACCTGTGCCTAGAGGAAAACAAACAAAATGTAAGTGACATTAATAGCAACATAACTGAAAACATCCACTCCTCTGCCCTGCAATATCTCTACAGAAATGTTCTGCTTTTTAATTACATTTTGCTGCAATAATTTACAATACAGCTACATGATATTAGTTTGCAATTTTCAAATGTTATTTTACATAAAGGTCGTTTTAACATATAATAAAAATAGCTACCTTTACTGATGCCAATATGCGGTTAAGAATACTGACAGCCAGGCTAAAGGTTTCAGGATAAAACTGGAAGCGTGACCTTAATTCTTCAATCCACAGCACAGTCTGTTCATAATGCATCGGAGAGATATCAGTGCCCTGTGGGAACAAATATATTATCAACACTACAAACCAATTTATAAATATTGGGTGAGGATGCTCTTTATACAGTACAAAATGACATAACAAGCAAGGCCATGTACAAAAAGTGGTTTCAAATTAGATTAAGCATAGGCAATGTCCGGGTCGTTTCCCTCTTCACCATCGCAAAATCTGACAGCGTCAGTTCCGCCTCCGGACAACAGATGGCGCTGCCGATTTTAGAATATAAGGCGCGCCGACAGAAGAGGCCCTGAGCTATGAGAGGCACGCCCGAGGCCCTGGGGTGGGGTGAGTGCCCGTGCCGAACATAGCGATAGCCTCACTGTCGATTCAGCGTCGTCGAGTTGCGCCACGTCGGAGGGGAGAATAGTTCTTTGCCTTCCCTGGAGCTTGATGGTGCCCGAAAAAACTCACAGCGCCCTCTGGCGGTTGGCACCTGTGACTGCAGCGGTCAGTGCTGCAGAAGAAATGCGCAGGCAAAGAGGGATAGATCCATTGTCCGTACTCAAGTGCCATGAACAGGGCCAGTATTAAGACTACAATGAAGCCAAGGGATTTCATTTATTGACAAATTTCTACTACACTTAGCATATGGAGTATGTATGAAAACATATGTACAATAACAACTAAAAATAATAATAATGAGCCGGTAGCCAAAAACATTAGGAGATACGTCTCCCAGGCTCCTGAAGCTTCTCAAGGCCTGGTGTGAGCATAGTGGGGTCAACACAAATGACAGGCAGGGACAGGCAAAGACTGGAGTTTATTTATTCAAAGAAACTCAGTAGAAATTCAAATACATATCAAACCAAGCAGTAAAATCAATCATTAAAGAGCACCTCGGTTTGAGTATCCACTTATACTAAAATGTATATACTGCATAATCCAAGAAATGACCAAAGCATGGTATAGATCAGCCAGAGGAATTCTCAAACGTTACTGCAAATGATTGGAATTGTAGTTACATGGGGTTTTCTTCATCATTTGTTCTTCTGTAACAGGGGTTAAAAGTTGATTAAGGCACCATCCCTAACCCCTTTGAACTAGCTGCTATAATACCGTTAACAACTGACTGTTTTCTCATTGGCAATAAAGGGGATTGCTGTCCTCTATGATAACAAGGTAAAAATGTTAACAACATTTTTGCATTGATTAGAAGAAACTGTCCCTTTAAAAAGTGTGATCAAAGGATCAATTAACAGCTAATGAGTAAATACTCTGCTCACCTGCATGTGGGAACCACATACAAAAAGGGTGGAACAAGAGGAGAAGTCCTGCAATCAGCAAAGCTATAAAAACAATGCCACCCAAACACACATTGCAACATGCGACATGCAGGAAGTTGCAGCGTTTTTTTCATAACAGTGGTTTTGAGCTCTTTGCATGTTTGTTGTATGAGCTTTTAAAAAAATTGGGTTACTTCCTTTACAAAGTTACTAAATGAGAAATACATTCTGAAAACACACTTCATGTAATTTATATATTTATTATTATCCTTTATTTATAATGCACAAACATATTCTGCAGCGCAATACAGGGGTTAGGTACAAGTATAAACAATACCCCACAATGAATATAATGGAAGAACCTGTTATTGAGCTCTCAATCTGATATACATAGTGCTTTCCCTAGAGCAGCTCACAAGATTAAAACTCGCAAACTTACATTCTAGAGGGTGTGGATGAGGTACAGGAGAGTGAGAGATGCATAGTGAGTGACGAGGCTAAAGATAGTCTGGTGGAGCGAGGTAAGGAAATTCCAAAGAATAGGGGCAGCACGAGAGAAGTCTTGAAGATGGGGAGTGAGAGGAAGTGATGAGAGAAGAAATTTATATATATATAGGAGTATATAAAAATAGGAGTAGAAGTGCTGGATAATTGCGCTTTTAAGCAAAAATACATGGGTAGATACTCCATTTTGATACTACCAGAGGTGATAAACTCTTCCAGCAGTGCTTATAACCAATTAGACATACTCACAGATGTTTATATGTGTTAAAGGCTCGGTCATTCCTCTCAATTATAAAAACCCATCCTTGTCAGAGTTAAATAATCAGTTTAGATAAGGTTAGTAGCAAAAAAGGACAAACTTTAAATGAAATGTGTGCATAAAATATCTAGCACTTTGACTCAAAAAATGTAATACCAACCCGGAATTATATTTATTATGTAAATACGATCCCATTAAAACCACCTTCGCTTCCAGTGTGAAGTTTAAAGGGACTAAGAAAATGTTCAATTATAAATGTAACAAAGTTTTCGCTATAAGTTAGTATATTTGCATCTAGTTGTATTAAAAAGAAAATAGAAAAATGTTAATGCCTTTGCTGGACCCTGGAGTCTTCCACTGTACTTTGGTGGGATTATGTATGTGAGAGTAGTGTGTTCAAATTACTGGAGCAATTAGTTAGAGACACCTGCAGATATCTGAGGGTATTGAAAGCTCTCTAACCCATCTATGAATATGTTTTCTCTCATTGGTCCTCTAAAGGGTATTTATTATCTGCTAGACAAGAAATATACAAATATATAGGCAACAATCAAGGTAGCTAGGGCTGCGCATATATATATATATATATATATATATATATATATATATATATATATATATATATAGTGTCTATTTTTGCTTTTTAGTTTTCTAAAAACGGATTTCCCACCATGTTTTTTTATTTGTTGTACTGTACCTTGAGAGTGGAGCCGTGGAAGGTTGGCACTTTCCAGTGTCTGGCCTCTCCCTGAAGAGCATTCTCCAGAAGTAAAGCCAGACGCTGGCTCTCTGAAAGCCCAGTGCATTTCATGGCTGCTGGTGACTTGTCCAGTTTCTGGAGGGTGCACAGATATCTAAAAAGAGAAACTTTATGCCTTAAAATACAGAAATACACTAAAGTAACTAAACAAATCAAAGGGAATCCAAATGTGCCAACTTCAACAGTGGTTACATATTTAAAATATACTGTTTTGTAGAACTACTGCACCATATTTGTTTCTGAAGGGGGAAGAGGCTGACGGCACAAGAAGTTTTTATCTACATAATGGGAATGTGGCATCTACAACTGCTACAGTTTTAGGAGCAGTAATGGAAAGTTTGTCAGTTTACATAGTGTTCTGAAAATATAACCTACAAAAATCAGCAGCAGAAAATAGATTAGTCCTTTCCCTCTTCCCCTACACAAAAGATTGGAAACAGTGCCACCGCCAACCACTAGATGGCGCTGTCGATTTTCCAAGCAGTGCTGCACAATGCATGTAAGGCGCACCGACAGAAGAGGCCTTGATCTATGAGAAGTGCCTCTGAGGCCCTCAAGGGCCAAGTGCCCGCGCCGAACATAGCGATGGCCTTGATGCCGATTCAGCGCCGTCGAGTTGCTCCATGTCGGAGGAGGGAATAATTTGGGCCTTCCCTGTAACCGGACAGCGCCATCTAGCAGCTGCTTGCTGGAACTGCAGCTGTCAGTGTTG
Source organism: Discoglossus pictus (assembly GCA_027410445.1). Classification (NCBI taxonomy): domain Eukaryota; kingdom Metazoa; phylum Chordata; class Amphibia; order Anura; family Alytidae; genus Discoglossus; species Discoglossus pictus. The sequence continues at coordinate 252,050,380 of CM050167.1, read as the reverse complement.
GTGATTTTGAGTTGCTTAAACAACGGGATAGCTCTATGGATTCATCCAGCAAAACGTAATTTGGTATATGAGGTTGTAAATTGGCTTAAATTAGTGATTAAAATCAAGGCAATTTAAAGCAGTTCAACATAGGTATACTATACATTGACTTTGAATAGTTTAAATCCCAGATGTCAAATAATATTTGCATCATCAATAATGAAATCTATAAAGCAGCCACTGCATCCTTTATAAACTACAGATTTTACCCATTGTCTGCTGCTTTCTATCCTCTCCTCCCTATCACCCCCCACCAAGCAGGACTGATTAGGGCATGTGCAGGTATTCACACACATGATACTGCAGATTACAAAAACAACTCTGAAACAATGATGTGACTTTGCAGAATTGCCTTAATTATTACATTCTTGAATAGTCTAAAATATTTGACCCTAGTAATTCTTCAACAATATAAAATACATATACAGGAATAAGTGCAGAATACAGTCCAGGATTTCTTTGCAGTGCACAGATGAGGAAGTCACAATGTCTGTGGTAATGATGGCCTCATGTGTGTACTGTGTGGATGAACTACAACAGTTTTCTGCACTCCAGGACTTGTGCTGCTCTTTACGGGTTTGTTTCCATTTGGCCATTTTTTTCTCCCAGCTCTTGCTATAGAAAATCTCTTAGCAATAATGGGATATATTTAGCATTAACCCTTTTCTTTTATTGCCCAATGCACTATCACTGTCTTATCTTCCCGGGGGTCTGACTGAATTGTTTTCAGTCATCTGACATTAATTAGTCTAATTATATCCTGTTGTCTGAACACGTACATTATTCAGGATATCTGATGACTTTAGAGCTAAACAATACAGGATGACTCTCTGAAAAGGAGATCACTACGAGACATTTGCTCTCAAGCCTCGCTAAGGAAGAACAACACAGTTGCTTAAAGGGCCAGATAATTCAGCACAACTTGGACACACCACTGTAAAGTTCTACTAAAAACATGTTAAAATACTTAAGAATTTTTGAAATATGTGCCCTTTCCCAAATAAAAGAATAAATGAAGTGTCTGTTTATAGGAGTCACTGGCAGTGACCAACAGCAGCAGCTCTTTGCAGAGAGCATAAGCAGAAAGAGAGTTAACACTTCCCAAAAATCATTTGTGCAGATAAAGGATTGCTGGAATCAGCTAAAGAGCACAGTTGCTGCATTCCTGGGGTTCAGGGAGAAAGTATAAATCTTTGTGTTGATGCAGCCTTCACTGCTCTGTGTCAGCAGATATTGTTAATCATGAGTCAGGAATGTGTTTGTAAACAGACCTTAGACTGTAGATTGTTAACCATTATTAGTGTAATTAAAAAAACAAAACAATAGATCATTTTTAACAAAGTCTTGTGTTCTCTTTCTCACCATGAAGAGCACATATAGTGAATCAAGTGGCCCTTTTAGGTCTTTCAGTGTGGATGTAATGATAATGTTTTTTTAATTAACATTTTATATGCATTCAAAAAAAAAAAAAACATCATTTGTAAATAAAAAACATTTTCTTTCAAATGCATGCCAGAAAGGTTATTTCAGCGTAAAACTGTGTTGGGATCATGAATGAGAAAATACAAGACCCAGAAAAAGCCATTTTGAGGTACATGACTGGGGTTATGTAGTCCCATGGAAGCCTTTTTTTGGGGATCCTGGTGTAGGGTAAAAACTTTGGTAACCCAAAAAAGGCTGAATACAGTGGTGAAACACTGGTACAACTATTAGGAGCAAACATTTAGGCCCATAACATTATTAAAAAACAACAATATTACATTTGTTTTGTGCTGGGCTAGGAACAAATTACTTTGGCTTTAGTATATGTGATAGAGGGCCGGTCTTAACGTTGTCCACCAAGTAGAAAGTGCAGTTCACACTGTAGTTCTGGAAGCCATCTTTATTTTTTTGCAAGTACTGATGTTCCATGTTAGGTGTGATAAATGAGTGTATTATATATATATATAATGGACCTTGCGTGTTAAGCAACCAGTGGGCTGAATATCTTTCTCATCATCAGAAACCAAAAACAAAATCTACAATAATCTCTTAAACTCATACATAGTGCGGGATAAAGATAAATATGAATTATTGGAAGACTCCCTGAACTACCTGAGGACATCACTGCTGCATTAGTCACAGATACTATACGACATGTATGGGGACATTACAGGAATATGATGTGTCTGTGGAAAACACATAGTTATTTATGTACAAGAATCAAGATAAAGAAAGTACCTATAAATAAACACATATTTGTTATGGCGGTCTAAATTGGCAGGTTTCACAAATCCTACACGAGTACAAAAGGTTATAATTATATATATATATATATATACACACACGTGTGTGTACTTGCAACTAAAACAAACCAAAATAAGTGTTTTGGTTAAAGTTGGTAAACAAATAGTACAGTTAGTTTTGTGTGGGAAGTGATTATAGTGTAGAAAGCCGTTGTAATGCCCCCTCCCCTCCTGGGGACTGTACTGTTTGGGCGGGACAGATGTACAGGGGGCTCCATTAGCACTGTATATATATATATATATATATATATATATATATATATATATATATATATAGTAGCTCTGTGCTGCCCATGTTACCTTCCCAAGACTGTGTGGGACCTCCCAAAGCTCTGTGCTGGTCCCAGTATTAGGCTCTGTATGGGAGCGCCTATATCTGTGCTGACCCTCTTACCTTTTCATGGCTCCTATAGTGTTAAGCTCTGTATCTGTGCTGGCCCTCTTACAGGGCTGTGTGGGGGGCTCCTATAGTACTGGGCTCTGTATCTGTGCTGGCCCTCTTACAGGGCTGTGTGTGGGGGCTCCTATAGTACTGGGCTCTGTATCTGTGCTGGCCCTCTTACAGGGCTGTGTGGGGGGGGCTCCTTTAGTACTGGGCTCTGTATCTGTGCTGGCCCTCTTACAGGGCTGTGTGTGGGGGCTCCTATAGTACTGGGCTCTGTATCTGTGCTGGCCCTCTTACAGGGCTGTGTGTGGGGGCTCCTATAGTACTGGGCTCTGTATCTGTGCTGGCCCTCTTACAGGGCTGTGTGGGGGGCTCCTATAGTACTGGGCTCTGTATCTGTGCTGGCCCTCTTACAGGGCTGTGTGTGGGGGGCTCCTATAGTACTGGGCTCTGTATCTGTGCTGGCCCTCTTACAGGGCTGTGTGTGGGGGGCTCCTATAGTACTGGGCTCTGTATCTGTGCTGGCCCTCTTACAGGGCTGTGTGTGGGGGCTCCTATAGTACTGGGCTCTGAATCTGTGCTGGCCCTCTTACAGGGCTGTGTGTGGGGGGCTCCTATAGTACTGGGCTCTGTATCTGTGCTGGCCCTCTTACAGGGCTGTGTGAGGGGCTCCTATAGTACTGGGCTCTGTATCTGTGCTGGCCCTCTTACAGGGCTGTGTGTGGGGGGCTCCTATAGTACTGGGCTCTGTATCTGTGCTGGCCCTCTTACAGGGCTGTGTGTGGGGGCTCCTATAGTACTGGGCTCTGAATCTGTGCTGGCCCTCTTACAGGGCTGTGTGTGGGGGGCTCCTATAGTACTGGGCTCTGTATCTGTGCTGGCCCTCTTACAGGGCGGTGTGGGGGGGGGGGCTCCTATAGTACTAGGCTCTGTATCTGTGCTGGCCCTCTTACAGGGCTGTGTGGGGGGGCTCCTATAGTACTGGGCTCTGTATCTGTGCTGGCCCTCTTACAGGGCTGTGTGGGGGGGGCTCCTATAGTACTGGGCTCTGTATCTGTGCTGGCCCTCTTACAGGGCTGTGTGTGGGGGGCTCCTATAGTACTGGGCTCTGAATCTGTGCTGGCCCTCTTACAGGGCTGTGTGTGGGGGCTCCTATAGTACTGGGCTCTGTATCTGTGCTGGCCCTCTTACAGGGCTGTGTGTGGGGGCTCCTATAGTACTGGGCTCTGTATCTGTGCTGGCCCTCTTACAGGGCTGTGTGTGGGGGCTCCTATAGTACTGGGCTCTGTATCTGTGCTGGCCCTCTTACAGGGCTGTGTGTGGGGGCTCCTATAGTACTGGGCTCTATATCTGTGCTGGCCCTCTTACAGGGCTGTGTGTGGGGGGCTCCTATAGTACTGGGCTCTGTATCTGTGCTGGCCCTCTTACAGGGCTGTGTGGGGGGCTCCTATAGTACTGGGCTCTGTATCTGTGCTGGCCCTCTTACAGGGCTGTGTGGGGGGCTCCTATAGTACTGGGCTCTGTATCTGTGCTGGCCCTCTTACAGGGCTGTGTGAGGGGGCTCCTATAGTACTGGGCTCTGTATCTGTGCTGGCCCTCTTACAGGGCTGTGTGTGGGGGGCTCCTATAGTACTGGGCTCTGTATCTGTGCTGGCCCTCTTACAGGGCTGTGTGTGGGGGCTCCTATAGTACTGGGCTCTGTATCTGTGCTGGCCCTCTTACAGGGCTGTGTGTGGGGGCTCCTATAGTACTGGGCTCTGTATCTGTGCTGGCCCTCTTACAGGGCTGTGTGGGGGGGGCTCCTTTAGTACTGGGCTCTGTATCTGTGCTGGCCCTCTTACAGGGCTGTGTGGGGGGGGCTCCTTTAGTACTGGGCTCTGTATCTGTGCTGGCCCTCTTACAGGGCTGTGTGTGGGGGGCTCCTATAGTACTGGGCTCTGTATCTGTGCTGGCCCTCTTACAGGGCTGTGTGGGGGGGGCTCCTTTAGTACTGGGCTCTGTATCTGTGCTGGCCCTCTTACAGGGCTGTGTGGGGGGGGCTCCTTTAGTACTGGGCTCTGTATCTGTGCTGGCCCTCTTACAGGGCTGTGTGTGGGGGCTCCTATAGTACTGGGCTCTGTATCTGTGCTGGCCCTCTTACAGGGCTGTGTGTGGGGGGCTCCTATAGTACTGGGCTCTGTATCTGTGCTGGCCCTCTTACATGGCTGTGTGGGGGGCTCCTATAGTACTGGGCTCTGTATCTGTGCTGGCCCTCTTACAGGGCTGTGTGTGGGGGCTCCTATAGTACTGGGCTCTGTATCTGTGCTGGCCCTCTTACAGGGCTGTGGGGGGGGCTCCTTTAGTACTGGGCTCTGTATCTGTGCTGGCCCTCTTACAGGGCTGTGTGGGGGGCTCCTATAGTACTGGGCTCTGTATCTGTGCTGGCCCTCTTACAGGGCTGTGTGTGGGGGCTCCTATAGTACTGGGCTCTGTATCTGTGCTGGCCCTCTTACAGGGTGGTGTGTGGGGGCTCCTATAGTACTGGGCTCTGTATCTGTGCGGGCCCTCTTACAGGGCTGTGTGTGGGGGCCCCTATAGTACTGGGCTCAGTATCTGTGCTGGCCCTCTTACAGGGCTGTGTGTGGGGGGCTCCTATAGTACTGGGCTCTGAATCTGTGCTGGCCCTCTTACAGGGCTGTGTGGGGGGGCTCCTATAGTACTGGGCTCTGTATCTGTGCTGGCCCTCTTACATGGCTGTGTGGGGGCTCCTATAGTACTGGGCTCTGTATCTGTGCTGGCCCTCTTACATGGCTGTGTGGGGGGCTCCTATAGTACTGGGCTCTGTATCTGTGCTGGCCCTCTTACAGGGCTGTGTGGGGGGCTCCTATAGTACTGGGCTCTGTATCTGTGCTGGCCCTCTTACATGGCTGTGTGGGGGCTCCTATAGTACTGGGCTCTGAATCTGTGCTGGCCCTCTTACATGGCTGTGTGGGGGGCTCCTATAGTACTGGGCTCTGTATCTGTGCTGGCCCTCTTACAGGGCCGTGTGGGGGGCTCCTATAGTACTGGGCTCTGCATCTGTGCTGGCCCTCTTACAGGGCTGTGTGTGGGGGGCTCCTATAGTACTGGGCTCTGTATCTGTGCTGGCCCTCTTACAGGGCTGTGTGTGGGGGCTCCTATAGTACTGGGCTCTGTATCTGTGCTGGCCCTCTTACAGGGCTGTGTGGGGGGGCTCCTATAGTACTGGGCTCTACATCTGTGCTGGCCCTCTTACAGGGCTGTGTGTGGGGGGCTCCTATAGTACTGGGCTCTGTATCTGTGCTGGCCCTCTTACAGGGCTGTGTGTGGGGGGCTCCTATAGTACTGGGCTCTGTATCTGTGCTGGCCCTCTTACAGGGCTGTGTGTGGGGGGCTCCTATAGTACTGGGCTCTGCATCTGTGCTGGCCCTCTTACAGGGCTGTGTGTGGGGGGCTCCTATAGTACTGGGCTCTGTATCTGTGCTGGCCCTCTTACAGGGCTGTGTGTGGGGGGCTCCTATAGTACTGGGCTCTGTATCTGTGCTGGCCCTCTTAAAGGGCTGTGTGTGGGGGGCTCCTATAGTACTGGGCTCTGTATCTGTGCTGGCCCTCTTAAAGGGCTGTGTGTGGGGGGCTCCTATAGTACTGGGCTCTGTATCTGTGCTGGCCCTCTTACAGGGCTGTGTGAGGGGGCTCCTATAGTACTGGGCTCTGTATCTGTGCTGGCCCTCTTACAGGGCTGTGTGTGGGGGGGCTCCTATAGTACTGGGCTCTGTATCTGTGCTGGCCCTCTTACAGGGCTGTGTGGGGGGCTCCTATAGTACTGGGCTCTGTATCTGTGCTGGCCCTCTTACAGGGCTGTGTGTGGGGGGCTCCTATAGTACTGGGCTCTGTATCTGTGCTGGCCCTCTTACAGGGCTGTGTGGGGGGGCTCCTATAGTACTGGGCTCTGTATCTGTGCTGGCCCTCTTACAGGGCTGTGTGGGGGGGCTCCTATAGTACTGGGCTCTGTATCTGTGCTGGCCCTCTTACAGGGCTGTGGGGGGGGGGGGGGCGCTCCTATAGTACTGGGCTCTGTATCTGTGCTGGCCCTCTTACATGGCTGTGTGGGGGGCTCCTATAGTATTAGGCACTGTATCTGTGCTGGCCCTCTTAAATGGGTGTGTGGGGGGGGGGGGGGGGGGGCTCCTATAGTATTAAGCTCTGTATGGGGGCTCCTATAGTCATGCAAACCCCTCTTACCTCCCCAAGGCTGTGTGGATCCCTGTAGGTGGTGTGGGGTCCCCTCACATCTCCATCTATGTTCCCGGATCACTCCATGGTTTCCCAGGACCCGCTCATATACACACAGACTTCTTTCAGCTTTTGTTCGGTTGTGTTCCTGTACAAAGCCGGAGCCCCGCAGTCTGGTGTCATATCAGGGGGCTGGACACAAGCAGAATATAAATACACACCGCAGGGGCACATCAGAAGGGTTTGTGCAATTAGTAAGATACAGATACTGCCCCAGATCACCAGGAGATCAGATCCAGCTCTGTAGGTTCCGTTTGTTTACAAGGCTGTGAGTAGGAAGATCTGTGCAGGGTTTGAAAGAAGCAAGACCCGCCCAAGTGTCTACGTCACGAGAGGGCTGTGCCCACACACACAGGATAGTATACAGTGGATACGAGGCAGGGCTGTGCCCATACACACAGGATAGTATACAGTGGATACGAGGTAGGGCTGGGCCCATACACACAGGATAGTACACAGTGAATATGAGGCAGGGCTGGGCCCATACACACAGGATAGTACAGTGGATACGAGGTAGGGCTGTGCCCATACACACAGGATAGTATACATTGGATACGAGGCAGGGCTGTGCCCATACACACAGGATAGTATACAGTGGATACGAGGCAGGGCCGGACCCATACACACAGGATAGTACATAGTTGATTTGAGGCTGGGCCCATACACAGGATAGCATAGAGTATATACGAGCCAGGGCTGGGCCCATACACACAGGCTTGTATACATTGGATAGGAGGCAGGGCCGGACCCATACACAAAGGATAGTACATAGTGGATTTGAGGCTGGGCTGGGCCCATACACAGGATAGTATAGAGTGGATACGAGGCAGGGCTGTGCCCATACACACAGGATAGTACATAGTGGATTTGAGGCTGGGCCCATACACAGGATAGTATACAGTGGATACGAGGCAGGACTGGGCCCATAAACAGGATAGTACACAGTGGATATGAGGCTGGGCTGGGCCCATACACAGGATAGTACACAGTGGATATGAGGCAGGGCTGGGTCCATATACACAAGAGAGTACATACTGTACTGAGGAAATGCAGCCAACACCACTGGCACATTACTCTGTCCTATAGGGATTGTATAGAGACGTTAGGATACATCAGGTCTGGCCCCCAACACTACTGGCACATTACTCTGTCCTATAGGGATTGTATAGAGACGTTAGGATACATCAGGTCTGGCCCCCAACACTACTGGCATATTACTCTGTCCTATAGGGATTGTATAGAGACGTTAGGATACATCAGGTCTGGCCCCCAACACTACTGGCACATTACTCTGTCCTATAGGGATTGTATAGAGACGTTAGGATACATCAGGTCTGGCCCCCAACACTACTGGCATATTACTCTGTCCTATAGGGATTGTATAGAGACGTTAGGATACATCAGATCTGGCCCCCAACACCACTGGCACATTACTCTGTCCTATAGGGATTGTATAGAGACGTTAGGATACATCAGGTCTGGCCCCCAACACTACTAGCACATTGCTCTGTCCTATAGGGATTGTATAGAGACGTTAGGATACATCAGGTCTGGCCCCCAACACTACTGGCACATTACTCTGTCCTATAGGGATTGTATAGAGACGTTAGGATACATCAGGTCTGGCCCCCAACACTACTGGCATATTACTCTGTCCTATAGGGATTGTATAGAGACGTTAGGATACATCAGGTCTGGCCCCCAACACTACTGGCATATTACTCTGTCCTATAGGGATTGTATAGAGACGTTAGGATACATCAGATCTGGCCCCCAACACCACTGGCACATTACTCTGTCCTATAGGGATTGTATAGAGACGTTAGGATACATCAGGTCTGGCCCCCAACACTACTAGCACATTGCTCTGTCCTATAGGGATTGTATAGAGACGTTAGGATACATCAGGTCTGGCCCCCAACACTACTAGCACATTGCTCTGTCCTATAGGGATTGTATAGAGACGTTAGGATACATCAGGTCTGGCCCCCAACACTACTGGCACATTACTCTGTCCTATAGGGATTGTATAGAGACGTTAGGATACATCAGGTCTGGCCCCCAACACTACTGGCACATTACTCTGTCCTATAGGGATTGTAAAGAGACGTTAGGATACATCAGGTCTGGCCCCCAACACTACTGGCACATTACTCTGTCCTATAGGGATTGTATAGAGACGTTAGGATACATCAGGTCTGGCCCCCACCACTACTAGCACATTTCTCTGTCCTATATGGATTGTATAGAGACGTTAGGATACATCAGGGCTGGCCCCAAACACTACTGGCATATTACTCTGTCCTATAGGGATTGTATAGAGACGTTAGGATACATCAGGTCTGGCCCCCAACACTACTGGCATATTACTCTGTCCTATAGGGATTGTATAGAGACGTTAGGATACATCAGGTCTGGCCCCCAACACCACTGGCACATTACTCTGTCCTATAGGGATTGTATAGAGACGTTAGGATACATCAGGTCTGGCCCCCAACACTACTAGCACATTTCTCTGTCCTATAGGGATTGTATAGAGACGTTAGGATACATCAGGTCTGGCCCCCCCAACACTACTGGCACATTACTCTGTCCTATAGGGATTGTAAAGAGACGTTAGGATACATCAGGTCTGGCCCCCAACACTACTGGCATATTACTCTGTCCTATAGGGATTGTATAGAGACGTTAGGATACATCAGGTCTGGCCCCCAACACCACTGGCACATTACTCTGTCCTATAGGGATTGTATAGAGACGTTAGGATACATCAGGTCTGGCCCCCAACACTACTAGCACATTGCTCTGTCCTATAGGGATTGTATAGAGACGTTAGGATACATCAGGTCTGGCCCCCCAACACTACTGGCACATTACTCTGTCCTATAGGGATTGTAAAGAGACGTTAGGATACATCAGGTCTGGCCCCCAACACTACTGGCATATTACTCTGTCCTATAGGGATTGTATAGAGACGTTAGGATACATCAGGTCTGGCCCCCAACACTACTGGCACATTACTCTGTCCTATAGGGATTGTATAGAGAGGTTAGGATACATCAGGGCTGGCCCCAAACACTACTGGCACATTTCTCTGTCCTATAGGGATTGTATAGAGACGTTAGGCTACATCAGGTCTGGCCCCCAACACTACTAGCACATTTCTCTGTCCTATAGGGATTGTATAGAGACGTTAGGCTACATCAGGTCTGGCCCCCAACACTACTGGCATATTACTATGTCCTATAGGGATTGTATAGAGACGTTAGGATACATCAGGTCTGGCCCCCAACACTACTGGCACATTGCTCTGTAGTAAGATGTTAGGATACATCAGGACTGGGCCAGTTCAAATTTATATTCCCCCATTTTACCTCACACTTATATAGAATATTATACATGCTATATGTCTATCTCAGTATATAGTAAGTTAGAAAGTGCCAAGTACACACACAGAATATTCTCTGTATATAGATATTTAAGTGCTTATTACATGGCATTGCATTGGAAACTTCAGGCTGCCCCCTGAAAATGTGCCTGCCTAGGCTGAAACACACCCAGGAAATAACTACATGTCCAGGATCTGGATCAGTCCTGTTCTGTCCCTGCCAGAAGGTGGCCCAACAGTGGAGAGCTGAGACTTTGATCAGTTCTTAGGGTTAGGGTAGTGGCAAATGATAAGCACAACATTATTTTATTATGCAAAGCTTATCATCTACCATTACCATAAAACTGAACCCTAAATCTCGCCCTCACTCTACAAACAAATTGACAAAGTCTCTGCGAGCCACCATCGCACTACCTCCTAGCCACTGCATGTCCCACTGCGCTGGAGGGGACTAATAGGAAAGATGCTGGGATCCTTATGGAATATACATACTATATTCCTGTGTGCAATATCATTCTCGTAGACCACCTAATGAATTTGCTGTGTACTAATAAACTGTACCATCTAGGCACTTGCATTTTCATTCCTTTTGTTTCATATTTTTTGTAATCTCAGTTTGAGACCCCCTGGGCTAGTCAGTAGGAATATAATTATGTAGAGTTTGACTGTCATTGCCACTGAAAGTGCAATATAAGATATGCTTTCTAGCGGACTTACTTCCTTTCCAATTGTATACACAAAGTATGTGTTTATACACCCAGTAACAGAATCCCAACATATGTGAGTTTTTTTTTTTTAAATTGCATAATAAAGTATCCTAATTAGTTGATTTTAGTGTATATAAGTACACTCCTCTATAACATGGGGCATCAGGATTAGAAGGCAGAAAAATTAAGTAGTCCAATAAGCAACTTTAAAGTAGTCTAGAACCACTTGCTTACTTAGTACTAGCTAGTCTCTAAAGTGGACAATTCTACATAGCACGGTAATTTCCAAATAGGCTCAAATTGAACATATTATTTTGCCTTTCCATAATTTGTCTGAATGAATACTCCTTTTTTTTCATAGAGACATTAAGAAGTTACTGTACTGTAATCTGTAGCAGGGTGATAGTAAGACTAAGGGCCTGGTTGATTCTGGAACCCGTATTTCTTCATCTTGGTACTAAACCCCTGGAGCAACTCCCAAAATACCATGTAGAAAGGAGCTTTATTGTAATAAGCAAAAACAATGGCTAACTGCGTGTGCCAAAACTCTAAAAATAAACTCTAACAAGAGTAGCAAAGTATAATATATATGATTTACAGAAATTATAAATGCAATCTAAATATTAAATATAGTGATTCTAATTTAATTGTTAAATTAGGTTATTAATCATTTAAATATTTCTTGGAAGAAAGGAGATATCTTGTGTTTTGGGGCAAAAAACAAAAAAATTCAGATGAGTCTAAATCTGAGGAACATACCACTTTAATAGGAAAATACCTTTCACCCAGCCCAACCATATTATCTTGCTCATTCTAGTTCCTTCTGTTGTTTTCTTTAAGAGCTGAGGAGAAAGAGAGAGGCTATTACTGGGCCTTATTCACAAGATACGTTTGCACAGAGCATTGTTCTTATCCAAACTAGTCAGTTTACTCGAGCTGCTGCCATTTTATTTATTAGCAGAAATACTTAGTCCTATTTTAGGAAAGTTTCTATTTTACACTACTTTAACATTTGGGGAGTCAAGACACCTTATAGTCTCTCTGTAGTTGAGGATAAATTAAAAACAATGCACCTAGTAAGATCAAAGCACTGTTAGGATCTTAACTTTTTAGAAATTGAGACTTTTTATCCTTTTGGCATATATACATTAGTATTGTGGAAAGAAACCTAATATAAGTTCAATTTTATTCAAAATATATTTAGCACCATTTCCTCACCTGACATAATGTACTATTTTTCAAAGGAATCTGAACACTCAATATAATATTTATTTAAATCTAACTTCCCTTACCATGAGCTGTTTGAGATTTATGCTTTTCATTATTTACACATATTATAATATTTAATGTATTTATACAATTTCACTACATGTTGGCAGCTGGCCTATGGGAATGTGTCACATTAAATGTAAAACCTCCCTGTTGTCCCAACTCCGAGTGTGTGAAGCTTTGTGTACTCCTAGTCAAGTGTCTGTTATTAGCGAGTACATGCTATCTTTGTTATATTATGTAAAAGAGTAGCACAGGCAAGGAGTCCATTAAAGAACCATCGAAGTCACCAGATCAGCATCACCACAATTGGATAGGGAGTGGGAAAGCATTTGGATATATATATATATATATTTTAAAATTGACACCAAATTCTTGGAGTTATAGTCAAGGGATTTCATTGTGTTGCATCTGCCTGAATGAGTTATGAACTTTAATCCTCTTGGTTATAATTAATATTAATCAGAATCAGGTATAGAGCATTGAATCAGACAGTAGCTATGGCATAGGTAAGTACTTGATTATATTCTAGCAGCTAGTGTTTAAACCAGGGGTCACCAAACTCGGTCCTGGAGGGCCGCACCAGGCCTGGATTTGTGGATATCCTTGCTGCAAACAGGTGAGAATCTTGTTTCTTCAGCCATCCTGATTGACTCACCTGTGCCCAGAAAGGAAATCCTCAAATCCAGGCCTGGTGCGGCCCTCCAGGACCGAGTTTGGTGACCCCTGGTTTAAACTATACAAATAGCACAGCATGCTAAGGTGCGGACTATATAGGAACAAATGTCTTTTTAATTTATTAGTAGAGAATATTCAGCTCAAGAAACAATGCAATTTACCTGGTTTTGGAGTTTCTAATCTACTTATTAATTTGTTTAAATCATCTGACATTATAAGTGTGGCGATGATATTTGTATATTACATTTATTTTTATATAGCTGGAAAATCTTTTTCTGCCATAGCTGCGATAAGAGGATTTAAGAATCTATACGCTTATATTGGATTCATTAAACACACCAATATTTAATATATGAGTAATTTTAGGATCATACACTTCTTAATTATATTGACACATTACACGCTTTACAGGATGTTAGAATCACTAAAACCGTAAATCGCTATTCAATACTGCAGTTTAAAGCACGAAAAACGGCACCCTTAACTCGCAATCGCGCAAATCGGCAGTAATTTTGCATTCGCAAATAGAAGCCCACACGTAACAAGCAAAGTTTGCAAATCGGCAATGATTTTTTTACGGTCGCGAATATAAGCCGCACCCGTAACTCGCAAGCTCAAAAATCAGAAAAAAGGTGCGGCTTATATTTGGACCAATACGGTAAATAGAGGATCTGCTCACAATTTTTATTTGAGAGTGAAGGTGCTTCATTCTTAATTTTGTAGTGTACCCAATACCATTAACCCATTCATCAGAAATCAAATTGAGATAATTATTATCTCTGCACAAATAAGTGGAGAAAATAGATAAAATCAGGTGTAACGGAGCTGGAACACGCAGTCCAATATCTCCGCTGGTATACAGTAAAATACCCAAGAGGCACTACAGTTTCACCATCCCCAACCTCCCATATTGGACGACACACAATTTGGGAGTCAAATGAATACTGACTTTATTTACCTTTACAGAAATATATATACACATCTCTTTGGCCACAGGCAATACACATGCCCATATTTGGCCACACAGTACACATAGAGAAAACAATAGGTGGGGTCACACCTCCCAGGGACTAGCCGGCTACTTTGATACAATAACAGACATTGATAAGATAATGCTTCTCTTTGTTCCATCTTTCACAATGTGAACACTTTACACAATAGGGCTCTTCTGCCTCTAGGAGACCCTAATAGGATTATGTATTCTGCTAGGTGTCTGCAATGGTCTGGCTAATATTCTGCAGAGCATAAACCAACATACATATAGTAGGATCATATTTTAACCATAATAATCATAAAACAGGGTAAAACAGTGATGGGTTCCGTTACATCAGGTACTAATTTTGAGTTTTAGAATCTGCTTAAAATTGTTTTAATTACAAATAAAATGTAAAACCAAAATAAAAATATACTGTCCATCCCTTTACCTTGTCATACACAATTCAGTTTCATACAATATTTTCTGTGAATGTGTTGTATGTCTGCTGTACTTAATGAACAGTACTCAGAGATAGGGCAATAATATGGCAACATTAATTAGATCTGCCTTTTTTTTAAGGCACTTTTCCTCATATTTCATTGAGCTATGTCAGTAATACTACCAATATTGCGGTAGTTGGTAAATTTAAGCATCTATCTTTAATTGTATTCTTCTATTCCAGAAGTGTTTTGACTTTATTAAGACCTGCTGAAATAAGTGCTTTCAGAAAGATATTTTTAATAGCCACATACACTTCAATATAACTAGAAATGAGAATAGACTAATGGGATACAATTTAATAAATTAGTAAATCAGTGTTGTTCGGTATAAATGTGACCTAGACCCAATGGAGATCATAGGTTAGTGATTACTTGTCCATACAAACAGTCTGAGCTACTAGATCAAATCTTAGAGTATTTAGCTCATTGAATTTCACAAAGCAGGTCAACATTTTATATAGAAGTATAATGCAACAAAGAAGATTGTTATGAGATTTGGTTCTACTTGACATTTAAGTTGTTTTTATATGCCCTACCACCTATGATTTGTGTTGCTTTATTGTTTCTGCACTATCACCTCCATTTTTCACAGCTGGTTGACCCACAGACTTAATGACTAATTAACCCTCTACTCTCTTTTCAATTACTTGCCAAGCCCTTGTTTCTTCCTTTTAATCACTTCACTTCTTATTTCATCAGTTCTGTAAGCTTGCAAGCTCTCAGTCATGCAAATCATTTGGTAAAAAAGGGTCTTATGTATATTGTCATACCGCTGTTTTACTGTACCACCAAATAATTGTGTCCTCATTGGAATGAGAAATGACAGTAGAAATGTCATAGTTCAGGGGTGTGTTTCTTCCTAGGCCCACGAGGCCCAGGCCTAGGGCAGCACATTTTCCGGAGGCAGTAGGCTGCCTGAAGTTGCCAATGTAATACCCTGGGATATGCACTGATGTGTCTGTATGCAGAGAATATTCTATAAGTATACCTGGCACTTTCTGACTTACTTTATACTTATGTAGGGTCATACAGAATTATGAATTTCTATATAGATGTGTTACAAGTAAAAGATAATAATAATTGTAAACTTATGATTGGAATATATCAAGAGGAATGGGCCTAGAGTAACATAAAACCTAAATACTCCCATGTGACACAAATAAATACAAAATAAAGTAATCTGTTTATAGCTCAGATGAAACTGCTCACTCATCATCTGACCAACTAAGCTGATGATAGATACATGTGATGATGTGGGTGTGGATAATATCATAGAAATTGTTGTGATGAAATGCTATATATATTTTTTAGCTCAGCACACACCTTGCAATCAGCTTCATGAGAGCCTGTGACTAAAGCTGTAGCCTACACACCTTACCAATTTAATTATACCACATTCCTACTGTAATTATGCACGTGCCTGACATAAATAACTGAGTAATTTGTTATCTGCTTTTTAAGTTGGTTTGGAAAAAAACATCAGTTAAATGTAATGTCAAGAAAAAACTCAGGCCTTGATATAATATAATACGTGATAAGCAATTTGCTAAAAGATATAGTACGCATTAGATGTTCTTTTTTCTATGAAATAAGAACCACCAGCCATATTAATAATGTGCTCAATAAGCAGGCCACACTTGAAAATAGTTAATAGCCTCTAAGCTATTACTTGCAATTATGCTTTTGCAGAATCTAACATTTTACATTCAAATAATCTACTTCCTGAGGTGGGTGGAAACTTTTAATACTTAGGAAGTTTGCAAAGTGGGAATACGCCATTCTCAGTACAATTAACGGGATGTTCATTGGCTTACAGGAAACCCCCTGTTGAGACAGACGCTGCAAAACTCAGTAAAGAATAATTGCATCTAAAATTCAAAAATGTAAAGGCTGTTTTATTTTTTACTTACTGTCAATTTCTGCTTTTGTGGTGCAAACTGGAACTTCCCTGAAATGCCCAACCAATGACCCTCTGGGCCTAAGCTTCTCCCTGTCCTCTCTATTTCCCCCCATTGACTTTACATTGGGAGTTGGCACCGGATTAGCCTTGTGATGACCCACCTGGAGGCCATGACTCCCCCTTCATACACCTTTATGGGTATGGCTTTTGTCAATTGCTTTACCTCATAGTAACATAGTAAATAAGGTTGAAAAAAGACTTTAGCCCATCAAGTTCAACCTTTTTAGATCTCCTCTGATCTGCAATAAGCGGATTATCCAGAGGAAGGCAAACAGATTTTTTTTAAAAAAAATGTAAACATTGCCAATTGTCTCAAAAGGGGAAAAATAAATAAATTCCTTTCTGACCACAGATACTGCCGATTGGACTCCTCCCTGGATCTATACTCTCTCTCTAATTATCCAGGATAACCCTGAATGCCCTTTTTATTCAACAATATATCCAACCCCTTTTTAAAGTTATCTATCGAATCCGCTGTCACCAGCTCCTTTGGTAGAGAATTCCACAGATTAACCACCCTTACTGTAAAGAGCCCTTTTCTTTCTTTAAGGTGGAATCTTTTTACGTCTAATCTCAAAGGATGTCCCCTTGTCAGTTCAAACCTCTTGGTACAAAAAGTTCCCTTGATAAAGCCTTGTATTGGTCTTGGATATATTTATATAAGTTAATCATATCCTCTCTTAGATGCCTTTTTATTTAGAGAAAAAAAGTTTAATTTGGTTAGTCTCCCTTCATAACTTAGCCCCTCCATTCCCCTTATTAGTTTTGTTGCCCTTCTCTGTACTTTTTCCAGCTCAAAAATTTTCTTTTTATGAAGTGGTGCCCAAAATTGTACTCCATATTCCAAAAAGGGTGTACTAGGGATTTGTATAGTGGTAGAATTATATTTTCTTCCCTTGCTTCTATACCCTTCTTAATACATTCTAATATTTTGCTTGCCTTTACAGCTGCTGCTTGGAATTGAGCACTGTTACCTAGGTGGTTGTCCACAAGCACTCCCAAATGCCTTTCCATATCTGATACCCCTATATTTGCACCATTAAGAATATAAATTGCCTGACTATTTTTCCTTCCCAGATGCATAACTTTACATTTATTCGTATTAAATCAGTCGCCCATTTCTCTAATTTATGCAAATCCCTTTGGAGGGAAAGTACATTATTATCTGATTTAATTACCTTGCACAACTTAGTGTCATCATCAAAAATGGAGACAATGCTTTCCAATCCTACTTCATTAATACATTTGTTAAAAAGTAGAGGACCTAATACTGAACCCTGGGGAACCCCACTTACCACATTAGTTTAATCCAAGTATTTTCCATTTATAACAACCTTTTGCTTCCTGTCTTTTAGCCAGTTCTCGATCCATGAGCAGATATTTACTGCAATTCATGTACCCCTTAGTTTGCACAGTAGTCTTACATGTGGCACTGTGTCAAAAGCCTTTGCAGAATCCTTCCCTGGTCACCATTCCAGTCAGTATAATCACGAGGAGGTTCTTGAGATACATACCACTACAAAATTGGAAGAACAACTAAATCTGAGTGTGCATGATACTTGGAAAGCGTCTGCTGATCAACCCTCCAATCAGCCTGATGACTTTGATCCAGCAGAAGGTGGAGTGCAAAAAAAGATTGTTGGAGGAGGGCCAGCTAACAAGCCTCCTGTCTACCTCCATGATCAGGGAGGCCAGTCTGCCAGTTCTTTAACCAAAAGTGTAACAGAGGAAACTGTTGAAGGAAGCAAAGTTCTTAGAGAAGGTGGCCCTGGATGGACTGTGGTGGCTATAATCATGAGGAGGTTCCTGAGATACCAACCACTACAGTCAGGGCAAAATTGGAAGAACAACTAAATCTGAGTGTGCATGATACTTGTAGGAAAGCATCTGCTGAGCAACCCTCCAACCAGCCTGATGACTGTAATCCAGTAGAAGGTGGAATGCAAAAAAATATTGTTGGAGGAGGGCCGGCTAACAAGCCTCCTGCCAACAGCAGTGATCAGGCAGGCAAGGCCAACTCCCTGCAACTAAGAGCATCACAGAGGCATAGGGAGATCCAGCGGAGCGCTAGTCAGTAGCCACAACCAGGGAGGCTTAATGGCCTTCCCTGGTGAAGAGATCTAGTGACAAAGCGGTTCCTCCCAATCAGCGCTGGCGATTCTGCCGACAGGATACAGTGGAATGACCTAAGGGCCTGGAGGAAAACAGGGAGAGTAGCAAACTCCCTGGAGTATCAGGAAAGCCCTTCAAATTCCCCTGGCTTAATGGCCAGGGATGCCGCCAAAGTAGCCACAGGACTGACATATATTTCTTCCTGTAGCCCTGGGAACTCTTTGATGTGCGCGCTGGTCTTGCCTTGGCTGCGCTTGTCCAGTGCTTTGAGTCCTTGAATCCCAACAGTTGCCCCTGTCAGGGCTGGGAGAGAATCAGGGCCTGATTGGTCCCACAGGGGATGATGCGGGACTGGATGGGATGTGGGCCAGCATCATGGGATCAATACCTTCCTAAATTGATGAATCCCAGATTGATGGGGCCGGATGCCATCTGGGCCCAACTACAAGACTGCTGGGTCATTCACCCATGAACTGTAGACTTATTGGAAACATTCTTAGGACTGTTTGAACATTAACAAGGACCCCAACATGTTTTGCCACAGTTTAGCTAGGACTTGGAACTCTGCCAGGTGAGCAAAGTCCTGTCACTGTCAAGACTTTAATGCTCTTGAACATTTAGAAGGGGAAGTGTTTGTCAAGATCTGCTTTCGGGGGCAGACAAAAACTTCCCTGAACTTTCCAACCAACTGTTATAACCTCTGTTTGTTATTTTTAACATTTTGATCCCTATTCTGCATATACAACATAACAAAGTCAGAGGTGCTCATCAGAGAACGAACTAACCTTAATAGGACCCCTTGCTCACTGTGCCTTAGGGAGTTCAGCTGCACCTCACTGACGAGGCCCATAAAGGCCGAAACGCATCTGGGGTTTGCTGTTTCTCCTGTTCAGGGTAGAATTGCCTGGTATTTCGGGGCTGGGTCACTCTTTTGAGTGGGACCAGACTGATATACTACAGGATATTTCTCCCTGTGAAGGGCACAAGTGAGCTAAAAGAGGTTGTTTTCAGAGTGGCTTATCATGGCTATAGAACTAACCTATTAAGGTTGGTTCGTTCTCTGATGAGCACCTCTGACTTACCTTGTTTTGTTTATGAAAATTACTCTTAGGGTTTAGTCTCCCCAAGGGTAATAGGGGACTCGTGGACCCCTTGCTCACTGTGCCTTAGGGAGTTCAGCTGCACCTCACTGACGAGGCCCATAAAGGCCGAAACGCGTGTGGGGTTTGCTGTTTCTCCTGTTCAGGGTAGAACTGCCTGGTATTTCGGGGCTGGGTCACTCTTTTGAGTGGGACCAGACTGATATACTACAGGATATTTCTCCCTGTGAAGGGCACAAGTGAGCTAAAAGAGGTTGCTCTCAGAGTGGCTTATCATGGCTATAGAACTAACCTATTAAGGTTAGTTCGTTCTCTGATGAGCACCTCTGACTTACCTTGTTTTGCTTATGCAAATTACTCTTAGGGTTTAGTCTCCCTAAGGGTAATAGGGGACTCCAGACGTGGACCCCTTGCTCACTGTGCCTTAGGGAGTTCAGCTGCACCTCACTGACGAGGCCCATAAAGGCCGAAACGCATCTGGGGTTTGCTGTTTCTCCTGTTCAGGGTAGAATTGCCTGGTATTTCGGGGCTGGGTCACTCTTTTGAGTGGGACCAGACTGATATACTACAGGATATTTCTCCCTGTGAAGGGCACAAGTGAGCTAAAAGAGGTTGTTTTCAGAGTGGCTTATCATGGCTATAGAACTAACCTATTAAGGTTGGTTCGTTCTCTGATGAGCACCTCTGACTTACCTTGTTTTGTTTATGAAAATTACTCTTAGGGTTTAGTCTCCCCAAGGGTAATAGGGGACTCGTGGACCCCTTGCTCACTGTGCCTTAGGGAGTTCAGCTGCACCTCACTGACGAGGCCCATAAAGGCCGAAACGCGTGTGGGGTTTGCTGTTTCTCCTGTTCAGGGTAGAATTGCCTGGAAATTCGGGGCTGGGTCACTCTTTTGAGTGGGACCAGACTGATATACTACAGGATATTTCTCCCTGTGAAGGGCACAAGTGAGCTAAAAGAGGTTGCTCTCAGAGTGGCTTATCATGGCTATAGAACTAACCTATTAAGGTTAGTTCGTTCTCTGATGAGCACCTCTGACTTACCTTGTTTGTTTTTTTCCCCTATTCTGCATGGTGGAATAGAAGCCGGTCACCAAAAAGCCCATCAATGCCATAGTCCAAGGGAGCTAATGCAGGAGGATTCTGGAACTGGATTAAACCCCCTCCCTTGGATTGTGACACTTTATAAAAACATTTTGCTATTCAAAATACCACACAGAAAAATATTGACCACACTGGTCCTTTAAAGAAACACATGATTTACATGAATCCTTCTTTGTGGTTTATTCATTTTACAGGGTTAAAGAGATGGGTAAGATACATATGTGGGAGTGAGGGAAGGGTTGGCTGATTATACACCAAAAATATGAGGAATGGATTAGGATTGTAAAACAGAAGTCAGAAAACTGTTATAGATTAAGCAGGAGAGCAAAGATAGGACAAATTTCACTCCACCTCAAAACAGAAGGGCCCAGGACAGATCACTCCAATAGGCCCTACATGTATAGTGCCTTGCAAAAGTATTTTACCTATTTTGTTACATTACAGCCTTAAATGTAATGTTTTGTTAATCTGAATTTTATGTGATGGATCCGAACAGAATAGTCTAAGTTGGTGAAGCGAAATGAGAAAAATATATACATAATTTGTTTTAGCAATAGAAAACAGAAAATTGGCATATGCATATGTATTCAACCCTCTGGTGCATCTAGTTACCTTCAGAAGTCACATAATTAGTGAAATGATGTCCACCTGTGTGCAATCTAAGTGTCACATGATCTGTCATTACATATACACACCTTTTTTGAAAGGCCCCAGAGGCTGCAACACCTAAGCAAGAGGCACCACTAACCAAACACTGCCATGAAGACCAAGGAACTCTCCAAACAAGTAAGGGACAATGTTGTTGAGAAGGACAAGTCAGGGTTAGGTTATAAAAAAATATCCAAATCTTTGATGATCCCCAGGAGCACCATCAAATCTATCATAACCAAATGGAAAGAACATGGCACAACAGCAAACCCGCCAAGAGATGGCTGCCCACCAAAACTCACAGACTGGGCAAGGAGGGCATTAATCAGAGAGGCAGCACAGAGACCTAAGGTAACAAATTAAAGGCATATTTAAATTTCCTGGATTATGAATGCATCTGATAGAATCAGTAGTGTATGAAAACATTTGTTTGCATGAAGAAATGCCAACATATACATTAACAAACTCACCCTGATGTTTGCTAAATCTCTTGAGTTTGCAAGCAGTTTATTTTGTGAGTTAACACCCCTGGAAATCCCTCCTAAAATTAGCATGAAATTCATATCGTATTTTGGCCAATCACAGGCAGCTAATACATTGTATCAATCTGTGAAGCCAGTTTGTGCACCAAAGAATCATGGGATGTGAAGTCCTGTATTTACCAGGGAACAGGAAGTAAGGAGGAGCCCAGACATTGCTGTGTGGATCTCTGCATTGAGCTGCTGCTGACTTGAAGGTTAGTAAAGTGTTAAAATCCATACCCAAATGCATTGTTTCCATTGGTAGGTACTAGGTGCCTATGTAAGCAGTTCTGGGAGTGTGGAAAACAAAATTTTATTTTAAAATGAAATAGGTTTGTATCAGCTGGTAACAGAAAAAAATATGAGTACTAAAATTAATTTGATTTATATCCTTATAATGCCGCTAAATGCTATAGCCTTTGAAAAAGCCACATCAATGACGGAAGGCTATAAGGCTGGGCACGCTAGGCTATTTCCGCTCCCTCCCTTGATTCCCTTGATGGATTGAAACCACTTGTGAGGTTCCTTAAATCTGCATATGAGCTAAGGACAGCTGTGTCTTCCCTTTATGTTACAGCCTATAAGTGGTTAGTTGAAGTGAATGGAAAAATGCTTTGGGAGATTAGCCTTTTAGGGAATGTTGTAACCCTGCAACGTTTTTATGATCTAAGTAACCTATTATTTCTGAACTTTTAGTGGGCTGTTTTAGAGTTTTATCAGCCATTTAGGAATTGAGGTTCTCTGTTTCTCACTATCTATTGTGGGTCCAGACAGATTTGGGGTATCTCTTAGATGGCCTTCCAGGAAGGAGGACCCACCGAGGTCATAGGCCTACGTTTCCTTACTATCCCTATTTGAGAATATCTTCCAGTCACATTTTTACACTACTTTGGAATAGGGAACATGGAGTTCACTCTCTTTTTTATTAGCTGCATTATTGTATAAGGATATAAACAAAATTAATTTTAGTACTCATTTTTTCTGTTACTAGCTAGAGACCAGACTGATATACTACTGGATATTTCTCCCTGTGATGGGCACAAGTGAGCTAAAAGAGGTTGCTCTCAGAGTGGCTTATCATGGCTATAGAACTAACCTATTAAGGTTGGTTCGTTCTCTGATGTTCACATCTGACTTAGTTATTTTGTTTATGCAAATTACCCTTAGGGTTTAGTCTCTTTAAGGGTGATAGGGGACTCCAGATGTGGACCCCTTGCTCACTGTGCCTTAGGGAGTTCAGCTGCACCTCCCTGACGAGGCCCATAAAGGCTGAAACGCGTCAGTGGTTTGCTGTTTCTCCTGTTGAGGGTAGAATTGCCTGGTATTTTGGGGCTGGGTCACTCTAGTGAGTGGGACCAGACTGATATACTTCAGGATATTTCTCTCTGTGAAGTGCACAAGTGAGCTAAAATAGGTTGCTCTCTGAGTGGGTTATCATGTCCACAGAACTAACCTATTAAGGTTGGTTCGTTCTCTGATGAGCACCTTTTGCTAATGTAAAGTAATTAGTGGTGTTAATAACTGTAGGGAGTTATATCTTTATAATGTGTGTAGAATGACTGATGCAATGTGTTCTGATATAAGCAGCATGTGTTAGATTAGAAAAAAGGAAACCTAGATATACATTTAAGGCAGATAGAATCACAATAATACTTTTTTTGAAATAAGTAAGTTTAGGTTCTTTAATAATATGCTCAATTCTCAATCTTTGGCATTTCTGTAAATAGGAAGAACTGAATAATAAAATAATAAAATCATGTTACCTGTACTTCTATATCTTTCTTGTTCAAATTATGAAGGGTAACAAAAGGAGGGATGCAGGAAGCTGAACTAAATATGGTAACTGGGTTTGGCTGCAACTAACGGATGGTATAACAATCACTATAGGGTAACTGACAAGCAACAAAAGGAATGTTTAGCATCATCATAATAATACATCTCAACGCCGCAGACATTACAATGTTCAGCATATTAGGGAAAGTGTGTTATGGTGGTATCGCAAAATATAAAGAAACACCCATCTTTTTTTAGGGGTAGTCCCAAAAAATAAATGAAAATTGTTCTGTTACTCCCAGTATCCCAAATGTCCTTTTTTTTTTTTTTTTAAGTCCCACTTAAGGACAAATTCCTCTGTCCCAAGCTTAACCATGTTTCACATTGATTCTCATTGCTCCCTTTATTCTCTCTAAAAGTCTAGGGCATAGAGAGAAGCCTGAAGTGTGTCTGCTCTATGGGATATATTTATGTTAAGAGCTATGAAAGAAGCGTATATAATACATATATGCTCATGTATAGTGCATATAATTATACCTAAAACTCAGATATTATATAGCAGATGAAGTATAGAGAGCTAGTCCTCAATTATCATGATTGGTAACGCAACACAAATATATCTGTTGGAGATATACAGGAAAGGAGATGCTATTAAAGAGTGTTCAAATTGCCCATCTTAAATTAACTTGTAAGTTAATGCTTGAAAAGTTTGTCTGCTTCTCTGTATCATGCAGGTCAGTTACAATATTGTAGCTGAATAGGCATGGGTATAAAATAATGAGGCAAGTAGTGTAACCAGTGGGTTAAGAGGCCTCAATGTGGCTACTAGAGCTTGGGAGCAGATGAACATCAAAGTGGCTGGCACACAGTCTCAGGAAAATCCATCAAGGCTAACATTGGAAGCCACTACTGTAGATGGCAAGGCATGCACCGTTTTAGTCAATGTAACATGTGATCCCAACTTCATATTAAAGGGCAAAGTAATGATCTAGCATTTTAGATTTTGATGTAGTATAGACTAAAATAAACTACTTTGCAATATATTTGTTTTATTTTCTTATTGCAATGTGACTTGTAACGTTCCTTTACACTCCTGTGTTCGATTTTTCATAGGATACTAGCTTCAGTCATGGTATCATCTTGTATCAATTTTGACACAGTATGATAAAATCTTGACATAATCAGAGCCATTTTAATAACCAACAATGCCATTATTTTATCATTGTTTTAAGCAGATGTCAATAGATCAACGAGTACTAGAAAACACTTCTTCCATTTACCAGCCAATGTAACATATTAATTAAAGGTATATGCAAGTGAGCTGGGTTATTCATATATCTAATAGAGGAGAAGTTATAGTGTCAAAAAAAAAATGTTTGCATGAAAAAGTTCCAAAGTAAACAGTGAAACCGTTGAAGTTTACTGAATTTCTTGCATTTGAAAACAGTTTTCTCTCAATGTTGACACCCCCTGAAATTCCCAGGGAATATTAGCATAAGTAATACATTGTATCGTTTTGGCCTGTGGATTGTGCAGGCAGGCTCAGTTAGCACTTGAAGTCTTCGATACTGTGGGAATTCACATGATTTCAGACACTTTCCTTTCATTTAGCCAATCAGCAGCTTTTATATCAGGTAAACATTTTTAATGAAGTACCCGATATGCACAGTGCCATTGATGGAGGTGTCTACATCACCCCCAGCACAGTTTTTTTTTTTGTTGCAAAAAATGTTTGCATTTTTTCATGCACACATTTTTTGCTAGGTGGGTTATGATTCATTAAACAGGATGCATTCATAACCCACCTCACTTGCATATACCTTTAATCAGAAATCGCTCAGTATGCTGGAAATAGAAGACATCTAACACTGCAATGCACCAACACTTTAACAAGTCAAAATATTACACTAAACAGGAGCTAATGTCTCTGAATCCAGTAAAGATTTACACTGTACACAACCCCAGGAAATATTTAATTCAAAGATCAGGATAGTCAATGGAGTACTGAAGTGCAGATAAGACATGGATGCTGGATAGTCCTTAAGAGATGTTGGGATGTGAACTGGTAAAAATGGGGAAGCCACACAAAAAAAGCCAAAGAGAGAGAAATTAGAGTGTTTCAATAGTATGCTTTTTTGATTGGTCATTACAAAACATTTCAACATCCTTTAATGACATAGATCAGGATCAAAGCCAGTGACAGAACTCAACATGTCAATCTTGTATGTAAAGAAACCAGCTTGTTTACCTGGTAAAGAAACCGCAATGGTTACGAATTTGGTTGGTGAATGGGTAAAAAGTGCGAGACGGGAATATAATGCGAGAGTTAAAATTTACGTAATTGTAGAAAAAATCTGTGCTGAAGTCTGTTCCAAAAATACCCCAACTGTATTTAATGTTCAATATAACAAGTACGTACAACAGAATATTATGGTTAATGTCATATATATATATATATATATATATATATATATATATATATATATATATATGTACTTTATGCTTGAGACCTCCACTCCCATTCCCACCTGCCCCCGCAGGACTCACAACACAATGGCAGGGAACCAGTTCACCAGAATTTAAAAAGAGCTGTATCTTGAATATATCGCACTCCTCCGATTATTGGTGAAAATGGGAACATAAAAAAAATTGTGCTATACTTGAGTATCTACAGGGTAGTTATTATTTTTCACAATGAACAATCTGTACAAAGAGCGAACATATTATTACATCAATGTTTTCCTTAAAGTATGTGGATGCTATAATAGAATGAAACCAGTCTTCACTGAAAGAAAATCTATGATAATATTGTTTATTTAAATGTTTTTTATTTTTAAGACAAATTATTACATTCTACTATATATGTACTAGAGAATTGCCCGTCAAAAAATGACAGCAATGAAATTGTAAGTTAGCTAATGCTATTTGGTGTATAATAATGAAATATATAATACATTAATAAATGAATATACTTTACCTATTTTGAAGCATTGTGTTGAAGAGCTGGCAATCTGTTTTGATGTTGCTGCAGCATTAGTGGTGTGGAGCTGCTGTGTAAGCGTGATGAATGTGTGTAGTGTAATAGTGTGCGTGCGCGAGACGAAACCGTTTGCGTAGTTGTGTACTTCCGCATTGTCGTAAAATGGAGGGTAATGTGTGGTATGAGTGTTAACGGAATATGCGTAGGTCTTTTGTGGTGTTTTGCGAGTTTCTTGTGGTGTTTTGCGTTTTTAGAGTGCTGTAGCCTTGTTTTCGTTTTGTTCGGCGGCCATTTTTTCTCTCTCTTAGAGCATCTTTTAGTGTCTAAACTCTTTTATTTTGAGTTAAATGAAGGTGTAAGTTGCTTTTTTGAGGTCCTGGATGTGCTGTGTGTATTTATTGTGTTTTGAATTTTTTCATGTTCGCGGGTTGCGGGCGATTTTTGCAAGGTCGTAATGAGTGGTAACGTGTCTCGTATGTTGTTTGCGTTGCGAGGTAAAGTTTGCGAGGGTCGCAGTTGCTGTGTTGTGTTGTTTGCGTTACAACGTAAAGTTCGCGAGGGCCTCAGTTGCTGGCATGGAGTGCCTTCGGCGCTCCTTGCCAGCAACTGCGGCCCTCGCTATGCGAGGGACGCGGCTCGCTGCGCGATCCCGCAAGCGTTAGCAACAACTCACGCGCTCACAACTATATATGTGATTATTTACCTGTCATAGTAATGTTCTGTTTATTTAATAAAAACTGTAATCTTGGATAACCTTATAATGAGGTAATAGAAATGCCACTCAATAACCCACTAAGAAAACTATGTTATTTGATAGCTTTATGATAAAATGTACAAATGTTCTTCTAAAAATGTCTGAAGCATTTTGACAATGGTAGCAGTAAATTTAGCAAATTAGAGTTGCTTCAAAGTCTTAAAATGTGTCAGGTCAGGCTCATTATGAAATGATTGATAATGATATGCAGACTTTAAATACTGGAAACAGTAAGCAGTAATTAATGAGTAAGAAGTAGTGATTCAAATGTTTATGCAGCATTGACAGATAAATTAATGGGAGACGACAATGAGTGTCATTTCTTTCCTCTTCACACCCAGATATTCACTGCACCCAATCTACTATAAGAAATGTGTAGGTGAACCATTTTTTGAAAACTCTGCTGTTCAAGAAAACAATTAGCTCGTCAGATGTGCTCTGAACTGCTGTGTAAGTCCAGGGGCCCCTTCTGGATTACTACCTTGTCAGGGTGAAGAGGCTTGTGTACCTCAGTGAAGCTGTGAGCTATACCATGTAGGGTCACCCAAGATTGGCAGGTCATAGCAGAGAGGTCAGACAACTTGGGGTCCACCAGTATCTTTGGCAAGACAAATGTTTGGAGAAGCAGAACCATAACAATATAACAAGATCTGCCAGGTGTGCTGAGGTTCATATGGTCACAAACAGTCAAACATAACTGAATGACTGAACAACAACATGTTGTAGCTGCTCATTATTTTGATAGTAAGCGCCAGATAATAACTCATAACCCATTTTCACTAACTAACCATACAGACAGTTGAGGAAAACCACTGCAGTTTTGGAGAAACATGGCTTGTGTCATGGGGTATTCTATCTTAGACTACCTGTCAGCCTGCAGCCAGAGAATGATGGCTATCCTGTTGGGTCTTACACTACTATGTAGCTTTATTGCTAAGTGCTCTGATAAAATTATTATATGGACAGTCTTTAAATAAAGGGCGATTAGAGATATTATTTGAATCTATGGTTCCTTCCATTCCTCCTCGTTTCTGATCCTGTGAGGAACACATTAAAATGTCCCATGCCACCAAAGTAAAACATTAATACAACTGTTAAAAATAAAGCCCATGTTTATTTATTTTTAAAACATGTTTTACATGATCAAGTCTAGTACTTCATAAAAGCATACTATAGATATGGTACTGAAATGGTCTTTAAAGGTAGAACCTGGCCTGCTAGTGTGCTTGAAGACATTGTTTAAAACACCGAAATAGACAGGACTGACACTGCAACAACTACTTGGCCATATCCTGACACTGCATTGTAAGTAAATTGGATAAATATGTATCCTGGTAAAATCTTTGTTTCTATAGAAAATAGAAAATAGTTCAAGAACATCTAGGGTTGTAAAATGTTAAATAAATGAATGTTAAAAAATGATGCTAAACCCACCTGGATAAATGGTCAAGAAATATGGGCATTTTAAAAACCTCAAATAATTATAACAAATAAATATGTTTTTGTATGTGTATACATCGTCTTTCCTTCAAAACATATACAACAAATTAATTGATACAAAGCAAGAAATTATTTTATACTAATTTAATTAGACATGACATGGGTAAATAGTATTAAGGGATTTACACTAGATACACTAATTATACCTTCTACTCCATTTTGTTCTAGTAAAAGGATCTGCTGGTCCTCACCATTGGTGGGAAGCTAAAGGAATTGTATGTTCTTTAGAAAGCAAATGTTATTTCTATGCATGGCCCAGCATTTAATAGGTTTTTTATGTATGTTATTATTTTATACTCTGTGACAAGCTAAGATGTAAAATACAAATATTTTATAAAAATGTGTTTTTTGACTCAATGCTGTATTTCGTCTTATACAGTCTGTTACTGTGATTTTATCATTCAACAATAAATTCTTGATACAGCGTTACTTTTATGCACTTCCAATATCAGACTCGCTAGACTGCAATCACCTCGTTCTGGCTTAATTTCATGAATTTGAAATACTCTTGTCTTCTCCAGAAACAATTTCCATCAATGGCGGATATTAGACAGCACTGTGCATACAATAATACAATAGTGGTTGTTTTATTTATTTATTAACTGATTAGCAATAAAATCAGTATTTGAAGAAAATAAATTCAATGTAGCTTTTAAAACATGCATATGAGCACTTCAGAGGTTATAAGAGCTACTTTTCTGTCCAGGAGGCTGTCCTATAATTTTTTCTGATTTATCTAGGTTTTTCTGTTGCGGCCACTTATCTGCTGAAATGTTAAACACTGAAGTTAAAATGTAATTTTTTTTTATTTTTTATTGAAAGGGATACACCATCAAAACAAGCAATAGGCACATTAACACATAAGAATGTATATAAACACGTATGCCTTGTGATCAAATCTATAGCATCTCCTTACAGTTTTCTTTTTTCTATTATTATGTAGTTATTAAAACAACCCTTTAACTTAAACAAGGGAAACATGAATAAAAAAAACTTATTTATATAAAAACTAAAACTTTAAATAAATAAACAAATAACAATGGAGATAAGGGAGAATTCAATAGGCCAAGTTGAATTTATACATTTATATCTAAAGGAATATTTAGCTAAGGCCTGAGTCAATGTTTAGCTGTTCAACACCTCAAACATAAATGCTTCTAAGCTATGTCCGTTTAGTTATGCATTTCAATTTGCTTAGTTAATCTACTATTACAGTCTGTTGCCTTCTGTATCAATACAGTTCTTAAACTTATACAGTTATTGTACATGCATTCACCCCCTGTGTCGTATTCCAGACGAACCAGAGTCTCCAGGACCAGCTCTCGAGTCTCCTCCAATCCAAGCCCCCTTCTAGCTCAATTCTGATATTTTATTGTTATCCTATTATCATTGGATCACTCAGATCAAG
This sequence comes from Discoglossus pictus, assembly GCA_027410445.1. Classification (NCBI taxonomy): domain Eukaryota; kingdom Metazoa; phylum Chordata; class Amphibia; order Anura; family Alytidae; genus Discoglossus; species Discoglossus pictus. Next base: position 252,020,001 of record CM050167.1, on the reverse strand, counting down.
GGGAAATCTAACGACGACTCTAGCCAGGGGCTCCAGATTTCATAGAACTGCGGCATAGTATCTAATATAGCAGATGTTAACTTTTCATTTATTGCTATGCAATTGATTTTCTTTATAAACTCCTGCACGTTTAGCTTTTCTGACTTCCACTGACTGGCGATGTGTACTTTGGCAGCGGCAGCCATTATCTGGAATAGCCTATTCTGATTTTTTGATAGACTAAGAAGTTTAACCCCTAGCAAGCAAGACTCCATGGTTGCCGTAACCGTAATCCCAAATAATGACGTTGCCATGAATGCTATTCTTTCCCATAGCTCGTGAACTGCCTGACACAGCCAATAGGTATGAATGTGGTCTCCTATTTGTTGACAGCCCCTAAAACAGCTCTTGGTGTAGGTAAGGTTTTTATGTATGTGCTGTGTGTATGTATTGTGTTTTACATTTTGTAATGTTCGCGAGTTGCGTCCGAGTGTTGCGAGGCCGTAATGTGTGTGAACGTGTGTCGTATGTTGTTTGCGAGTGTCGTAATGTGTGTGTCGTACTGTTTGGGTTGCGACGTGAAGTTTGCGAGGGTAGCAGTTGCTGGCATGGAGCGCCTTCGGCGCTCCATGCCAGCAACTGAGACCCTCGGGCAGTGCCTCGGGCAGTGCCGTCGCTTTGCGAGGGCCTTGGCTCGCTACGCGAGGGCCGCCGCTCGCTACGCGAGTCGCGGCCCTCGCTACGCGAGCCCGCAGCGTTAGCAACAACTCGTACGCTCACAACTATATATGTGATTAGTATGAATAATACATTGTTTTGTGTTCATTCCTAACTGTCTGACATCTAGGCTTGAACCTGGATGATACTCCTAATTGCAACTCAGATTAGCTATCATTTGGCTCTTGGTCGTTCTTGGCTCCTAGCGCTATCTTGATTCCAGCTGCGGTCTGTAACTGCATAGGCTGTAGTGGGCACACCAATACATGGACTCTCTATTGCGTGATTACTGTTGTTGTGCCCAGGAATGACAGTGATTTGTCAGCTTCATGGATTTAATGACATATCTATCTATCCCTTGTTTATTCCATGGAGCTGGCATGTCAGTGTCCTTGTTGGTCATCATGTACATATGTAGTGTATGTGATGTACATGTGGTGCCATGTTGGTGTAAGAGATATTCACCTGACATGGAGGCTGGGTCCTGCTGGGCCACCAGGCCTGAAGCTCCAGCGGCGGGCACCTGGGTGAGAAGGTCCTTGGCCACCCTCTCCCACTCATTATAGGTCACAGTCTGGTTCTTGTCCTCCTTAGCCATCATCCTCCTCACCTTGGCGCTGATGTAATCAAATCTGTGCCTAACAGACCTCACATCCCTTGGCGCTGTGCCTACCACTGTTACCTCAGCTGCATATGTATGGAGTGACCTAGCTCTATGTGTCTCTACGTGTGTTCTTTAAATGATGTGTATTGCAAATATGTTTAATCTGTAAATATGTGTAATCAAGGATTAAGTGTAAAATAGTAAATGGTATTAAATAAATGAACAAAACAGCAAAATACTTCTCTCCAAACTCTCCTACTCTCTCTATAACTCCAACTCCGGGACCTGCGTGCTAATTCGAAAGAAAATACAACACAGTCAACGCAGGGTCAGAGGGAACGCAAATTTATAATCTCCCTCTGTCAGTCATCTTCGGCTAGACTGATTTCTATTGTCTGAGAGGCCTGTGTCACACTACGTTATACCGTGATTGGATACTGATGGCCAATCGCGGCTTGGCCAGCCCCTTTACAGCTTGCGTGGGCAGAAAGGCTTTACAGGCTTGCATCTACGGCCCGTAACACGCAGCATGATTCAATTTAATAGCTCTGTAACGCAGCTGATTTTCAAGCCCACAGGCTTTGTTGGTGTGCCGATGCTTATTTAATGGGGCCGCAAGATTCTGGAACTCTTTACCATGCTCAGTAAGGGAGGCCCCTTATTTGGGCATTTTCAGAGAGAGGTGGAAGACCATGCACTTCACTCAGGCCTTCCAATAAGTGACAACTCTCTTTTTCTTTTTTGTTCTTCTCCTAAGCACTTTCAGGTCCCTTCTGGAAGAAAATCTTTATGTAAATATATTATTTTAATTAACAAAACACATAATATTTGCTGAGCTGTGCCTTCTTCCAGAACACTTCTTTCTGAGGAAAGGTAACTGTATGAAAAGCAGTGTAAAGGAGACCTCTAGTGATAGCTATTGAGAATACAGGTCACTTATGGTCCTCTAATAAGTATCTGTTGCACATGGGACCTACTTACTGTATTGAGCAGCAAGTAATATAGATGATTCATTAAGACCTGACAAATATTAAGAACGTTGCATTTGGAGTGTTTTCAAATAAAACATTATTTACTACTAGCTACTTGCCTGTCAAAAATTACGACTTTAAAAAGGCTGTCAATGCTGTTTGCCACACAATGTGAGCACCTTCATCGCTCATCGCGAGCCCCGCAATGACCGGCTTTGCTCACGACCATCAGCCTTTGGTGTTCATTGCAGCCCTGCAACTCTGTGCCTTGCTTTGCCACATATTTTTAAAATTGCGTGACCAACGTCGCAAACATGACCAACATGTCCCAAACTAACAACTATATATATGATTCAGTGGTATAATTTGGAAGTTGATATTTGATATAAAACTACTAATTGTTACATAGTTTTTGAGGATGAATAAAGACGTTCAGTCCATCAAGTTCAACCTTTTTAGATTTCTTCTGATCAATATAATATGTGGATTATTTATTACCTGTTAACAATTGTTAATTGATAATTATTCATTAATCCAGAGGAAGGTAAACAGAAAAAAACATTGAAACATTGCCAATTGTCTCATAAGAGGAAAAAAATCATTCCTTATCTCTCCCCATCACATGTGGACGGTCCAAGAATTATACAGGAGCTCAGACGGAAGTTGTGTCTGTTTATGGAACTTGTGCTGTGCTCATATATGCCTGTACTTTCCGGTACGCTCAATCACATCACTTATTCTCTCAATTGTTCCAATCTTCCCTGCTTCTGGGCTTTTCCCACATCTCTCATGCTACTTCCCAAGGTTACCTATACTGTACAGCGCATGTCACCACTGTGCTGCCGTGCTGTGCACTTACTGTGTTTTGTGTGAATCACAATGTTTGCTTACTCAGCATTCAGCATTCTCTGTCTTTCCCACATGCTCCTCTAACGTGATGCTCCCCATGCATTACCATTATTGCTTGCTCATTTCTTGTCTGCTATCTTGCTGCCATCTGCTCTCGCTGTGTCATGCTTGGCCTTATTGCTCATCAGACACAAAGCCCCATTTGATATCTCTAATCCAGGCCCCCTAATTAGGACTCACAACGTACCACTACTATCAATTAATCTATACTAATCAAAGTTCATTTAATAAGTGCCAGACTTACACAGCAGCATCAGTCATACAAAAAACAATCTTCCTAGTCCACATAGCATATGTACCATCTTACCATACCATCGGGACTTCGATCCGATCTTCTAAGTTGCTAAGCATAATTTTCAGTCTCTCACCATTGGCCACCAGGCTACCATCAAAGCTTCATAGCCACGCAAATGTCACATAGACAGTCAATTTCACACATTAAATTCCCAGATTAATAATGTTAGCCCTCTCCAGATGCTATTCAAGATCTAACATTGTCGATTAAGCACCGTCAGATGCTGAGAAGTCCCCTTAACAAGCCTTATCCTCGCCATCAGTTCTCTCTCCATTTGCCGAAGGTAAATCAACTAGGTCACCTGAATTATGCCACTTAAAATCTGCCTCAAGGTAGAGCAATTGCCAGCAATTTACTATACCAAACTCACTTGAAGGTTGATGGAATATTAACCTTTCATCTTAGAAGTCCAAACCATTGTCAATATTACCTTGTAGATCTCGTTTTCCTCACTCACTGGAATGGAAGACTATTCATGTTACTAGACCTACCGCAGAATCTACCCTGTTCTATGATTCCATCTTCTAAGAAATTTTCAAAATTAATTTTACAATCTTGATATTATCACCACTAGATGGTCATACTTACACAGGGATTAAAATACTTGGGAGGGAGGCGGGTACTTGGGGCTACCTATGGACCAGTCATGCAATACAGCTCATAATCATCAGCAATCCCACTCGTACTATCATATCCAAATTAGGATCCAACCCCAAATCCACTATGTCCCTCCCGAGGGAATTAGGTTTCATCACTACGTTTCTAATTTAAACTCTATCCGTACCTTCAGGTACCATACCCTATGACCCTAATTCTTTCCACAGGACTTCAGCTTGGTTCCTGTGGGGTATTTCATTCTCCAATCAACCCCAAGCACTAGATTTGTTCCTCTGTTAACAGCAGCTCTAAATATGATATACTCTGGACTAATCAATAGTACTAGTATGAAGAGCCTGGCAACTATTTGTGCTTTCCCCTCAAATCACAACTTAACCCACCTTACAATATTTCATCTTTTTAGGCTTCACTGCAAATTGTGACATACACCTTAAGTTACACTTCAATACTTCAGAGACCTACCTGACTGGTATACTATGCCATTTGTTCACAGCATACATTATAAAAAATATTCACACTCAAATCAAATCTCACCCTATTAAGTATTTTCTACGGGGTTTAGCGACCAGAACCCCATCATCTAAACCACAACTTCTACATACAGCGACTTATTCAAAAGACCTATTAATACCAATAATCTATTCAAGTTCTGAATCTTCCTCCACTAACACAACCGCTATAAAGTTAGCTTTCCACTGGTTTCTTCACCCAGGAGATTTTTCTAATTCACAAAACCACCCTTACTACATCTCTAAATCAAGACGTCCTCTTATGAAATGACTTCTACATACCCACATTTCATTCTCTAAAGACTAGCTGTGAGCCCATCCAGATAACCTATTATCCAACTCATATTTCCAGATGTCCTGTCACATCACTCAAAAACCTTCTTGTATCATTACCCACCGAACCTACTTACTACCCACTACCTAGTGGATCTAGTAAGCTTTTTGCCTACTATAACATTCATACACTACATACAGATTCTATGCATCAGATCAGGACTTGACACCTTCTCATATCATATCAGTATTCAGATCTTATACTCCTGTCACATCATTGAAATACGGGCAGAAATCTAACTGCTTTAGAAGAGACATATCAAATCGATCTGCAGAAATTAAAGTGGCTTTCCATAACATAACTTCATAACCCATTATTACCACATCATCCCTATTTTCGATATTATTGGCCTCTAAGCAAGCAGGCTATGGGGTCAAGTAGCCTCTGGCACACCATCAACTACAATACCATCAGCTTACAATGCAGAATTAAGAGAAGCTTTACACAACATAACTTCATTATTAGCGTTTATTTGTACACTTTAACAAATTCCGTAGTGCTAACATAACAAATACTTACCACATCATTCCTTTATTCGATATTATTGGCCTCTAAGCAGGCTATGGGGTCAAGTAGCCTCTGGCACACCATCAACTACAATACCATCAGCTTACAATGCAGAATAATGAGAAGCTTTACACAACATAACTTCATTATTAGCGTTTATTTGTACACTTTAACATATTCCGTAGTGCTAACATAACAAATACTTACCACATCATTCCTTTATTCAATATTATTGGCCTCTAAGCAAGCAGGCTATGGGGTCAAGTAGCCTCTGGCACACCATCAACTACAATACCATCAGCTTACAATGCAGAATTAAGAGAAGCTTTACACAACATAACTTCATTATTAGCGTTTATTTGTACACGTCAACATATTCCGTAGTGCTAACATAACAAATACTTACCACATCATTCTTTTATTCGATATTATTGGCCTATAAGAAGGTTAAGGGGTCAAGTAGTTTTTGCCACACCTTCAGCTACGATCTTTAATACCATCAGAATTCAATTCTTAAGAGAAGTTGACGACCACACATATATATATATATATATATATATATATATTTATTTATATATATATATGTTCCAGGTTGAGCACCTGAGATTGTGCAAGGGGCCCTCTCTCACCCCGCCTCTTCCATGGGAGGGGCCTGCAGCCTTTTAAACACTTCCTGTCCACATCCCCTTGCTCAGTTCATTCTTGAGCCTGTGCCTGCAGGTTGTTTTTCTGGGCCCTCTTGTTTTTCAGCTTTCCAGACCTCATATCGCAAGCTCCAGTTGCCTTTTTGGCCCTTTTTCTATCAACATCCAAGGTGGCTACTACTTCTCAGCTATCCAAGTCCTAGGTTCTGCCTTCGCTTTTTCATGCTTAGTTCTGGCCTAATCTACCAAGTTTCTCGTCCATTGTCCATATCCAAGACTATGCCTTTTAGGCTTCGTTAAGTCTACTTTGCAAATTTTGTCCCAAATCTACTAGGTTTTTCAACTTTCCTGGGTCTTTTCGGGTGGGTTTTGACCTGAATCGCCTGAATTTGACCTGAATTTGACATGTGTCCCTCGTTTGTTTTCTAGGCCCAGCTCTTAGGCTTTCGCAAGCCTCATTTGGAGATTTTGGTCCAAACCTGCCTTCCTTCAACCTTCCTCCGGCATTCCATAAGTCCTAAACCAGCCTTCGCAACCTCACGTTGTACTCGCTCTCTATACGACCAAAACCAGCCTTTGCAGGCCGACTTCAATTACGCTTTCCATACGAACCAAACCAGCCTTCGCAGGCTTACGTCGTCTACGTATTCATACGACCCATTCCAGCATTATCACATTCATGCTTTACATAAGTCCCAAACCAGCCTTCGCAGGCTCACTTCCATCACACTTTCATAAGTCTCCTAATGCTACCGCAGCCATTAGCCAGATGTCAACGCATTTTTGCTTTCGTGGCTTTCCTTCCCTCTCCTTACCATCATTTGGTCCTAGGCCCTCTTCGCAGGCCTGATAGGGTGTAGCGATTAGCCGCAACTCAGCTACACGAGGAGAGACGCACTCGATCATTGGGAGAGGGGCCCGACCACAAATATATATTTATTTATTTATAAATATATACATATATATATATATATATATAGTAAATAAAAAGTACATCTGTGTTCACATTTGAATGTCTAAAGCAAGTTAAAAAACCTGCTTCCAGCTCAGAGTAACGAGAAAAACAGTTATTTCACTGCATTCTGGGAAGTTGAGCTGGGACATGCAAATGTGCCCACAAATGCCTTGTTCTTCAATCCGTAGTCATTATCAAACATGGCTTCCTTTAAGCTTATGCATGCTGTATTGCACAGCTTTAATGCAAAGCCAAGGTTGGATTAAACACAGGCTGAGTATCAAGCTTACGGCTATCATCAGCATGGAGCGGGATCTCAGCCTGTGTTGTGGACTTTATGAGTAGGTAGTTCACCACAACAATCATTTATAATATATATGTATGTATGTATGTATGTATGTATGTATGTATATATATATATATATATATATATATATATATATATATATGTATATGTGTATATTTATATATATATATATATATATATATATATATATATATATATATGAACTTATATTATATATATATATATATATATATATATATATATATATATATATATATATATATATATATATATATATATATATTCGGTTCCTACACATTTTTGGGGAAAATCATAATTTTTAAAAGACTTTGCTTATGAGTAGAATATTCCATTTTGTGCTTGTTATATTACTTCCTGAGAGTTGGCTCGTGGGGAAGTGATTTGTTTATCTGTCAGTGGAGGAAGGGTGGAGGCAGAAGGAAAACAAAAAGACCAGAATCCTTTGAAATTTCACTGAAATTGACACCATACCTTTTTCCCCTTAATGGCCCAGAAGCAGGGCATCGTTTGACCCGCTTGACTGATCAGTCAGTAGTTTTACACTACTCAAATTTATTGGGCTGAAAACAATGGTGTTTTATACCCATTAGGTACTGGGGAGTGGTATAAGAGCAATTATCACCCTTGATACTTGATTTTCCTGCACTTAATACAGCACCCAATTGTTGATGTTGAAATGTCATTGTTCCAAACCAATCAAAAACATGTTGGCAATCCTTATAATTGTGAATTAATGAATGGTAGCTGCACCACCGACCGCGTATGTGATGGCCAGAGCCAGTTATATTATTGCTATGTCACGTGTGCCCGAATACCCTTTAAGATGAGTGCCAGGGCTCCGGAACTTGTCTTGTATGTAACAACATTGAAGAACGGCGGTTCAGTCGTGAGATTGTGAGAATTTAGGAAATACAGAACCCAAAATGACTAAAACTATTTAAAAAAAGCATAATTGACCAGCAAGGGCAAATCTAGCCTGACAGCTGTTTCGCCATCTGTGCGGATTTGTCAAAGGCTGCAGCCTCTGTATACATAGCTTAAATTCTCACAATTGTGTTTTATATCTATTGGAACTTTATATATCATTGGTTACTGTGCATTTTGGTCTTTACTGTGTTATTTGCAACAATGTCTCGTAAACACAGTTTACAATACAGTCTGATTTTTGATATCACATATATAGTTGTGAGCATACGAGTTGTTGCTAACGCTTGCGGGCTCGCGAAGCGGGGGGCCGCATTTGCGGTGGTGGAGGATCCAACGTTGGCTGTGTTTGTCCGCAAATGCGGACCCTCGCAAAGCGAGGGGCCGCATTTGCGGTGGTGGACCATCCAACGTCGGCTGTGTTTGTCCACAAATACGGACCCTCGCAAAGCGAGTGGCCGCATTTGCGGTGGTGGAGGATCCAACGTCGGCTGTGTTTGTCCGCAAATGCGGATCCTCGCGAAGCGAGGGGCCGCATTTGCGGAGGTGTAGCCTCAAAGGCGCCTCACACGCGTTAACACACTCACGCACGACTTAGAAAAAAAAACAACTGCGTCCCACACGCACGACTTAGAAAAAAAACAACTGCATCCCTCCCAAAAAAATACGGCCGCGCTACGACCCATTCCGAACACGAAAAAGAACGTCCGAAAAAGGCACGCATGAAAACATCAGAAACACAATAAATAAACACAAGGAACACATAAAAAGCTTACTTACAGCAAGGGGGGGCATCCAGCACCTCAGAAAGTTAATTTACACGTCCATTTAAGTCCAAAAAAACGAGTTTAAACTGCCGAAATTCACCTAAGCAAGAGAAAAAATGGCCGCCGAACAAAACGAAAACGAGGCTACACAAGTAACAATACTACAGTGACTCGCAAAACTGAAACACATACTATGCGGCACGTACCACAGTGATATTAACCACCATTTTGAAAACTACTACGCATAAAATGGCAGATGGAACGCAAATTGTAAGCTGGAACGCAAATAGCGCATGCGTATTGCGTTCTAACGGTCTGAGGCACCTCAAAGTTTATAAATACTTCCTACTTTCCAGAAAATTCTACATTTCTACTCAGGTGATGCGCGGTGTGACTGGATAGTTAACTGTAGCTGTTACTTGAGAAGAGAATTATTTCCTAACTTCCTACTTTACACTGTGCAAATTACAACTGAGAGGTAAGCTATAACTTATTACATTTTATTATCAAGACAGGACAAAAAAAAAAAACTTTAACTATGAAAATGTGATTCATGTATAGTGATATGTGACACGCACATTTATGTGTATAGCCCCTACAACAAACTTAACCAAAACTAATTAAACAAGTACCGTATATTTAAATAACATTAATTTACTGCAACTCATAGCAAAAAATAATATGACACTAAAACATATGTAACCTAAAGCTGAATCTTTTCCCTTTTTTTCACTATTCAAACAGACTCTGCATCAACAGCGTCACTCAAGAATTTGCACTGTGGACTGTCAAAGAGAATCCCTTTTAAAGAACACCAAGAAAGAAGAAGAGGTAAGATGGAAAAATAGATTACATGCTGAAAAAGACCATGCTTTGCTAAATCAAAAAGAAGAAATATACAATTAACCATTTCACTTTCTTTTTCAAACAGACACTACAAGAAGACTGGCAGATTAAGATTGGCAGGAGGGGACTCTCTGTCATTCGGACAAGAACAACACTTCAATCAAGGTAAAGTATAACAAGGAGAAAAAATAAAGGAACTATCAGCCTTATTAAATTGCAATTCTGCAAATTCTAAAGGGCTCTATATAAGCACATAGCATATTTTTTTACAGAAGTTTTTAGTCATTGAACTTCTATCCAAAAGCAAGATCTTCACAACTAAAACTTCTGTAAAAAAAATATGCTATGTGCTTATATAGAGCCCTTTAGAATTTGCCGAATTGCAATTTAATAAGGCTGTATATATGTTTAATGGCCGCCAATATAACAATTTCAAGTAAAATAAAATAAAAATACATATAAATTGAATAAGGAACAAAACACAGTTCAACAAACTTCACAAAGACCTATACAATTTAGGAAGACAGACAGTTTCACAGAAACCCCCCCAAAAAAGAGGTGGCCACAAAACAGGATAGCATCTAAAACATTAGCAACATACATAAAACAAAACTATTCCTCCTCTTTACTGTAAAATAACCTCCAACCATCACCCACAAGCCAAATGCAGAAACCAAAAAGTGGTGAACACAAAACAGGCTAAAAAAAAAAGCACAACATGATATAGAAAAGGCAATTAACATTGATTTGTACTGTCCAACATAAATGAATACACATAAAGAACACTAATTGAACAAACAAAGTAGGCAAAATATGGTGGACACAAAACAGGATTGTACCAAAAATCACAGAAACAGATAGAAAAGTTAAATAATATTCTTCTTTACTGTTTAAGAGCCTATAAGCCTTACAAAGAAGCCTAAATAAGCATACCAAAAGTGGTGGACACAATACAGGATAATGCTAAAAACATTGCGATCATATCCAAAATAGGAAAAACATTCATTTTCAATGTACAACAACATTTAATCCTCATAAAAAAGACTAATTAAGCAAATAAAGTATGCAACACATGGTGGACACAAAACAGGATTGTACCAAAAATCACACAAACACATAGAAAAGTTAAATAATATCCTTCTTTACTGTTTAAGAACCTATAAGCCTTACAAAGAAGCCTAAATAAGCATACCAAAAGTGGTGGACACAATACAGGATAATGCTAAAAACATTGCCATCATATCCAAAATAGCAAAACTCTCATTTGCACTGTACAAAAACATTTAACCTTCATAAAAAAGACTAATTAAGCAAATAAGGTATGCAACATATGGTAGACACAAAACAGGATTGTACCAAAAATCACACAAACACATAGAAAAGTAAATTAATATTCTTCTTTATTGTTTAAGAAGCTATAAGCCTTACAAAGAAGCCTAAATTAGCATACCAAAAGTGGTGGACACAAAACAGGATAATGCTAAAAACATTGCGATCATATCCAAAATAAGAAAAACAATAATAATTACAGTAAAAAAAAAAGGTTAACTGGAATTTACAAATACAATTAAAGTATTTTTAAAAGGTTGCACAAAAAACAGCATAGCAGAAAAAATCACCATAACAGATACAATAGACCAAAACAATGAAATATGCTATTCATTACAAATACATTCAAATCAAATAACAGTTTAATTTTTCTTTTACAACAGACACTGCGTGAAGACCATCGGACGAAGACTTTCAACAGCGGACCAACAAAGATTCTGCTTGAAATCACACTTCCACCAAGGTATAGTATAACAAGTAAAAAAAGAGAAAACTAAATAAACATGTTTGCTCTGTATCCATGTCAACAGAAGAAAAAAAAAAAAAAAAAAAACAATAACACCGAATAATTATAACCTTTACCAAAATATTAGTGACATATTTGTCATTTACCTATTATTTGTCTTTTACGGACAACAATGTTTAACAATAAACCCAAACTTCAATCTACACAAAAAAAGAAAACAGCATAGTCCACAAAAGTGTCAAAACACACACTGCATAACATTTATTATTCTCAATTACCAGTCGTAATGTACAATATTAAGCATAAAACCTAAACACACACATAAAATAGAATACTACAACAAATAGTACTAACACCCCAAGAAAAAAATGTCATTGCCCGAACATATAAGCCTTTAAAAAATATATCAAAATACTATTATGACAATCCCCTGTAGTAAAAATTACAAAGACTAATTTTTGCCCTCTACTATGCCTGTAAGTTAAAAGTACAACAAAAAAAAAATGTTCAATTAACACTAGACACCTACTACATGTAGAAGAAGGTATAGTGTCAGTTCCTTGAGTGTGCTATTCATGTAAGGCAAAAATTACAACCTACGACAGAAAGTAAGACCAGAAAAATAAAAAACACTTATTTAACAATACAAAGAAAGTACCGCTACAATGAACTACAAGCACATATAAACAAACTGTTGATAATAAAAAATGTAAAAAACAAACCTAACATCTCAAACTAAACTAATTATACATTATTTTCTTTTACAGATTAACATGGCTACTAACAAGAGCAAACAAGAAAAGAAAAGACGTCAAACTAGAGAAAGACAAGAGAGATGGGCCAACCAGCAGACACCAGAGGAGAAGGAAATTTGACGAGAAAAAGAATGCAAAAGAATTGCAAGCAAAAGACTATCAGCTGCAAAAATTAAAAATACACCAAAAAAAGCTACTAAGCAAACAAAGGATTTAGAACCTGTTCCTCAAACATCAGATGACATTTTACCTGAAAAAATAAAAGAGATACCAAAAAAAGCCACCAAAAACAAAGCATTTAGAACCTGTTCCTGAAACATCACATGACATTTCACCTGATGAATTTGAAAATGAAACCGATATATGCTTTGCAAATTGTCCTTTACTCAAGTCTTTAGCAGTAGAGGTTCATAATTGTGGGGACATGAATACTCAATGTCAGTTTTGTGAGGCTTATTATTTTAAACAGGAGAGACCCAGAGATGGCCAATTTATTAGTTGCTGTCAAAAAGGCAAGTTCAAACTTCTAGAAAGAAAAGAATTTCCAATCTATTTACAAAACATTATGACTGAACCTACTTTTCTAAACTACAAACATTTTAAGACAAACATAAGATCCTACAATAGTGCCATATCCTTTGCATCTATGGGGGCAACATTAGCTGCTAATGTACCAGGACATGGTCCTTACTGTTTTAAAGTCCAAGGCCAAAATTATCATCGTACTTCCGATTTACATCCAGAGGAAGGAGAGCAAAGAAAATTTGCTCAACTGTATGTCCTAGATACAATGGAAGCTGTTGACCAACGTATGCAGCTGGAAGAAAATAAAAAATGCTTAACTACTGTTTTTATAGAGCTTGATAACATTATGGAGAATAACCCCTACACTAAAGCTTATGAAAAATTGGCAGAAGTAGAAACTGAACAGCAACTTTATGCACAAATACATCAATTATCAATGCCAAAGGTCAATATGGTGCTTAAAAGAGACAGACATACTGATAAACGTCGTTACAACTTGCCAACATCAAATGAGTTTGCAATGGTGTTTCAAAATGATGATGTAGAACCACCATTTCAAAGAGACATTAGAATATATCTCAGAAATGAGGAGCAACTATTCATTAATATGAGTATCTTAAGTCCAAATTTAGATCCAATGACATATCCCATTTTTTCCCCACACGGAGAAGCAGGTTGACAACCAAAATTAACACTTCACAGTTACCCAAATGCTAAAGCCAGAATCCGAAATAATGTTTCTATGCTTGAATTTAAAGTAGCTCAAATTGCCATTCGAAATGGATTTAATCCAATTTTATGTGGTGGAAAACTAACCCAACAATGGATTATTGATTCATATTTGCAAGTTGAGGCAAATAATTTAAACTTTATAAAATATCAACAAGATAAACTATGTGTAGAACAATATTCTGGACTAATGGACTATGTTGCTGAGGTGGCTACAAGCAGAGACATGACAGCTGGCAAAGCCATAATTTTACCATTTTCCTTTCAAGGATCTCCTCGAAATATGAGAGAAAGATACAATGATGCTATGGCTATTGACTCCAAATTTTGCAAACCCGATTTATTTCTTACATTTACATGTAATCATCAATGGCCAGAAATTACACAAAATTTACTTCTTGGCCAAAGTCCTTCTGATAGACCAGATTTAGTAGCCAGAGTTTTTAAGATTAAATTAAATGAATTAATACCTGACATCACTATAAGTCACTTATTTGGCAAATGTCTTGTGTATGTATATACCATTGAATTTCAAAAAAGAGGCCTTCCACATGCACATCTTCTCATAATACTTCAAGAAAAAGATAAATTAGATACTGCTGACAAAGTGGATGCAGTCATTGTTGCAGAACTACCAGATCCAGAACTATATGGTAGACTATATGAGATTGTTACTCATCGCATGATTCATGGACCCTGTGGTGAGCTTAATCCACAATCACCATGTATTGAAAGTAATAAATGTTCCAAAGATTATCCAAAAGATTATAGAGAAAATACCTATGCCGATTGTGATGGCTATCCACTTTATAAAAGAAGAGAAGGAGATAGTGCCATTATTCGTGGCAAAAAAGTTGACAATAGATATGTAGTACCCTACAATCCACATTTACTCATGAAGTATAACGCACACATTAATGTAGAAGCCTGCACTTCTATCAAATCCAATAAATATGTGTACAAATATATTTACAAAGGCTATGATGCAGCTACTGTAGTTGTCAAAAGTGCAGACAACCCTGAAAGTAGTGAGTTAGTACATGATGAACTTGCATCTCATGTAGATGCTCGCTATGTCAGTGCGCCAAAAGCTATGTGGCGGCTTTTAAAATTTGAAATGCATGATAGATCACATGCAGTATATAGATTAGCAGTACATTTGCCACAAAGACATTTAGTGTATTTCCATGCTGGAAATGAAAGTAATGCATTGGCCCAAAGTGAACTTCGTCACACTACACTAACTGCATGGTTTGAATTAAATTCCACAGATTCAGAAGCAACACAATTCTTATATATTGAAATTCCATATCACTATGTTTTTGTGAATGGATTATGGAGACCTAGAAAAAGCAGAGGAAATAAAATAATCCCAAGAATTTACACAGTCAGTCCAAGAGATGTTGAACGTTTTTGCTTACAAATATTACTTTTAAATGTTGCTGGAGCACAAAGTTTTGAACACTTAAGAACTGTTAATGACATAGGGCCTCATTCTATTATCGGCCGTAGGAGATGCGGGCCGCAAGGACCGGCCGCAAGCTATTTGCCTATAATATTCCCTTCCGGCCTGGGACTCCGGCAGGCTTGCGGCGCCGGAGGAAAGCCTTTGATCTTAAACGGCCGCAAGAGTTTCGGCCGCAAGAAAATCCTGGTTGCTATTCAATTGCTCTGGGAACTCTCTCTGCCAGGCTAAAACCGGGCCGCAGCTTACTTGCAGCAAAACGGTCCCGCAGGCACACATTTAAGCACATTATAAAGCCATAATAAAGCCATCCTGCACTCTGAGGAGACTATAAAGTGATTGTAGGTGTTAGCATTCATAGCACAACATTCCCCTACACTCAAATCAGTAAATACATTTTATTTTAATTTATGTCAAATATCTGTGGAAAAAGTCCAGAGGGCTTGGAGCACCTCAGACCCGCCCACGCTGCGGTCGGAAAATAAACAGTTAATGTAATCTCGGATTTGGGCTAATGTGCAAGCTTGAGAGGGGGTTGCTATTAATCTACATGTCCCCCATTATGATCCCTAGCATTTACAGAGCTTTACAGTGCCGTCTTGAATTTATTTTTGCTTTTAAAGTTTTCAGAGCTTACGGCCGGTTGCAAGATATACGGCCGGCCGTAAGGGGATATCCTTGCGGCGCCGTATAATTGAATTGCAAGGTAACGGGAGCCCCGCAAGGAATCGCAGCTTTGCGGCCGATTTACGGCCGATAATAGAATGAGGCCCATAGTATATGAATCCTTCCATTTAGCTGCAAGACATAGAAACTTACTAGCTGATGATACAGAATGGGAAGGATGTTTAGAAGAAGCAGCACAATGTCAAATGCCACGGCAGATGAGAGAACAATTTGCATTTATTTGTATCTTCTCAAATGCTCCAAATGCATTAGCTTTGTGGGACACATATAAAAGTAATATGGCTGAAGACTTTATGCGACGATACAATGAACCTATTGCACACATAAAAGCGTTAATGGAAATCCAAGAAGTATTTTTAACTCATGGATTAAGTTGTGCAAGTTTTAATTTGCCTGATCCAGGTCTTATAGATGACATAGACTTTGAAGACTATGACATTCAACTACAAGTAGAAAGAACAGAAGAAAGACTTGCAACTTTAAATATGTTACAATTGCAAGCATTTAATGCCATTAAAAATGCAATAGATGATGACATGGTCACAGAGCGTTATTTCTATCTTGAAGGACCTGGCGGATCAGGAGAAACTTATCTATATAATTTATTAATAAGTTCTGTACGAGCACAAGGTCAAATAGCACTGCCGTTTGCCACTACTGGAATTGCTGCACTTTTGTTAGAAGGTGGAAGAACTGTACATAGTGGTTTTAAACTGCCAGTGCCTATTTTAGAAACCTCTGTGTCAGATATTCACATGACATCATTACAAGCAAAAAAATTGAAAACAAGTAAATTAATTATAATAGATGAGGCCACAATGATGTCATGCTATGCCCTCCAATGTATTGACCATTTGCTTCGTGAAGTCATGGATAATACTTTTCCATTTGGTGGAAAGGTAATGTTGTTAGGTGGCGATTTTAGACAAACATTACCTGTAATTGTACATGGAAATCGAACTGACACTCTCGAAACCTGTATAAAGTCAAGCACACTATGGAAACATTTTACCCATCTTCAACTGCAACAAAACATGAGATCAGAAGGCCAAACTGATTTCAATGATTGGCTTATTAAAATTGGAGAAGGCAGAACAGAAAAAATACCACATTTACCTGACAACACTGTGCAGATCTCACCTCATATGATTTGTCACCAAGATATTATATCGGCTATATTTGAAGGTAGCATAAATAACCAGGAATATTCAGAGCTTGCCAACCAAGTCATACTAACATGTAAAAATAAGGATGCATTAATCCTCAATAATGAAATCTTTAAAAAAATTAATGCGCCATAAAGAAATTATCACAGTGCTGATTCTGTACTTGCTGATGACAATGAAAGTCAGGCTAACTTTTCCACTGAATTCATAAACTCACTAACTCCTTCTGGAATGCCACCACATATTTTGCAGCTAAAGAAAGGTGCAATTGTCATGTTACTGCGAAATATGAACCCCAAAAAAGGCCTATGCAATGGGACAAGATTAATTGTTCAACAATTAAAGGACCATTTCATAGATGCTAAAATTTTAACTGGTACCCATAAAGGAGAGAGAGTTTTCATACCAAGAATAGATTTAGCACCAAGTGAAAGTAGTCTCCCTTTTATACTTCAAAGAAGACAATTTCCCATCATTATGGCATTTGCCATGACCATTAATAAATCACAAGGACAAACGTTCAAATCTGTGGGTATTTTCTTACAAGAACCAGTATTTGTACGTTGCGTTATCACGGTGCAAAAATCCACAGGATATTAAAGTTTACATTGAAAAGAATGAAAGTCAAGGTGATTTATTAGAAGATGGACGTATTTTTACTAAAAACATTGTCTACTATGAAGTACTTTAACTTTTCATTAAAGAAATAAAAGCCATGCAAAACAAATGTAAAAGCAAATGAAAAAATTTAAAAAAACACAATATAACCACCACCTTTTTAAAACAAATACACATAAATGTCCGTTGCCATCAAAAGGTCATTATTACGCAACAGAAATTACATTTACAAAAACAATATTTTCCTGTTAAACTACATTAAATTGTCAAACACATACAGAACAGTGCTTAAACAGCGTGCAACAAGTTTAAGTTCTTGCATTCTCTTTTTAGAGAACCACTTTTCCAGAGACCAAACTATATGTGTGATTTAAAACAATTACTATAGCAACAAACAAAGGTCAACCATTCAAAAATACAAATGAATAAACAATTCAGTCATAATTAATGGAGGTACTGTTTATATATCATTAGCCTCACAAAACACTTGCCTTGCATTATTTTCACAAATTATGTTAAAATGTTAATTAACTATGTAACTGTTTCTAATGTTACAAGTTTGAATTTTTTTTTGTCAAGTTCCTTACTTAGAGAGATAAGAAAGTTCAAGTTTTAAAAAATATATTTTCAAGTTTCTTACTTAGATATATTACAAAGTTCATGTTAAGAGGTCAACCATGTTTTAAGTCACAGCAATAAACAAAGGTCAACCATTGAAAAATACAAATCAATAAACAATTCAGTCATAATTAATGGACGTACTGTTTATGGATGATTAGCCTCACAAAACACTTGCCTTGCATTATTTTTACAAATTATGTTAAAATGTTAATTAACTATGTAACTGTTTCTAATGTTACAAGTTTGAAAAAACATGTTTTCAAGTTCCTTACTTAGACAGATAAGAAAGTTCAAGTTTAAAAAATATACTTTCAAGTTCCTTACTTAGACATATTACAAAGTTCATGTTAAGAGCTCAACCACGTTTTAAGTCACAATGTAAATATTGTCTTTTATGTTGAACATTAATCCAGGGAGTAATCTGATCTCCAGTTAATGGGGTCAGGAAGGAATTATTTTTTTCCCCTCTCTGATACAATTGGCTACGTTTCAAGGAGGGTTTTTACTGTTTGCCTTCCTCTGAATTCAATGTATATTTAAGTTAACAATTCTTGAGATAGAACTTGCATGTTAAAAAAACATTACCTCAAGTTTACAATACTGATTAATTTAAAGTTCAACTGTTCTTACATTCAAATGTTAATATTTTTAATACAAAATGCTTTAACAGTTATTGTTCAACAAAAGAACATTTTACAAAAATAAACATGTTTAATATCACAATAGTACTTATTTCATCATAACTAAAATCTTACAAGTGTCAAATACGTATATTAATAACTAAACAACTTTCCAAACATACATATCTCATTGCCGTCATTTTTTAAAGGGCAAGTCACTAGTCACATATATAGTTGTAAGCATGCGAGCCTTTGCTAACGCTTGCGGGCTTGCATAGCGAGCCCGCGGTCCTCGTGAAGAGAGGGCCGCAGTTGCTGGCAAGGAGTGCCTCTGCGCTCCTTGCCAGCAACTGCGGATCTCGCAACATTTACGTCGTTACGAAAGGAAAATACGAGACACGTTACTACCCATTACGACCTCGCAAAAATTGTCAAAAACACGCGCACATCAAAACATGAAAAATACACACAACAAAAGCTTACCTACAGGAAGAGGGGGCACCCAGGACCTCAAAAACTGAGGTTTCACCTAAATTTAACTCAAAATAAAACAGTTTAGACACTCAAAAATCCTCTAAGCGAGAGAAAAAATGTCCGCCGAAAAAAACGAAAACGAGGCTACAGCAGTCTAAAGACGCAAAACACCACCAAACACCTACGTATTTCCCGAAAAAGACATATGAGATTGGAAAACAAGGACGCAACCCGCGCGACCCCAAAAACATTAGAAACACAATTAATACACACAACAAACATATAAAAAGCTTACCCACAGCAAGGGGGGACATCCAGGACCTCTGCAAGTAAAGTTACACCACGATTTAAGTACAAATTTCTGAGTTTAGACACCCGAAAATCACCTAAGCGAGAGAAAAAATGGCCGCCGAACAAAATGAAAACGAGGCTAAAGGACCGTAAACACGCAAAACACCACCATAAACACGCAAAACACCACCAAACAGCTACGGATATTCCGAAAAAGTCGGACGGCATCCAAAACGAAGCACGCTAAATCAGCCACAGCCGCATACCACACATTAGCAGCCATTTTAGAACAATAACTTATACAATGCGGAAGTACTCAGCTACGCTAACGGATTTGTCTTGCGCACGCACACTATTACACTCCACACATTCATCACGCTTACACAGCAGCTCCACAGCACTAATGCTGCAGGGAAAGGAGAGAAAAGGAAGAGACGGAGGGGTGTTGGAGAGAGACATATCAACATTATCCAGTCATTTTTGACCGACAAGTTACTAGTAATAATAATAATTCTCTGGAATTGGAGTTGCATGTTCTTTGCACGGTCACTATGCTTTATGTATTAATATGTACTGTATGTATTATGTCCATTGCTCTGTGAACTAAGGAACAACAATACCAGAAACACTAATAACTTGGTACAGTTGTTATTCAATTAATTAAATTGACTGAAAAAAAAAGGATATTTAAATAATTTTATGCAAAAAAAAAGCCGCCAAATATGAATAATCTGAGCCATGTCCTTCACAACTGTCCCCATGACAACACACAGCGACACTCCCAACAGACACATTAACCCATGGAGACAGTACAGTAATTTAAGACGCAAACAGTCATTCCTTGCTTCCCATTGGCTAACGCGTCATTCAGTCAAGCTACAGTTATCCGCAATCTGCATTGATTGGTTACTAGAAGCCGCAGCCGAACCCAACTGTTACAGCTATTGGTCAGGGCAATTGTCACTCAGCCTGTGGCTATGAGCCCATTGCTGCGAGCATGCGTAGTAACTGTATGTGAGTAACTGGTCCAAGCGCCCCTGTCTTCATCATCTAGGCGGTGGTATCGGTGTCTTCTCATTCAGACACCACAGGAAGTGCCTGGAACGCATTTGATCGGTGGAGTTGGTCAGCTGTAAAGATGCCGGTAAGTAGGGGTGCCGGAGTCTGGGAGCTTGGCCTGCCCTTGTTGCTAGGGGCGGGTGGTCTGTGATTTACACATTGACCGCTCCCCCATTCATCAGTGCGGCCTTTTAACCAACTGTCTGGGTACTAGCCGTGCTGCGTAGGGTGTAATGGGTATATTTATACATTAAATAGGCCTTATTACACCTGTAATAATGTCAGTCAGCCTCGGGAGTGTCACAGAACTGCATGTGTACCCCAACTCTTATAAACATATTGGCCCAAAAGGCTACCTGAATGAGTACCCCAACAATAATACACATACTGACAGAAACAAGCTACCTGCATGTGTACCCCAACAATAATACACATACTGACCTAAAGAAGCTACCTGCATGTGTACCCCAACAATAATACACATACTGACCCAAACAAGCTACCTGCATGTGTACCCCAACAATAATACACATACTGACAGAAACAAGCTACCTGCATGTGTACCCCAACAATAATACACATACTGACCTAAACAAGCTACCTGCATGTGTACCCCAACAATAATACACATACTGACCCAAACAAGCTACCTGCATGTGTACCCCAACAATAATACACATACTGACAGAAACAAGCTACCTGCATGTGTACCCCAACAATAATACACATACTGACCTAAACAAGCTCCCTGCATGTGTACCCCAACCATAATACACATACTGACATAAACAAGCTACCTGCATGTGTACCCCAACAATAATACACATACTGACCTAAAGAAGCTACCTGCATGTGTACCCCAACAATAATACACATACTGACCTAAAGAAGCTACCTGCATGTGTACCCCAACAATAATACACATACTGACCCAAACAAGCTACCTGCATGTGTACCCCAACTATAATACACATACTGACCTAAACAAGCTACCTGCATGAGTACCCCACCAATAATACACATACTGACCTAAACAAGCTACCTGCATGTGTACCCCAACAATAATAAACATACTGACCTAAACAAGCTACCTGCATGTGTACCCCAACAATAATACACATACTGACAGAAACAAGCTACCTGCATGTGTACCCCAACAATAATACACATACTGACCTAAAGAAGCTACCTGCATGTGTACCCCAACCATAATACACATACTGACCCTAACAAGCTCCCTGCATGTGTACCCCAACAATAATACACATACTGACCTAAAGAAGCAACCTGCATGTGTACCCCAACAATAATAAACATGCTGACCCTAACAAGCTACCTGCATGTGTACCCCACAAATAATACACATACTGACCCAAACAAGCTACCTGCATGTGTACCCCAACAATAATACACATACTGACCTAAACACCTGTAATAATGTCAGTCAGCCTCGGGAGTGTCACAGAACTGCATGTGTACCCCAACTCTTATACACATATTGGCCCAAAAGGCTACCTGAATGAGTACCCCAACAATAATACACATACTGACAGAAACAAGCTACCTGCATGTGTACCCCAACAATAATACACATACTGACCTAAAGAAGCTACCTGCATGTGTACCCCAACAATAATACACATACTGACCCAAACAAGCTACCTGCATGTGTACCCCAACAATAATACACATACTGACAGAAACAAGCTACCTGCATGTGTACCCCAACAATAATACACATACTGACCTAAACAAGCTACCTGCATGTGTACCCCAACAATAATACACATACTGACCCAAACAAGCTACCTGCATGTGTACCCCAACAATAATACACATACTGACAGAAACAAGCTACCTGCATGTGTACCCCAACAATAATACACATACTGACAGAAACAAGCTACCTGCATGTGTACCCCAACAATAATACACATACTGACCCAAACAAGCTACCTGCATGTGTCCCCCCAACAATAATACACATACTGACCTAAAGAAGCAACCTGCATGTGTACCCCAACAATAATACACATACTGACCTAAAGAAGCAACCTGCATGTGTACCCCAACAATAATAAACATGCTGACCTAAACAAGCTACCTGCATGTGTACCCCAACAATAATACACATACTGACAGAAATAAGCTACCTGCATGAGTACCCCAACAATAATACACATACTGACCCAAACAAGCTACCTGCATGTGTCCCCCCAACAATAATACACATACTGACCTAAAGAAGCAACCTGCATGTGTACCCCAACAATAATAAACATACTGACCTAAACAAGCTACCTGCATGTGTACCCCAACAATAATACACATACTGACTCAAACAAGCTACCTGCATGTGTACCCCAACAATAATACACATACTGACCTAAACAAGCTACCTGCATGTGTACCCCAACAATAATACACATACTGACCTAAAGAAGCTACCTGCATGTGTACCCCAACAATAGTACACATACTGACCCAAATAAGCTACCTGCATGTCTACCCCAACCATAATACACATACTGAAATAAACAAGCTACCTGCATGTGTACCCCAACAATAATAAACATACTGACATAAACAAGCTACCTGCATGAGTACCAAAACAATAATATACTGACCCAAACAAGCTACCTGCATGTGTACCCCAACAATAATACACATACTGACCCAAACAAGCTACCTGCATGTGTACCCCAACAATAATACGCATACTGACATAAACAAGCTACCTGCATGAGTACCCCAACAATAATACGCATACTGACATAAACAAGCTACCTGCATGTGTACCCCAACAATAATACACATACTGACAGAAACAAGCTACCCGCATGTGTACCCCAACAATAATACACATACTGACAGAAACAAGCTACCTGCATGTGTACCCCAACAATAATAAACATACTGACAGAAACAAGCTACCTGCATGAGTACCCAAACAAGAATATACTGACCCAAACAAGCTACCTGCATGTGTACCCCAACAATAATACACATACTGACCCAAACAAGCTACCTGCATGTGTACCCCAACCATAATACACATACTGACCCTAACAAGCTCCCTGCATGTGTACCCCAACAATAATACACATACTGACAGAAACAAGCTACCCGCATGTGTACCCCAACAATAATACACATACTGACATAAACAAGCTACCTGCATGTGTACCCCAACAATAATAAACATACTGACCCAAACAAGCTACCTGCATGTGTACCCCAACAATAATACACATACTGACCCAAACAAGCTACCTGCATGTGTACCCCAACCATAATAAACATACTGACCCTAACAAGCTCCCTGCATGTGTACCCCAACAATAATACACATACTGACAGAAACAAGCTACCCGCATGTGTACCCCAACAATAATACACATACTGACAGAAACAAGCTACCTGCATGAGTACCCAAACAATAATATACTGACCCAAACAAGCTACCTGCATGTGTACCCCAACCATAATACACATACTGACCCTAACAAGCTCCCTGCATGTGTACCCCAACAATAATACACATACTGACAGAAACAAGCTACCCGCATGTGTACCCCAACAATAATACACATACTGACATAAACAAGCTACCTGCATGTGTACCCCAACAATAATACACATACTGACCTAAACATCCTTTGAGATTAGAAGTAAAAAGATTCCACCTTAAAGAAAGAAAAGGATTATTCACAGTAAGGGTGGTTAATCTGTGGAATTCTCTACCAAAGAAGGTGATTACAGATAACTTTAAAAAGGGGACTGGATATATTTCTGAATAAAAAGGGTATTTTGGGTAATCCTGGATAACTACAGAGACAGTATTGATCCAGGGAGAAATCTGATTGCCAGTATCTGGGGTCAGGACATTTTTTTTTGAGACAATTTTTTCTGCTTGCCTTATGGATTAATTAACAAATAATCCACATATTACAATTATCAGAGGAAAGCTAAAAAGGTTGAACTTGATGGACTAAATTTGTTTTTAACCTCAATTACCATGTAACTATATATTTATATATATATATATACTAGCAACCTGCCTGTCAAAAAATGACGGTCAATAAAATTTGTAGCCATGGCAATGCTGTTTGGCACACAATGTTAAGCTTTTTATACTCTAAGGCCCTCATTCAATTGCAATTTAGCCAATTGAATAGGGCTCTAAATAAGCACATAACATATCTTTTTTAAAGAAGTTTTTATTTAGTAAACATCTATCCAAAAGCAAGGTTTTTACAAACTAAAAACTTCTTTAAAAAAATATGTTATGTGCTTATTTAGACCCCTATTCAATTGGCCAAATTGCAATTGAATGAGGGCCTAAGGACCTTCAGCGCTCATTGCGAGCCTCTCCTCGCGTGTCCTTTTGGCTCCTCTCTCTTTTTAAAAAAAAAATAGTAATGAATTCATTAATTGAATAATAAATTAATATAGTTTACCTTTTTTCTAATTAATATGTGTAACAATAGCCTGAAGAGGTAACAATCTCTTGTTATTGTCCTGCAGCATATAATCTCCAGTTGGACTGTTGCTGCCCTGAGGAGATATTTTTATAAATGTCCCAACTGTGCATTAGAAATATGCTGCGTGCACGAGGGCAAACCGTTGGTTTATTTGTGTAAATCGCTACTTTAGATGCGTAATGTTGTTAGTTGCAAGTTAGGGTTGTAAAATAGCATCGTTTGTCTATGTGTTACACCTTACGCTAGCATTTGCCGTCCTTTGCAATAGTGTATTTTGTACCTTGTACGTTCCTGGGTGAAAGTGGTACGTGATTGGTGGTGTTTTGCTCGGTCCAGGGTCGTGTAGCCTTGTTTTAATTTTTTTGTGCCGCCATTTTTTTTCTTGCTTAGCCGGTTTTCGAGTGGCGAAACTCCGCAAAATGGACATAAATTCGCATTTGACCTCACTCCCACACTTCCTGGCTGTTCCCCCGTGCTGTGTGTGATGTTTTTTTTATAATTTGTAGTGTGTTTTTTGCTTTGCGCGGTTCGGCCGTTAACTTCGTATTTTTATCTAAGTCCCGCGTTTGTCAACTGCTTGCAGCCTAAGGCGATCCCGCGTTTCCTAAGTGTTTGGAGGCTAAGTCCCACGTGTTTCCTATGCGAGGCTCGCAAGCGTAGTCGTACTCACCACGCAAAGCGTGACGTCTCGTAGTTTGACAATTATAATATGTGATAGTAGAGTTATAGTATAGTAATGAAATAAATAAATATATATATATATATATATATATATATATATATATATATATATATATATATATATATATATATATATATATATATATATATAATATATGTAGGGGGTGTACTTTTTTATGGCAAATCTAGTGTAATATTCCTTTACCATTGGAAAATACTGAACTAATCTCATATATTTTATTTAAAACTTGTCTGGTTTATTTGTTTTTATTCTGAACATTGTGTTTCACAGATCAACAAAGCTGACCGACCTGATTCCTGTGATAATGTGAAGGTCGTGGTAAGATGCCGTCCTTTAAACGAACGAGAGAAGGCAATGTGCAGCAAGATGGCGGTACATGTGGATGAAATAAGAGGAACAATCGCTGTTCATAAAGTTGATTCTATGAATGAACCACCAAAGACTTTCACATTTGACACAGTATTTGGAACGGAGAGTAAACAGCTGGATGTCTACAATTTAACAGCAAGACCTATAATTGATTCTGTACTTGAGGGCTACAATGGTAAGCATCATTATTTCTATGTAGAAAAGCTAAATCAAAGCATTTATGCATTAAAAAGAATTTGGCTTACCAGTGTTTCCAAAGAGCCATTATTAATTTGAATAAAGTAATAGCAATGAATTATTAACATATGGTCTTATTTGAGCTGAGTACTCAATGGAAGTAGATATATCTTCAGGCATATGTTAGCTTTTTGGTGAACAGTCGCAAATCGTATTCTGCAGAAGCAGTACTGCTTTTTTATGAGATGTTACAGTAAATTATTTGAATTATTAATGTGTTCACAACAGCAGAGATCAAAAGCGACTGAGTGCTCTAAATAGAGAGACAAAGAAAAACATATACTATGTAATTTCATTTAAGCAAAATTAATTGGTAGGTTTAGATATATTTAAAACATGTATCTCAAAGGGGTGCTTTTTGGTCCAAAGAACTGGTCCAACACACTGTACATTAAAGGGGCCTTTAGGATTCCCTGTTGGTAATATTAAAATAAAGTACTTAAGTATTTATTTGCATATTTAAATATAATTTTATTAACTAGTGCTTAAACGCTCTGTTTTTTCTCTCTGAAATCTTCCGAGTGCATACAAGGGTCCGACCCCTATAGCTCATGCATATGTTTCTGTAGTACTAGATGTACTAGCCAATGAAAGACTGTGTCTCAGCAGCATTTTAGTAACATGCTGGCATGGAACGCAATTCATTTTGCATTCATTTAAAAGAACATGCTTCAAACATTACCACATTTGTGATTTGCATGAAAAAATATTACATTTTTTTTTTTGCATTGACCGCTTTATTTGAAAAAAGAAAACATGATGGTACATTATCAAATACCCACTTCTTAAAAGGAGGGAAGAAAAAAAGTGTTCATTGTCCCTTTATATACAGATTACATACACCTGCTGTCATTTTATTTTTGTGTGTGTGTGTATGTGTATGTGTATATATATATATATATATATATATATATATATATATATATATATATATCTAGTAAACAAAAGAAAAAAGTAAAAAATGGCGCTTAACACCTGTAGTAAATAACAAAAGAGAAAAAAAGAAAAAATATCTTTCTAATAGCAGGAGTACCGAGGAAGGTATGTAGGTATAATAACCAAGTGTGTCTCCATAAAATAATGGTAGACTGATGAGCTTAAGGATATCAGGTAAGTAACACTCAGTATTACTCAAGCATCCCAACAACCTTCTGTTTAAAGTCCTCATACATCTGTTAGGACAATCATTGGACTGTAACTTTATAAAAGGTAGTGAAAAAAGGACATAAATAGGTGAAAAAATGATATAGAAAAAATGGAGAAAAACACTCTATAGTATAAAAAAAATGATAACAATCAAAAATATATAGGCAAGAGATATCTTGGATGATGCTAAGGTAAATAAGGTAAGTGGAAAAAAAGGAATGGTGAACAGTACACCAAAGCATAGCGTGAAATACGCTTGCTAGATCATAGAAGCAGTAAAACCAGCTTTCTCAAATCTTACCTTGTACCTCCATGTGCGTACCATACTGTTCCATATGTTCCAAAAAATGTAAAGATGGAGGAGATAGGTGACAAGATATACCTAATGCGTAAAAAATATAACAAAAAAGTAAAAAAATTGCCGACCGGTTTCGATAGTTACTACACTATCTTTATCAAGGCACATAGAGTGCATATTTTTCTATATCATTTTTTCACCTATTTATGTCCTTTTTTCACTACCTTTTATAAAGTTACAGTCCAATGATTGTCCTAACAGATGTATGAGGACTTTAAACAGAAGGTTGTTGGGATGCTTGAGTAATACTGAGTGTTACTTACCTGATATCCTTAAGCTCATCAGTCTACCATTATTTTATGGAGACACACTTGGTTATTATACCTACATACCTTCCTCGGTACTCCTGCTATTAGAAAGATATATTTTTTCTTTTTTTCTCTTTTGTTATATATATATATATATATATATATATATATATATATATATATATACAAACTAGCAAATTGCCCGTCAAAAAATGACAGGCATAAAAGTCATGCAGTGCTGTTTGCCACACAATGTGAGGCTTTTACTACTATGAGCACCTTTGCCGCTCATTGCGAATCTTTCCTCCCGCCTACTGTACGGACCGCTCATTGCAGGGTTTATTAACCTGCAAGTTTTGTGCTTGGGAATGCCATGTGTCTTTCCAGCATCTCCCCCTGTCCCTTCCTTGCTGACTGTTTGTGTGGAGGGTGCTGACTGCCGATTTTGTTTTATTTTCAAAGTCCCGCATGCCTGGCGTTGTTCGTGTAAGTGTTACTGTCTTTGCCGTCGTTTATTTTCCAAGGCCCGCGCGCCTGGCTTTGCTCAGTCTTGTTTTCATCCATTTTCAGGAATTTTTAAGTTTTTCGTCCGCCACTTTTTTCTTACTTAGCCGATTTTCGAGTGACAAAACATGTCAAATAAGGCAACCTCACTACCATGCTTCCTGGCTTCCTTTGGCGCTCATTGCTGCTTAAGTGCTGCACGGCTGCTTAATTGCTCATTTCAGCCTAATTCCCACATGCTTCAATGCCTCAACTGCTCGCCTCGCTTTGCGCTCTGGCGCTCATTGCATAAGTCCTTCAAGCTCGGAAGTCTTCAATGCCTCAACGACCCGCCTTGCTGTGCGAGGCGAGCAAGCGTGACTACAAATTGCAGTTTGACAATTATATGTGATTTTATATATATATATATATAATTAGTGTATGTATATGTATTACACATACATACATTCAGTCGTGGACTAAAATATATAAAACTTAAGAGCCTGGAATATTTTAGGAGCCAGACAAGCTGTTTCCTAGGCACATGGAAAGAAGCCCCACATTGAGCTGTACTATGTATGTTTCAATTGTTATTTTTAACTAATATTACTGATACAATGTGTTTAAAGATGCTGAAGTCTCACTGCTGGTATGACACATTTACATGCATGCCTGAGGCCTTGCAGGGACTGACTCACTTCACACAATTGTCCTCTTTGTATCTGCACATTTGGCATATTTTGAGCTCAGATAATAGAATATTATTCATTTTAAATAGCTAATTCTTTATCCAACATTTTATTCTAATATGTCGTTTTTGAAAAACGTTCCTGAAAACTGTTGATTGCGGTATTGTTCGGATTTGAAACATTTTATCATACTGTGCTGATTTGCTATTGAGTGATATTGCATTGGAAAGGCAATAGATTTTACAAACATTAAAATAAATAAATAAATAAATTAAAAACATATATGTTGTATATCAAGAAAAAAGAACAACCAGTTGGATCTTGACATAAAGTGAAACTTATAGAAACAATTGGGATATACAGTGCCTTGCAAAAGTATTCTTTTACTTTTTACCTATTTTGTTACATTACAGCCTTAAGTTTAATGTTTTGTTAATCTGAATTTTATGTGATGGATCAGAACACAATAGTTGGTGAAGTGAAATGAGAAAAAATATATACATAATTTTTTTTTTAGAAATAGAAAACAGAAAATTGGCATGTGCGTATGTCTTCACTCCCTTTGTTATGAAGTCCATAAAAAGCTCTGGTGCAACCAATTACCTTCAGAAGTCACATAATTAGTGAAATGATGTCCCCCTGTGTGCAATCTAAGTGTCACATGATCTGTCATTACATATACACACCTTTTCTGAAAGGCCCCAGAAGCTGCAACACCTAAGCTAGAGGCACCACTAACCAAACACTGCCATGAAGACCAAGGAACTCTCCAAACAAGTAAGGGACGGTACAAGTCAGGGTTAGGTTATTTAAAAAAATATCCAAACCTTTGATGATCCCCAGGAGCACCATCAAATCTATCATAACCAAATGGAAAGAACATGGCACAACAGCAAACTTGCCAAGAGACGGCCGCCCACCAAAACTCACGGACCGGGCAAGGAGGGCATTAATCAGAGAGGCAGCACAGAGACCTAAGGTAACCCTGGAGGAGCTGCAGAGTTCCACAGCAGAGACTGGAGTATCTGTACATAGGACGACAATAAGCCGTATGCTCCATAGAGTTGGGCTTTATGACAGAGTGGCCAGAAGAAAGCCATTACTTTCAGCAAAAAACAAAGTGGCATGTTTTGAGTTTGCGAAAAGGCATGTTGGAGACTCCCAAAATGTATGGAGGAAGGTGCTTTGGTCTGATGAGACTAAAATTGAACTTTTTGGCCATCAAAGAAAACACTATGTCTGGCGCAAACCCAACACATCACATCACCCAAAGAACACCATCCCCCCAGTGAAACATGGTGGTGGCAGCATCAGGCTGTGGGGGCATTTTTCAGCAGCCGAACTGGGGAACTGGTCAGAGTTGAGGGGAAGATGGATGGTGCTAAATACAGGGATATTCTTGAGCAAAACCTGTACCACTCTGTGCGTGATTTGAGGCTAGGACAGAGGTTCACCTTCCAGCAGGACAATGACCCCAAACACACTGCTAAAGCAACACGTGAGTGGTAAATGTGTTGGAATGGCCTAGTCAAAGCCCAGACCTCAATCCAATAGAAAATCTGTGGTCAGACTTAAAGATTGCTGTTCACAAGCGCAAACCATCCAACTTGAAGGAGCTGGAGCAGTTTTGCAAGGAGGAATGGGCAAAAATCCCAGTGGTAAGATGTGGCAAGCTTTTAGAGACTTATCAAAAGCGACTTGGAGCTGTGATTGCAGCAAAAGGTGGCTCTACGAAGTATTGACTTTAGGGGTGTGAATAGTTATGCACATGTTTAAAGTTTTGGGCATGTTCTGTAAATTACAGTAAATGATGCAAATCCTCAAAAAATCCATGTTAATTCCAGGTTGTGAGGCAACAAAACATGAAAAATACCAAGGGGGTGAATACTTTTGCAAGGCACTGTACTTGAATTAATACATTTCTGCACGCTATAGACAAAAAGCAGGCTATTTAGTTTTTATTAATATCTAAAAATCCTTCTAATGATTATGTTGACACCCCCAGGGGGTGTCTACACAGGCATCTCCCCCCCCCCCCCCCATCAGCAGGCAACATCAGGGGAGCAATATTAACCCACTATTTACCTGCTGTTGCTTGCTGACCCAGGGCATCATTCTATTATCGGCCGTAAATCGGCCGTAAGGCTGCGATTCCTTGCGGGGGTTCAGTTAACTCGCGATTCTATTATACGGCCCCGCAAGGATCTCATCTTACGGCCGGCCGCATATCTTGGAACCGGCCGTAAGCTGTGAAATATAAAAACTCAAAAATCAATTCAAGCCTGCACTGTACAGCTCTGTAAATGCTAGGGATCATATTGGGGGACATGAGGATTAAAAGAAACCCACTCTCAAGCTTGCACATCTGCCCAAACCCGAGTTCAAATTAACTGTTTATTTTCCGGCTGCTGCGTGGGTGTGTCTGAGGTGCTCCAAGCACTCTGGACTTTTTACATGGATATTTTACGGATATTAAAAATAAAATATTTTACGGATTTGAGTACAGGATAATTATGTGCTATTTTTTCTAACACCTAAAATCCCTTTATAGTCTTCTCAAAGTGCAGGATGGCTTTATTTGAGCTATTTTATGTGCTTAATTGGTGCTAGCGAGACCTCTTTCCTGCAAGTAAGCTGCGGCTCGCTTTTAGCCTTGCAGAGAGGTTTCCCGGAGCAATTGAATTGCAAAACTCTTGCGGCCGTTTTAGATCAAAGGCTTTCCTCTGGCGCGAGCGGCCGCAAGAGATAGCAAGGCACCGGCCGCAAGCCTGCCGGAGCCTCCGGCCGTAAGGGAATAGAATAGCAGAATAGCTTGCGGCCGGTCCTTGCGGCCCCGCAACGGCTGCGGCCGCTAATAGAATGAGGCCCCCAGTCTCTTTGCAGCTTCCTGTCTGTATGTCAGCAGCAATACATAGCACACACCGTGATGCACTACATATCCCAGGCTGCTTTGCACCACAAACAGGAACCCAGAGTTAATTCAAAGGTTTCAGCTAATATGATTGGCCAAAACCAAATCGCTTTAAATTTGATGCTAATTTAGCCTGGATTTGGAGGTTGTTAACCCTGATTTCCAACAGTCAGAACTTACAAGAGAATTTGCTGACTTCAATGTAAATGTTTAGATGTTTATTTTGGGGGGGGAAAATTATGCAAAAAAATGTTTGCATACACTACTCATTCTTGAAGAAGTTACCTTTTTACAATGTGATGAATAATATACACAATTGTTAGTATGAAGGATAGATAAATGTACTTGTCTGGGACAAATAACTGCCCCTATTTAATTTCCTGTTGGTATCTCTCTGGTAAATGGCTGGTGTGGTGATAGTGATAAATTTCGGGGACATGCATTAAGGTGTATAATATGGACAATCTAGCTGATCATATTATTCAGGATTTTTACAGCAAATTATGAAATCCTCAATATACTACCTCCAATTACATTGTTTACTCTTCTGTATTTACCAGAGGAGGAGTTTGTCTTCTTACCAGCTGCATTTTATCTAAATGTAGTACTGACATTTCTAAATTATTCTAAAATGTTTCATTAGAATGCAATTTATCGTAGCTACACTATTACTCCATAGTATTACTCCAAAAATGTAGTCCACGTTCAGCTTTTGAATGTTCCCACACCCTCAGAAGCAGCTGTTGTACTACAATGTGACCATAGTGCATACATAACCTAGTGCAATCTCTGCAACTGCACTTATATGTACAGAACAGCATACCAAGCATATGTGCCCATAGACACCAGTAGAGCCTGCTCCAATTAGGATAATCTATAAAAATACTTTTATGCTTAGATTGACTAATGTTGTTTGTTGCACACTTTTCATCTGCAATGGTCATATAATGTTTTCTTATTCAACTCTTCAAGAGTATCTTGGCACTATGGTGCATTGTTCAACTAGAAAAGTAATTACCTCCATGCTTTTAAAGAGCTTTGACATACCGAAACAGGCTTTCCTGAAGTCATCACCTGTACTTTTCCCCTTCCATTTTGTTCTATAGCAGTACAAACATATGTGTATTGTAGCAGTAGCATGATGCAGTTCCCACTCTGCTTGACCTTTTCAGTGTTCTGATATGCATTATTGTACTTTTTCTAGTTGTAACTTGTTATTGAAATTTAAAAAAGATAAATTATTATGATATGACTGCAAAACCTATTTGTACTGTGGTATTCTCTTTCTGATTTTGTTTTTATACTCCATACATGATGAATTTGTTTATTGGATTCTTTCTTGCTTTAAAGGCCAGATTTATATAGCTGCCGGCTCAATGTAAATGTGTAAACAATTATTCCCATCTCTGCTTGCACTGTGTACAAAAGTGAACCGATATAGCTGAAACAATACATAATCTGTATTTTTATGATAAACTACATATGAATGTGTTATGTATTACAGACATTTATTTTCTTTTTTAGCTTGAAGAATGAGTGAACTAAAGTTTGTTATTCTTGTTGTCCTACATAACAAACCTGCATTTGCAAAACTTTTATCAAGCGTTGCTCCATTTTTTAAAATCTTTGTTACAAATTGTTTAGAAAGGGACTGTCTGCATGCCATCTTGTCACCACTCGAGGAACTCGGATCTACTTACAAGTAAATTGCAGAAAATATATTAATAAATAAAGATCCAGCTAGCAGCACTGCAGTGCTAGTTTTCTAGCTGGTCCTCTTTCCTCATAGAGAAACATAAGGAAGCTGATAGACGAGTGTCCCATAATATAATCCAGTTCTATTCGGTTTCCATGGACTTTTGATTTTTATCCTATGGCAAATATTTTAATATGTAACTGACCAATTATTAAAATGAAATGTTGTGGGCATCCCCCACAAATATTAATTCCATTGATCAAACTGGATTTGTAATTTTTCACAAAGCTTCTGTTTGCAGAAAGAGATCAGGAATAATAATTTAAATAACATTTTGTGTTTTTATTTTCAGGCACCATCTTTGCATATGGACAGACTGGAACAGGCAAAACTTTTACCATGGAAGGAGTTAGAGCCGTCCCAGAGCTCAGGGGAATAATCCCTAATTCCTTTGCTCATGTATTTGGCCACATTGCTAAGGCTGAAGGAGATACAAGGTCAGTAAACCAAGAAGTGTTTTAAAAACAATTTGCCTGTATGTATAAAATCACCATATTTATCAAGATCTTTTGAGTTAAAGGATTCATTTTTCTGCCAGACTATAAACCTATATGACACACTTGATCCTAATCCACTCAAACACCATAAAGTTCTTTCAAAGCGTGTCTCCACACCTTCCTGTCGGCTAGCAGTATCTGTATTCTTGGAGAAATCCAGTAACTGTTTGCAACATACTGTTATTCTATGCTTTGTGTATCTTTCTTTCTCTATTTTCCTGTTATGGTATCCCAATTTTTATTTCATACCTGATGTCATTTAGGAGCTTCAGATGAAGCGGCACCAGAGATCACCTGTGTCTGGGTACAAGCGGAGATAGTTTTCTATTCCAAAGGAGAAGATTAGAATTTTCTATGTCCCTATTCTGAGTACATATCTTCTCCCATTACCTCAAAACGCATTTGTGAAATGTTCAAAGTAATTTGTGTGTTTGGTCTTTTCTCAGTAAATGAATATGTTTCAGTCTGAAATATTTCTGTAATACAAAGCAAATGATGATTTGTTCAAGCTGCAGTCTTATATATCACATATTATAATTGTCTAACTGCGATTCGTCGTCACGCTTCAGACGAATCGCAGTTTGATAATGATAAACTGCTGCGCAGCGCGGGCCGAGACGAGAGCAGATGAAAGAGTGGGGAAGAGGGGGGGTAGAGGCACAGAGGGAGAGTGGGGAAGAGGGGAGGGAGAGTGGGGAAGAGGGGGAGGGGAGAGAGTGGGGAAGAGGGGGAGGGGAGAGAGTGGTGAAGAGGGGGAGGGGAGAGAGTGGTGAAGAGGGGGAGGGGAGAGAGTGGTGAAGAGGGGGAGGGGAGAGAGTGGTGAAGAGGGGGAGGGGAGAGAGTGGTGAAGAGGGGGAGGGGAGAGAGTGGTGAAGAGGGGGAGGGGAGAGAGTGGTGAAGAGGGGGAGGGGAGAGAGTGGTGAAGAGGGGGAGGGGAGAGAGTGGTGAAGAGGGGGAGGGGAGAGAGTGGTGAAGAGGGGGAGGGGAGAGAGTGGGGGAGAGTGAGGAAGAGGGGAGAAGAGGCACAGAGGGAGAGTGGGGAAGAGGCACAGAGGGAGAGTGGGGAAGAGGCACAGAGGGAGAGTGGGGAAGAGGCACAGAGGGAGAGTGGGGAAGAGGCACAGAGGGAGAGTGGGGAAGAGGCACAGAGGGAGAGTGGGGAAGAGGCACAGAGGGAGAGTGGGGAAGAGGCACAGAGGGAGAGTGGGGAAGAGGCACAGAGGGAGAGTGGGGAAGAGGCACAGAGGGAGAGTGGGGAAGAGGCACAGAGGGAGAGTGGGGAAGAGGCACAGAGGGAGAGTGGGGAAGAGGCACAGAGGGAGAGTGGGGAAGAGGCACAGAGGGAGAGTGGGGAAGAGGCACAGAGGGAGAGTGGGGAAGAGGCACAGAGGGAGAGTGGGGAAGAGGCACAGAGGGAGAGTGGGGAAGAGGCACAGAGGGAGAGTGGGGAAGAGGCACAGAGGGAGAGTGGGGAAGAGGCACAGAGGGAGAGTGGGGAAGAGGCACAGAGGGAGGGGGGAGAGACACAGAGGGATAGGTGGGAAAGAGACACAGGGGAGGTAGAGGAGGGGGAAGATACACATGGGAGGGAAATGGGGGGGGGGGGGAGAGGGAAACAGACACAGGGGGAAGGGGGAAAGAGACACAGGCCAGGGTGGAACAGGCACAGAGGGAGAGGGGGGAAGAGGCACAGAGGGAGAGGGGGGAAGAGACACAGGGGGGAGAGATACAGAGGGTGAGGGAGGAAGAGACACAGAGGGAAAGGGGGGAAGAGGTACAGAGAGAGGGGGAAAGAGGCACAGAGGGGGGGGGAACAGAGGAAGGGGTGAAGAGACACAGTGGCGAGACACACAGAGAGAGGCGGGGGAAGAGGCACAGAGGGAGAGGGTGGAAGACTCAGAGTGGGGAGAGACACAGAGGGTGAGGGGGAAGAGACAGGGAGGAAGAGGCACAGAAAGAGGAGGGGGAAGAGACACAGGGGAGTGAGAGGAGGGGGAAGAGACACAGGGGAGAGAGTGCAGGGGGGAAGAGACACAAGGGAGGGAAATGGAGACACGAGGAAGGCCGGAACAGACACAGGGGGAGGGGGAAAGAGACACAGGCCAGGGGGGAACAGACACAGGGGAGGGTTGGGGGAGACACAGGGGGGGAAGAGATGCATGGGAGGGAGAAGGGGGAAAGAGACACAGGGGAGGGGTTTAGAGACACGGGAGGGAGAGGGAGATAAAAACACAGGGGGGCAGGAGATACAAAGGAGGTAGACGAGGTGGAAGGAGACACAAGGGAGGGAGAGGAGGGGGGAAATAAGACACGAGGGAGGAAGTAGACAGAGGGAGAGACTCGCAATGAGCTCCAAAGGCGCTCATCACAAGGCCAGTAAAGTAGAGGGGGAGAGGCTTACATTGTGTGGCAAACAGCATTGCCAGGCTTCAGTTTTTATTGCTGTCATTTTTGACGGGCAAGTCGCTAGTTATCTTATATTTTCTGAAAAATTTATTTTTGTCAGTTTTGAATATAT
The DNA here is from genome assembly GCA_027410445.1 of Discoglossus pictus. Classification (NCBI taxonomy): domain Eukaryota; kingdom Metazoa; phylum Chordata; class Amphibia; order Anura; family Alytidae; genus Discoglossus; species Discoglossus pictus. Next base: position 251,982,890 of record CM050167.1, on the reverse strand, counting down.
ATGATACACATTGTCAACTATTTAATCACATTTCATATATACTGAATACTTTTTGGATTTATTTTATTTTATAGATTTTTGGTTAGAGTCTCTTATTTGGAAATTTATAATGAAGAAGTACGGGACTTGCTTGGAAAAGACCAGACCCAGAGGTTAGAGGTGAGCCAGAAGAATTTACTGTTACCAGAAGTTGTAATTGTGTTGTGTTTTTTCCTACCTTTACATTTCTTTTGATGTAACAGAACTAATTCTTGAATATTTCCCTTTTTTATTTAATTTACAGTTTTATTAAAACACTAAAAAGATTCTTTATTTATACAAGTTGTACATATGATTTTCTTCATTTCCACTTAAACATACAATATGTGTTTAACAGGTTTCCAATTGTAAAAAACATTACAAACATCAGTAGTGTAACTCTTATTTCCTCATCTGTATTTTCTCTCAAATAGTGGCTTACTCATTTTCTTTGTCACATTTTACTGAAAAGAAAGCATAAGAACTTATCACCATTTTATACTTCAGAGTATTTATTCCACAAAAAAATAATTTCAAGCTAGATATGAAGCAATATTTTTTTGTTTAAATGTGAAATAAAGATGCTTTTTCATTTTCCTTTTTAACAATAATTAGGAAAACATGCAGTAAAACTATTTCTACAGAGAACAGCAAAAACACTAGTTGTTTGGACAACGGGAACATATTTTATAGAGCTATTACGTGTATCTAAACTCCCGCTCTGTAAGTTGTGTTCTTCTTCTTCCGTAGTTTGGAAGGTTGCTTCATTCAGTCTATAAAGCACCAGCATATTCTGTAGTCTTAAGTACAGGGAATACAAATAATACTTAAGACCAACATGACATACTTGTACAGAAGTGGTGGAGGGCTCTGCTCTAGTAACGGCTTCTAGCCTAATCTACTTTATTTGTTACTGTTTACTACTTGGCAATGAAACACTGCCATACGTGGCTTGATATTGGCTGTTAAGGTTAACAAGACAGAACTCGGTGACATTAATGGACTTTGATAGTAGAGGTCATGTAACATAAGAAAATCAGTTTACAGTTGTACTGTAAGGCACATGGAGGAGAGTGCATTTATCTGTATCAATGTAACCGTAACCTTCAATATACACTAATTATAACTGTATAACCTTACCCCCTTCTGGATCGCTACATTGTCAAGGTGAAGGGGCTTGTGTGAAGCAGTGAGCTAAAACATGTAGGGTCAAGAGGGGCAGGTCACAGCAGAGAGGTTAGACAAATTGTTGTCCACTGGAGAAGGACCTGCCAACCCACTCCAGTATCTTTGCTAAGAAAATCATATGGATAAACACAACCAGAAACAGACTATATGCCCGGCATGCTGCGTCCATATGGTCACCAGAGAATGGGTCTCATGCACTTATCGATCTGATTACTAGGGCTACACAGCCACCAAATATTCTTGAAATGTTTCCTTGTTTCAGATATTTTTATCTGTTATCTGGTAATTTCCATAGCAATTTTGATTATCTAACCACGTTAGTTCTTTTTCCAGGTAGCTAGTCTTTTGCACCTATAATTGACTGATTGGTGCAAAGGAAAGTTTGGGAAAACTTAAAGTAAATCATACTTTTTATATACTGTACTAGTTCTTCCCTTGATTTGTTTTATTTTAGTCTGCTGAGCACTTTTTAAACTGCATAAAAGTGCAGGTATCAGTTTTTTCAAATATAGACGGTGTGAAATTTGGGATGTAGATAACACTATTTTGTTTTCTAAATACTAATGAGTAGGTGTTCCAAGGCCATGTAGCAAATTACTTTAGCAAAGGAAGCTACCACGCACTGCTGAATGCAAACAGTAATTCTAAGACTCTGACTCATAACACAAGTGTAATGTTTTGTGGCCTCCGTGACCTACTTAGTCTAACTATGACAACTTACTGTGATATATGTATGAAAGTTTACAGATGTTAAGTGGTTTATTTTTATAAATAGCAACCTTTCTAATTATTAATGTGGGTTTCTTTTATGGTTTTGTTTTGGATCGTGTGCTGACTTTACTCTCTTACTACCGTAATCTGTGCACGTATTAACCTTGCTGTTAGCTTTATTGACAATATAAAATACATAACCAAAAAATGGATGAGAGATGTACGCCTGAGAACAGACAGTTGCTAAGTAGGGGGACCTTTGAAATATGTTCACTTTGGGTGCAGACCCGAGTTTGGTCTTGCTTGTGCCATTTTAGGGGAGAAATATCTTGAAGCATATCATAAGAGTAGACAAAAAGGTAAATTGGTGGCAAGCCTCTTCTACATCGGAGAAGCAGCAGATACACAAATGTACATTTCAGGATGACAGTGAGGTGCTTCTGACTTCCCTCAGTTCAGTAAGCAAGGGACCCATTCTCAATATGCTTCTCATTATTTTGTCTCTTGTTTCTACAAATCCCTAACTTCTATCTAAGGGTTTGATGGTAATCCAGACTTGGGGTACCTTGCTCACTATGGAGAGCAGTAGCTTCCCACTGACAAAAGCCAATTCTGGCTGAAATGTGAAGTTGGGTTTTTATTCTGTTCAAATGAGACTTGTTAGCACTTTGGTTCTGTTCTTAGAGGTGAGTACAGTCTAAAATGTCTCAGGAGATTTCTACCTTGTAATTGAGCAATAACTTGAGAGACTTCACACTGTATGGGCAGCATCCCACAGGCATATTAAGGTGTGTCCTTTCTCAGCTATGCACGTCTCACTTTTTATTTCTTTTCTCATAACATTTTATAAGTCACAAGTACAATTTTAATGCTGCAAATAATATAATGTTAAGTACCATTCTTGTATACTCTGCCACATTAATGGTGGGGTGGCATTCACATATCGTGGGATATAGCAGTGTTATTGGAGGTGGATGACTCCCCTGCTACTGTTGTAATTTACTTGAATTCTACTGGTATGGCATCCCACCATAACATTTTTTATTTCCCAGAGTGAAAACATTTTGTAGTGGGAAAACTTGTATGTTTATAATATGCAGTGTTTCCTATGCAAAACGATGCAGTATCAGATTTGCAAATTAGCATGTTTTTTGCCATAATTTACGGATTATGGATTATAATTATTCTACCTGTTATGTTAAGATTTATAAATCAGCTAGTTTTTTTTTTTTTCTCTACAGGCCAGATTTTCATCATAATTATGCAAATGTTCACTTATGTTTTTTTTTTGTTTGTATATAAATTTGTAAAATGTATTGTTTAATACAAATTTATATTTATACACAAACATTACATTTTAACAAAAAACTTGCATGCCATCTTTTTTTTTTTTCCGTATAATTGAAATATAGTAATTGTTTTTGGCCACAAGGTGGCACTTGCTTTCCAAAAATTGAATCTCAAAAATAGAATTTGTTTCTCAGATCTCCTTGGGTTTACAGTCAATTCTATTGTAAATTACCACCGAATTCCCATCTTTATAGTATGTAAAACTAGATTTCTTGATGGGCAGCATCTTTTTAGAAAGTTAAAAGAATAAATGCTGGCAGAAATAAATTAAACATGAACATTAAGCTATTAACTACATACATTTTGATAATGATGCAAATTGTCAACTACAATTGAACTGATTGTTGTAATATGATGTATTTGGATAAAAAAGGCTTATTTTGAGGAACTATACTTGAAAATGTAAAAAAAAATAATACAGCCTCTGATGTATTACTTTTTTTATGCAAATATGGTACTCTGTTCTACTTCCAGAGCGGGGTGGACATATTGCATACACATAAAGTTTTTATCTGCCCAGTATGAATGGGAAATCTACAGTTGTGAGTACAATATTTAGGTCTAATGAAAAGGTTATTAGTTTTGTAAGGGCACACCCTGTGGAGACAGAAGCTTCAAGAAGCAGGTTCAGTATAGAAAAGGGAAGCCAGAACTGAAGAATAATTGCATATCAAAGTGAAAAATGTAAAGGCTGTACTTATTTTTTGTTTTCATAAATCTGTTCAGCATAAAATATTTATGCCTTTTACCTGTTGCTTATACATTCTTGGTAAGTTGAAAACAGATATACTATTGATAGGTCACTAAATATGGTATAATGTATACTTTATCATTTACAAATAATTATATGGCCTTCAATCTATGTTTCAGGTTAAAGAGAGGCCTGATGTTGGTGTTTACATCAAAGACCTGTCGGGTTATGTTGTAAACAATGCAGATGACATGGATAGGATCATGACTTTAGGACACAAAAATCGTAAGCTTTTTTCCATGATACTACATATTACTCCAGTAACTTTTTATATACACCTATTCAAAAAAAAATCTATGCAAAATATTTCACATAGGCTAAAATTCATCTATTGATTAAATTAATGAAATAATAAAATCCAGACATAAGTGAATCTGAACCATAGGGATGAGTGAAGCCATGTGATATTAGGTAAAAACAACATTAATATTAAATGAAAACAGTAAAATGTGCCTTGATTTTCTTTGTAAGCATTATGATGAGATTTTTTATTTTTAAACCTGTTTGTTTTCCAGTGAAATTTTGTCTAATATGAACGTATATGTTTATTCCAAATAATCAGGTTTACTTTGCCATAATGCAGTATGTGAATTGATGTTCACCTAAAATGTAAGCCTAAGTACTTTGAGTGTAAATCACACCATAGTACAACCACTTCCTACAAACACGGGTTCAGATTTCCTGGCCTTTCGCTAGAGCAGAAGTTTCATCTAACTGACCCAATCCCTGCTGAGCTCAATTCATGTGAGCTTTACAGAAAGAGTAGCAGATAAGTGGAACATCCTTCTGGTGGAAGTGCTATGGTCAAACACCGTTAAAGATTTTAAGTATGCCAGTGATAAACATAAGGCTATTGTAAGGCTTAATTAAGCCAAATGTTTAGGTAGTTAGAATGAGCAGTCCAGATTGTCCTCTTGGGTATTTCATGCATAACCCCCTTATACTAGAGAGACGCTCCAGGTAATTTGTCATGTATAATTATTGCGAATTAATTGAATTGTGTGTTTTCTAAACAATAGTGCCCAAGACATAGAGGGAGGTTGGGAAGGAGTGCAGCAAAAGTCAATTATATTTTCTGGTGAAAAACTTTCTTTGTTGCCGTTTGCACATGTATTTATATTTTTTTATTTCATGGTGAACCAAAAATATATTTAAGTTAGAATGCTTACATAGGTCTTTTAAGCATCTGCTAAAACGTTATAGCTACAATAACAACTCTCAAGCTGTAAATTGGATGTGACCTTTCCTTTAAAGGAATACTGAAAATTACAACAAAGCACTTCAGAGCAAACATCTACCCTCTAATTTTATCTCTACTATGCTCACAGACTGCCTGAGCTGGGCAATGTCAAGTTTTCTAATATGTTTTGCTTTTTCATAGGTTCTGTTGGTGCCACGAATATGAATGAACACAGCTCTCGCTCCCATGCTATATTTACCATTACGATTGAATGCAGTGAAAAGGGTGCGGATGGAAATATTCACGTTCGCATGGGCAAGCTTCATCTTGTAGATCTTGCAGTAAGTCCTTTATCTTTTATCTGATTTAGAATTACCAGCAGAACTGATCTATATGGTAACGGAAAAAATATATAAAAACCCTTATGAGTTTATAGCACCGTATGAGAGAGTTCTAGTTCTGTCATTTTATATATCACGGTTTCCTAACAGAATAGGATATTCCTTTTTGAAGATGAATGAATGTTATTTTCCATGTTATTGCTTCTGATAAATATTTCTTCCATTGCATCTCAGGGCTCAGAGCGACAAGGAAAAACTGGGGCAACCGGACAAAGACTAAAAGAAGCTACAAAAATTAATCTTTCACTTTCCACATTGGGTAATGTAATTTCTGCATTGGTTGATGGAAAAAGTACTCATGTGCCATACAGGAATTCAAAATTGACGAGGCTGCTGCAGGATTCATTGGGTGGCAATTCCAAGACCATGATGGTATGGGTTATTTTTGATCAATTGCCTACATTTCTTTAGCAGGCAACTTTTCACTGTCCATATTTGTTACACAAGTTATGAAAATATTAAAAGGTATTCTTCAGAACTGAAAATATACTATTGGCTATAGGGTGTATTTGTAAAACACATTTAGTTATTTCAAACTAGTTTAAAATCACCCACATAACTTTCATATTTCAGACACAATTCAGTCTACCCATCATATAGGAGGAGGAGCGCACACACACAGCCTGTATCACAGCTTGCAGAGGAACAGTTGGGCTGTCCAGGCAGGCTGAATTGTTGCTGACAAAATAGAATTTATGTAGATGAGTTTTAAATTTGATTTGAATGACTCCCTATAGTAGCTCTCAAAAGCACCCTCTTTTCAATAGTATTATGAAAAATCTGCAAAACATTATAACTGTGTTTCTCTGAAAATTCAAACGCAACGCCTTTTGAAACACAGTAATTGTTTGAGTTTAATACTGAAAGAAAATATTTCTCAGGAACACGGCAGCTTCATAGAACCTTAATAAATTAGAGGGAAAGAGGAAAACTGAGAAAGCAGTGTAAATAAAGGAACTTATCCTACAGAGCATGTTCTAGGTTCCCCACCAAGCTAATTGTTATCCCTTATTATTAATGTTTGTCCTTATTTTCAGTAGTGCTTAGGATAATAAGAGAGCAATTCAAGTAAACATTAATTTACTGCTGTTTGTACAGGTATTGTTAAAGTAATTGATTATACTGGCCCTTTAACAACACTTATTGCATACACATTTTGTTTTGTGATGAGAAACTGTGCAATTTTATTATCTGTTGACTAAATTTTATTTTAATTTGTTTCCTAGTGTGCAAACATTGGACCTGCAGATTACAACTATGATGAAACAATCAGTACTTTAAGATATGCAAACAGAGCTAAAAATATTAAAAATAAGGCTAGAATCAATGAGGATCCCAAAGATGCACTATTACGACAGTTTCAAAAAGAAATTGAGGATCTCAAAAAGAAACTTCAAGAAGGTAATGCTAATTTGCAAACTACTTTTAGATTTAATATTTTTATAGTTGTATTAATGTCAGTTTAACAGTTTATACCACCAATCTTCTCCCTTTTTAGGTGAAGAGATTCCTGGCTCTGATGACAGTGGATCAGATGAAGACGATGACGACGATGGAGAAATTGGAGAGGATGGAGAAAAGAAAAAAAGGCGAAGAGGTAAAAATAGAGTGCCCAAATAAATATAAAAATAAATGCAGTGTTATGATATGGATGCCGCTAGATATCAGGCCTTGTGTATTTCTGTATTTTTTGTTTTGTTTGAAGCTCATGCATTTTCAGCACATGCAACACTTTTGGCAATACTATTTTATGATATCTCTACCCATATTGACTTTGGTCTTTTGACAAATCACAATTAAAGGGATGTTGTACACAATACATTTTATTTCATGCATTTAAAAGTGCATATTTTAAAACATTACAAAACTTGTTTGCCTGAAATCATACAAAGGACAACTTTTTTTTTAATCTTCATTAAAAAGGAAATGCCTCTCTGTACCAATGAAACCTTTATGCTGCGGTTGGGTCTGTGCAAATTGGTTTGACTTGTTCAGTTTGTTACTGCTCATTGTCTAACAGAGAGAGAAGTCCCTCAAGGCAATGATACAGCCAAAGCAGTCTATTGTGCAGTGGGACCTGCGTTCAAAATATATAACTTTGTAAATTTAATTATGTGTTTATAATTTCCAATTTCCATGGCGACTGCCTCTTAGAAAAGAGTATAACATTCTTTAAAACCTGTTCTATGATTATTATTTTTTTTGTGCAAACGTAAATTTTTTTTGCATAAATTGCTTTCCTCTGGACACACATTTGCCTTCACAATGCACAGCTTTTCATTCTACAGTTTATGAAATTGCAGTATCAGCTTATGTATGTACACAGTTGGGGCATTGAAAAAAGTGCATGGACAGTATTTTAAGAAAATTTAAAGTTAATCTGAACTTTATCAGATAAACAATGAGTTTAATCTACATTGGCCTTTGCAAGGAAATTGAAAGAAATGTAAAAAGGAACTCAATGAGTGCCTGCCTTCTATGTTGTTGTTACAATTTTGCATTCAAAATAATTGGTATCAAATCACAAGGTTGTAGAAGTTCAGAGAATCTGAACAGGGGGCAAGAAAGTAAATTTAATATAAGTTTTCAATACTATTGACCACTTATTTTTCATACAGAAACCGCTTTTGTACTGTTTTAACTAGTATCTTTTAAATACATGAGAGAAAATGCTGTCCTTACCCTCTTCACCATCGCAAAATCTGACAGCTGCAGTTCCGCCGCTGGCTGACAAATGGTGCTGCCGATTTTCGGATACTGCTGAAAATAGCATATAAGGCGCACCGACAGAAGAGGCCTTGAGCTATGAGAGACGCGTCCGAGGCCCTGCAGGGCAGAGTGCCCGCACTGAACATAGCAATGGCCTCCCTGTAGATTCAGCGTCGTCGAATTGCACCACGTCAGAGGGCAGAATAGTTCTTTGCCTTCCCTGGAACTTGACGGTGCCCGAAAACTCACAGCACCCTCGGATGATAACTGCAGCTGTCAGTGCTACAGAAGAAATGCGCAGGCAAAGAGGGATAGATCTGAAAATGCTGTATTACAGTAGAAAAAAGCAGTAGTTACAAACTTTTAAGAAAATAAGAGTAAGACAAGTCAGATTCTACATTTCTATAATCTGGCAACTATATGTCTGGAAGCATCATGACTGCATGCGGGTCATGGATCCATGTTATTTTGGAGTTTTTAATGCACATACTGCATTTTTGCTTCTATGTTATTCTTATTAGCCATTTTGTTTTTCTGTAGTTTTGCCTACCCTGCCACTAAAGTGACACAGGCTAGTTCCAACTATGGTGTAAATTAAAGCTATAGGTAATAGCAAGAGTGTTATTAATTTAAATTGATTAAAATAAATTTCCCTACAGTAAACTAACATAGACGTTTACAGTTTTATCTGTAATTCAACCTTTTTTATCCGACCACTAAAGACACTCTAGCTCTGGCTAATGGAGAAATAATTGCAATACCTGATTGATACTTGGGGCTCCAATTGTGTTGTCTTCAGTAAGTAACTTCACTGATCTAGATAAATTACTCCATGCCTAGCCTGTGTTTTGAATATGACGTACACTGAAGAAAGTGGATTAAGAACACAAGTGGGTAATGAGTAATTACTGACAATGATCTGCAGCTGGGTAAAACCGAAATTGCAAAGAGCTACAGTCCTGGTACTTTCTACCCTAGCAAGCTCATATAAACGTAGGTAGTGATTAAGGTACTTATAAAGGGCTTGGAAAATTCCTGGACTGAAGGTCCTCATGCCACATTTCTATTATGATCTTTTGAAGACCTAGACTTGGACATGTATGAAATATTTTACAAACTAAAAACATACAAGATGTAGGTTAACAAATACCTGCAGTTATTTTTTACTTACCTGCAGTTATTTTTTAGTTTTGTTTGAGCCACTGATTTCCCAACAGGTAAACCGATTAGATTTCTTTTAATCCTGCTGAAAGCATTGGCACTTAGAATTGTCACAGTTAAAATGTTTCTCTTTATCGAAGGATTACCATTATAGGCTGCATTTATTTATTTTCTTTACTTTCTAAAAACATTTTACTCATTATCAAGATCACAATTATTATTTTTTTTTGTATTGCATATATGTAATTATGTCCCTCTTATAAATGCGATTACGGTAATGACTGTTGCTAAATAATCTGTGGTTTCATTCATATATCTTTTTTTAATTATGAACTTAAATTGAGAACATGATCTGAAGTTTCCCTGATTTGCAAGCTACTGCTTTTTGTTAAGAGATAAATATCTTGTATAATTCTATTTCTGTGTCTTCATAATTTGACCTTGTAATCACAAAGTAATAGGTCAGTTCATGTAGGCGTTAAAAATGAATTTGCTTGTATTAATTGTATAGGATAATATAGACACATCTGATACTCCCATCTGTCTGTCTTTTCATGATCTGCATTTCCCTGCTATTTTCCGGGGCCCTCTCTTTTTCCAGGCAGTAGCAGCAGCAGTAGCAACTCAGACACCACAGTGATAGAGAGACCAGTGGATAAGTACTTGCCTAGTGAGTTTGAGAAAGCTATGGCTTCCCATGCTCCTTGCTCTCCATTCAGTTGCTGCACTGCTACCTGCTATTCAAACCGTTTGGATGAATGCATTTCCCAATGCATGCTTTCAGTTTTTTACTATACCTTTTTGTTAGCACAGCTCAACACTTTAATATTTTGCCAATTTAAAATAAATCACTTTAAATGTAGTGATACACTTGACTTTTGGCAGTAAAACACATGTAATGTAGCACTTTTTTAATTTTTTTATTTATTTTTATATTGTACATTTTCTTTAATATTCTTACTTTTGCTATCTTTTTGAGGTAAGATAAACTATATTGTAGCTTGTGAATCAGGTTTAGTGCTAGGCTTCCAGATAACTATCATGGCACGCAATTACCTCATATGTTAAGGTTCAAACTGCAACAAAAATCATCATTCTTTGGAAGTCTGTAAATCTAGCCCTAAAATTTACAAACCAAAAAGTCTGATGGTTTTACTTATTACTGTTTTCTGCTATGAAGTTAAGTTGGGCCTGTCAGTTCTAGATTATTTTAAAGATCATTAAAACTGGCTATACATTGTGCTAGTAGTATTTTTTTTTTCTCAAGATTTTTTTTTTAAACCCCATAAATTAATTAGTAGCTTATTAGTGCTAATCCCAGGTAGATAATTTTTAGCGATCACATAAATGTAATAAGCTTAAAGTAGGACTAATAAGCACATTGTGCTATTCAAAACATTTAGTATTTTTTTTTTAAATGATAAATAATACACAACATTGCCATTCAGTAACCATCGCTGTACCTGCATTTGCTGATGGGACACGTATGAAGAGGGAGGATCCTCAAGTCTTATTATAGCCAGGTAAATACATTTCTGGCATTTACTTTTTTGCTAAGAGCAAACAATTGCACACTTACTTATTTATACTTATACTTTACAATACTACAACAATTGGAACTCTTCTGTGTACTTTAAATGCAGCTATTTGTAGTGTTAAAAAACTACCAAAGCGTCATATTTATACTTTGTAAAAACATTTTGTCCATTATTTATGAAAAAAAAAAACTTTCAAATTTTAATTTTAATTACTGCCTTTAAAATCAAGGTACACACAGATATTTATGAAAAAATAACCCCTTGACAATAGAATGGCAGAGTAGGGTCCTATTTGATAACCTGCCGCTCAAGTTACAGACAGACTAGCAGTCCAAGGTGGGATCCCACATGGCACAGTGTTTTATACATAATATTTTCTCTAAACTGATTCTATTTTCCTCCCTTGCATACCTACTAATGTTCTCAGTTTGTAACATACTACACAAGCATGTGGCTTTTTTTTTTTATTGTTGTCCTTTAACCCAATAAACGTTCTAGGCAGTAGGTTGTTTAAAGGTGCATTTTATTCCATTATTATACCAAATATATGATCTCCTGAGAAGTTTGAGACCTTTTTTGAAATCGGTTCCAATTTTTATTCTAACGTTTGAATTGCTGATTGTAACCAGTTTCTTTGCTTCCCCTAACCCTTTTCTTCTCTGCATGTTTATGTTCTGAGCACTCTTGCTTTGCTCTTATCACTAACTCCACCTGATGACAAAGTCTTTTCAGTCACCAGTTATTTTCAAAATGTGCTATGTATGTTGGATTCTGAATATCTGTCACTATTATTAAATTTCTGTACAGAAATTATGTCCTTTAAGTGAAATAAACCCAGTAGCAAAAACTTCATAATATTGATACATTTTGTAATAATGAGACTCGTAAAGAATTAAAAAGTTAAATCCTCAGTCTTCTAAAAACTAAAGATTTTACATAATTTTTGTAGCAGTTTCAGTTTTGTATGGCACATTTATTCTATATTCCTAAAATAGTGTATGTTAAGCAGTCTTGGGTAGAAATGGTTGCTTTCCACATATTTTTCTGCACAATATGTTTTGCAGCTAAAGCACATTTTATTATTGCCACATGCCATTGTAAAGTTTTGCTAATATAGTAAGTTGTATGGTGTGATCATTTTTTTTCTCTCCTTTCTTCATGTCAACGCGGCCTACCTGTGATTTATTTTCTCCTCCACTTAATACAAGATCGAGCAGGTTGGTGTAATGGGTTTGAGCTTGATCTTTTTTTAAGCTGAAAAATGTCTCTAGTGATCTTTTTAGGATTAATGCAGACACATAGAAGTCTGTTCAGAATTAATAATAGAAAATGCAGTATTTGTCAAAGTTTTCAATGGCACTTACTGTCCACTTACAATAATACTTACTAACTCCTAAAGGTTTAATTAGATTGCATTTTTATGGTATGCTGCATTTTTAGAATGGATACAGTTGAATCACATTAACCAAATGTTTTTGCTTTATTCAGTCTGATACGATTTTATCAAATGCAGTAGACAATGGGTTTTGTTTATAATAGGAAACGCTGTTCCTAGAAAACATGTTGCCGTTTTTACTAGCAGATAACCTAATAAGATAATCTTAAAATTATTGTTCCAGGCAAGAAGAAGGTATCCCCAGACAAGATGGCAGAAATGCAAGCAAGGATTGATGAGGAGAGGAGAGCTCTTGAAGCAAAGCTTGATATGGAAGAAGAAGAAAGAAACAAAGCAAGAGCAGAGCTTGAGAGGAGAGAGAAAGATTTGCTGAAGGCACAGTAAGTAGTCTTGATTCGCTGCACATTTGCAAATAATAATTGTAGAACCATGGTAAGTTGGTTTATTGTAAAAGTTAAGTTTTAAATTACTGGTAAGTAAAGCAGAATGTTTGCACTTTGTGATATAAAATGTGAACGTTTGTAATGTCTTAAATCTAGATTATGGATTCCACACAAAGTTAAATATCTTTTTTTCCAGAGAGTGCATGGATTTTAAGTTAAAGAAATGTATGTATTGGTTCTTCAATGGATTTGTTCTATCTGTGTCAAACAATAAAAAAAAAAAATCCTTTTAATTTTCACACATTTCCAGTGTATCTGCTGCCAAGATAAGTCATTATTTTCAATGTTCAACTGCATTAATTTTTATTGTGTTTAGGCAAGAACATCAGTCTCTTCTTGAGAAATTGTCAACACTGGAGAAAAAGGTAATTGTTGGAGGAGTGGATTTGCTGGCCAAAGCCGAAGAACAAGAGAAACTTTTGGACGAATCCAATTTGGAGCTTGAAGAGCGTAGAAAACGAGCCGAGAAGCTTCGTAAAGATTTAGAGGAAAAAGAGGTGATTTGTTCTGAATATCCATTTGATGCTCTATAGCAGGCATGTCAAACAGAAATGTTGAGGATCACATTTCCAATATTACACTCTCTTAAAATGAGCAGAAATATAATGATTGCTATATTAATACTGTGCTTGCTCTTACATTGTTAGTTAGAAAAATAACTGCTGATATAATACATGCTTAATACAAGACCTGTTTTTATCTCCTACATCTCCCAAGCTATTGTTCATAAGGGGCAAACTCAAAGTTTCTACCTCTCCCACCAACCTCTCAACCATCACACAGATATAACATCTCCCTTGTTAGCCTGATTGGGCTACATACAAATTGTGGCTGTTCAGCAAACACATTGGCTGTAGGCACAGGACCCCAGAATACAGTGGATATTGTATAACCACTGGAAAGTTTGGACTAGGTTACATGGGATTGCCTGTTCATAACCTCAAGGGAACTGATAATTAGTGACACAGTGCGCTGGGATTCACTATTACATTGGGAACTCCGATAGAGCATGGGTGTGAGTTGGGTAGAAGTTTATTATATACATTAACAAGGTATTTTCTTAGAATATCTTCATACATGCTGTCTGTCAATCAGATGGGCGCCACACATTGTTTGAAACACTAAAGTGTAATATATACTATTATGAGAAACTTGAATTTATAATAAGAGGTAGTTTTTGGAAAGCTTAAAATAAATAAACATAGATTTAAATTTTTATCAATTATTATATAACATTTTGACACCTGGGAGGAGGGGGAAGGACAGTGTGTGTGTGTGCGTATATTATATATATTAATTAGACATATTGTACTTGCATTACACATTTACTTATTGTCTTTTTTTTGAGCTAAAGCTTTTGTAAGAAATGGAAATGTACTTGTCTTCATAAGTTGAAGTTACAGTTCCACCTACTGTGACATACTAGGAGTGATGCAAATACAACTTGTCATCTGTCATCAAGCAGACAACAAAACAACATTTTTATATGAGGCAAAAAAATTCAAACACACTTGCTTATTAACATCATATTTTCTATTCACAGCAAGAACGTTTGGATATAGAAGAGAAATACACAAGCTTACAGGAAGAGGCACAGGGCAAAACCAAAAAATTGAAGAAAGTGTGGACTATGCTTATGGCTGCAAAGTCTGAGGTTAGTCCTGACTCTGAAAACCATATTGGTAGATTTATACTGAAGATGTTTTGTTGTTCAGTTGTGTCCGACTCTTTGTGACCGCATGGACCGCAGCACCCCAGGCACATCTTGTGTCTAGTTGTGTAAATCCATAAGGTTTTCATGGCAAAAATACTGGTGTTGGTTGCTAATTCCTTCTCTAGTGACTCCCATTAGCCTGACCTCTCTGCTATGACCTGCCCATTTTGTCTAACCCTACCTGGTATAGCTCACAATTTGATTGAGGGATTCATGACCCTTCACCACGACAAGGTAGCGATCCAAAAAGGGACTGAAGATCACTTAATGATTACTACTTCGGAAAGTTTGGATTAAACATAGTACAATAATGGGCCAATGCCACATGATCAATAAGGCACTGTGTAAGTGGTCTGTTGGGTAAATGTTGTGCAGTTATATACGACCTATATCTTTCATTCTATTAAGTGTTTTCACTTGCTTTTGCTAGGAGCTGCAGATTTTATATTCTAGTAGCATAATCTGACCTTTTTAGATTGTATTTTAATGTATTGAAAATTAGTCCTTTGGTGGACAGGTGCAATGCCTCTTTCCATCCCATAACGGCACAATAAACATGTAGTTGTATGTAAAGATATTGTATGGAGACAGTGCCTATAATAGATAACGTTAGTGTCCAGGCTGCAAATGTAGAGACTTTGCATGGATAATTTTTGCAGAGGAGCATCGAAATCTTACAGTTGATCCCAGTGTAAGGCGTAATATAGTACATCAGATTCAAGGTAGATAGTTGTAAAGTGCTGGACAATAAAAGTAAAGTACACAGTAGCCCACTTTTTTTATGGCAGAGATATCGTTACATTATCTTACTTTGCACCCTTTATATCACACATCCAAAAATCTTACTGCTGAAATTTCCAAAATATTTCACAGTCATTAGGAAAAATTGTTTTTTTTCATTTCTTGTAGCCTATCTTAGTACTTTAAGTAGCAAGTTCATATACACATACTTTGGACTGTCAAAATCTGTTTTAGATGGCAGATCTACAACAAGAGCACCAAAGGGAGATTGAAGGATTACTGGAGAATATCAGACAACTGAGTAGAGAACTTCGACTCCAAATGATAATCATTGATAGCTTCATTCCACCGGAATATCAGGTAAAGACCAGGAAACATCAGAAAATATGTTTGTAAACAATGTGAGACTGAGACAGTTTTTCTTATTTTAGAAAACTGATTTTTTGTAGTAAGTAGGTATTTATTTTACAAAGAAAGATACCATAAAATTAAAGAAAGGCGTGTTTACTTTAAAGTGATACCAACAACTAAAATATTCCTGCCTCTGTTTTGAAATTGAGTTTGCTTAGTACGTGAGCCAACGTCTCTCTCCTGATTTATTTAATATTTACAGAAGGACATTGGGAAAGGTGGATGATATCTGCCAGTAAGTTTCACTTCTAGGGAGGTAATGGTTTAAGTCCCAAATAGTTTCAAAACAAAGGAAATTTTGGTTCAGTCTCACATTGAAAATGAAGGTGCTGCATCCATGACAATTATTGTTTTAGTAGAGTAGACTAAAATGAAGGATATGATACAGGTCTTGAAATATCTTATTTTTAGTTATTTACGTTTTAGTTACTTAACATATTAGTTTAATATCTATAAGTTGTTTAAAGTCACTATTGTTTGTTCTTTTTTTCTGTATCTACCACCTATATGATATCAAGCAACAGTATGGATTTAGATTCTAGTCGTAATGTTTGTGAATAAAATAAAAATATGTAAATGGGAAATAAAAACAGCCAGCATTGGTGTTTAAAATTACAGCGGCAAGGATTCTTCATGTGTTGTAAAAATATATATTTTTTAAAAATGTAAAGATATGTATTTATTTTTCATTTCTAGGAAATGGTTGAAAATTATGTTCACTGGAATGAAGATATTGGAGAATGGCAACTGGTAGGCATATTTATATCCAGCTACTACTTTTAATGTAAGCTTGCTTTCTAAATAAAATCTTCTAATCATTCTCTTTAATTCTTTTTTGCTCAGAAATGCGTTGCATACACTGGAAACAACATGAGAAAGCAAACTCCTATACCTGACAAGAAAGAAAAGGATGTAAGATAATCCCTAATTGTTCTAATTCCAAGTTCCTGTTCTATATAGAACAAAATATAACATTCAAAACATTTTTCTAAATATTATGTAAAGTGAATTTGTTTGGGTAATACAGTTGTAAGCTCTTAGGAAGTAGTTATTAAATGGCAGTTATTTTATCTGTTTTATACCATTTTCATTAACACATTTAATGTAGCACATACATGGGTGACAGTTTGCTGCTTTTTTACATTGATTGTTAATATTTTTTGATGGTGACCTAAAAAATAACTTAACTAAAAAAATAACTAAGTCTTAATTTAATTTGAAAGAGCTTACACAGCCACTGTAAGCCAAACTATTTGTTAAATATAATGGACGGACTAGATGCGTCTTTTGGTTCTTTTCTGTCATCAAATTTATATTTGACAGTGTATCAAGGTAAGAAGATGTGTGTTCTAATCACTTCTGGTCTGTATCAAGAAAAAATAATATATGTATGTATTGTTGGGCAAAAATTGTATTTCTTTTTAGGAGGGATATATGTATCTAATGCATTGACATTTGAAAGATGAATTTATTATTTTTAATTTATTTTTCTTTTTAGCCATTTGAAGTGGATTTGTCTCATGTGTATTTGGCTTACACAGAGGAAAGTCTTCGTCAGTCACTTCTGAAGTTAGAAAGGCCAAGAACTTCAAAGGGGAAATCAAGACCCAAGACTGGTAGAAGGTACTAACATATTGTGATTAGTTTAATGTACTTGGGCTACATCACATTAAATACAGAATGAATCTTCTTGTCCCTTCAGTTTTATGAGTACTTTATTTAATATCTATATATGCTATTCTAGATCTTTCAATAAAACATTACTGAAACATGTATTTTACAGCACATATTTTGAGGTTTTTAAGGCTGATGCAAAATGATTTAGAGTACTGCTCTGTTTTAGTCTTCAGTTAACATTTTGCTCAGCTTTTAAACAAAAGCTTTTTAGTAGTCTTTACCCAGCAAATTAATGCATTTACAAATAAAGCCTAAGTGTTAAAGTGCTCTTTTTACATAATAATTGGAATAAACCTATGCATGCTCAGGATTATAAACTAAAAGTCAGACAATTATAATAGTTTTAAGAATCTCATTTTCTCATATGGTTTCAGTGAATAAACACATATAAAGCTATTTAACATGTAGTAAATATAACATCACATGAAAAAAACATATGCTGTTTTGAAGGACATCAGAAATTCCATGGCTCCCATAAGAAAAGATCTTTGTGAAGTTCATTTGTAAGACCCTAGTGTGGTATCAAATAACACTCCTAAATCTAAGCACTGAGAAATGCCATCAGAGTGATTGTAATGTTCCATAACCATGTCCTGAGTCCTTCTATATATCTTTTTTTTTATTTTTATAAATCTCTATCACATGCAAGGATATCAGAGCTTGATGTCGTTTACTTGTGGTTGACAATACCTTGGAGTTTAATAATTTAGGCCCTCAGAGAGACTACCTAGTAAAGGCAGAATAATGCCTCAGAGAATCCTGTATTGTGCAAAACCAGTGCTACAAAGGAGCTACCGCTACCTGCTATGAGCCCAGGTATCCCCTGGGATTACACCCTATGGGAACTATTACAATAGACCCATGTCACTGAAAATTAACTCTTAAACCAGGGGGTCCCTATGACCCCTTTGATATACTATACAATAACCATTGGGGTATAGGGCCCATAAGGTCCCCTATGGTAGATGTTTGGGTGCCATGGTGCTCCACAAAGTAGCTTTTCAAAACTCCCATAGCTATGAGTTCTTATGGGAGTCATTGACTTGAGCCCAAATTCTGACTTTTCTTAGTGCAGTTGAACTCTTATTGGTAATACTCCACATTAAGGGGAGATGATGCCTCTGTTATGTCCACAACTGTTGTAGCTGGCATATTTATGTTAATAAGGATGATCACAATCTTTATGAAGAGAATGACCTATCCTTTATGTTGAGAGTAGGGTCTCCAAGCTATTGCTGTAGAGCCAAGGTTTAGCACAACTCAAAATGTGGCTCTAATAGTATTCACATATCCGATTCAGTTCCTAATTTTTTTTTTTTTTTTACAGGATTCTTTATATTTTTATAACACTTTTTTTTTTTTTATTTCAACAGGAAACGTTCTGCAAAGCCAGAAGCTGTGATTGACTCTCTACTTCAGTAACAACTTGCTGTGCTTGATGTGGAGAAAGAATTGTGTGTGTCGGTATAATAACCAGTGTTATACCAGTGGTATAGACATTTTGTGTGTGATATAAATTGCCAGATAGTGGATTACAATGAGGCATGCTTTTCTGGATATGATGTTTGACCTACAATGGTAGAGCTCTTTTTTTCATCAGAATACCCATCCTTTTCCTTATGTAATGGTATAGTTTCATCTGAGCTCTGAATAATTTTCCATAAGCGTAGCCAAGACTAAATAAAACATATCTAAGAATGTTTCTTTCTTAAATTCTATAAATTTACCTAACAAAATAGTGTTCAACAGGGCTCTCATTCTCACACTTCCATTGGTACAAAATGCTTTCTGCCATCTTGCAAAATGATACAAGTGTGATTCTTAGATGGGTAACCCATTAAAACACAAATAAAAACAGCCTGCACGATTTGTGAGTAACTGAAGTCTTAAAACGTGTAGACAATTTTAAATGTGATTGTGAGCATGGTGTCCAGATGGCTAGACCCCCTGAAGTTTTAAACTGTATACGAAGTGCAAACATCTGAAAGAAAACAAATTATTTATGATGCACTAATCTCTGCAAATTGCATAATATTTTTTTTAGATCATTATTTTCTTTTTCTGAGAAGGGTGCTTGGTTGTGGTTCAGCAGTAAGTCCACTAACTTTACATGTATGGTATCTCCTCCTCTGAAGAAAAATGCATAATCACACATCTATAAAGACTGACATTTCCCCCTATATTTTTTGGTTCTTTGTATATTGTGATCCTCAAAATCCAAAAAACTGATATCCTCAACGTAATCTTGACCTGTCTCTCCATGTACAGTGCAGTAGCTAGAGAAGGTATACAACAAGTCTATGAGGTTGGTCTTTGCTGTTCTATTCACAGCAACCTTTCTTTTTGAATGGACATACTGCTCCCTACTTATGTGGGGAAAAGTGGACATCTCTGCAGTTTAGATTCTGAAAATGTTCTTGTATATGTTAATGTATTGTTTTTATATTTATTTTAGGAAACCTTTTTTGAAAACTGGACACTTTTTTTTCGAATGTGGAATTAATATGTCCTCTTCCCTAGTCAAAATGCTTGCCTGAGCTCTACCACTGTTCTCTGATACAAACAAAATTTAATTAAAATAATTTGTATTAAATTTCCTGTTACAATTGATGTGCTCATACAAAGCTCTTGTATGTTGTTAGGAGAACTTTTACAAGCATTTGAGTTATTAGAACATCCTTATAATTTATATCTAATATTATCCCAAAACTGAAATATACGTACACAGTGTGCTGCCCTAATATACATATTTCACAATATAAACTACATTTATTGTAGGCTTTTACTAACCAGTACTGTTTCACAAATTTCAGTACCACAATAGCGTGGGTAGGTGGCAATAAAAGCAAGTTGTGCCATTGGTTTCTAAATATAGATATGGCAAACATTGTGAGTCCCATATGGAATGACCAGACAAGGAGCTGAAAACATGCTTTGTGCCTTGCATTTTTTGTTCAGGCTAAAGCAACATAAGCAGTAGTATCTGGTATAAAATGCCTTGACTCTAATTGTCAGCTGCAATGTCTTTTTGATCTCCAAAGTACATTTCATTGGTAGTAAAATGTTAGGAAGAATTCCTTCATTTAATGGCTTTTGTTTTAGAGCTTAATTTCACTCAAATCATAGCAGCTGCAGCCATATTGGGTCTATCATAACTATGTTTGGTGTGAATATAATGACCAAGTGTTCCAAATAAATTCAACTTGTATTCTAAACAAGTCTACATGTCTTTTTTGGAGTAGTTCTATTACTTGGTTTTATTTAATATAAAGTGCCTAGGAACAAACACTCTACTGCATGATCTATAAATACACAAAATAAACACATATTTACTGATTTGAAGCTAATAATACAATGCCACATCTTTTTAATATCAAAATATGTTACTAAATAAAAAAATATGACGCACACACTATTTGCCTTGGCCAGTTACAGCAGTTTTTACTGCATTTACCACTCCTTTATAAGATTTATGATATTTGCATTTACTATTGGCTCCTAGGGCCCTGTCTCATCCGTAAAGCTTGATGTGGCTACACCTGCACAGAAATCTGTTGCATCTAGATTTATATTGGTTTAGAAGTTACTTGTTATCAAGTAACTAACTTGTATGTTTTGTATATGCTAGTATATTATTTACAGTAATAGTATCTGGTTGTTATAATTTCAAGAACCTTGGTATTCAGTATCCAACTTACTTTATCTTCTTTGAAATAAACTGTAAAGGTGCTATATAGCACTAAAATATTTATAATAACGGTTAATGCTGTGATTGAATTACAATTTATGAATGGGGCCACCAAAAAGTGGATAACCTTGGCATTTATCTCAAGAAGGGCTCTGAGAAATGTTTATTTAGTGGCTCTCCTACTATCTGATAAAGGAAAGGCAAATGTCCCTTTACATGGCTGAACCCACTATACAACATTTATTTTTCCGGTTATAGTTTCAAATGGATTTATTTTCAAGTTGGTACAACCTTTATAGTCCTAAATAATGAAATTCTATTTCCGCTCTCTAGAAGATCCAGAAAAAGAGATTCTTTTTCTACTGAAGACAAAAAAGTTATTTTTTTCCTCATTGCACCTTACATTAAAACTCAGCATTTATTAGTTTAATATTTCTCTAGGCAAATAAAAACACTAACCTTGTAGTTTGCTAAATAGACTTTTTTTTTTTTTTTAAAAAGGTCATATTTCGGCAACCTATCTAAATAAATTAGCTAGCAATTTTCTTTTGTATTCTGTTAATAGGTTTTACGCCAATCGAGAACAAAATTATAGTTTTATTTTTTCCATGATTTGTTTTATTTGCTAGTCTTATCTCCATTAGTAAATCTATGTAGATTTGCCCCTATTTTCCTCTTTTCTAATCATATTTTTGATTTTGTTACAGCACTGTGCCCATCCACATTGGGAACGCTGATAGTCTGATACACTTGGATACCTATCTATGATGTCATATTAACCCGATGCGCGTTTCATTGTAGTTTGTTACTGCGACTCGTCGGGGGTGTAGGACCTCCTTACAAGGCTTCTATTTATAGAGTAGTTGCAGTTTAAGTCTATAGTGCTGACCATTTGAGTATTTTATAGCATGTGGACTGTCACTTTGATTAGGGGTTAGAACCAATTTAACCACTTACAATTATTTTTTGCTGTACATGCTAATAAATGTCTTTATTAATTTTATTAATCCATAAAGTGTGTGTATATATAAAGGATATAAGAACAAAACATACCTGAAAATAAAACAATAATAAAAATTTGAAAAGAAAAGTGCTTTAAATGTGTGTATATATGATTTTAATGTTTGTCTATTGCACTATATCCATAGTTCTACTTTTTAACTTTTGTTTATACTTTGTGACTTTTATTGTGTGACTTTTGTTGTGAACTGTATTATAAATTAATATCTTTTGTTTGTCCTCAGTGTGTTTAGTAATTTATAACACGTATTATTTATACTGTATTTCGGTAAGAAATTCAAAATTAAAATTGAAATTACTATCAAAATATAATTTTGTGTGATTGTCTTGTGTCTTCGTGTTATCAAACCATTTACAAATAATATTGAATTGTGAAAATGTGCTAGTGGTTGTCATGTACTAAAAATAGACCATTCCTTCACATTCTATTCATGTTGGGAAAATTATATATAACCCATCTTTAACCCATTGTTAATATCTGTGCCAAATTATTCTAAAGCCAGTGAACCTTATTGCCTTCACCTCTCAAATGAACAGCTTTTATAACGTTATTTTAAATGATATTTATTCTTTGAGGTAGCTTATTATATACATATGTGGATCCTCAATGAGACCACATTTAAATTCTACAACCTATATTCCTGTTACCTTTTGGGTACACATTTTAAACCTTCCTTTGATCAAAAATAAAATATTGGTAAACATGGTATATATAAACATGGTGAACCCTTCATTCAGAATATAATAAAGTCTGAAAATCCATTCTTAAGTCCAAATTTCCTTGTCTTATGCCTGGTGTGGGCAAGTTAGGTCCTGGAGACCCCCACACATGCCAGGATTTGATTGTATCCCTGCTGCATACAGGTGAGTGAATTGTTTATTCAGTCATCCTGATTGACTCACCTGTGCACAGAAAGGATATCCGCAAATACAGGCCTGTGTGGGGTCACCAGGACCGGACTTGGACAGCCCTGTCTTATACCATAAAGTACTCAAGATTAATTTAAGGGACCTCCTTAACATGCCTCACGACTGTGGTGTCATCTTCATTCAGATTTTTATTTATACTCTCAAGTTCCTTTCTCCTAAATTCACATTCCGTTTTTTCAAAATTTTGTGACTGTCTTATTGGGAACGTTTTCTGATTTGCATAATCTGAAAATTCGTAGGTTGTTTGTATTTGTGGGCATATTTTACAACTACCACAGGGTTTACACCCATTCTGGGCTTCATTGAGCCAATTCGATTCATTTTTGTCCTGTTCAAAAAGGAAGGTCTTTAAATTGTCTGGTCCTCCTATATTGAGATTTTGGGTGTTATCACTTGATTGAGATCTATCTGATTGCAAAATTTTCCACTGTTTGTCCAGGGCGCTTTTGATCTGAAAACGCTGACCGTTAAATCTGATAAATCTTATTGGCTGTTTATTTTTATGTTTAGTGTTATTAGCAATCCATTGTGATACATTTTTCTCCAATGCCTTGTGCCAGGCTTTCTTCAACATATTTTTGGGATACCCACCTCTCTCTTCTTGTTATACTCTTGTGTGATTTTAATGTTCATTTGGTTATTGTTAAGATGTTTTTTAAAGCGTACAAGTTGTTCTTTGGTGCCTGTATATATGCATAATACATCATCCATTAGCCAAATCCACATTTCAACGTGTTGAGTAAACCTTAGATTTTCATCAGAAAGTTCCTGTTCATACTCCCAATGACCTAAATAGAGGTTGGCTTAGTTAGGGGCCCACGGTGTCCCCATAGCCATCCTTCTGATTTGTTCATATGTTTATTGGTTGAACAAAAAAAAGTTGTGATTTAACACAAACGTTAATCTCTTGATTGTAAATGCATTCTGTTTCTGCTATCGATTATCTCTAGTTTCCAATAAAAAAAACGCTTTCATGCCATTATGCTGTTCAATACGTATGTATAATCAAAGGCCTCCAAGTAGTCACAAGACTCCCTAGAGTCTTGTGAGTGTGTCTTTTGTGCTTCGTACAGAAGATGGTAATGTCGCGATGAAGATTTTTAACATTTCATCTATGTACTTGCTTGTATTTTAGGTAAGTTTATTAACCCCTGACACTTTGGGTCTTCCAGGTGACTTTCTGCTATTCTTATGTATTTTTGGAACTCTATAGAAGGTAGTTGTAGTGGGATGTTTATTAACCAGAAATTCTGATTAATTTTGATTTGTCTATGACTGTATTTTAATCCATGATCCACAATTCCTTGAAGATCTTTGACATATTTAATTGCCAGATTAAAAGTTAATTTCTTATAACCTATTTTGTCACATAGCAATCTCAATGTTTCTATTACATAATCATCCATGTTCATTTTTATAATTTTTTCCCCTTTGAGGCCTTTATTGTAATCTGTTTACTTTGTTACAATTCTCTCAGTTCTTGTTGTTCAGCCTTATTGAGTTTTTTAATAGTACAATTTGCTCTGAAGTCATTGGAATTCAGCAGTTGTAAATCCTGGGTGACCAGGTCGATGATAGGAGTGAACATGCTCTTCTTTCAAATTGGTGAATGCTGTATTATCTGCAAGATCATCCTTACTCACATCATGTAGGGATACCAGTACCTTATAACATTCCTTTTCAGCATGTTTTTTTTTTTTAAAGACAATTTTCATTCAAATAGGTCGGGATCCTTAATATTTCAAAAAGATTAAAGTCTGAGGTAGTTGCAAAGGAGAGACCTAGACTTAATATTCTAGTTTGTGTCTAGGACAATACAATTTTGTCTGTCTCAGTTTGTGATAACTCCAGACATCTCTGTCTCTCAAGTCTCTGTGACCCATATATGTCTTGTTCTTCCTCTGCCTAAAAAATCACCTGGGTTATTGTGATTGTCCTTTGGTCTCACTGATGGATGTCTCTACATCAGACTTGCGTCTGTCGTGAATGAATGATCAGATGATCTAGTTCTTTGTTGTTTATACGTTCTTTTATATGCTGTTTGTCTTTTGAAGTCTTTGGTGTCCCTTTTGAAATTTCATTTTCTTTTTCTCTTTGATCTCATTTTGAAATGTATCAATGTCGCTTTGTAATTTGTCATGATAACATTGATATTTACTATATTGAGCAAATTTACTCCATAGCTCCTTTAATAAGACATCTGCATTGATAGAATTAAGTGATTCCTTCTCACTTTGTATTATGAGCTGCATTAGATCTGTAGAACATTTTAATATTGCTTTTTAACATAAATTCTTCAGTCTTTAGGTAATTTGGAGGTTATAGTCTTCGTCCCCTTAGTCCTATTGGGAAGATTTTGTGTTATATATAAAGTTATATATATATAATTTTCTCGGCTACCTACCTCCCACCAACTCCTCAATTGTCTATTTTGAATATGAAGATATGTATGTGAGAATTGTTATCATCCTCTATGAAGTTACTTGCCAGATTACCAGATTAACTTTAAAGAGTTCATCTGCTTCTACTTTCCATTGTGTTAAGTCCATAACTATATGACCCTGGTTTTATAACTTCAAGAGAAAGGATTTAACCTTATAATATTTCCAATGAATTTATTTTGAAGTTTGTACAACCGTTATGGGTTCCCTGGTCGCCCAGTGGTTAGGATTCAGTGTTTTCACCACTGCAACCTGGGTTGGATTCCAGTCAGGAACCAAGAGGTCACACCACCCTGTAGCCGAGCAGGGTTGGGCCTGGGCAATACTTGGAGTAGTAGCAATCCACTCCAGTATCTCTGCCATGAATACCAAGTGGATCTGCACGATCATGGACATAAAGATGTCCGTGTGTGTGTGTGTTAAGCTCCATGAGGTCGCAGAGAGTTTGCAAACTGAACGACGAAAAAAAACAAAAAAACACCAACCTTTATAGATGTAAAAGGTTTTATTAGTTTAACATTTAAAACATAATATATCATTTTAAATTCTTCTGATAAAAAACTTTATTAACCCTTTGTTTTATGACGTGAAATGGATTTATTGCTCAACGGGAGTGTAATTTGACATTTTTATAAGTGTCACAATTGTGTATTATGTTGACAGACAGATTGTTTTGATGTTTAGGTATCTTCAAATACCTTGATAACTGGACCCTTATCATATGATACATGTCTCTTCTTAAGGTCCTTTTTTATCAGTCACTCTTACTTAATTTAGCAAGGAAATTTTTTTTGCTGAAAATAATAATAATTGAAAACAAAAACAAGTGTCAAAATATCAAACCTGAAGTGTGACATCATTTGAAATGTTAGGGTTACAGTAATTTAAATGATATTTAAAGTTTAGCTATTCTGTCATAAAGCAGCTAATATTTGCATTAGTAATAAAGATAATTTGATTTAATAGTAACACTTAAACAATAAGTACATTTGATAAAAAATAACTTTCTAAAAGCTGTTAATTTGAGCAGTGAAGAAAATAAGGTTTACTAGCTTTAGAATCATTTTTGATTTATATATTATTTTTCAATGTGAAAAGACTGTGAATGTATTGTCTAACTCACTTTATCTATTGTCTACTTTTAGCACATGACAACAACTAGCACATTTTATTATTATTGTTAAAGGTTTGATAATACAACAGGAAGGCACAAGACAATCAAGCATAATTATATTTTTATAGTTATAAATTACTACCGTATGTCTAAGAAATTCTAAATAAAACAAAAAATTTAAATAACACATTATTTATTTTTCAAAACAGAGGACAAACACATAATCTACATCTAAAATGCAGTTCACAATCAAAGTCAAAAAGTATAAACCAAATTAGCACATTATAATATCACAAAAGTTAAAAAGTAGAACTATGGATATAGTGCATTTTCATTTTAAATCGTATTATTATTAATTTCTTATTTTATTTTCAGATATATTTTGTTTTTATTTGCTTTATATATACATTTTATGGATTGATAAAATTAAAAAAAGACATTGATCAGTATATACAGCATAAAATCATTGTATATGTCATGGTATCTAAGTGGTTAAATTGGTTCTTAGCAGTAATCACAGTAACAGTCCACATGCTATAAAATACTCAAAGGGTTTACACTATGGACTTAAACTGCACACACTCTATAAATAGAAGCCTTGAAAGGAGGTCCTACACCCCTGACAAGTCTGTCATGAAATTGCAACGAAACACGCGTCGGGTTAATGTGAAGTCATAGATAGGTGTCCACGTGTGTCAGATGATGAGTGGTCCTGCTCTAGATCAGCATGATTGAAAATTTATAATCAAACTTGCAACAAAAAAGTGGCTAATTTAAATTGTAACATCATTTGACATATAAAAGTTGCAGAAATTTAAAGCAGGGGTGTCCAAGTTCGGTCCGGCTGGGACACCCCTGATTTAAAGGCAATGCTACTACTTTGTTATAGATTGGCTCACAATGGACCCAGTTATCAAGGTATTTGAAGAAAGACATATTACAGGACCACAGAAGTAGTCATATGTGCTCTACACCATAAGCTAGAGCAGGGGTGTCAAACTCGGTCCTGGAGGGCCACACCCAGGCCTGGATTTGTGGATATCCTTGCTACAAGCAGGGGAGACTATTGCTTCTGCAGTCATCCTGACTCACTCACCTGTACACAGAAAGGAAATCCTCAAATCCAGGCCTGGATGTGGCCCTCCAGGACCGAGTTTGACACCCCTGAGCTAGAGGGTGAAAAAACATGTGGAAAATGTGTTTACTTTCTTAAAATGGATCAAGAAATGAACGACTTGGATATTATCATTTTAATTTAACCATTGAATCTGTCCCACAAGATTCTACATAAATAATAAGGCTGGAGTCTGTAACTGTTATACGTTGAATGATGGATTTACATTCATTATATATATATATATATATATATATATATATATATAATGTGTGTGCGCGGGTGTGTATATTAAGTAGTTCACATAATTGTTCAAATTAAAAAAAATTAAACATACAGTGGATATAAAAAGTCTACACACCCCTAATAAAATGTCAGGTTTCTGTGTTGTAAAAAAATGAAACCAAGATAAATAATTTCAGAACTTTTTCCACCATTAGTGTGACCTATAAACTGTACAACTCAATTGAAAAACAAACTGAAATCTTTTAGGTAGAGGAAAGAAAAAATATAAAAATAAAATAATATGGTTGCATAAGTATGCACACCCTTAAACTAATACTTTGTTGAAGCACATTTTATTTTATTACAGGGGTATGAGTCTATCAGCATGGCACATTTTGACTTGGCAAGATTTGCCCACTCTTCTTTGCAAAAACACTCTGAATCTGTCAGATTGCGAGGGCATCTCCTGTGCACAGCCCTTTTCAGATCACCCCACAGATTTTCAATTGGATTCAGGTCTGGGCTCTGGCTGGGCCATTCCAAAAATGTAATCTTCTTCTGGTGAAGCCATTCATTTGTTGATTTGGATGTATGCTTTGGGTCGTAGTTCCTCTTCATGTTCAGCTTTCTAGCAGAAGCCTGAAGGTTTTGTGCCAATATTGACTGGTTATTTGGAACTGTTCATAATTCCCTCTATCTTAACTTCCAGCTGAAGAAAAACAGCCCCAAAGCATGATGCTGCCACCACCATGCTTCACTGTGGGTATGGTGTTCTTTTGGTGATGTGCAGTGTGGTTTTTGCGCCAAACATATCTTTTGGAATTATGGCCAAAAAGTTCAACCTTGGTTTCATCGGACCATAACACCTTTTCCCACATGCTTTTGGGAGACTTCAGATGTGTTTTTGCAAAATGTAGTCTGGCTTGGATGTTTTTCTTTGTAAGAAAAGGCTTTCGTCTTTCCACTCTTCCCATAGCCCAGACATATGAAGAGTACGGGAGATTGTTGTCACATGTACCACACAGCCAGTACTTGCCAGATATTCCTGCAGCTCCTTTAATGTTGCTGTAGGCCTCTTGGTAGCCTCCCAGCCCAGTTTTCTTAATATCTTTTCATCAATTTTGCAGGGAGCTCCAGTTCTTGGTAATGTCACTGTTGTGCCATATTTTCTCCACTTGATGATGACTGTCTTCACTGTGTTCCATGGTATATCTAATGCCTTGGAAATTATTTTGTACCCTTCTCCTGACTGATACCTTTTAACAATGAGATCCCTCTGATGCTTTGGAAGCTCTCTCTGGACCATGGCTTTTGCTGTGGGATGCGACTAAGAAAATTTTTCAGGAAAGACCAACTAGAGCAGCTGAACTTTATTTGGGGTTAATCAGATGCACTTTAAATGATGGCAGGTGTATGCTGACTCCTATTTAACACGATTTGGAATGTGATTGCTTAATTCTGAACACAGCTACATCCCCAGTTATAAGAGGATGTGCAGACTTATGCAACCACATTTTTTTTTCTTCTCTCCACCTAAAAGATTTCAGTTTGTTTTTCAATTGAGTTGTACAGTTTATAGGTCACATTAAAGGTGGAAAAAGTTCTGAAATTATTTATCTTTGTCTAATTTTTTTACAGCACAGAAACCTGACATTTTAACAGGAGTGTGTAGACTTTTTATATCCACTGTATTGCCATATGATGCTTTATTATATAAACTAAAGAACATATTAGGGATTTTTTTAAACCATAAGGAATAAATCATTCTTGGTGGGGATTGAATCCAGTATCTCCTCCAAAGGCAGAAACACTAGCTGTGTACCACAGCCTCAGTTGTTACACTGCTGTAATATAATGAGAAGTTACACTGCTGTAATATAATGAGAAGTTACAATGACTCAGTCATTGCTTCATTCAAACCTTATGAACCTGATTCTAATTAATTATTCATTGTTCTGCGCCATACGGAGTACGTTACTCATTCAGGCAGAGGCAACACAGTGCCATAGCCTGACTTCAATTGATCATAACTTCATGAATTCAGATTTCAAAATTAAAAAAAAAGTTTGACGTGCTTTCTCACCCTCTCTAAAATGGTGCAGACCACAAATATGGGACTATTGTGTGAAGTTACACTCAATTGAGTAATAAATCCCTTTCACATCATAAAACAAAAGCTTAATCAAAGTTTTTATACAACAGATTTTAATGAAATATAATGTTTTTGTTTTAAAGATTAAACTAATAAAAGCTATGTTTTAATGTAAGGTGCATTAAAGAAAGATGTATTTTTTTGTCTTCAGAGTGGAATTTTGTTTTAGGTTAGACTTGAGTTGTGTGGAGACTAGATGTGACCCTTTGCCTCATAAAATGTGACCCCAGCATATTTATTTGGCCAAGAACACATGTAGACTTCTGTCTTGGTGTAACAGTCACTGTCTCCCATATTCCAAGAGGCTACATGGTTTACAGTAGTGTACATGAATATGAAGGAGCAGCATCACGCTGGAGGTGAATGCCAGCAGACAATCCAAGGAGAAGCAACCCAAACCAGCATTTAAATGATTCAGATTCTTCCTTCAAAAATATTTAATATTTTTATGTGGCTCCTATTCATTATTTTATATGGGGCAGAAGCCTTCACTAGAAACGTTCATCACTCCTCTTCTAAGTTCCTCAAAGATGTCTGTTGTACAAGTGTAGTTACTCTGCTCTTTCAATGAAGGTACAGGATAAAAAAATATATATTGTGGTACCATGAGTTCTCTACAATTAGTAAAAAATTTAAACCAAAGTCTCTGTCACTTTCTGATGTCTAGGCAAAATAATATTAATACAAAAGTTGCTATATAGATACCTATTTGTACGTGTGATGGAAACATTTAACATATGAAAGCTTCCACTTGTACGTGAATAGATCCTTTGTAATGCAAATAACAACCCCTGCATAATAGAAGAGTACAAAGAAAATTTGGTAACAAACCCACATGGCTCTGAAACAAAGGAGATTACTGCTAATAAATATCCTGTGCTTGTTAAAAACTGCTGATACAATAGTTCAATAGTTTTATGCTGCAAGAGTTGCTACTTCTGCATGTTAATTACTTTTACTTTTACTATAAGATCATATTAGTAGCGCACGCATCTATTTCTCTGTAGATATGTATAACATATATTCTTAAAAGCATAATCCAGTATATTTTAAAAGCCTAATCCAAAGGCGTTCACCGCCTGCGAGCCTCGCATAGCGAGGTGAGCCGTTAAGGCATTAAAACTTGCAGCACATGGGCGATGAGCGCCAAAGGCTCTCATTGCCTGGGAGCCTTGCGAAGCGAGCAGTGGAGGAAATGAAACACGTGGGACTTAGCCTCCAAACACTTAGGAAACGCGGGATCGCCTTAGGCTGCAAATAGTTGATAAAAGCTGGAGTTAGAAAACAAAAATTACGAGACGCGGAACTTAGAAAAAACAAAACAAAAACATCACACACAGCACAGGTGAACAGCCAGGATGTCTGGGAGTGAGGTGAAACGCGAATGTAAGTTGATTTTGCCACTCGAAAATCGGCTAAGCGGGAAAAAAGATGGCGGCCCAAAAAAATGAAAACGAGGCTACAAGACCCTGGACCAAGCAAAACACAGCCAACTGCGTACTACTTTAACCCAGGAATGAACAAGGTACAAAATACACTATTACAAAGGACAGAAAATGCTTGCGAACTGCGTAGTACATAGACAAACAACGCTATTTTACAATTCTAACTTCTTTTTTCAACTGCTGAATATCCTACATTTGCTACACTATCAAGAGAGAGAAATAATTTGTTTGTCACTCAAATATGGGGTCTTGTTTTTACTAACTGATAAATCTTTCTCTGCAGTTGCACAGCCCAATTGGCCGCAATCACTTTGTATTCACTGATGCAACCATCACCGGCCACCTTGGGGACCCACCAGTCCTGCCTGCTACCAGCATACAGCAAAAGTATGCCATCTGACAAATACAGTGCCTTGCAAAAGTATTCACCCCCCTTGGCATTTTTCATGTTTTGTTGCCTCACAACCTGGAATTAACATGGATTGTTTGAGGATTTGCATCATTTCATTTACAGAACATGCCCACAACTTTGAAGATGTTTTTCTTTTTCTTGTGAAGGAAACAACAAATAGGACAAAATAACAGAAAAAGTCAATGTGAATAACTATTCACCCCCTAAAGTCAATACTTTGTTGAGCCACCTTTTGCTGCAATCACAGCTCCAAGTTGCTTTGGATAAGTCTCTATGAGCTTGCCACATCTTACCACTGGGCTTTTTGCCCATTCCTCCTTGCAAAACTGCTCCAGCTCCTTCAAGTTGGATGGTTTGCACTTGTAAACAGCAATCTTTAAGTCTGACCACAGATTTTCTACTGGATTGAGGTCTTGGCTTTGACTAGGCCATTCCAACACATTTACATGTTTCCCCTTAAACCACTCAAGTGTTGCTTTATCAGTGTGTTTGGGGTCATTGTCCTGCTGGAAGGTGAACCTCCGTCCTAGCCTCAAATCACGCACAGAGTGGTACAGGTTTTGCTCAAGAATATCCTTGTATTTAGCACCATCCATCTTTCCCTCAACTCTGACCAGTTTCCCAGTCTGGCTGCTGAAAAACATCCCCTCAGCAGGATGCTGCCACCACCATGTTTCACTGTGGGGATGGTGTACCTTGGGTGATGTGATGTATTGGGTTTGTGCCAGACATAGCGTTTTCTTTGATGGCCAAAAAGTTCAATTTTAGTCTCATCAGACCAGAGCACCTTCCTCCATACATTTTGGGAGTTTCCCACATGCCTTTTCGTAAACTCAAAACGTGCCATTTCGTTTTTTTTCTGAAAGTAATGGCTTTCTTCTCGCCACTCTGCCATAAAGCCCAACTCGATGGAGCGTACGGCTTATTGTCATACTCCAGTCTCTGCTGTGGAACTCTGCAGCTCCTCCAGGGTTACCTTAGGTCTCTGTGCTGCCTCTCTGATTAATGCCCTCCTTGCCTGGTCCGTGAGGTTTGCTGCTGTGCCATGTTCTTTCCATTTGGTTATGATAGATTTGATGGTGCTCCTGGGGATCATCAAATATTTGGATATTTTTTTTATAACCTAACCCTGACTTGTACTTCTTAACAACATTGTCCCTTACTTGTTTAGAGAGTTTCTTGGTCTTCATGTCAGTGTTTGGTTAGTGGTGCCTCTTGCTTAGGTGTTGCAGGCTCTGGGGCCTTTCAAAAAATGTGTGTATATGTAATGACAGATCATGTGACTCTTAGATTGCACACAGGTGGACATCATTTCACTAATTATGTGAGTTCTGAAGGTAATTGGTTGCACCAGAGCTTTTTATGGGCTTCATAAAAAAGGGGGTGAATACATCCGCACATTCCAATTTTCTGTTCTCTATTTCTAAAAAATAGTTTTATATATATATTTTTCTCATTTCACTTCACCAACTTAGATCATTGGGTTCTGATCCATCACATACAATTCAGATTAAGAAAACATTAAACTTAAGGCTGTAATGTAACAAAATAGGTAAAAAGTCAAGGGGGGTGAATACTTTTGCAAGGCACTGTACTTCTTAGAGCCTTGCACATAATGCAGGCATTGGATCAACTTTTTCATAAAACTGACCTGACCTAATCTTACATTTTCCTCACTTTCACATCATTCGATGCTCATTCTTAACTCAATATCTGGATTATCTGGTTCTAGTTCTGTCATCTGAAGCTTAATTGTATTATCTGTATTGAATGACACAAGATGTGTCGGTTAAGGTGGAAAGTGTTGACCAAGGTTGAGCACTGTCGTTTAGATTGCCTTATCCTCTGAATGATGAGAGAAAGGTAACGTGCAGGACAACAAGCCAGTTCTAATATACTAAGGGGTGAAGACAGTGGTGCAACAGGTTCACAAGAGGGACTCATATATGAAGGGGAGCTCACCAAGACCGACTAGTCTAGTGGAGGCAGGTCAGGTAGAGGGAAAATCTAATAGGCTGTCCAGGCAGAGGGTGCTTGCCCTAAAAAGCACTTCTACAGGCCTTACTGCTGGTAGCCCTGCACAGCTTAAAGACACAAACAAGTTCAGTTCCCTAAGAAGAATGGTAGATAAAAAGAACATTGGTTTGCATCTTATATTTATTTTTAGGCACTCATTTATTCTTTAAAGGCACTCAACACGTAAGGGCTTATACACTTACTTTACCTATGCTACTCTTGCATTATACCCTTTTATTAACAGCCTTCAAACTTCTTCTCCACTGGCTAAATAACTAACACACTGGCTTCAACATACATATTGTTATATATTGTTATATATGCCTATTGTGCTTGAGAAAAGGTAAAACTATTTTATAAAACATTGGGCACCTTCTATTAATACAAAATTATAACAGAATAAAAAATAACACCTAGCATTTCAATATAAAAAATCCTAACGGTATTAAAGGGACATGGAAAATATTTTTTTTTCATCAGAAAGGGTATATTTGAGAATGTGTCACATTGTGTTTTCTCTTTTCAAAAGAAGGTCTCAGAGCACTTGCCTCTGCTGCAATTTATCCTACATAGAAATCACTTTTTCTGTTTCTCAACTGTGGTTATATCTGAATCACCTGGTTTCTATTCGGTTATTTGTAACTGAACTGTCCTGAATAGTATTGTCCAGAACTGCAACTTTACACATTTTGTAATGCAAAATCACAGAAGTCTCATCAAGATCAATCATTTTCTTTTAGAGATTTGGGAACTCT
The DNA here is from genome assembly GCA_027410445.1 of Discoglossus pictus. NCBI lineage: Eukaryota > Metazoa > Chordata > Amphibia > Anura > Alytidae > Discoglossus > Discoglossus pictus. The sequence continues at coordinate 251,948,189 of CM050167.1, read as the reverse complement.
TCTGATCATATATTTTGTCAGATGTACTGAATAGGTTCAGGACACTTTAAAAGATAAAAGGAAAGAGCTAAATGTCCTATCAATATAAAACACCCACAATGCTGAAATTACTTTTGTTTAAAATTACATTTTTATTATGTTACGCTAAAGCTTGATTTCAAATCCTAACAATTAAATCAGAGCTCCTATTGCTCTTTTTCCTAATGATGTCACTGTTGGCTGACCTTTTTATCTCTTTATAATATATATATATATACACACATATATATATATATATATATATATATATATATATATATATATACACACATTATATAGAATACTTGTATTTTATGTCTAAGGGACCCCTCATTTAATTACAATTTCTACCTCCACTCACTCCTGTCTTCAACACTTTCTCGTGCTGCACCTATTCTTTGGAACTCCTTACCTCGCTCCACCAGAATATCTTCCTGCCTCAAATCCTTCAAAATCTCTTTAAAAACACATTTATTAAAAAAAGCCTGTCATCTTTAGCCTCTTCACTCACTATGCATCTATCACTCTTCTCACCTCATCCACACCCTTTAGAATGTAAGTTTGTGAGTTTCAATCCTGTGAGGTGCTCTAGGTAAAGCACAGTGTATTTCTGATTGAAAGCTCAATAACAGGGTCTTCCATTATTTTCATTGTGGGGTATTGTTTATACTTGTACCTAACCCCTGTATAGCGCTGCAGAATATGTTTGCGCATTATTATTAAAGGATAATAAAATAATAATAAATCTGTACTTGCTTTTGGTAATATTTTAAATCTGCAGCGTTTTGCAATGCTAAATGCTGCTCATTGTGTCTCAGACTGTCTGGTCGCTTGGCAGTGATGTCATAAAACACCCAATGTGCGTTTTGTGAGGCTGCCTAAGCCTCACAAACATTTATATAAGAACTAGAAATGTATTATAAAGAGATAAAAAGCCTGATAGTGACGTAGAAAAAAGGGCAATAGGAGCTCTATTTTAATCTTTCAAATTTTATTTGAAGTTTTAAAGGAACATAAAATAAAAAATAATAAAAAATGTAAACAAAAGTAATTTCAACGTGGGTATTTGACATTGATAGGAAAAGGGTGTTCTTTTATTTCCTTTTGTCTTTTAAGGTGTCCTGACCCTATGCAGTACATTTGACAAAATAAATTACAGTAAATTGCTTTTTCCACCCTTAGCAAACTAAAATAAAAAGACCAAAAACATTCATAAAGAAGTCTCCTGATAAACTTGTCCTTATGAGAAGTTTAATTTTCTTTTCTAGAAGATTGACTAGCGTGAGTACCAGGCATGCCGATCTTTGCGCGCTGCAGCACAACGCAGCGTCATCAGGGCCCCGAAAACTGCGCCCTGATGATGCTCTGAGCTCCAGCCTGCATCCCATCTGCCACAGAGGCCCCCATCTCATATTTACCGGACCTGCTTGGCAAGGGAAGGGTCTGATAGTGTGCCATATGGGCCAGGCATTGTGTGCATGTGTCACTAGGAGCATGTTGCATTGCATGTTTATCATGTATGCTCCTAGTGACACATGCACACAGTGACAGGGACATTACATACAATATGCTCCTAGTGACACATGTCAGTCCCACATGGCACACTGTCAGCCCCTTACCTTAGCCTTGGCAGCCTCCAGCAAGAAGGTCCAGTAAATATGAGATGGGGCAGATGGGATGCACGCTGGAGCGCAGAGCGTCATCAGAGCACCGTTCTCGGCATCCTGATGACGGCGCGCTGGTCTCCAGTACATGAAGGACGTGCCACCTGAGTACCTAATTGCGCTGACTCAAAGGAGATGTGTTAACAGACAATTTAGAAAACAGCCACAATTCCCTATAAGGTGTTTTAGACTAAAGTCATTTGCTTTTCTAGAATCTAATAAAAATAATCTAGATAGTGTTATAGTCTAACCTTGCTAAGATCTTTGTAAATGTTCTGGACTGTGGCCACACTGAAGGGGAAAAACAAAATGGCAAGTGGTGATTGTTCACAAAAAACTGCAGATCGCTGTTAGTTGGGCATAATGAAACATGACCAGCTATTAAATCAAAGTTTACAACCCATATACAAAATAGTGTTTTTTAGGGATTTCCATTTTTAATTCAATAATTTTTATTGACACACAAAACTTAGAAAATTACAACCGTGTATATAAAGTGCTGTTACAGATCAAGGAAACATAACTAAAAGCAAATACAAGGTGTACCTGCTAAGAAAATAGACCTTAATATTGATTGCCCTGTTACAGTTTTCTATGTGTGCCACACCAACAACAATTTTCCATTTTCGGTAACAAGTAAAAACAAGAAAGGTCAAGAAACAAGAGAAAAGAATAACAGAAACCACAAACAAGTTTACGTTAGCTTTGGTTTACAGACTAAAGCTAACTTAGAACAGAGCAATAAATGTAAAGCATATAATTTCTCCCTTCTAAAAATATCTGCGCCCCATTATGGGGTAAGGCGGGCTATGTCAGAATCTAGCAGTGTTGGAATCCAATACCCCTCTGGGACAACCCCCTCGTCCCAAGCACCCCAAGGTACCCCACAGGCATTGCCCCGTCAACTTACGTTTGCTCCCGGTCTCCAGCGAGGGTGCCCCGCTGCGCGCTCTCTAGCCACCACTGTTCTATATCCCTCCCCAGCCCGCCCAGTGTCACTCTATCCCGGATCTATGCTGTAGTTGGAGGCTATCCAGGGTTCCCAGAAAGCCAGAAAGCTAGTGTAAGTGTCTGAGACTAGGTGGATGAGTTTTTCGTTAATCATAATAAAGTTTATTTTATTTATGATCTCTCTTAGGCATAAGCTAGAGTTTTTCCACTTACTGGCTATGTGGCTTTTTACCGCTAAAAATATGAACTGGAGTAACCTATCTTGGGGTCTGGACAGTAAGGGGGGTCGTTGTCCCAAGAGACAAGTTTCGATGGAGGGGGTTATTTGAGTGAGGCAAAGTTTTGAGGCTATTCGGGTTATTTCGGACCAGATGTCCTGGGCCTTAGGACATGTCCACCATATGTGGGTGAAGGTCCCCGTCTCTGGGCATCCCCTAAAACATGTGTCGGGCTTTTGAGGATTCATCTTATGAAGCCTAGCTGGGGTAATGTAAGTCCAATGGAGTACTTTTAGTGAAGTTTCCATCAAGCTGCAGTTGTAGGAGCCTCTCACTAGTCTCTGACTAATTTGCTCCCATCTTCCCAGGTCCCATATCTGGCCCAGGTCCTCTTCCCATTTTATCAAGGGCTTAGGCTTACTATTGCTTTGTGGGCTATAAAATTTCTCATATATTGTGCCTAGTGTGCCTTTAGATAGCGGGACGTCCGAGCACATGCGTGTCATCAAGTTTGTTTGGGGTTGGCCTAGAGTCTTCTCCAGGGTCCATATAAAATGACTAAACTTACAAAAGATAAAGTGTTCCTTTAGGGGGAGATTAAAGTTATCCCTAAGGTACTTTAAACTAATGAGTTGGCCCTCTTTGAACCATGCCCCTATCCTGTCCAACCCATTGGAGGTCCACCAAGCTATTGAGTCACTCGGGAGATCTTTTGCAAAGAGGGGAGAGGTGGTAATCGATAGGAGCGGAGAGAGGTCAGGAGTTGGGCGCCGTTTTGAGTTCGCCCAGTCCCAGCATCCCAGGGATAGTCTAATCATGGGGTTGGAGTAAGTAAGGGGCTGACGATGGGACTTTGGAAGCCATACAACCGTGTCCCATCCCTGAGGATGTAGCTGTTGGTTTTCTATTGCTACCCAGATGGGTTGGTGTGCCGCGGAATGCGCTTGGGGCAGAAAGGAGATCTGGGCCGCCCTGTAGTAGAGTTTAAGATGGGGACATGAGAGTCTGCAGTTACCTTTGTGCCTAAACATAGTGAGTTTCGGGATTCTGGGGCTTTTATTTCACCATATGAACCTCATAATTTGCCTTTGTAGATTATCTAGGTTCTTGATGGGAACTTTAATTGGAAGTGATCTAAAGTAGTACAGGATTCTGAGGAGCACATTCATCTTGACCGTGTGAATCCGGCCAGACCAGGAGATGCAGAATTTATTCCATCTCTCCAGATCAGCTGTTATCTCTTTGAATAGGGGCGGGTAGTTGGCCCCGTAGATGTCCACGATGTTAGGGGTAATTTTTATTCCCAGGTACTTTAAGTGTTTTTTGGGCCAGTGGAAGTTGAATGTGGTCTTAAGCCCCTCCCTCTCAGGTTGTGTAAGGTGATGCCCTATAATTTCTGATTTATCTTTGTTCACTCACAGCCTGGTGACAGAGTGGAATTTGTCCAGCTCTCCCATCAGGGCCGCCGTGGACGCGAGTGGGCGGGTTAAAGTGCACAGTCGTCCGCGAAGAGACAACATTTGTATTCCTGGCCATCTAACTGAAGACCTAGGATCACTGGGGAGGCCCTAATGCTCTGAGCTAGTGGCTCCATGGCGAGGGCAAATAGGAGTGGGGAAAGAGGGCAGCCCTGTCTGGTCCCCCTCTGTATGTTTAGAAGAATTCTCTGGTCAGGGGAGTTTCAGGATTGCTTGTGGAGACCTATAGTATGTTTTAAGGAGGTTTAGGAAGTTCCCTCTAATATCGAATTTCTGTAGGACTGCAAATAGGTATGGCCATTCTAACGAATCAAATGCTTTTTCGATGTCTAAGGCTAGAGTGCAGAGGGGGGTCTTTGTGTGTTTGGCTAGGTGTATAATGTTTAGTACTCTCCTAATGTTGTCTCCTGCCTGCCTATGGGGGATGAAGCCTGCTTGGTCCTTGTGGATTAGATTGGGTAGGAAGCTGGAGACCTGGTAGCCATCAATTTGGCTAGGATTTTAATGTCCCCATTGAGCAGGGAGATAGGCCGGTAGTTTTTAACCTCCATAGGGTCCCTCCCCGTCTTGGGAAAGAAGACCAGAGTCACCTGATTAAGCTCCGGCGGCATCTGTTCTCCTTTCAGAATAGCATTGAACATTGAAACCAAGTGGGGAGTTAGCACATCTACAAACTTTTTATAGTATAGGTTTGAAAAGCCATCTGGCCCGGGGGATTTGCCTAGTTTGAGAGCTTTAATGGTGTCTCTGACTTCCTCTTCTGTAACCTCTGAATTGAGTAAGTCTAAATCTGAGTTTCCCAGAACTGGGAGGTCTAGTCCCCCATGGTAGCCTGTCAGGGACTCCCCGTCCGCCTGTGTTTGTGAGGTGTATATCTCTTGATAGAATGTTCGAAAGGTATCCTGGATCTTAGCCTGACTATTTGTGGTTGTGCCCGCTTTAGTTTTAATTTGGGTGACCCTTGCTTGCTGGAATCTGGCATTCAGCCTGTTGGCCAGTAAGGGGCCCGGTTTGTTTGCCTGCGCAAACATTTTGCTCTGGGTTTTCCTTAAGGCCTTCTCTGTTTGGGCTGACAGGATGTTGTCTAGTTCTAGTCTGATCGCGTCTATGCGCTGACGGCTTAGGTCTGATTGCTGTTGCAGATTTAGTATTTCTAGTATGGCTAGTTCTTTCATCAGTAGATTCTCCTTTTCCCTCACCTTTCTTTTATATGCCGAGGCTAGCCTTATAAAGCTGCCCCTCATAAATGCTTTATGCGTTACCCAGAACCACCCCGCTCCTGTGGAGGGGCTAGAGTTAGTGGAGACAAAGTCCCTCAAATCTCTAGAGATTTGGTCTAGCACACTCGAGTATCTATACGTGAGTAGAATTTGTGGGTGGGAGAATAAAACGTATATTCCCTCTCTTGAGGGTGAAGTCCCCTCCAGGCATCTACCAGTCCCAATTTCAGAAGTAGGTTTTTGATTAGCTTGATTTGCTTCTTAGATCTATCCATTTCTGGGTCTAGCACTAGGTTCCCCCTATAATAACTTTGCCTAAGTCCTGGGAGTCTAGCGTCTCCAGTAGATTAATGATAGCATTGTCAGGGGCTACTGTAGGGGCATAGAGTGACACCAGGGTGAGCTTAGTGTTGAGCAGGTTGCCCGTAATAATCACAAAGTTACCTTCTTTGTCTATTTTTTTATGGGAAACTTGAAATGGTAAGTTTTTATGAATTAAAATTGCTGCGCCAGCCCTTTTATTTTTTTGGCTGGAGGTGTAAACGGTTGGGTAGTCTTTGTGCAAAAAAAGTGGGTCTCCTGGAGAAAGAAGACTGCAGGCTTTTCTTTCTTAAATGTTATGAAAGCTTTCCTTGGGGGAGTTAAAGCCTCTAACATTATGTGTGATGAACGTGTAGTGTGGGTTAACCATGTGAGTGTGTGGAGGTCTGCAGGGACCCCGTTTGAGCTGTTACCCCAGACTGTTTGGTGGAGAGCCGGTCGCCAAGGATCTGTGCAGGCCAGAGCAACCCCCCCTGGAAAGATGGGCGAGCCAAGCTGGAACACCTGTGGACGCCCCCGGAGGGGATGACGAGGAGAGAGAGCCTATTCAGTACATTAGAAAAGATATCGTTAACACTAGGGGTTCGACCCCCGAACATAAAATACATTGCTAACAATTTTACCGTAAACAAATTTAACCTAACAGTTCTAAACATAAAGTCCCGTATGGGGCTCTAACAGGCATTGTTGCGATTACCTCAAATTACAATTAAATTTGTAATCTAACAAAGTTGAGCTTGTATTCTCCCCTAACAGTCAGCCGTGGTATTAGTAAATTAGCATTGGGTATTAAACTGCGGAATATTGGGGATCCTAGGCTTTATGTGAACATATAACTATACAGGCTATCTTTGGCCTAGGCCGCCCTTAGCTAAACTCTAAACATTGTGTTCTACCACTTATGTTAAATATGTATATTGATTTTAATGGGATATTTTAATCCGGAAATAGCGCCGCTTAGAAGTTATAAAAATTGGTGCACAATTACTATATGATATAAGAATGAGGATAGATCAGTATCATCACCAATATAGAGCTCTGGTCATGAGAGGTACCCTAAATAAAGGGTTAACGTATTCAAAAATAATAGAAGAATGAAGTATTGAATCCTCATATATCAGAATAAACTGATATAACTGAAAAAGTCAGAATATACTGATAATCATCGGGTTATTCTATATATAAAGCACTATAAAGAAAAAACTAATGTTAAAAACAAAATATAGAGTAAAACAGAGATCATAAATAAACTGGAGGTATCAATATATATGTAAATATGAATATCAAAGATATTAGGGACACTGTGACTTGATAATAGAAGCTGCAGATAACATATAACAGTATAACAATATAGTGTATTGGCAAAACGTTGCCACACTTCGTATACTTGCTGTTCAGTTGCTATGCTTCATGTGTAACAACGTGGCTTGTCCCATCAATTCACTATGTTAAATTGGTCCTCCAGTGGTCTCTGTCCTCTATGACTACTGATAAAAGTGCCAATGGGCCGTTTCGTCCATCCTCGTAGACTTTCTCTAAGGCTGTATTCTATGCTGGACTCTCTGGCTTATAAAGCCAGTTTATTTCCGGGTTTGATGATGTGTATTGCGTAATTGCGTCATTACGTTCGCGTAACTGCGTCATTGCGCTTTTTTGAAACTGTTTAACTTTATTTAAATGGACAGTGGGTATTTTCAAAAGACAACTAACTTTATTTGTTCCAGATTTTTACAAAGGTTCACAAAAATCAAAATGCAATTATTTACTGAATGTATATGGGACTAGAGATCAAGTTTATTAAAATATAATAGTTATAGAACCAGAAAAAAGTGTGGAAAAATTCAAAGATGTTTTGGAATTCGAAGATCTAAATACAAAATTACTCAACAATATAGAGAAATTTAAGAAAGAACTCATTTTGAGGAAAAAAAGAAAGTTTAACAGAGATTCTCAAGATTATCAGACAGGAAGGATTTACAGATTTTTAAGACCAGTCACAAGAAGAATACAAGAAGAAGTAAGCTCATCAGACTATGAACAGTCAGAAAAGGAAGATCAAACAACGGACAAAAGAACTAGCCCTGCTACCCTGCAGAATTCTCAACAACCTGACCAAGGCCCAATTACTAGATCTTTATTAAATCAGACGACTCTGGAACACCACCATTTTTTAGCCGAGGGGCACGTCCAAAACAATTGGCACGGAACAAGACAAAGATACAAGAAAAACAACAACAATTAGGCAAACAACAAGTCAAGTACATAAAGATGGGAAAGGCCCCAACTTCGATGGAGGCGGTAAAACGGGAAAGTGAAAGTGAAGTACGTAGGTGAATAAAGAGAAAGGAAAAAAAAAATGGAAAAGAAAATGTATAAAATATACTACTTATCCGAGACAATTTTGGGAAATGTTTCAATATTTTATTGTAGAGTCAATTAAAAGTTTTGGACGTGAAGGAAACACTTAATGTATAGTTGAGTGCTTCTAGGAGTAGGGTGAGGGGGCAATGGGCGCACTCCCAAGGTTCTGCCGGGGTCTTTTTTTTTTTTCTCTCTCTTTTTTGAAGTTTTTTCTCCGCCCCGGAGGACCAGACATCTTAAAAGATGGCATTAAGTTTTTCTTGCCATCGGGAGGAAACGGTATGTGTGGTGTTTGTATGCTGTTGAAAGGGGACGGGAAGTGAAGGCAATAAAAATTGTATGATAGGGAAGGAGGGGACTCGGAGGTTATCAAGTAAGTCACTTTGATGTTAAAAGTGATATCGCAAAATGCTAGAGGCTTAAATTCACCCGGCAAACGGCACTGTGCCTTCCGTCAATTTATAAAAGAAGAATTGGATGTTATTTGTCTACAAGAAACCCACTGGGTAAAGGGGAAAGAACCTAGAATAGGATATAAACAGTTTGAGTTGGGTTTCTCGTCTAGCTTCAGGAAAAAGGCTAGAGGGGTTGCTATTTTGTTTCATGATAAGAATGTGATTGTAACGGATCATGTAGAATATGATGAAGAAGGGAGATTTATCATTTGGTTAGGACAGGTAAATGGTCAGTCATTTACAATTGCAAATTTATATTCTCCGAATGCGAATCAAATAAGCTTTCTGAGTAAGTGTTTAAAAATTATTTCCAAACTAAAAGTGGGTAAGCTTATTGTATGTGGGGATCTGAATATGGTTCTGGACATAAAAATTGATAGGAGCTTAAGGACAAGCGATTTGGCTCTGGAAAGATTGTCTAGAAGATTTAATGAGATATTGTTGAAATACAAACTATATGACTCTTGGAGGCTAAAAAATCCTGAGGTCCGGGACTATACTTATTATTCTCAGAGACATAGTATATACACAAGGATTGATTTCATACTGGTTGACATAGAGACATGGAGAGAAGTTGATGATGTGGAGGTAGGGGTTATATCATGGTCAGACCACGCCCTGGTAAAAATAGTACTGCAAGGTCGGGGGACTAGCAATGGAAAAAAAAGAGAAAATATTAACTCAGAAGTATTTTATACAATAGAAGAAAAAAAAGAAATTAAGGAAGTAATTGAAGAGTTCTTTAGAGTTAACAGTGGCTCTATAACCTCAGATTTAAGTATTTGGAATGCGCACAAAGCGTATATGAGGGGTATTCTGAAAACAAGAATGATTAAGAAGAGGAGGGCCAGGGGGAAATCGCTGCATGATTTATATTTAGAGCTCTACAAGTTATCATATGCCAACAAAAAAAGCCAGGATAACATGTTGACGGAACAGATCTATAAGATACAAGCACAGATAAATATGATCTTACAAAGTCAAATAGATAAGAAGTTAAAGGAGCTAAAAATAAAAAATTATCATCTAGGTAATAAAGCAAATAAATCACTAGTGGATCTTATTGGGAAAAAGCGAAGCAACAAAAGGATAGTGAAATTCCTTCATGCCAAAGGAATTATGAAAAAGGATCCTATTGAAATAGGTAGAATTGCGGCGGAGTATTATAGCACCTTGTATAATCTGGAAAAGAAACCAGGGTGGGTTTAATCCTGATAAAGGGCAAATACAGGATTTGTTTAAAAAGTTGAATCTAAAAAAAATTTCCGAGGACCAAAAGGAACTACTAAATGGGAAGATTTTAGTGGAGGAAATCGAGAATTGTGTGTCCGGTTTAAATGTCCAAAAATCCCCAGGACCAGATGGGTTCCCGATACTGTATTATAAACAATTCTTACCAGAATTGGGGGCTCATATGGTAAAAGCATTTAACAAAATTAAAGACGTAGGATGGGCTCCTAAGGAGACATTAGAAGCAGCAATAATTATGATACCGAAGGAGGGAAAAGATCTGGCAAATTGTGCTAACAACAGGCCCATCTCTTTACTCAACATCGATATCAAAATATATTCAAAGATACTAGCACAAAGATTAAATCCTCTTTTAGACCAGTTATTGAGTCAAATCAAACAGGTTTTGTTAAAGGCCGACAAGGGACAGATAATCTGCAAAAGCTTATCGATATATTGGCACATGCTAAAGATAATAAAATCCCGTTGGTGGCAGTAGGGTTAGATGCGGAAAAAGCCTTTGATAGGCTCAACTGGGAGTTTATCAAGTGTACTTTAGAAGAAATTGGATTGGGCAAATTCGGGTCAAGTGAGATTATGGCGCTATACTCTAACCCTTCAGCCTTCATAAAAGGTACAGACTTTCAGTCGGAATCGTTTGAGATTAGCAATGGGACGAGACAAGGATGCCCGCTATCACCAATGATCTTCAATTTGTGTATAGAAGTGCTGGCTCAAATGATAAGGAAGAATGATAGGATAAGAGGAATCATATGTGGAGCTATAGAATCGAAGATCACTCTATTCGCAGACGATGCAGTTGTAGTCTTATCAGAGCCACTAGAATCATTGGTGTATCTTATGAAGGAATTAAAAACCGTTGGTTGCCTATCATATTATAAAATTAATTCTTCCAAATCAGAGGTTATCTGGCTAAATGTGAACTTAGAAACTAAAACCTTGTTACGAGAGAAATTCCCATTTAGATGGGAGCAGAATAAAATAGAACATTTGGGAATAGAGTTGACTCCGTGTGTTGCTTCCATGTTAAAGAATAACTTGGAAATAACTTTTGTTTCAGTGTGCAAACTACTCAAGTCATGGGAGAGGCTAAACCTAACCTGGTCAGGCAGAATCGTATGTGTTAAGATGTTTATTTTACCCAAAACTTATTTATGTTTTAAGAGCAATCCCTCTATTTATATCCAGAGGAAGTATTACTAAATTTCAGAAAGTGGTAGATCATTTTATATATAAAGGAAATAGGGTTAGAGTCAGTAAAGACCAAGTAAATAAAAAGTATATAGAAGGTGGATTAGGGGCAATCAACCTCTGGAAGTATGCAGAGGCTATAAAATTGTACCACTTTCTGAGATGGACAGAAGGAGTGGAAGTACCCAAGTTTGTCCAGTTAGAAGAAGCATTAAGCCCCAAAATAGTTCTGCAGCAAGCTCTATGGTATAAGAAATCGTCCAACTTTAAGACTCAGATAGAGTTCAGAATAGGGAAACAATGTTGGGCTAGTTGGCTCAAAATGAACTCAAAATTGAAGTTGCTCCCTTTTCCATCTCCATTAACACCACTGGAAGTAATTTATGATATTCACCCCGAAATAGATAAGGTAGAGTGGGGGAAATGGGGTATTGACAAAATTAAGGATTTAATCAGAAATGAGGGCTTTATTAAATTTGAGGAACTGAGGAGAGTGAAAGAGGTCCCAATATTAATGTGGCTGCAATTTCTGACCCTTTAGAAGATATTAACAAAAGAAGGTTTTGATGTAAGATCAGTCAGGGATTTGACACCTCTCGAAAAATTCCTGTCCTTAAGAACAAGTAATAAGAGTTCTGTGTCGAAATGCTTAAAAATTTTAGACGAGTACTGAAGTTCTGGAAAATCTGTAGCCATGGAAAGCTGGGAAACTGATTTTAGAATTAAGAAACATTTGGAGCACTGGGGAAAAGCGTATCAGCTAACAAAAGATAACTTGATTTGTACAACTTACAGAGAAATCCACTTTAAAATTACACAAAAATGGTACATAGTTCCAGAGCTTCTGTCTAAAATAGATCCAAGCAAATATAGTGAGCTGTGTTGGAGAGGGTGCTCGGAAATAGGCACCCAAAGCCACATGTGGTGGAAATGTGTTAAGATCAAAGGGCTTTGGGAAAGGTGTGTCACCAAGTTGGTGGGTATGGGATGTAAGGAAGTTACCTTAAACCCAGAAGCTTTTCTATTACATATCTTGCCACGGGAATGGTCTAGTGAAACAATTGGGATAGTGGTGCAGGTTCTCATGGCAATTAAATGGTGGATTGTATGGAGATGGAGAAGTGGGGAATTGCCTAAATGGAATGAGATTTGTAGTACTATGGAAAGGAATAAACAGTATGAAATGGAATATTTAAGTTTTGATTCCAAGTTAAGATTATCAGTGGTTAAGAAATGGGCAAGATGGGACGAAGAACTGTTTGCCGGGCCTTTCTGTTAATAGATATATTTTTTTGTTGTTGTTGTATTTGTTGCCTTTAGCGAAGTTACTTTAATTATATAATAGGTTTCGGGTATTGCCTCCTTCTGTAAATAATGAGAATATTGCCAAGGGGTGGGTGGGGGGTTTGTAGGTGGGTGATTGTGTATGATTTAGATGTAAGTATTGTTTTACTGTATGTATTTTATTTTGGTTGTCTGTTTCTAAAAACAATAAAAAAATTAAAATATATATATAAAAAAAAAAAAGTACATAAAGAATCAGTGGGGATGCTTAGCAAAGAAACTGAAGATATGGACAAATTAATAATGAAAACAAAAGCAAGATCATAAAATAAGGAAAACAACAGTCAAGCAATGCTCCACAGAATGGCCATAGATTCTTCTGTACAAAATGATTGCAATGCATTAAACAAACAAACTAATGAGAGTGTAAATTTGGACGGCCGAATTGGAACTTCCACTCCGAAAGAAACAAGCATCATTAATCTTTCTGATTTTATATTAAAAGAAGCACATGAGTCAATCTTGAGAAAAGGTTTGTCATTTGTACCAACCAAAGATTCTAACTTGTTCGAGAATATAAAAGAAATCAATCTCTTTGTTAGAAAATTGGCTGTGAAAAAATGTTTTTTGAATAAAGAAGAACGAGAATTAAACCAATTAGGAGTGGACAAAGATCAAGTAGAAGCCTTCAAAGCATTGATGTGTCTACTAAATTAACAAAAAGAATATATGCAAAGTAAAACATCTCAAAGAATTAAAAAGACAAAAAGTAAATTCACTCCAGATCTATCCAATTTTAGCAATATACAATTTTTTCTTGACATGGTTGAAAAGGATCTAAAAGAACACATGGAAACAGCAAATGAGTATGAGTTGAAATACAACTCCAAACAAAATATCAACAGCCAAGAGAGAAAAGCACTAAAAGAATTGAGTAATAGCAAAGTGGTTATTAAACCCGCCGACAACGGGGGGAATGTAGTATTGATGAACGATACAGATTACCTCCAGATGTGCAGTAGGGTGCTACAGGATAAGACAACATGTGAAATCTTAAAAGAAGATCCAACAATAAAATTTAGGAAGGAATTGCGAGAAATACTAATATATGCAAAAGAGAGAAAATTAGTAGACCAAGACACATATGATTTTCTGATGCCAAAAGAAATTACAAAAGCTACTTTCTACACACTACCAAAAATACACAAACAAGTAGTCCCTGTACCAGGCCGTCCCATCGTTTCTAGCAATAATTGCTTAACAGAAAAAATAAGTATGTTTGTAGATGGCTATCTCAAAGAGATAGTAAAAACATTGCCATCATATTTACAGGACACTTTGGATGTTTTAAAACAAATAGATGGTATTTCGGTACCAGAAGCAACCATATTGATTACTATTGACGTTGAATAATGATATTCATCCATACCACACGATAAAGGCATTGCAGCAGTGGAACATTTTCTAAGAATGCAAAGTATTAAGGATATAGAATTCAATGAATTCATTATCAGATTATTGAAATTCATATTAACAAAAAAATATTTTTTGTTTAACAACCGGTGGTATCAACAAAACAAGGGCACAGCGATGGGGACAGCCTGTGCCCCAAGTTATGCAAATCTATACTTGGGGTACTGGGAAAAAACGGAAGTGTTTGAAGAAAGAATGCATGAATACACCGAAAATATAATATTATGGCAACGTTATATCGATGATATATTGATTTTCTGGACTGCTACCGAAAATGAATTTGTTAAATTCATAGGAGTTTTGAATAAGAACAACTGGGGGTTAAAATTCACATATTCACTGAACAATCAAAAAGTTGAATTTCTCGATCTGATCTTGTCAAAAGACGATAAAGGAAATATCCATACATCTGTATTTCGGAAACCCACAGCCTCAAATACTTTGCTGCACTGGTCAAGCCAGCACCCTGTCACATTAAAATCTGGAATACCTATGGGACAGAATTTGAGATTAAAAATAAACTGTGATGATATAAAGGATTTCAAAGAAAAGGCAAAAGACTTGAGAACAAGATTTAAACAATGTGGTTACCCGAATCGTGTTCTAAAAAGAGCATATAAAAGAGCACTGACAAGCGAACGGCAAGATCTATTATATAAGATGAAATCCGAAGAAAAAGACACAGAGCAGATAATACGCTGTTTTATGACATATGGGAGAGATTGGAAAACCATTAGAAATATTCTGAAGAAACATTGGTATATTTTGAGAGAAGATACAACTCTGAAAGACTTCATAACAGAAGAACCTTCAATTACATATAGAAGGAATAACAGTGTTAAAGACATCTTGGTCAAAAGTCTTTTTAATCCCCCAAAAAGACCAGAAAACTAGTTAACACCTACAAAGGGCCTCTTTAAGTGTGGCCACTGCAAGGCATGTAAATACATTAAACCATGTAAAGATTTCACAGATATCAATACAGGAATCAAGTATCCAGTGAAAAGTCTAATAAATTGTGAAACCACTCACGTTATATATGTCATGACATGCTCTTGTAAAAAATACTACGTAGGTAAAACATTGCGTCAGCTACGTAGGAGAATACTAGAACATGTATATTCTATTAAAAACAATTGGATACCTCCGTCTCGAGGCATATAAAATTATTTCACAGAAATCAACCGGAGGCTATGACATTTCAAGTCTTAGAAAGATTGTTTCAAGGACCAGGAGGTGGTGACATAGATAGGAAACTCCTACAAGCTGAAAGCAAATGGATCTTCACACTCAATAGTAAATACCCTAATGGGTTAAATGAGGGATACTCCTATACAGCCTTTATTTAAATTGAAAAAGGGTTCTCGAATATGGGTTAACATAAAAAGAGTCAAGATACTATATGTCTGGAGGTGCTGATATGTTACAACATTCTCTAGGGTCCCCTGATTTTTTCTAATTTATTTAAAAATCTTTCACATTATATAAATGTCACTTAATAGATACATCAGTATCATCATTTTTTATTCACTCTCTTTTCTTCTTTGAACCCAAATATACAATCAAAACACTTTATATAGGCTTTAGACCTAATAATTCACCTACGTTTAATTTAATTTAATAATCATTCACTTTTAGAGTTGCATTATTATATTATATATCGACATAAGAGGTCACTTTAGTGTTATATCACCCACCGCTTATTATATCATCATATTATTTTTTTATGCTTCATTATCATTCTTATTGGACTAGTGTTGTCCACTGTACAATGATAACTATTATAGAATTATAATTATTTTAGATTTCACATCATCACACTACTGTAGTAGTTATATTACCTCTTTTATCACTTTTGTTTTCTGATCATTGGGATATCTTAAATCTTGATCTCTAGTCCAATATACATTCAGTAAATAATTGCATTTTGATTTTTGTTAACATTTGTAAAAATCGGGAACAAATAAAGTTAGTTGTCTTTTGAAAATGCCCACTGTCCGTTTAAATAAAGTTAAACAGTTTCAAAAAAGCGCAATGACGCAGTTACGTGAACGTAATGACGCAATTACGCAATACACATCATCAAACCCGGAAATAAACTGGCTTTATAAGCCAGAGAGTCCAGCATAGAATACAGCCTTAGAGAAAGTCCACGAGGATGGACGAAACGGCCCGTTGGCACTTTTATCAGTAGTCATAGAGGACAGAGACCACTGGAGGACCAATTTAACATAGTGAATTGATGGGACAAGCCACGTTGTTACACATGAAGCATAGCAACTGAACAGCAAGTATACTAAGCGTGGCAACGTTTTGCCAATACACTATATTGTTATACTGTTATATGTTATCTGCAGCTTCTATTATCAAATCACAGTGTCCCTAATATCTTTGATATTGATATTTACATATATATTGATACCTCCAGTTTATTTATGATCTCTGTTTTACTCTATATTTTGTTTTTAACATTAGTTTTTTCTTTATAGTGCTTTATATATAGAATAATCCGATGATTATCAGTATATCCTGACTTTTTCAGGTATATCAGTTTATTCTGATATATGAGGATTCAATACTTCATTCTTCTATTATTTTTGAATACGTTAACCCTTTATTTAGGGTACCTCTCATGACTAGATCTCTATATTGGTGATGATACTGATCTATCCTCATTCTTATATCATATAGTATTTATTTATTCTATATTGTGCACCAATTTTTATAACTTTTAAGCGGCGCTATTTCCGGATTAAAATATCCCATTAAAGTTATGTATATTGTTTAGCTAATAGTGGTGTCAAGCACCAAGGGTATAAGAAGATACAGATCATACCTTTTTCTTCTATTTAAAAATATATATATTGACTGCAGCTCCGGGGAGGACAAATAGAAAGAAGTGCAAACAAACGTCCATCAGTCCCAGTTTAAGTGAGTCTTGACGTGCTTGGGAGGTCAATTGTGGGATCCGAGCTCGGAGTCGGCTGAGTGTCTCTGGTTGCCCCAGGTCGGTGCGACTTCCTGGCCGTTAATCTGATTCTGGCCGGTCTTGCTTTGGGCGCGGGCTCTGGAGCCAAGCCTCCCTCAGCCGGATCCGCCAAGTGGAGACGGTTTCGAATTTTGGCACATTCCTCCGGAGTGTGGGTCAAATAGACAGTCCCTTGATGTTGAAATGAAAGAGAGAAAGGGAAGCCCCATCTATATGGTATCTTGCATTTGATCAAGCTAGCAAGGGCCGGCTTCATTGCTCTTCGTTTCTCTAGTGTTCGTGGGGATAGGTCCATGTAGATTTGGAGGGGAGCGCCATCGGGCCTTTGATGTTGGGCAATTTTCTGGTGGCGTTCAGGATCAGGTCCCTGTTTTTTTGCCTCAGGAAGCGAACAATTATGTCTTTTGGTAATTCCTGATTTCTTGAGGCCCCCAGGGCTCTATGGGATCGCTCGATTTCCCAGGAGTTGTCGGCCACCTCTGGTAGGATGTTGGAGATCACCACTCTTAGGTATTGCAGCAGGTCGGGTACCAAGTTTGGGACCCCGCGTGCCCTGATGTTGTGTCTCCTCGATCTGTACTCTAGGTCGTCCAGTTTGTCGTCTAGAAGACAGACTTTCACCGCCAGGTTGTTGATTTACGCTCTGTCCTGTTCTTGGGATCCAATGATTTTATCCGTGGTCTCCTCAAGGAGGTTGGTTCTCTGGCCCAGTGTCATCCCTGATCTCTTTAACCAGCTGTGTTGATTGAGCCTGCAGCATCTGCCCTATGATCTCTAGGGATTTGGCTGAGAGATTCATGTCGTGAGATGGGTTGGGGTCTTCTCCTTCTGCCTCAGGCGGGTCTCTTTGCTCAGGAGAGGGGCTACGGGGCTGCGAGAGGAGAGCCTCTGGCTTGTGGAAAAGCTCCTGAATGCTCTTGGAAGGCAAATTTTTCTTTGACTTGCCCATTTTCGCCAAGTCCGGCCCTGGTTGAGGGTAGTTTGTTTGTCAGCGTAAGCTTGTAAATGAGGTAACGTGTTAGATAGAAGCCGCCTCTGGTTTAAATAATTTGAAGTGCGGGGGAGAGAGCTCGTACCAGAAGTAGAAAGGAGTTGTGAGGCACCCTCTGAGTATGTGGAGTCATGCCTGTCAAGAGCCACCCTTCTCTAAGCTCCTTGTCCCATAGTGCTCATGGGGGTGATTTCAAAAGTCAAACACTCATGTGGATCTGGTCAGCTCTCTACCTCTGGGTTAGTGGTCTGTAAGAGTATATTCTGTTGCCTCGGGCCTTCAGGCTTGCTAGAGACTAGCAAAGCGCACGCCCAGTAGATTGTGTATCAAGGAGCAACCTTTAGTTTATCTTTAGCTGGGCGAGATGGTAGCCAGGTTACCTTTTAAGTCCCTTGTTTTGCATAAAAGTGTCTCTGGGAAGTGGATTGAGGTGCTTTCAGGTCCTCCAGCTGTACTGATAGAGACCTTCACTTCTTTGCTCAGTGCTTCTGCAAGGTCAGTGAGCCCAGGGTCTGAGGGCTAGCTACTATTCAGGGTGTTATTCTCCCCTTTTCCGGGTTGCTCTGTTTGTGCCTGATTCTCTGCACACTTACTGCCTTCTTGCTAGGCTGTGGAGCCTCCCTGTACTGCGCCCTCCATTTTAGGGTGCTGGCTCCGCCCCCTTCTTCTTCAATTCCCCTTGTGGGAAAATGGCTGCTTCTTTTTGGCGGGGAAGCTACCCCCAGGGTGTTTACTTGGGGCCTTCTCGTCTCCTGGGCCTCTGGCCTGGTTCTGGGGTCTTGGGGCTGTGCTCCCCTCGTCAAGCACCTGATCTTCCTCTCTTGGTCGTCTCTAGCTGGGAGAAGAGGGGGCCTCCGGCAATGCCCCAGCTCTATTGGGGAAAGATGGCGGCCTCCCGGTCTAGGCCTAGGACTCCGGTCCCGCCGGAGCTCCTCGGGCCTTCGGCTCGGCCTTCCTCCCCTCCAAGCCCGCTCCGGAGGCAGGCCTGCCCAGTGTGGGGACTATTGTGGGGTGCTGTGGGGTCCTGCGTTGCGGGCCGCCCGCCGCAGGTGCGGCTCCCCCACACGCTCTTGCTTACCCCAGCCTCCGCCTGTCCTGGCGTCGCCGCAGGTCTCCTCTCACCGCTCTCCTCCTTCACGGCCTTCTCAGTCCCGTCCGGGCCTTCCTTCTATACAGGGGGGGAGGGTGCCGGGAGCCACGGTCACGGGAGGCAGGGTGAAATAGGCCTCGACCTCGCGGCTCCGCTTCCCGGCTCACTTCTTCCTCCACTTTCTTGGCCAATGCCACACTCGTCCCCCCCCCCCCGTCCCCCCCCCGGGGCACAGGTGTATTTAGTGGGGAGAGATTAGCTGGTTTCAGGCCCTTTTATGCCCTTTTTGTATGTTTTGGCAGGAGCTACTCCTCTATGCGTCCTGCCGCAGCCCCTGTTAAGACATGCCCCCAGGATTTCCATTTTTAAATTGCTAAATTCAAACTAGTTAAATCTTCAGGACCAATAACTCTTCTACATAATACATTTCTTCAAGAGGAAGGGGTCTAAATGAATTACCGTATATACTTGAGTATAAGCCGAAGCTGAGGGTGGGAAATTTGCTGCCCCCTGTGTCCCTCTTGTGCCCTCTGTGTCCCCTCTGTCTCCGTGTCTCTTCTCCCCTGTCCCTTCCCTGTGTCTCTTCTCCCCTCTCCCTTCCCTGTGTCTCTTCCAACCTCTCCCTTCCCTGTGTCTCTTCCGCCCTCCCTTATCACCCTCCTCAACCCCACTCCTCAACCTCCCTCTTCATCCTCAACCTCCCTCTTCATCCTCAACCTCCCTCCTCATCCTCAACCTCCCTCTTAATCCTCAACCTCCCTCCTCAACCTCCCTCCTCATCCTCAACCACCCTCCTCATCCTCAACCCCCTCCTCAACCTCCCTCCTCATCCCCCTCCTCAACTTCCCTCCTCATCCTCCCTCCTCAACCCATTCATCCTCAACCCCCCTCCTCAACCCCCCATCCTCATCCTCTCTCCTCAACCCCCCATCCTCAACCTCAACCCCCCTCGTCAACCCCTCCTCCTCATCCTCAACCTCCCTCCTCATCCTCAACCTCCCTCCTCAACCTCCCTCCTCAACCCCCCATCCTCAACCTCCCTCCTCAACCCCCCCATCCTCAACCCCCTCCTCAACCCCCTCCTCAAGCCCTCCATCCTCATCCTCCCTCCTCAACCCCCATCCTCATCCTTAATCCCCTCCTTAACCCTCCTCAACCCCCCCTTAACCCCAACCCCCCCTCCTCAACCCCCCTCCTCAACCCCCCATCCTCAACTCCCCCATCCTCATCCTCTCTCCTCAACCTCCCATCCTCAACCCCCCACAACCCCTCCTCCTCATCCTCAACCTCCCTCCTCATCCTCCCTCCTCATCCTCAACCTCCCTCCTCAACCTCCCTCCTCAACCCCCCATCCTCAACCTCCCTCCTCAACCCCCCCATCCTCAACCCCCTCCTCAACCCCCTCCTCAAGCCCCCCATCCTCATCCTCCCTCCTCAACCCCCATCCTCATCCTTAATCCCCTCCTTAACCCTCCTCAACCCCCCCTCAACCCCAACCCCCCCTCCTCAACCCCCCATCCTCAACTCCCCCATCCTCATCCTCTCTCCTCAACCTCCCATCCTCAACCCCCCACAACCCCTCCTCCTCATCCTCAACCTCCCTCCTCATCCTCCCTCCTCATCCTCCCCATCCTCAACCCCCTCCTCAACCTCCCTCCTCAACCTCCCTCCTCAACCCCCCCATCCTCAACCTTCCTCCTCAACCTTCCTCCTCAACCTTCCTCCTCAACCCCCCCATCCTCAACCCCCTCCTCAACCCCCCCATCCTCATCCTAAACCCCCATCCACAACCTCCCTCCTCAACCTCAACCCCACTCAACCCCCCTCCTCAACCTCAACCCCCCTCAACCCCGACCCACCTCCTCAACCTCAACCCCCCTCAACCTCCCCCCTCAATCCCCCTCAACCCCAACCCCCCTCCTCAACCCCTCTCCTCAACCTAAACCCCCCTCAACTCCCTCCTCCACCTAAACCCCCCTAAATAGCTCCCCCCTCACTTACCTGCTTGGGCTCCGGCCTCCGCTCCTTGACCCGGCGCGCATGTGACATCACATGCTCGATGCGTCATTAGCATATAACGGGTGCCGGCACCCGGTATATGCTAATGACGCAGCGCGCATGTGACGTCACATGTGCGCCAGCGCCGGGTCAAGGAGCAGAGGTCGGAGCACCAGCAGGTAAGTGAGGGGAGAGGGGGGAGCTATTTAGCGGGGTTTAGGTGGAGGAGGGGGGTTTAGGTTGAGGAGGGAAAGAGAGGATGGGTGGGTAGAGAGACACACGGGGGGTTAGAGAAACACGGGGGGTTAGAGAGACACGGGGGGGGGGGGGGGTTAGAGAGAAAACAAAGAACTGCCTATGTTAGGTTTCTTTCTAAAGCTTTATTTTACAGATATTTCTGTTGCCTAATACAGATCTTTCTGTTGCCTTTTCACGTAAGGGATACCTTAATGTCCTAACAAAATCTAGATATTTTAATTAGGCAGTAATAAAATTTACATTCAGTGATTTAAAAAATAATACTCCATTATTAATTAACTATTCATTCCTTTTAGACCTCTCTCCCTGCTGGACCCCATTCCCAGTGACCTTAATAGAGTGTAGACATAAAGCTCAAATAGAGCATGGTTCTCTAATCTTTGAAAGTATGTTTAATATTTAATATTGCATGTATAAAACGCTGGTTATAAATTCTATTAATAATCAATTGCATAATTAAAACAACTAGCTCCTCTTTTTATGGCTACAGTTGCCCTTCAACGGAAGCAAATATGTGCATACACAAACATAAAATGAGAAACATATTTATTACGTTTTAGTTTACACACCACTGTATTTCACAGAGGATATCTGCCATTGTATTTGCTTGTACAAGTGACAGCATCTATTCACTAATTTGATGCAGGTTTTCCACATACAGTTGGGTTGAAAACCAACATTTTTGTTATATAACCCCCCATATAAAATGAATGTAAGGGTCACATTGTAACTTGGGCCTTTGGTTGAACATCCATGGCTTAGTACTAAAATAATGTGGGAAGTCAGTATTTGGTTTATTTTTAAGTCATATCTTTATTGCATAATAAAGATAGTTACTAATGACTTGCTCACCGCCAAATCAAAGGGTAAGTTCTCTATCCTAATTCTCCTGGATCTCTCTGCTGCCTTTGACACAGTTGATCATCCTCTTCTTATGCAAATTCTCCACTCTCTTGGCATCTGTGACACTGCTCTCTCCTGGGTCACATCTTATCTAGAAAATTGAACAGTCATATCTTTATTGTATAATGGTAAGGATCTGGGGATAGGAGATTGTTCAGGATAACGTCTTCCTATAGGAGTTTTTTTTCAGTAGAATTACCTGATTCCATTTACATTAATTATATTTTGAGATATTTTTCTCTCCACCTAATCTTAGCTTTCAATCTTAACATAATTGTCTGATATAAGAAAATAATGTTATTCTCTCTTTGTTTTCCGAGGCATCAGTTCTGATTTTTCAACTGTAAACATATCATTCTTATATGCTGATGGGCTTAGTATACCCCCTTAATATTCTACGGCTGTTAGTAACTGATGTATTGCACTGTGCTGGAGTATAGCTGTCTATTTATAAGCAATACAATCCAGAGCCTATGTACTTCTTTACTACTTGTTTATGGAATTTTATATTCACAATAATTTACCCATGAATTGTGTAATAATAACAATTACATAAATACATAATTATAATAATTTTTTTTTTTAAATAAATATTTGTGACAACTGTATTTATAGATTTAATATATAGAATTCTGTTTATTTTGTGTATATATATATTATATGTATATAGATAATGCATTAGAGCGTTTGTTTCCAGTCCACAAGGTTTCCTGATATATATTAAACCTTTGAGTACTGGGTTGTGTGTTATCCTTGATGTCTTTTAATAAAACAGAAATAATACTAAAATATCATATTTTAATTAGATATATGTTTATATTGGTCTTATGAACATTCATCACTTTATATTGTTTTATGGTGCTGGCACTATCACTTTAACTGCTGCTGCCACACTCCCCAATGGTTTTAAAACAATTTTGCGAGTGGTCCTTAGTACCTGTAATATTTTCTTCATCTTTTTGTATTTACATCACTATCCTATTTTGCGAGGTTTTGGTGTAAAAGTCTAACATAGTAACTCAATCTTTTGCACAAAAATCAATAAAAACGTTTGTGGTAATTTTTAGCTCTGGCTTGCTGCAGTCACTTGTAGCAGTTCTCTCACAATGTTTCCGGGATAGGAAATTAACATAGCTAGGTTTACGTTACTCTTAAACATGGTGTAATCCGTGTTATAGGGGATTAGCATAGCGGCCTATTAAAAACAATGATTCCTATACCAATTATTTCATGTCTGTTCAGCATCATATGTAATGTCTGTTTTTTAGAGTTCAATGGGTGGTCCATCAGCTCACTAAGGCCCTCATTCAATTGCGATTTGTCCAATTGAATAGAGCTCTAAATAAGCACATAACATATTTTTTTTTAAATAAGTTTTTAGTTAGTAAACGTCTATCCAAAAGCAAGGTTTTCACTAACTAAAAACTTATTTAAAAAAAATATGCTATGTGCTTATTTAGAGCCCTATTCAATTTGCCAAATCGCAATTGAATGAGGCCCTAAGTATATTTCATAAGTGATGAAATGTCCTCCTATTTACTTTTAAAATTGTAGTCCTCCTTTACGTGACTTGGATAATAGATCATCGTGATATCCTGACATAGTAAAATAATTTAAATAGGTCAATATTGCCCACATAAAACTATCCACCAAATAACATTTGGATGACAAATTTAATATTAATTAGATACATCATACACATAGTCAAAATAATACATAGTAATACACAGTAAAAATAATATCAACAATAAATATGTATACATAAGCATATATACAAAATACAATTAATAAAGATAGAAATACAAGTCTATTCAAGATAAAGTATTTGACAGCTATTGTAGAACTGAGCCACACAAATATGTTCTATAATTTACTAGGAAACTTGTAATTATTTGTAATGCTAAAGATGGATCAAGTCCACTGCTGCCTATTTATTTCCTCCAATGCATAAATGATTCTAGATTTTTTGCCATATTTTAAAGAATTTACAGAATTTCGATATTATTGCACCAGACTTTCATGACCTTTGATGATGAAGAAAGGGCCAAGCTAAATATGTCTTCTATATTTGTTAGATCAAGGGCTATATTTGTTAGCTTAAGGGAATTTCAAATGAAGATTGTACCAAGTTATAAATAAACCATGTTGTTTCTGCCTACACTTGTTCCTTCTCTTCCCCTTCTGTTGGAATTAAGTTTCTTCTGCTGACTCAAGGTGAATCAAACTTCTTGTTTTTTTTACTTTTGGTTTTGCTAATCCCTTATTTCTTTATAGCAGTCATCAACTCAGAGATAGTTAGTTTTTTTGTAGACTACTATGATGCTGAGACACATTGCTCACTTCAAAATACTAAAGTATTCTTGCATACTTTGGAATCCATACTTTCATTCGAAACAGCCAAACAATTTATAATAACATGCATTTTTTAAATACTACATTAAAGAGGCACAGGGCAAAACATACTAGCAGCACTCCAGACTGGTGATGATTTTGTCTAGATATGTAATGCAAGTAAAAAAGTGACTTTAAAAAAACAACCAAGAAAAATATACCGTAATTCAAAATTTAGTGCATCCAAGTCAACATCTGTAGTGGTATCCATTACATTTGACATGTTTCTCTGGGTCAATGAGTTCTGTTTGAAGTTTATGTTATTGTAGAGCTTTTTGCTTTTTCATAATTATTGCTTATTTCATACAGATATAAAGACACAGGCAGTTCCAAGCAAATTCCTAGAGTTTAAATTGAAGCAAAAAAAAAAAAGAATATATACCATTATTAAGAATGTTAATAATCCTTTATTTAGGTGTTAATAAACCCTTGTGATATACAGGGCAAACATTAACTGCAAATTGGTGGAATGGGTAGCTCATTAGCTGACAATTTATCAGTGGCAGCTGGTGAACTTTCAAGTTGGAGAGGCACCAGAGCAAGACTTGTCCCCTCCCCTTACACAAACCCCACTCATTTTAAACTCCTCCCCTGTTGTCATATTGACCTTTATATGTGCCGCCCAATGACCTTATACTTGCCCCGCCCATTGAAATAGACCCCACCTACTAATTTTTTAATACTGTTTAAAAATTCTAGAATGTTGGGATTCAGTCAAATAATACAATTTCTCTTCTGCCTGAATGTAATGACACTCACCAACAGTTGACTCTCCTTCTCTGGGTGTCTTCAAGTGTATTAGTCCAAAATAGTCTGCAGCTGCAGAGTGTTTGGACCTGGGGGTGATATAAAGCAAGCAAACAAATCAGAGAGTGCAAGGCCCCAACCGTACTTAAAAACACTTATGAAACCAAGTGAGACTTGGCCCCAACCATACCTAAAAAACCCATATTATACAAAGCGCGACTATATAGGCCAAAACCGTACATAAAAAAAAAACATAAAATACCAAGCAGGACTAAATAGGGCACAAGAGGACCTTCAAAATCCACATTATACCAATCAGGACTATATAGGCCTAAATTGTACCTAAAAAAACATAAAATACAAAGGGGCACTATATAGGCCCCAACCGTACCTTTAAAACCTTAATATACCAAGAGGGACTATATAGGCACCAACCGTACCTTAAAATACGAATTAGACCAAGGGGACCATATAGGCCCCAACCGGACGTTAAAAACCCACATTATTATTTTATTATAATTATCGTTTATTTGTAACGCGCCAATATATTCCGTAGCGCTGTACAAGGGGAGAGAACAGGGAAAAATACAATATTAACAACTGAAAAAATGGAGGGCCCTGTTTTGAGCCCAAAGCACCCTACAAGACTGAAAACTCGCTACTTACAGGGAATGGAAGAGGCAGAAGACTGGGGAAGAAAAGTAAGGAATAGCAGGGTCAGGAAGGAGGTGTGAAAGTTTGCTTAGATGGTAAGATGTAAGAACTGGGAAATGATAAGTTTGCCGAATGGTGGAGGTACATTTTAGACATAGAGGAGCAAATTGAAACACATGGATTAAAGACAGAGTTAATATCCTTGGGGCTGAGTAGAATAGATGAGAGGTGGGACTGAGTGAGGGGTGAGGGTTATGAGATAACACTCCAGCAGCAAAATAAGCAGGGAGATGAGATGAGTGTGTGACTTAAAGAAGCATTTCTGCTTATGGTCTTTAGAACATGAATGAAATAGTGATTGAAGGAAGGAGAGGAGCTTGTGGGAGCAGAGCAGAGGGGTGAAAGCAGAGGAGGTGAGATGTTAATGGTGTTGGAGAAATAATGTGGAGCAAATGAGGAGGATAGTCTGAGAATAATGCTAGAGCTTAAGGTGAAGAAGAAAGTGAAAGGGAACATAGTGGCTAGGAGAGTAATCTAAGAGGAGGAAGTAGGGATAGTATTCATGTGCAGTTGATAGATCAGGTGCAAGTAGTTAGATTCAATCAATTAAAGTAAACCAGGGGTGGATGGGATTGGGGCAGAGAGGGAGGGGATTGCTGGTCTGTGTTCAGGGGTAGCAAAGGTGAGACAGGCTCAGGGACAGCTGGACAAGACAGAGATGTGTAAATTTGGTGGGGAGGAGTAATTAGGCAATGGAAGTCACAGGATGTGCATCATATTAAAAACTATACAGCAGAGAAGGCTTACATTCACAAAACAGGAAGAAAAATACAATGTGCTTAAATATAATATCAGAAACATTTATATATGGTAATAATTTATATGAAGAGAAGGTAGCAGCAGATACGAAGAGATGATTGCTTGTTGACACCTTGTTTGAAGAGTGCAGCTGTACTGGTGTTTGCTGGTCTGTGTTCAGGGGTAGCAAAGGTGAGACAGACTCAGGGACAGCTTGCTTGAAGAGTGCAGCTTTACTCATTACACCAAGTGGGACATATAGGCCCCAACCGGACCTTAAAATCCCACATTACACCAAGAGTGACTAAATAGGCCAGAACCGGACCTTAAAAACCCACATTACACCAAGCAGACCTTTAAAACCTTAAAATACCAAGAGGGACCATATAGGCCCCAGCCGGACCTTAAAAACCCACATAACACCAAACGGGACCATATAGGCCCCAGACGGACCTTAAAAACCCACATTACACCAAACGGGACTATATAGGCCCCAACCGGACCTTAAAAACCCACATTACACCAAGCGGGACCATATAGGCCCCAACCGGACCTTTAAAACCTTAAAAATACCAAGTGTGACCATATAGGCCCCAAGCAGACCTTAACAACCCACATTACACCAAGCGGGACCATATAGGCCCCAACCTGACCTTAAAAACGCACATTACACCAAGCGGGACCATATAGGCCCCAATCGTATCTTTAAAACCTTAAAATTCCAAGCAGGACTACATAGGGCCAAACCAGACCTTTAAAATGTTAAAATACCAAAGTGGGACCATAAAGGCCCCAACCTGACCTTTAAAACCTTAAAATACCAAGTGGGACTATATAGGCCCAAAACAGACCTTAAAAACCCACGTTACACAAAGGGGGACCATATAAGCACCAAGCAGATCTTAAAAACCCACATTACACCAAGCGGGACCACATAGGCCCCAACCGGACCTTTAAAACCTTAAAATACCAAGCGGGACTATATAGGCCCCAACCAGACCTTAAAAACCCACCTTACACCAAACAGGACTATATAGGCCCCAACTGAACCTTAAAAACCCACATTACACCAAGCGGGACCATATAGGCCCCAACCGGACCTTAAAAACCTTAAAATACCAAGCAGGACCATATAGGCCCCAACGGGACCTTAAAAACCCACATTACACCCAGTGGGACCATATAGGCCCCAACCGGACCTTTAAAACTTTAAAATATCAAGCGGCACTATATAGGCCCAAACCGGACCTTAAAAACCCACATTACACCAAGCAGGACCATTGCAAGCCTCAACCCCCTCTACCTCTCCCCCCCCCCCCACTCTACTTTACTGGCCTTGCGATGAGCGCCTTTGGCGTTCATCACGCTCCTCACTCATTGCGAGTCTCTCCCCCCTTCCTCTGTGTCTCGTCCTCCCTCCTCTGTGTCTCTTCCCCTCCTGTATCTCTCCTCAGATCTCCATCCCCTGTGTCTCTTCCTCCCCTCTATGTCTCTCTCCCCATCTCAAAAGTCATGCCGAAGCTTAATATACAGAAGGAGCTATATGAATAAGTAAATGGTTAATTAGCTCCCATCATTTTAAATCCCTTGTAATGTCATTGTAGATTGTATAGCTTTGGTCAATGCTTTTCTTGGGCACTGAAGTGACAAATTCATGACATTGCTATGAAACATGTTTTTATTTATGATTAAATTAAAGATAATGTAAACAAATTAATCAGTAGGTGTATCTTAAAAACAATCTGAACAAAATGAGTAATAAAATTAAATGATTGCTCTGCATAATATGCTTTGTGTGACTGCAAAATTATACTTGGAACATATTTGTATCAGGATAAAGTTATATACCTCAACACGTGTTTTCTAACCAAAAGAAATCATATTTTTATAAAATATAACATCACATTTTAGACATTTATCTCTAGCTTATGTTGGTGCAAAGTAAATATTTTGTATTATATAGTAAAACAACTTTAAGACATTAATGCAAGTGAATGTGACAATTTTTCAAATGATACAAACCTAGAGCCTCATTCAATTGAGCCTTCGGCCGACCTGCTAGCCCATAAGTGAGGTCGCAAGTTCATTTGCTATTTAATTGTAGTCTTTTTGCGAGCTCCAAGCGGCTTACGAGTTACGGCCTTGAAAACATGGCGATGGTCGAACCTGTAACTTACAGCCTCCCAAAGCCTTTGATCTTTCAAGGCCGCAGGACTTCCAATTGCGAAAATCAAACATAGCTTTTCAATTGCAATAATCGCTCAACACCTCGCCCCAATCAAGCCCGCAAACGCCAAATGGAGGCCCAAAGCTTATGGGTCCCAAATAGTACCTGCAAAGGGTTTACAAACTAGTTTGTAACACTGCAAATGACAATATAAAGACACCATTGCACTTTAAAATATGATGAAAGCAATGGAAGGCATTATAATTACATGCACAAGAACCCCCAACTATCAAATATAGCACAAAATTAAATGTTATTTTCTTCATAGATTGTAATGGTCATGCATATGCCAATATGAAAAGCCATGCTGCACCATGCTGAAAGCTCTTAAAGACACACAACCTCATTAAATTGCAACACAAATGCATGCAAATGGCTGACATATTAACCCTTTCAAACTCACAGAGGCTCTAATGAGGACCCTAAAATACAAAGATCATCTTATATACATTTCACTCATCACACCTACATTGGGACAACAAATAGTGGCCAAATTACACCACCACATGGCATATATCAAGTACCAGGGGAACATTTCACATATGGTTGTTCAGTCCCTCAGTTGTGTCCAACTATCTGTGACCCTATGGACTGCAGCACACCTACTAATATCTATGTCTGTGCGTATACACAAGGTTTGCATGCCAAAGATACTGGAGTGGGTTGCCAGTTCCTTCTCTAGTGGACTGGGATTTTTCTGACCTATCTGCTATGACCTGCCCACCTACAGTGGCCCTACATAGTATAGCTCACAGCTTCATTCAGGTATACAAGCCCCTTCACCACCACCACTTTGCAAACCACAAGGGGACCCGGGGAACATACACCATACTAATCTACTCTAATTCATCAGGAAGGGACGCAAAAACACATGGAGGCTGTGCAGAGGCATGTGGAGCAACAGCCAAATCCCCTCCATCAGGGATAATCGCCGCTATACCCATCCTGGAAAGTCCCACGCCATTGCTGGTGGCCATGTGCCAGGATGTATCATTATCTTCTGCTATTCATCAATTTACATTAGTGTGGATTACTAAGTGGTGGTGGTGAAACAGCTTGTGTACCTGAATGAAGCTGTGAGCTATACCATATAGGGCCACTGTAGGTGGGCACATCATAGCAGAGAGGTCAGACAAGTCACAGTCCACTAGAGAAGGAAGGAACTGGCAACCAACTCCAGTATCACCTGTCGTATTGTTATCAGGCCCTCAGGGGAATGTTGATACTCCACAGTATCACTAATTGGACTTTGCATGTGTATTAACCCTTTATTTTGATTATATATGATATATATTATTATTATATGATATCTAATGCTATTATGACTATTATTATTGTTATATGTATTAATCTATTGCATGGTAGCTAGGGCTCATTAGTTTACATATATAGGAATGTGACACAATTATGATGTATGTGGATGTCCCATAATATAACAAAGCTTTATTTCATACAAAGAGCACAATCAGAAATGGACAATACTGTGTATTAATATCATGGGTGTGGTGTGGGCGGATCCCAGGAGAGCAAGATGCTTGTGGTAAAAAGGGAATTTACGGGGGTAATGTCATAGTCTAGAATAAGCATGATGCATAGCACCTACCAGGGTCACATGTGATGAAAAAAGGATCAGCACAAATCCCTCCATTTAATTGAAGAAACCATAAATGTGCATAGCACTTACAGCTTGTCTAGATCTGCTCAATGAAACAGATGATTCACCCTCTGGACTATGTAATCCAATCCAGTTTTACACATACAGTGTGGTGACAAAACAAAAATCTGAAAAAAGTGGTCAACTAAAAAAATTAATCAACATGCATGTACAGTACAGTGCTAAATACTGTAAATGTAACAATATACCAACTCACCTGATTCCTATCTGCAAGCATTACTATTACTAACTATTAGCTAGGTCTCTGGATAATCAGCAATATAGGAAAATATTTATACGGAGAGGACACAAAGGTCAGCAGCCAGATTCACTGTTACTTACATCAGACCTAAGGATCTGTTCTCAGACTGATATGGAGGTCAGGATCACATGCTGCACTAGTGCATATATTAATGCTGACTGTCATTAACATACCATTGTGAGACTTTGCAAGTACACCGCCATAGAAGTATTAGTCTACATTTAAGCTAACAACAATCATGTCTTAGATATCTGTCTATATGATCACTTTAAGATTGTAGGGGCTATATGTTAAGGGGCGGCTGTCAATGTCTACCTGAGAGGCACTGTGAAAACCTTACACATCATACATTTCCTTCACAATGCTTGCGGAGGCAGAAGATGCCTTCATGGACCTCAATTGTACCTAAAAAAAAAGAAAAAAAATAGACAAAACCTACAAAATAAGGCCTTAAAAAAAGATAGGGACTGCAGAATCACTTCTCAACAGCATTCCTCAGTGACCATCAATTGGTGACATGTTCAACAGAACCATACGTGTCCACAGAGAAGAGGATCATGGACCATGTGATGGGAAGTAGCCATCTGCATAAAAAATATCACCATCATATTGGCCAAGATCCAAGACTCTGTAGCCAGGCTAGATTGGGTTAACATTGTGACCAATAGATTGACACTGAGGAGTGCTGTTGAGAAGGCACAAACATCTGTGCAGCTCCTAGGTCCTCCTCTGCATAGGCACAGGGCCCCAAACCCGCCTGGCTGGATGCTGTCTCCCCGCTGGTGGTGGTGGTGGGGGGAGTGGGAGGCAACCCGCCTGGGAGGCAGCGGCACCTGCAGTGGTGGAGGCATGGTGGGAGGAGAGGGGGGCTGGGCTGCGGGTGGCCAGGGGATGCCTCTGGGTTGAAGAGGCAGGGCTGTGGACCAGAGCACATCACATGGCCTCCGCGGTGAATCACTGGAATGCACTCTGGTTTGCCCCAATCCTGAGCAGCCCGGCCAGGTAGGACTCATTCATTAGATGATGGCTCCTCTCGTCCCTTTTTTTGCCTTGCCAGACTGCACATTACCTCCACATGATTGGCATAGATGCTGGCCAGGATCCACCAGAGACAGTCCACCTGCTGACGCCTGACAGGCCAGCATCTCCGCGTGCGCAGCATGTCCTGATGTTGGGGATGGAGGCATGGCCTGGTGAGTGGGGAGGGTCTGGGGCCAGGCTGGAGGATGTAGCAGAAAGGGCAGTGGTTTGGTTCGGCCCAGTGGTGGTGGTGGCGGGAAGTCCAGCGCACTGCTGTGGGGGGGGGGGGATTGTGTCCTCAGTCCAGTGGGATGGCCCTGGTGATATGCTCAGTCTCTGGAGAAAGGGGACAGTGGGTTCGTTTTTCAGACGTGCGGCTGGAGGGCCGCATGGTGACCCCACCACCCATATTACATCCTCCTCTGAACTAGGGACCTCAGCTCCGTTTGTCTCCTCTTCCCCCTGCGCCGGTTCCTGCTGGGCAGGGGCTTGCTCCTCCACTTCCTGCACCAATGGAACCGACGTCCCCACCTCTGGCTCACCACTGGACCCAGACCTCCTTGATGCTGAAAGAGAGAAAAGAAAGGTACAGTATATGTCATTTGTATGATGAAAAATATATTGTGTTGTGTGCATTCCTAACTATCTGACATCTAGGCTTGAACCTTGATGATACTCCTATGCTATCATTTGCTAGATGTGATCTATTCTTTGGCTCTTGATCTTGATCGTTTTTGTCTCCTAATGCTATCTTGATTCCGGCTGCAGTCTGTAACTGCATAGGCTGCAGTGGGCACACTGCATTGCTTCTTCTGTCACTCCCTGGAACGCGCTCTGGTCCACCTCAATCCTGAGCAGCCCGGTCAGGTAGGACTCTGTCATTAGATGATGCCTCCTCTCCTCCCTAGAGCGCCTTGCCAGGCTGCACATGACCTCCGCAAGATTGGTGGAGATGCTGGCCTGGATCCCCCGGAGCAACTCCACCTTCTGACGCATGAGGGCCAGCAACTCCTCCTGCGCAACCTGGCTTGATGAGGATGATGGAGGTTTGTGGGATGTGGCCAGGTGAGGAGGTGGCAGAGTGGGGAGGGTCTGCAGCCTGGCTGGAGCCTGGGACAAAAAAGGGGTGGTGTGAGGTGGAGTTGGCTGTCAGTCCAGGGCACTGCTATGGGGGGGAAGAGGTAGTGGCTGGCTGCTCTGGTCACTCCAGTTGTATGGTCCCAGGGACAGGCTCAGTCTTTGGAGGAGGGAGATAGTGGGGATGAATCATGGCGGTGTGGCCGGAGGGCTGGATGGTGATCCCACCAGCCAAATTATATCGTCCTTCTCCGAGCCAGGGCCCTCGGGTCCTCTTCATTCCTCATCTCCTTGCGCTGGATCCTGCTCCTCCACTTCCTGCTCCGATGGAGCCGATGTTAAAAAAGATAAAAGAGAGGTATATGTAATTAGTATGTTGAATAATACATTGTTTTGTGTGCATTCTTAACTATCTGACATCTAGGCTTGAACCTGGATGATACTCCTAATTGCAACTCAGATTAGCTATCATTTGCTAGATGT
Source organism: Discoglossus pictus (assembly GCA_027410445.1). Lineage (NCBI taxonomy): Eukaryota > Metazoa > Chordata > Amphibia > Anura > Alytidae > Discoglossus > Discoglossus pictus. The sequence goes on along the minus strand of CM050167.1, from coordinate 251,914,762 downwards.
GATCTATTCTTTGGTTCATGATCTTGATCATTCTTGGCGCCTAGAGCTATCTTTATTCTGGCTGAATTCTGTAACTGCATAGGCTGCAGTGGGCACACCAATACATGGACTATTGTTTGTTATTGATATTGTGCCCAGGAATGACTTAATTACGCATCCATCTATCCCTTGTTAATTCCATGGAGCTGACATGTCAGTGTTTGGTTGGTCATCATGTACATGTGTAGTTTGTGTGATGTACATGTGGTGGCATGTTGGTGTATGTGATATTCACCTGACATGAAGGCTGGGTCCTGCTGGCCCACCAGGCCTGAAGCTCCACCAGCGGGCACCTTTCTAAGAAGGTCAAAAAAATATTGCTTTGTTTTTAGTCTCAGAAGTCAAAATAGGTGAACCTTATAGTATTTATTGTGCTGAATACAAATATCTTTTTAGAATGTCTCTATCATGTAAGGATTTTGAGAGATAGTGATTTTAAGTTTACAGTATTACATATATTTACAATACATACATAGTAAAGGACTAGCTCCCCTAAGAGGTAGAAGTATAGGATTTTCTCCTGTACTTTTCTATAGGAACATCTCTCTTAGGGGTCCAACAGTAATCAGCAAGCATTGCTGGACTCCACTGGCCCTGGTACTGCTTTTCTATTTTGGAAATGTCCTGGTGGAATCATTCACTGTGTTCTTCTTTGACTTCCCCAAGATTTGCTGGGAAGGAATTCAGGTCCAAATACAAGAAATGGATTTTCAAAGACATGTAACATCTCATGGTCTTGTAAGATTGCAAAATATCACTATTTCTTTGTAGTTGTCTGCCTTATGATTCCCTAAGAAGTTCTGGCAAACCGTCTTGGAAGATTTGCATACAGCCTTTTCAGCCTGGTTCAACTGACTATCAAAGTTCTCATCTTTAATCAGTTGTCTTATTTGAGGTCCAACAAAGATCCCCTCTTTGATCTTTGCATCACTGATTCTAGGGAATTTTTTTCTTAAATATGTACATCCAGGTCCACTTTGATCCATCGCTTTGACAAAGTTATTCATAAGATTAAGCTTTATAAGGAGTGGAGGTAAATACACTTTTTCTAGATCAATGAATGGTATATTGACACAATTCTTCTGTCCTGGAGTTAGAGATGTTGGTTTTGGCCATTGTTTCTGAGTGTAATGATTTCTTTAGACTCTGCTGTCCCACAAATAAAACAGCTGTACTTTGTGTGACCAAGTTATAGTCCAAGCAAAAGAGCAGCTAATTTCAAGTCACCACAGATATTCCATTTGTATTCTCCATATTTGATTTTTTCAAGCACGAGTTTCATGCTCTCATAAGTTTTTTTGATATTGGCAGCATGAGCTAGTGGCAGCATGAGCTTGTGGCACTGATGGAAACGTATTTCCTTTGTGGAGAAGCACAGCTTTCAAGCTAACTTTAGAAGAATCAATAAATAAACGCCAATCCTCTGTTTTGTACTCATGACCAAGTGCTTCCATGACAGAATAAACATCATTAAAAAAACAAGTTCATCTTAAAGGGAAAAGAAATCCCTAAAGTCACTATGCTCTAAAAAAAACCAAAAAACTTTAGTTTACTTATGGACAAGACTCAAGCCTGGAGCCTAAAAGTTCTGCTTGCGTTTTAGATAGGCTCAAGTCTAGGTCGAGGTCCTTGAGATCTCCTTAGTTAAGGAAATGTGGTTGTAACGATGAACAGGAAGCCTCAAAAGTTTGATCAAGCCTTATATCACGATCACCATGCTCAACATGACCTTTTTCTTGTCCATCATCACTAAGTATTACTTTTTTCTGGAGGTTTTGGCACAGGCAATTCTTCACTATGCAGCACTGGCCTGAAGGCAGATGGTAAATTCTGATATGTCACAGTGTGCTTTGATTTAGAACTGATGCCTGAAATGTTTGTAAGACAAAAATAACAATCTGTGGAGTGATATTTTTGTTCTTGCCAAATCATTGGAAAAGCAAAATTCATGTGCTAAGAACCTGTTGACCAACTTGTGAGAAGTCTGACACAGGTACAACAACAATAATGAGGGGCCCAACTTTAACCTTGGTCACTGACTTTGCATCCAAATAAAGCTCATAACACTTCTTAATAAGTGGAGAAAAAACACTTTTATGATTTTTAAATATCACCTCACAGCAAGTGTAGCAAAATGAGTCTGGATGATGAATACAATTTCTTGACATTGTTCAACTTCGTATTATGAACATAAAATGTACATAGAACTACACAAATAACAAATTAAATCTTTCAAGAAGGAACTACAGTATTTTCACCAACTGGCCAGGAGTGCTGACATACAGGTGACTCATCATGCCTCACGTGACAGAATATGACTCAACTGTTTATTACTCCGGGCCCTTTTTACGTTGACTAATCATTAGAATTTACGACAATTAAAAATAATACTAGGATTTCACTGATGAAAAATTAACATATCCTAATGCTGTATGAATGTGTTATATAGCACAATGTATTATATTAAAGAGGATGTAACTTTAATACTATGGGTGATAGAACAATTCTGAGACCATTTTCAAAATCAGTGGGATACATTTCATATAGCATAATCTTTATTTGCGCTGAGACAAAATCTTTGTTGATCAGTGTTATTTTTCCTTTAAGGAACAGTGTACACAAGTTAAATCTATTTTTATGTTCCACATTAGATCAAATTAAAAATACATGTGCAAACAGCAGCAAAGCAAATCTTTAGCCAGAAAATAGAATTAAAAACACAGCTTACCTCAATAATGGCCACTGCTGTACCCCCTCCCCACCTCTCTCATTGTCTTGAAACTGAAATTAAGTGGAAGATTTAAACTGAGATAACATTATTCAAGCCTTATCAAGACCAAATCAATGTTAACTCAGTTGAAATGTTTCACTTACTTTAAGTTGTGCTTAGGACAATGAGAGAGGTGGGGAGGGGTACAGCAATTGCCATAAATTAGGTAAATTGGATTTTTATGTTGGATATTTTTTGGATAAAGTTATGAATTGCTGTGGTTTTCACATGTATTTTATGTTTATTAATGGTGAACTAAAATAAGTTTAACATGAAATGAACTTATATGGACCTTTAAGGAATTTACCTGCAGTACAGAACTTGTCACACCTCCTCATAAAGAAAAGGCATTGTCAAGATTAAATATGACCTTCACATGATCTATCTGGTGTAAATGATGGAGCCAGTTAGAACCTCAATCAAATTTACAGTAACTGTCTCCCATTAAAATCTTTTTTCAACCAATAGTGTCACATTACACAAGAATATTTTTATGCTATGTTATGTAGACCCCTTAATCTTATTAAAAATGTCTGATAGTGGCTATTACATTGTTACTGCTGTTATTATCCAGGCTATTAGAGAGTATTTGTGGTTACAATGCCTAATACCTGTGCCCACATTTATCCCTTGCCCACTTTGATAGCTAAATAAAAGCATCTGTCATTATAAGCTGTCTGTAAATATTCATGTGGAAGAGAAAGGAAATCATCTTAAAGATAATATTCCATAAAAACTATGTTATTAATAATCAGAATCAAAGTACTTAGAAAGATTGCAATCTTTTTTTTCTGTAATAACACTCATTGAGGAAGTACTGTGCATGCATATATTTTCCGGTCCTTTAAGAGGAAATACATGTAGCCTTCATTTACCCGCTTGTATTAAAATGATTACATATTGATAGTGTGTATAGGAGAGTTTACTGACGGGAATCCAGATTGTAATCACATGAAATGACTAGCAGATAAGAAAATATTCTGCAATGCCTGGTCTTTTTTGTGCTAAAGTATTTTCTATTGAATACTGTTATGTATATATTATTTTTCAGCGGTGCCTTGGTTCAGCTAGAGCAGTAACTGTATTAAAAGACCATTGTAGTTCAAGAAAAAGGCACTTTTTTGTATGTATCAAACCAACAACATTTGCAGCCATGGACATAAAATATGTTGGGGACATTTTTTGTTTGTTATATCTCTTCCGCAGAGCTGGATGAAGGGGATGTGTGTTTTGGCAGTGGAGGGAGCGGTAGGGAATGAGTGAAGGTATGGTCTTTTGGATAATTGGATACAATTAAAACTGACACCACACCTCTTCTCTGTTCCAGAAGCCGGTTCTTTGTTTCAGGAAATGCAAGCATATCTCTACAAAAATGTAAATGCCTTCTTACACAACTTCCACTTATGTAAAATTAATTGCCCCCGGCCCAACAGAGGCATCAACATGTATATTTATTCTAATAAAAAAATAGGTGTATAACTTTTTTTTCTGCTTAACTATGCTCTTAGTCAGGGTTTTCAAACAAATACTTTTTTCTTTGTACAATGGTCCTTTAACATGTTCAAATGTAGCTGATATATATATATATATATATATATATATATATATATATATATTATCAATTACATTTTTATAACCCAAAATTCCAAATGTTTTATTTATCAAAAGGGTACTTGTTTTGTATATATTACTTCTGTGCCAATTGCATTTAAAGTACAATTGACACTACCAGCCTGTGTTTTACACCAGGTAAAGGGTGTGGATTATGGATCATGAGAAAAATAAATTAATAAATAAAAAAAATATATATATATTGGTACTCAATACATAGATATAAATTATCCTTCATGCATTTCGATACACAGGGCTACTTGAAACTTCAGCATGTACACCCCTCTCCTATTACAACCTTGCGAGTTCTCGTTTGTCTTCTATTAAGACATTTGTCTATATCAAAGCAGCTTAAGCTAATATATTTCAGTACTGAAATACAATTGTGTCACTATTCTCCTGCTGGGTGCAATTCTGAGTTGTCTCTTACATTATACATTAGCGTAGCTAATCTTCTCTGAGAAGGATGCATGACCATTGTTACTTAACTTAAAAAAAGAAAGAAGTGTTGCACTTCACAAAGCACAAAGAACCAGAGTATTACACACTGAAGTTCGCAGACAACCAGGCCCTTATTAAATTCTCCAAACTGTAGTTACTGCAGCCCATAATTGGCCTCTTTTGGCTACCCGCAATCGATCTGCGGGTTACAGGCTGAAAACTCCTGCGGTTGATAAAAATGTCAAGTCCGACCCATCTAAACCTTTGATCTGTCAAGCCCTCAATCGTTAAAATCAAAAATCACTATTAAATCGGTACAATTCCTCAAGCCCGCAATTGGGGGGTTAAACACCTGTTTGTATCACTGTAAAAGCAAATTAAAAATCAAAACTGCCCTTTAAAAGACAGATATATTGATGAAAGATATTAGAACAAATTACACTACAGTCTGAAGCTTGCAAATCTGCAATAAAAAAATATTTTTTAGATTTTCCGTGTTATGTCGATCCAACCGATCAATGGGTTAATACATATCATTGAACTCGCATGGACTAGAATAGTAGATTTATTGATTTTTTTAGATTGCAACATTTCTAGATTGAAAACCCAATCGCAAATCGGACTTCTAAACACTAACTGATTATGGTTTAACCTCCATGTTTTACTGACGACATGATGACGGTCTCATTTACTATTGGCTGTTTCTAAATCAGTAGTTATGGGCTTGCTTAACTGATCATGATCATGCTCTGAAATGCTACTTACCAGTGCATGGTTTAAGGTTTTGGCTTTCGGCCATGTAGTTACGGGCTTGTTCAATTTAATCGATCTGTAACTGCTGTAAATTATAGAATTTAATAGGGGCCCAAATGTGTTATAGTGGGTGGAAAGGTGATGTATAAACTGTACTGTATAAACAATAAGGAAAGAAAATACTATTCTGAGTACATTTACATGTTTCAAGCAGGATAGACTTGCTTTCCCCAATGAACTTCTTCATACACATATTAGCCACAACCATTAAAGCCCTATAAGGTCCTTAAATCAACAGATATAGCTTTGTAAGAGTACTATATGTGCCCTCTTGAACAACATCAACAGGTAATTATGCATAGTAAGTATGGCTGGAAACGAAGGCTAGAATTAATTAACTGTGGAATTAGTTAAAAACTCTCTCAGTGCTGTATTTGATGAAACAAGACCTGCAGACTTGAGTAAGGTCGAGTTTCTGCAGCAGCCATGATTTCTGTCAGCTTTTACAGATGTCCCAGGGCAATAGCTTCTTATGGGGTTAAATGTGTATGAGTTTTGTTCAACTCCAATTTTGGGAATTTTTGGGTAGGTTTATTTGTTAAATGCTGACTGTTCGAAATAACAGATAGTGTTTTTCTGACACGCTAGGAACAGGCCTTTTTTTTTAAGTGTTAAACAGATCAACTGCATATTATTTTTGAATTAATGTTTTTTTTAAATTTGGATTATAAACTAAAGTGGTTTATGTTTAAAGGCAAATAAGTACTTTTTGTGTGTTTTTATTTTTCAAACTTAAAGGGTCAGTTACCTCACCAGAAGTGCACTTCATGGTGGAAAAGAGCAAGATTTTATGTTAAAATTATCTATTTTTTTCTTTAATTACACTTACAAGATTTAAAAATGAAAGTTTTAGGTCTGTTTATAAATACATTGACTAGTCCATGATTAATGACATCTGCAATCTGGTGCAGAGAATGATTTATATGTTTTTCTTGGCATTAAGAAATCCTACAGCCCAGCAGCTAACTCACAAGTAACTAAATTTAAAATATTCTAACACTCCTTCCTATGCACAGATGAGTTTATAAAGGGTTAACTGTAGTTTTCCTTTGCTCTCTGCACTGGAGCTTGCTGTTGGTCTGTCTGGCAGCTTGCCAGTGACACATGTAAACATACATATAATCAATAAATATCTCAGTGAAAAAAGTACGGATTTCAAAATGTAAAAACATTTTTACACATGCTGTTAACTTTACATTGGTGCGCCGCACATTGTATTGAATTAAGTGGCCCTTTAAACAGTGTATCGGTCAAGGTTCAGCCATGACCGACATTTTATTGTTCTACCTAGTGCCTGTGGTACAATTTAATTTAAAAAAATTGCAGTATTAATAAAAAAAAACACAACATTCTCAAAAATTAAATGTTTCAATGTAAATAATGTATATTCTAATACAACTGATGTGTATTGTTAAAGTAAAGTTTTTAAAAATACATGCTGCTATTTCTTTAATTGCTGGCCAATGAATACTATTATATACTAGCGACTTGCCCGTCAAAAATGACGGGTCAATACAATTTGAAGCCATGGCAATGCTGTTTGCCACACAATGTAAAGCTTTTTCTACTCTTCAGCGATCATTGCGAGTCTCTCCTCTTGTGTACTTTTGCACCTCTGAGCACCTTCGGCGCTCATCACAAAGACAGATATAAATATATATATATATATATTTTTTTTTTTTTTTGTTAACTAATAATTAATTAATTAGTTACTTAATACATCAATATATTTTACCTATTTCTAATTAATATATCCAACAATCAATAGCCTGAAGAGCTAACAATCTATTTTTATTTTCCTGCAGCATATAATGTACAGTTGGAGTGTTGCTGCCCTGTGCATTAGAAATAGGCTGCGTGCGCAAGGGCAAACAATTGGTTTAGTTGTGTAAAGCACCATTTTAGATTCTTAATGTTATTAGTTGCAAGTTAGTGTTGTAAACTTGCGTTGTTTGTCTATGTGTTAGTCGGCTCGCAAGCATTTTCCGGCATTTGTAATAGTGTATTTTGTACCTTGTACGTTCCTGTGTGAAAGTGTAATGCGGTTGGCGGTGTTTTGCGGGGACCCGGATTCGGGTAGCCTCCTTTTCATTTTTTTTTTTGGGGCCCTTTATTTTTTCGCTTAGGCGATTTTCGAGAGCCAAAACTCGTCCAAATCGACTTAAATTTGCGTTCCATCTCACTCCCAGATGACCTGGCTGTTCCCCCGTGCTGTGTGTGATGTTTTTGTTGTATTTTTATTTTTTGTGTTTTTTGGTTCGGCCGTTAATTTCGTATTTTTCATATCTCGTATTTTATTTTCTAAGTCCCGCATTTGTAACTTTTTTATTTCTAAGTCCTGCGTTGGTCAACTGCTTGCAGCCTAAGGCGATCCTGCGTTTACAAGTGTTTCGGGGCTAAGTCCCGCGTGTTTCATTGTCTTCACTGCTCGCATCGCAGGCAAAGAGCGCTCATCGGCTTTGTGCTGCGAGTTTTAGTGCCTTAACGGCTCGCCTTGCTACGCAAGGCTCACAAGCAACGAGCGCCTTTGGCACTCATCGCCTAAGTCGTATGCACCACGCAAAGCATGACGACGTCTCGAAGTTTGACAACTATTACATGTGATTAAAGTGAATGTTAGGCATTTCATTACATTATTTTAACATAGAACAATAGGTTTGACTGTGGATAAGAACCAAAAAGCCCCATCTGATCTGCCCTATCTACCTCCCAGTTCTGTTTAATTTAGCCTCAGGAAATCATTAAGCTTAAATTTTTAAACTGCCTCATCAACGAAGGCTGTTATCCTTATGTACTACTCTTTTATATTCAGGTCATTAAATATTTTCCTCATATGTTTTTTCTTTTATATAGTATAGTTGTAATGTTATTAATGTGGTACGCATTTCGTGAGCATTTTTAGGCTTTTGTAATAGTGTATCTTGTAGGTCGTAGTGTGATGTGTAAAGTGCTACGCGTTTTGCAGTATTTTGCATGGTCCGGGGTCGTATAGCCTCGTGTTAATTTTTTTCGGCACCCATTTTTTTCCTCGCTTAGGGGGTTAGGTGAAAATTGTCTAAATCGAGTTCAATTCGTGTTCCACCTCACTCACAGACGTCCTGTCTGTTGCCCCATGCTGTCTGTGATGTTTTTGTAATTTTTTGGGGTGTATTTAGTGTATTTTTCGTGTTTTTTATTTCCCGTCGTTTGGCCGCTAATCTCGTAAATGTCTGCGTCTCATTTCTTTTTTTTTCTAAGTCCCGCGTCTTGTATTTTTTTTTCTAAGTCCTGCGTCTCATATTTTAACAGCTCGCCTTGCTTCGCGAGTTTCGCAGCGATGAGCGCCTTCGCCGCTCATAGGCTAAGTGCTACGGTTTAACGGCTCGACTCGCTTTGCGAGGCTTGCAGCGATGAGTGCCTTCAGCGCTCATCGGCTAAGTTCTATGCGTTAATGGCTTGCCTCGCTTCACGAGGCTCGCAAGCGATGAGCACCTGCGGTGCTCATCGCCTAACTTGTACGCACCTTGCAAAGCGCAACAACGTCTCACAGTTTGACAACTATTAAATGTGATATTTTATTTTATTTTATTTTACATAACTAGCAAATGACTACTTGACCTCAACTGACCAATCAAAATGAATTAATCAAATGGTCATGTGCAAGAAGCTCTACAGTGAATGCTCATTACGTCAACTACCATATTGAAAAAATGGCTTATGCAATCAATAAAAAACTATGACACTGCCAACTTTATAACATATCTGTTAAGCCATTTATTTTACTACAAATGAGTAAAGTTTAGTATGAGAAAATCACAATTTCATCATTCAAAAATTCCAGAAAAGCCAACAGTGGATGGAATTTAATGCAAACTGGCGGGGAAAAAAATAAAAATTGTGTGCCAAATCCCCCCTATAATTCTACAATGCTGTATATCTCAGTAATGATTTACTATATATATATATATATATATATATATATATATATATATATATATATATATATAAACCCACTAGTACAGGTTTTAATGCTCTTTAAGATGAAATCAACATCATGTTGTGGTAATAGTGTCCCTTTAACTGTTATAACAGGACTATGCTGCAACAATATATATACATATTAACAGCCTTATTAAATTGTGATTTGGCCAATTGAATAGGGCTCTATATAAGCCCAGAGCATAATTTTTTTTACAGAAGTTTTCAGTTAGTGAACTTCTATGCAAAAGCATACTCACTAACTAAAAAGTTCTGAAAACAAATATGCTCTGTGCTTATATAGAGCCCTATTCAATTGCCAAATCGCAATTTAATAGGGCTGTAAGTAAAAATATAGTCTCTCGTTGAATGTTAGACATCTAACATTGCATGATGGATTATACTTTCTTAAATGTAAGAAATATATTTGTATCTATTTATCATTAAAATGTTTTAACTTTATTTTTCTGTCTGCTCCACAGTCTTCAGGAAAAGAATATACTACATGATTATACTACAAGCACAAATACCAAGAAATCAAGTAAGTATAAAGATTTACATAGTTACAAAGTAGCTGAGTTTAAAAAAAAGACTTTTAATCCGTCAAATTCAAAATTTTTAGATCTTCCCTGATTCATGTAATATGTTTGCTTAACTATTAATTGATCCAGAGGAAGGCAAACCCCCCCCCCCCCCCCCAAAACATTGAACTTGAAGTATTTTTTCATAACTTAGCCCCTCCATTCCCTTTATTAATTTTGTTGCCCTCCTCTGTACCTTTTCCAATTTAAGTTGCCCAGAATTTTACCACATATTCCAAATGAGGGCTTACTATGGATTTGTATAGGGGCAGAATTATATATGCTACCTTTGCATCTGTACCCTTGTTAATGCATGCTAATATGTTACTTGCCTTTGCAGATGGTGCTTGGCATTAAGCACTGTTACCTAGGTGGTTGTCCATTAGCACTCTGACATTTTTACTATCTCTGATATGCATAGATTTATTCAATTTAGTTTAAAAACTGCATGCTTATTATTTCCTACCAAAAGCATAACCTTACATGTAGTTGTGTTAAAACTCAACTGCCACTTAGATCTCAATATTTTTAAATTATGTAATTCCCTTTGGAGGGAATGTACACCAATTTCTTTTTTTAATTCTGCCACAAATGAGATTGTGTTGGGATCACTGTTCCCCAAAGGTTAGATTATTATTCATGATGACTAAATCTGAGACATTTCTAGTAGGTTCTTGTATAACTTGAGCCAGCTAATGATCTCTGAGTGTACTCACAAACCTGCTCCCCTTAGCTGAACTGGTGGACTCATCCAGTTTATTTCAGGGTAGTTAACATCTCTCATTATTAGAAGCTGACCATGCTTAGCTGTATTTCCAACTAGCGAATTGCCCGTCAAAAAATGACGGCAATGGAATTGTAAGGTAGCTAATGTTGTTTTGTGTGTACTACTGAAATATATAATACAAATGAATAAATGAATATACTTTACCTATTTTGAAGCATTGTTGAAGAGCTGCAATCTGTTTTGATGTTGCTGCAGCATTAGTGGTGTGGAGCTGCTGTGTAAGCGTGGTGAATTTGTGCAGTGTAATAGTGTGTGTGCGCGAGACGAAACCATTAGCGAAGTTGTGTAGTTCCGCATTGTTCTAAAATGCCGGCTAATGTGTGGTATGCGTCTGTAGTGGAATATCCGTAGGTGTTTTGTGGTGTTTTGCGTGTTTCTTGTGGTGTTTTGCGTGTTTAGAGTGCTGTAGCCTCGTTTTTGTTTTGTTAGATAATTTTTTAGTGTCTAAACTCTTTTATTATGAGTTAAATGAAGGTGTAACTTCATTTTTTGAGGTCCTGGATGCTCCCTCTTGCTGTAGGTAAGCTTTTTATGTATGTGTTGTGTGTATTTATTGTGTTTTTCATTTTTTCAGGTCCGCGAATTGCGGCCGATTTTTGCGAGTCCGTAATGTGTGTTAACGTGTCTCGTATGTTGTTTGCGTTGCGCCGTAAAGTTTGCGAGGGTTGCAGTTGCTTCGCGAGGGCCGCAGTTGATACACACACAATATACACACACATTATATATATACACACAATATACACACACATATATACACAAACAATACACACACACAATATACACACACATTATATATATATATACACACACACACACATTATACATACACACACACACAATATATACACACAATACACACACACATTATATACATACACATGGTGTTAATGATCAGTGTATAATTAGTTTATATGGCAGGTCTCAGTGATTGCACATGTTCCTCAGACCCCATTATCTCCCTGTCACTCACAGTCAGCTACCCAGGCCCGGCTCCTCCAGCTCTGAGGCCTGCTCCAGTCCGCGGATCCACGGTGTTTCCTGTTCCCCATGCCGGCCCTGCGCGGGGCATTGTGGGGAGGAGGTGGCTGCTCCATCCCAACAACTGGATTGCCGGGCCCCGGGATGGTGCGGCTACTGGCAGTGGCGGCGTCTGGCGGGTTCGGCTAGTGGCAGTGGCGGCATTGTGGGGAGGAGGTGGCTGCTCCATCCCAACAACTGGATTGCCGGGCCCCGGGATGGTGCGGCTACTGGCAGTGGCGGCGTCTGGCGGGTTCGGCTAGTGGCAGTGGCAGCGTCTGGCTCCCCCTCCGGAACCCGAACCGGGGCATTGTGGGGAGGAGGTGGCTGCTCCATCCCAACAACTGAGGCCCTTGCAGGCATCCCTCGCTACGCGAGGGCTGCGGGCAAGGGCTGCGGGCAAGGGCCTCAGTTGCTGGGATGGAGCGCCGAAGGCACTCCATCCCAGCAGCTTAGGCCCTTGCCCGCAGCCCTCGCTACGCGAGGGCCGCGGCTCGCTGCGTGAGCAGCGTCCCTCGCCTCGCAAGTGTGTATATTGTACGCTCACAATTATATATGTGATATGTAGCAATAATTGCTCTTCCTCACTTTTAATTACATTTGGGGGTTTATATCATACTCCTATCAATATACGATTGGGTCCTCCACTATTTAACTCAACCCACAAGGTTTCAACATTATCATATTTCTACCATAAATATCTACCCTGACTATAGACTTTAAATCAGCCTTAACATACAGACAAACCCTTCCTCCTCTTTTACCAGTGCCCCAAACTTTCCTAAAAAGGTTACATAGTAATTATGGTTGAAAAAAGACTTTCAGTCCATCCAGTTCAACCTTTTAAGGTCTCATCTGATCTGCAATATGTGGATTAATTATTAATTAATTAGTTGTTAATTAATTACTAATCAATTATTTTTTTTTTTTTAATTTGTTATCATTAATGAATCTAGAGGAAGGCAAACAGAAAAAACCCCCAAGTGAAACTTAGCCAATCATCTCAAAGGGAAAAAAAAGAATTCCTTCCTGACCCCAGATACTGGCGATCGGATTTCTCCCTAGATCAATACTCTCTCTCTAATTATCCAGGATAACCCTGAATTCCCTTTTTAACTAGAAATAAATCCAGTCCCCTTTAAAAGTTCTATCGAATTCGCTGTCACCACCTCCTCTGGTAGAGAATTCCACAGATTAACCACCCTTACTGTGAAGAACCCTTTTCTTTCTTTAAGGTGGAATCTTTATAGCCATCCAAATCAGTCCAGTCACGGGAATCCTCCCATCATATTTCAGTTAAGGTTATCAAATACAATTTCTCATATGCTGCTAATAATTATAGCTCTCCCACTTCTGTGGCAAGCTTCTAGTTTTATGAAGCACACACTTTAGGTTGCTATGACTCTGAAGGTTTCAAGTACTTGCCACTGTATTTGAGTTACTTACCATGACCTCCCTATTGACTATACTAACTCTCCCATTTTCTCCCCCATGAATAGTATTCATCTCTTGACCACTCTACACATTCTACCTTATTACTTCTATTTAGTCCCTCCCCACACCTATTAGTTTAAAAACTCCCCCATAATTTCTACCATTCTCTCCCCTATCGCACAAGCCCCGTATTCATTAAGGTGCAACCCATCGCTGCTATAAAGATTGTACCCAGAAAAGTCAGCCCAGCGCTTTAAAACCCCCAGCAATGCACTCCTTTCACATGCCCGCAAGGTAATGTTTAAGATCCTCCAAGCCCGGCCCCAACATTATGTGGGCCAAGAACTACGAGATGTGCACTCCGGCTTTGGCTGAGGCAGCGGCACAAGTGGTTAAATTGTTAAATTGACAATGTTCATTGGTTAATAGTCCTAGATAGGTCCTCTGGTCCTTCTCTCTATTTATTTCACCATTTGTTACTAGTATTCCCTTTAGTCTTGCAAGATCTCCATCCTGCAAAATTATTTATTTAAAGTGCTATAATGTCTGATTGTTAGCTCAAGGCCAGGACACTAAAATTATTTGTATTAGTATGTTCAGTGTATTGTTATATCAATAACCATGGGTGTAGGATCTGGTGGGGGGGGGGGGGGGGGGGACTAATCCTCCAAAGATTTTTTAATGTGTGTGATTATGTGTAGAGAAGCAGTTGTATGGTATTTTTTATACTATATGCCGTATCCCCCCCAGATTTTATTTGGCTCCTACACCCGTGTATAATATTACTATGTACTTACTGTGCCCTTGTAAATAGAGTTTCAGAATACGCTTGAGATTTAAAAATAAGAAATAAGTAAAAGAGACAATAAAAGTAGATAGGGTCAATTTTGTCCTGCTCTTGTGTCGATTAGACACTTATTTTAAATTTACCTTATACTTATTTACTGAATCATTAATACATCTTGGTTTCATATAAAATTTAAAAACTATGTACCGTTCTAAAAATATTCATCTTTATAGCAATAAAATGCAGTGTGTACATTTAACTCTTTCTTAAAGGGAGAAGGGGACATGTTAATGACAATATGGTAGGGGAGCTGCCTTGAGCAACAGCCTAGAGTTTACAATGCCTTTATCCAAAGCAATGAATGAACCTAGACAAAATGAATCATGATACAGTGAGTAGAGTAGCATTTGCAAAGTTATAGTTAACCATTGTACATTTGGGAAAAGAAGAACTGGTAGCAGAAGACAAAGAGTAAAATAATTATGATAGATTGTAACAACAATCTGAAATATATCTGCCAAAAAATATAAGGAAGCATTGTTTATAGATGCAGAAAAATAGACTCAAAGAAAAAATCACAGTGGAACCAAGTGGTCATTTGTTGCAATTATAAAGTCCTGACCACTATAGGCATCATTTAATTACAAGCACGCAGTTGCCTTCATACCGACCATAAGTCTGTGGCTCAGAAACTTGCAATAGTTACAGACCGATTTAATTGAACAAGCGCACAGCAACCTGGCCGAAGGCCTAAACCGTAAACCATGTAACCAAACGTAGCATTTCATGGCATGATCATGATCAATTAAGCAAGCCTGTAAGTAATGATTTACAAAAAAAGTCAATCCTAGTACTCGTAGAATTATTTTATAAATTTGTCATTTTGCGGGCTTGTGGAATTAATGCAATTAAATCACGATTTGGGATTTTAGCGATTGTAACATTTGCAGGCATGAAAGATCAAAGGCTTAGATGGGTCGGCGTTACAATTTTGACAACCGCAGGAATCTCAGCCTCTAGACCGCAAATAGATTGCGGTTAGCTAGAGTAGGCCAATTAAATATCAGTAACTTTTACAGGCTCCATTATGGGCTCCAGTAATTACAATTTGCTTAATTAAATAGGGGCCTATGTAAATAAACTGCTGGTGACTGGTCTCATTTTATGACCATATTCATTGTTTGATTTCATACTTTATAGAATAGTTACAATTGATTGCAAATAGTAACATAGTCGAAACCAAATCTGGTACCTTGTAATTGGGTAGTGATCCCTTGCTGTCATAGATTTGAAGGTCAGAATGAGGGCAAATGTCACATGGAGTGAGAGGCAAGGGGAGACATGAAGGGAGAGTATTATTACTTTTATTTGTAATGCGCCAACATAGAGAGTAGGAGATATGGGTGAGAGGGATGCATGGGGGGGGGGGGGGGGGGGGGGGGGTGAGAGGAATGGGGTAGGGAGGAAAGGAGAATGATGGAGACACATGGAAAGAGAGGCATGAGGGGAGAGGGGGGTGCATAGGGCAAGGGGGAGAGAGAGATGAAGAGAGAGGGAGAGAAAGAGGAGAAGCAAAAGAAAGTGAGAGGGATAGAATGAGAGGGGGAAGAGAGAGGGGGAGGAAGAGAGAGGAGAGAGGAGAAAAAGAAAGGGGGAGAGAGAGGGAGAGGGAAACGAGAGAGAGTGGGGGATAGGGAGAGAAAGAGAAAGCAGAGAGAGAGGGGAGAGAGAGGGGCAGGGAGAGAGAGAGAGAGGGGGAGAGAAAGTGAGGGGGGACAAGAAAGAGAGAGCGAAAGAGAGGGATATAATGAGAGGGGGAAGAGAGAGGGGGTTGGGAGAGAGAGGAGAGAGGAGAGAAGGAAAGGGGGGGGAGAGAGGGGGAGAGAGAAAGAGAGAGAAGGGATGGGAATAGGGAGAGAGACATTGAGAGAAAGGGAGAGAAAGAGGGGGAGGAAAAGAGAGAAACAGAGGGGAGATATAGAGAAGGGGGAGTGTGAGAGAGAAGGCGATGTATATATATATATATATATATATATATATATATATATTTGCACTGGAGGGGGCGGCAAACTCAGGGATATCTCTAGCTACGCCACTGATGCCCTGTGTATATTAGTTCCCTATTGGAAAGATAAAAAGGGATTAATCTCTGTTGCTTTTAACCAATATTTTAATATTTTAAGTGCCATTGACCTATGTTAAATTTTATAAAAAGATTTAGTTATTTTATCCAATCTCTTTTGGTGTTCAGGATTTTAATGACCTCTACACGAATGAGACTAGAAAAAACAAGTGAAACATCATAGTGATATCCTATTTTGCAGATACTCAGCTCTTGTTCTGTGCTATATCATAACCAAAGGGGAAAATGCAACATTGATATGATCTGAGAAAACTGCAGTGAATATGAATTCCATTAAAGCATATTTGCATATATTTCTTCTTTTGGGCCTGAAACTAGAATGAAAAACTGTGTTATCTTTAGTATCGCTGTCATGAGATCACATAGATTTCAGTGTTGCCTCTAAAAATTCAATGATTGTTCAGTGTCTTTTAACAAAAAAATGCCCTGCTGTCCTCTTATCAGTACATTTGCAGTGGTATGCTTTATATCTGCCTTTCATATCAGCATATTGAATTCTGTGCATTAGCTCATAGGATTCCTGTATAATGAAAACTACATATGTATGTTTGAAAACTTTGAGCCTGACTAAGAGCATATCTAAGTGAGCTGGATTATGAATGCATCTAATAGAGGAGAATCAGTAGTGTATGCAAAAAAATGTTTACATAAAAAAAATACCAAAGAAAGATTTAAACACTTTCCTTTAAGTTAGCAAAATATCTTCTAATTTCTGACAGTTGAAAAACATGGTGAACACCCTCTCCTAACCCAGGCTAAATGAGCATTAAAAATGTTTACCTGTTCTGGCCTCCGCTCCTTCTGGGTCTTGATGTGGAGCGCATGTGACGTCAGATGCGCGACACGTCATTAGCATATACCGGGTGCCGGCACCCGGTATATGCTAATGACGTGGCGAGCATGTGACGTCACATGCGCGCCACATCAAGACCTGGAAGGAGTGGAGGCCGGAGCAGGTAAGTGAGGGGAGAGGGGGTATTTAGAGGGGTAGTATGAGGGGGGGTTATAATGAGGGGGGGTTGAGGATGAGGAGGGGGTAGGGAAAGAGACACGGGGGGGTTAGAGAGACAAGGGGGGTAGAGAGACACAAGGGGGGTTAGAGAGACACGGGGGCTAGAGACACATGGGGGGGTAGAGAGACACAAGGGGGGGTAGAGAGACACGGGGGTAGAGTGACTCGAGTATAAGCCGAGGGGGGCCCTTTTTAGCCTTGAAAAAAGGGCTGAAAAACTCGGCATATACTCGAGTATATACGGTACTTGGCTCTGACAACTGCTAAAATCCTTGATTTTTTGTAAATATTGTGTGTACTCCATAGCACGTGCAAAAACATATTTATGCTTTCCCTCTCCCAGCTCACTCCTCGATTGACACCTTCCCTGCTCAAATCCTATACCCCTATTCCCATCACCCCAACTACATAACCACTGGGGTCCATTGAGACCACCATGGCAACTAAACTCTTAACCCGGTGCATCGAGTGTCCTTAAAGAACCCCTATTGCTCTTAGAAGTTAACCCTTTCCACGGGGTCCCGTTCGGAGCACAGCCCTTTCCTGCAAAATCCGAGCCTTGTCATTAACTGCAGGGCTTGTTTTTTTTTAAATTTGTTCTGTAAGTTTACTGGTGTGGAGCTTTTAATAGGTCTGTAGGGTAAGGGAAAAAAAAGCTCCCTCAGCAGATTTTATGGAGCAACGCTATTTGCGTTGCTCGGATAACATAGGGCTAATGGTTTATATTGAACATCTGTGATGGAATTACAATCATTCTGCCAAATGACTTGCCCAGGTCCTTCGAGGAACACATTTAAATAGAGATACACTGAAGGTACCTGGGGGAGGGATCCTTAACTATAGGCTATGGTCCACAGGCTATTCCAATCTCACAATCTCATACTCTTTATTATGCCTTTTGATATACTGATTTACTCACTGTACTTCCTAGGCCTTCTATCTTTATCATCTCCCAACTGTACACCGATGAATTCCTTGAATAATTTTCACTTCTGCCCTGAAGTTCACTAAGGCAGCAAAATGTTGTGTTGGGCCCTTTACTCCCCACCATAACATTGTAGTTACATAAGGGCATTGATCTCCCGCCATAAATGACTGAACCCTAACATGGAAATGAACAGTGAAAAAAATGATGTTTTATTGCAGATTTGCAAGCTTGAAACTGTTGTGTAATTAATTCTAATGTCTTTCATCGCTTTCCTCGTCTTTTAAAGTGCAGTATTGATTTTTATTTGCATTTAGAGTGCTATGAACAGGGGTTAAACCCCCTTGCGAGTCCTATCTGGAAATTTTATGATTTTCTTCTACATTTGCCATTTACGGGTGTGACAACATTTGCAAACTTGAGGAATTGTAGCAATTGAATAGCGATTTGCGATTGTAAGAGTTACGGGCTTGAAAGATCAAAGGCCTAGCTGGGTCGGAGTTACGATTTTGGCAACCACAGGGATCTTAAGCCTTTACCCCGCAGATCGTTTGGGGGTAGCTAAAAGCCACCAATTGAAAAGCAAATTAGTTTACAGGCTCCATTACGAGCTCCCGTAACTACGATTTGCTCAATTGAACAGGGGCCAAAGGGTAGTAAAGAAAAGTTACGCAAAACCTTCCTCTACTTTCACATCACCTGCCTGTGTTTAGTGTCCTCGTCAATGCTTCAATTTTTATAAACTGTTTTGCACACTGAAGTACACTTTTACCTATGTTATCATATAGTTGCAATAACCAAGAGAACAATGTTTTTTTCTGACCTTTGTTTAGACATCTTGGTTATTTCAGTCATGTCATATTGCGCAGTGTCTGACTTCCTCTATCTCTATGTCATTGTTGTGTGAATATCTTGTTTTTCCATCAGCATAATCCTTTACATCTATGTAGTTTTCTTTGTCTCACAACCTACAGGAGAGTACTTCTGCCATTTTTAGTAGGAAACACTTTCATTCTGAAATGCTTCACCATCTGATAACCCTAACTCCAATTCTTTCTTACCCTTTGAATGCAGCAGATGATGTTAACCCTCAACTTAAATTGTTATGTGTTTCCATCATCCCTTTCCTCACAGATGTATTATTTAATGGTTAGCTCTGTTTTTGCTTATGCTCACTGCACAGGAGCTGTTGCTGTGAGTCTGGGGGCTTGCCAGTGACTCATGTAAACATAGATTTCATTTATTAATTTCTCTGTGAAAAATGCATGTATTTCAAAAAGACAAACAGTATTTCAAGAGGCTTTTAGGATATGTTTACTGTGGAGTGCTAAAAGGTGGGTTGAATAAAATGGCCCTTTAAATATACTGCCCACATAACTTATAATAACAAAATTAAGAGAAAGTCAATTAACAATTTTCACCTCATCATACTAGTTTCAATGATCAGCTAGGAGAAGATACAAATGTGAGACCCAGCTCACAGCTCCAAAGTCTTGCTTAAATGTATGTGAAGGATTCAACCATACACATTCTTTCAACTGGCTCAATAAACACAGCTGGTTAATGTAAATAAATATTTTAATTAGCTTTTGTTAGACAGCATCCAGAAAAATATGACACCAATGAATGTCTCAATCACATGTAAAAAGCCCCGGCACAGCCAACATCTGATTCCCAGCAGACCCACAAAAACATCCAAACATGACCAGTCCCGGTGAGACTCTGCTTGTTTTCCCTTCTGCTGTTATTTCTAGCTATATAATAAAATAACTGTTTCTGATTTGCTGTTATAATGCCTTTTCTCATGTTTTTTCTTTTTCCTGCTATCAGCTTCACTCATTACAATTGTTTTTATAACATTACAGATTATAACACTACCATGAACAGAAATATAGTGCTCAAACAATAATACGGGAGCTTCTAAGACACACAATCTAAATAGGGACTCAGAGGGAACAAATGTCTCTGCCTTCTACAACTATAGGTGGATGTATGTTCTATTTCACAAATTACTGAATCTTTCTATACCCCCCACCATTTCTCTGATCCAGACAGATGCTTTCTCTTTGCGCATTTAAAAGCAGGAGTTCACCTTCTGTAATGCCTATGCTCCACACTCTGTCAGTCCCTTTTCTACATATGTCTTAGTGGAATACTCAATAATATTAACAGTTGTTCTGTCATTCCGTATTAAATATCACTTCTAACACTTCACCCAATAAGAATCCTATGGTATTCCTCAAAATTCACTTCAAGTCATGGAGCCTCCAGAGACTTATGGACACCAGACCATGACACACTCATTAGGATACATCATCACTACCTAACAGGTATATATATACCTTTTGCATGTTGCCATCATCCATGGCATTGCAATATTAGAGTAAACCGGATACTTTCCCACCTAACTGCATACCAGACTGGCCAAGGACGTGCATGTTAGGCCTATGCATGTAACCATAAAGCTTATGCTAATGGTCCATCACTTTTCTGGCAAAAAGTGAAAGCTATTTTAAGAGGGAATATCATATTGTATAAAGCTCATCATTGCATGCAAGCAAAAACCAAGCTCCTTTTAATTAGTAACTTTTATTCATTAGTATCTTAACTGACTTTTTATTCTGTTTATTTTTTGTTTGAGCAATCACCTCAAAATCCTTTAGTGATTACCAAATAACCAATCTGGTTTATGAGATAGACATACAAGATATATTTATACTCAAACTAAAATATACCTTGAGCTACTCTTTTAGAGTGGCCAACAAACTAGGTACATTTCTGGGACATGTAATCAGAAAGCAATGGAAAATTACGAAATCCCCTCTTATCTGAACACAAAAGGCTGTTATGATGGCCAATAGCTGAATGATCAAATAGTCATTCACTGAATTCTACCACAAGTTGGACAGTGTTGAACCTACTCATCTGTCTAATCTCCCTTAATTGTATCAACTTATCACAGAGAACCAAAGGAAAAAAACAATCCCTGAGAAAGTAATTGTACTTATGAATAAAAAGTTGCCCAAGGGAAAAATGACATAGCTGTGAAGTTTACTTCCCCTTCTGGATCGCTACCTTACTGTGGTGTCGGGGCTTCTGTACTTCAAAGAAACTGTGAGCTATACCATGTAAGGTTACCAAGGATTGGTAGGTCATAGCAGAGAGGTCAGGCAAATCACAGTCCACTGGAGAAGCAACTGGCAACCCACTCCAGTATCTTTGCCACGAAAACCTTATGGATAAGCATAACCAGACACAAGATATGCCTGGCGTGCTGCGGTCCATAGAGTCAGGACACGACTGAACGACTAAACAAGTAGTAGTTTCCTAGGAGATTTCTAGGATACCAAATATTTTATAACTCATCTTAATCTTCTATACAATTTCATTATTTCTGCTCACCAAATATATGATCCCTTTGATTTAGCAAGAGTGATGGTGCATCTGAGGAGGTGATGGGACCTAACATTTCTCACCTTGCATCAGCCAGTCTTGCTTCTTAATCTTGACCACAAAGGATTTCACAGGAGCAGAGACCATTGTTCCAGGCTGCCACATTGTAACTGCTCTAATAATAAATATTGTATTGTATTCTGAAATCTAGAGATCTCCTCCTCTAAATAATTTAAAATAGTATATGGGATCTTGGCTCCCTTAAAGGCATAGCCAACTTTCCTGGGTTATTAGATGTTTCCACTCTTTATGAAAAAAAACATCATTTATGTATGTAGCACATTTCATAAAACATTTTATTTTTATTAATATCTAAAAATCCCTCTAATGATTAGGTTGAGATCCTTAGGGGTGTCTACACAAGCCACTGATCCCCACCCAATCAGCATGCAGCATTAGGGGAGCAATTTTTAACTAATTACACACGTAGGGTTTAATAATAATGAAGTCACTGCTGGGATGTGCTTCCTGCTGCAGTCTGCTCTCTGTCTGTGCTGCCCGCGCCCTTCCCCACAGACATACTACATGTACCAGGCTGCTTTGCAGCACAAACAGGAACCACAGAGGTTTATTGAAATGTTTCAGCTGCAATGCTTTCTCCTGATTGGCCAAACATAATTTTTGAATTTTATTCTAATTTAGCCTGGGTTTGGAGGGGATGTTAACCCCAATTTTCAACTGTCAGACATTATAAGACATTTCGCTAACTTCAGGGTAAGTGTTTTTTCATGCAAAACAAATGTTTTCATCCACTATTAATTCTCCTCTATCAGATGCATTCATAATCCAGCAAACTTAGATATGCCTTTAAGCTACATTTATTACCAATGAAGTTACATGGATTTTCTATTGGCCAACTGTGTCAAATGAAAAGATGTTTAAAAAAAATATTGTCACGGCTAAAAAAAATATCCGTGGTAAGGATAGTTAGCACAGAAAAGTTCAACTGCCAGTGCACAAAGCCAGATAAAAATCAGACACATTTTTAATAATTTTTCTATCCATGTGGCTCAAAGTAAAGCAAAGTATGTCTTCATTATTTTGACATATTTGTATATGTTACAGTACATATGACTATATTTTTTCTAACTGTGACAGTTGATGAAATGGAGGGAAGAATAAACAAAGCATTGTACAATATATGCTTAATGGCAATTCATTGAGGCAACATCATTGGAAATGAACATTAATAAACAATGCAACAAACCTGTAGGATGCTTGATTTTAGCATCAGAAAAAGAAAGGTACTAGTTATATTTTATAGTTCTCTAGTCAGATATCACCCACACTACTCTATCCAGTTTTTCCAGTACAAATCTCCAAAAGAATATTAACAAACAAGAAACAACTCAATGGAGGATAACTAAAATGCATGTTCTAAAAATATATATTTTTTAAGCAAATACTTCTACTTTGATGTGTCTACCTTATGAAGAGGGGTCATGGTAGAAACCTTCAAATGTATCAAAGGACTTAATAAAGTTCAGGTGGGGAGCATCTTCCAGAAGAACGCAATAATAAGATGCGATGACCAGACTATTGGGGCCTTGGTGAAGGTGCTCATCGTGAGGCTCGTATGTGACTGGCTTGAGGGGGGAGAAGCTTAAAACGGCTTTGGAGTTACAGGCTTCAAAAAAATTAGGGCTTTAACTGCCTCCAATTTTTAAAAGCCCAGAACGCGGAAGCCGTCGGAAGCCCGTTAAAAGATTAATTAAAAAATTATTTAAAAAATTAACTTACAACCTCACACACAGGACAGGGGGAGAGGCAGGGAGCCGTTAAGTGAGGTTTGAAAACGGCTAAGCGAGAAAAAAATGGCGTCCGTAATTTTTTTTCAAGACAGTAAATCAGAAACACATTTCGGCCTTTGGGAAAATTAACAATTGCCCAAGCCCACAAATGGTTTCACACTCGTAAATGCAAACAGGAGCACAGAGTAGGGAGAAGGGGGAGAAAGACCCCAGGGAGGGAGAGGCGGGGGGGAAGACACCGGGGCTGGATGAGGGGAGGAGAGGGTGTAAAGAGACACAGGGGAGGGAGCGGGTGGAAAGATACACAGGGGAGCGAGTGAGGGAAAGAGACACAGAGGTGAGAAAGGGAGGAAAAGAGGCACAGGGAAGGGAGATAAGGGGGGGGGGGGTTTACAGGAGGGGGGTCAAAGAGACATGGGAGGGAGAAAATGGGATAGGCCCGAAAGTTGCGGGTTGGCCGACGCCTGCAATGAGCGGCGAAGATGCTTATTGCGGGGCTTGCGATGAAAGTCAAAGGTGCTCATCGCGAGGCCCACAAGTGGGGAGAGCCTCGCCTTATGTGGCAAACAGCATTGCCAGGCTTCAAATTTTATTGCTGTCATTTTTGACAGGCAAGTTGCTAGTATATAAAAATACTCCAAGTGGACACAGCACCAAGATAGTAATACTACACAATACTATATCAGGATAGTAATTATACATATTAATACTGCACCAAGATATTTATATATCAGGTAATACCATCATAATACCTAAATGTAAAGTGTGAATACCTAAACTAATAAGAGACATGTTTGGATTACTTTTTAGAAGCATGCCATTTTCCATGGTTTGAAGTATTTGTTTATATGAGGTTCAAGCTCATGTAATATGTTTGTGAATTTCAGACTGTGTTATATAGTATTGTATAAGTGTGTTAAGATGTTTCCATGTGTTTAGACTCTGTATGTTACAGTTATGGCCAGTCCACCAGGAGCTAACTGGCAGTTGGAATGAAGCAATGTAATCCGTTACTGTCAAGTAAAGAATCATTCATTAAAGTTTGCTCTGCTGGATGGTACATAACAAAGTGTCTCTATCATTTTAGTTTATTATTTTGCCAAGCCTGCTCTTTGTCTGCTGTGTCTGCTAGATCCTACTCTGAAGATATTTACATATGTTCCTGGTCCTGTGTTCCTGATGTCCTGAGCCAGTTCCTGGCCTGGAGAAACCAGCGTTGAATGCTGAGATTACCAGAACTCTGAGAACACTGGAGAGTTCCTGTAACAGTAAGCAGGAGGGTTTGGAGATGAACCTGATGTCCCTCACCCCAGGGTTGTGACATGAGAATTTGTGACTGAAGGTTAAAAGTGTTAGTTATGCATCAAAAAGAGACACTGGTAGATAGTAAAGAACCATATTAGGGTTTACTTATTTGGATAAACAACAAACATATATAACATATTACATAACCCACTGAAACCCACCTGTCAGTTACAGAGCACCTTGTAACATTCTAAATTAGTTTAATTATACAATAAAATTAATGAAAACACTTATAGCCCCCATAATATTGTACACTATAAAGACCAATAAACAATAATTTTTATTAATATTAAGGCAAATAACAACGAATACAACTTAGATTAAAAGTAGCTATCCTATGGAAGCCACCTTCGTCCACCTGCAGGGGGATAGCGCAACAGGAGTTTTGCTGATTATACCGGAGGAGACCAATATGGTTCTCTAAGGGATCACGGTAGACACTACCCATATAATCAATCTCACTGATAGAGTCAGTACTAATGAACAAAAAAGTTTACTAATCAAGGGTCTATCATTTGCACCCTCAAATGCTTTTCAGCTTTTTGAAATAGTTAAAGATCTCCATGTATTCGCTACGGAACTAGTCATTTACAAACACTTTAACAAAACCCCAGAGGATTTGCATGAATTGGAACAGGAAATATATAATCTTTTCCTACAGATGTTACAAGAAAATGAACTAGGGAGTGAGACCAACACTAAGTGGATCGAAAATATCAAGATCAAATCCAAGTTTAGTCCACCTATTGCCTTATATCCAAGAGTGGAATTATATGTACAAATGGTAGTGTCAGATCTATTGAAACTACAGGCTCCAAAAGGGTTGAATATAACCAGAAAGGAAAAACAAGCCCTGTTTGAGATGACTAAATGGGAGGACACGATTATTAAACCCTCAGATAAGGGGGGTAATATTGTGTTGTGGGGAACGGAGGAATATGTTGAGGAGGCCAAAAGGCAGTTGGAAGATCCTGAGTGCTATAGAAGGCTAATAGTAGATCCCATTGCAAATTATCTCAGGCTATATAATCAATTAATAGAAGACGCAAAAGCAAATGACATCATAAGTAATAAGGAATATGATTTCCTCAGAGTAGTAGACCCAAAGATAGCAACATACTATGTGCTGCCAAAAATACATAAAAGCCTGACCAAACCACCAGGATGCCCAATAATATCAGGCATAGGTAGCCTAAGTGAACAGGCGAGCATATACTTGGATATTAGACTACGTGGATGTGTCACAAGTCTCCCATCACATCTACGTGATACAGTGGATGTTTTAGGTAAGATTGAGGGGGTACAGGTAGAAAAAACAACTCTTCTAATAACATGTGATGTAGAGTCCCAGTACACCTCAATCGTGCATGAGGCTGGTTGTGAAACAGTCAGATATTTCCTGGACATGGAGTCCAGAGAGAATAAAGAAAAGAACAACTTTATAATAGATCTTCTGATGTTTATACTTACTCACAACTACTTTGTATTTGACAACAGGTACTACTAACAGAAGCGAGGGACTGCGATGAACATGATCAATTAAGCAAGCCTGTAACCTCCCATTTCAAATCAGCCAAAAGAAAATGAGATTCAATCAATTAGTTTCTGGGGTCCGCAAATACTGTTCGATATAACCCTGAAATGAAACATAAAAATACATTTTATTTACTGACGATTTGCGAGCTTGAGACTGTTGTGCAATTAATTCTAATGTCTATCATCACTTTGCCTGTTATTTCCCAGTGCAGTATTGATTTTTTATTTGCATTTACAGTGCTACGAACAGGTGTTTAAGCCCCTTGCGGGTCCTCTCTAGCACTCGTAGGATTTTCTCTTTCATTCAACATTTACGGATGTGAAACCATTTGCGGGCTTGGGGAATTGGAGCAATTGAATAGCGATTTGTCATTTTAGCCATCGTAACTCTTGCAAAAGTGGAAGATCAAAGGCTTCGGGAGGTTGTAAGCTCCGGGTTTAACCATCGCAATATTTTCAAGGCCGTAACCCGTAACCTGTTTGGAGACCGCAAAAAGATGCCAATTGAATGGCAAATAAACTTGCGGCCTCACTTACGGGCTACAGTAACATGTGATAGCTCAATTGAATTGGGCTCTATGTTTCTAACAAGAGTGATAGGAACATAAAAAGGGAACGAATACAGATTAAATATATCACACAAATATCTTGCAACAGAGGAAAAATTGCCATCAAATCCAAATTATTGCTTAAATAATGGTAAATCATGAAGACAATACTACAAAATATGTGTCTTCAGTTATTGTATGTGCCGACCTATAAGATGCACTGACACAGCAAACTTTTGTAATGAAAAAATCAGGAATAATCTTTCTTTGGAAATGTCAAACTACATATGTATATATATATATATATATATATATATATATATATATATATATATATATACATACAGTGGAACCTTAATCTGTACCTGACGGCAGGTGGGGTAACAAAAACTTTGAGTACTAAACAAGCATTTCGCATATCGATCAATGTAAATCGAAATAATCCATTCTGAACCCCCGAAATTTCACATTTTAGTTTGAACTGACGGTGTTGGTTTTTGATACAAAACCTTAAAACCAATCAGTCATAAATAAAAAGCAATAATTAAATCAAATAAAAATAATTAAATAATAATTTAAATTCACTTTAACTGTACTGAGAGGACTTCAAGGCCCAATGGGATGGTTGTGATGTAGAGGAGGAGAGAGGTTATTGCTTGGAACACTGGTTCTCACAGGCACAGGCTACACTTTGGTTCTTACAGGCACAGGCTGCAGTTTGATTCTTATAGGAACAACCTGCACTTTGGTTCTTATAGGCACATGCTGCACTTTGGTTCATATAGGCACAGGCTACACTTTGGTTCTTATAGGCACAGGCTGCATTTTGGTCCTTATAGGCATGGCTGCACTTTAATTCTTATAGGCACAGACTGCACTTTGATTCATGTAGGCACAGGCTGCTCTTGTAGGCATATTCGCTCTTGTAGGCACTAGCTACACTACGCCGCAGTACTTTCTTTAACTTACTAGTCTGACAGGATGTGGGGTGGATAAGCAAGCTTTAAATTCCAAACCACGTTGAGTACTGAAATCGACGAGTTCTGAGGTAGTCGAGTACCGAGGGTCCACTTAAACCTTATCTCTTTTCCTTCATTATGTTACATTTATTACTTATGCCATATGCATTTTAACTAAGTTTATTTAACTTGTGTTTCACTCACCCTGTACATGTATAATATTCAGATATTCATTCCTTCCATCTGTGCGCATGGCAATCCTATCCATACCAATTCAATAACAATATCAATTCCATCTGTCCTACAGCCTTGTTATCAGCAAGGTTTCTTACAACCCATCTCACATCACTCTACAAGATGTCTGACTCCAGCTCATTGGACACATTATTTTGGTTATCATTGATGATAGTATCCTCCAGTATAGATCAGTATATTCCTGCAACCTCTTCTTTATCTGATGTTATCCACTTTGGCATGAAAGTTTTTTTTGAGATCCACAAGTTTCTTGAAGAGATCTCTTCACTCACACATTCTGTTATCTTCTTTGATGTCCTTACATAGCTCATTGTAGAATGTCTCCTGGTCTCTTCTTGCTATACTCTGAAATTCTTTATTCAGTTAGTCAAATATTTTCCTTTCTCCACTACCTTTTGCTTTCCTTTTTTCCTGGACTACTTTCAAAGCCTCATCAGACAGCATATTAGTTTTCTTTCTTTTGGGGATATTCTTTGTGGCTGTTTTCTGGACAATGTCACAAACTTATATCCAAGTTCTCCAGATATTCTATCTACCATGTGTAGGACCTTAAATCTATTCTTTAATCCACTGCATATTCACTGCGGATAATATTTATTTTGTATCTGCTTGGTCTGATGATTTTCCCTCTTTTCTTCAGATTATTTCTTGGCAATATGAAACTTATTATCCTTGCCACAGTCTGTTCCAAGTCTTTTTATTGCTGGAGCTCTTTTATCTTTCCCTAAAAAGTATATAGTCAATCTAATTTTTATCTTGTATGCCTGGTGACAGGTAGAGTGAACTCTGATGCTAACGGAAGAGTGTATTTACTATGATCAGAGGGTTATCTTGACAGAGTTCTACTAATATCTAACCTGCTTCATTTTTTACTCCAAGCCAAACTTTCCTGTTATTCCAGTTACCTTTTGATTCTCTACTTTAGCATTCCAATCTCGTATGATGAGACTAACATCTTTTCTTACTTTTATATCTATGAGGAATTGAATATGCTCATAAAACTATACAAATTCTACCTCTTCAGCATTGATGGCACGTTAGTGGTCTTTTAAGCCTAGAGTATGAGGTATGGCTGCTACAGTAGTAATGGTACCACTTCCACTAATGTTTTGCCCTAAAAAAACTAACTTCTGAAAGATTGACGGTGCGGCTAATTATTTATTATTAATGATAACCAGTTGTGTAGCCTGTTGAAGTAGCTATTATTTTTCAAGATTAGCTTTATACTACTATTAGCTCTTTGTTACTTATATTGTTCTTTTGCCATTGCAAAGCAATTAGACACTTAGGGCCCTATTAAATTATCCCTCGTAGTTCTCTCGATGCTCGCAAAAGGCAGTTTTCCTGCTGTTTGCGAGTACCGAATCTCTCGCAGCCTGCTTTGCGATATGACTGCGAGAAAATTGCCGAGAATAGGTTTCGAGAGAGCTACATAGACTTAAATCTACGCATGATTCTCGCATATCGTAAGAATCCCTACGTGCACAAAAAGTGCACGCAAGGGATCCGAAAGCCTCTACGTGCTGCCTCGGAACAGCCCGAGACAGCAGTGTGAGGCTCCCCCCTGCACCCTATACACATCCCCATGCTGCAGGGGTCTCTATCAGGACCCCTGCAGCACCCCCACATTAACCCCTTGCAGCGGGGGTCCCCGATCTGCATAGATCATGCCCCCCGCTGCATTTAAAACTTTTAAATTACCCGCCGCGGCTCCTTAAAGGGGCCGCGGCACACTATTACCCAATCCCGGCCGCAGCACCTAAAATTAACCCCCCTCTATGCTGGGGGTCCCCATCGGGACCCCCGAAGTGTCCCCACATAAACCCATTGCAGGGGGGGGGGGCCGATCTGCATAGATCAGGCCCCCCGCTGCATTTAAAACTTTTAAATTACCCGCTGCGGCTCCTTAAAGGGGCCGCGGCACACTATTACCCAATCCCGGCCGCGGCACCTAAAATTAACCCCCCTCTATGCTGGGGGTCCCCATCGGGACCCCCGAAGTGTCCTCACATAAACCCATTGCAGGGGGGGGGCCCGATCTGCATAGATCAGGCCCCCCGCTGCATTTAAAACTTTTAAATTACCCGCCGCGGCTCCTTAAAGGGGCCGCGGCACACTATTACCCAATCCCGGCCGCGGCACCTAAAATTAACCCCCCTCTATGCTGGGGGTCCCCATCGGGACCCCCGAAGTGATCCCATATAAACCCCCTGCAGCGGGGCCCCCGATCGGCACCGATCGTGACCCTGCTGCAATTCAATTTAAAATTTCCCGCCTCGCGGGTCCTTAAAGGACCGTAAAGGTCCTGAAAGGACTCGCACTAAAAATATTAACCCCAGGCAACTATAATTACCCCATTAAGTCATGGTGGTCAATACAGACCACAATAAGGCCTTAATTAACCCATTAAGTCATGGTGGTCAATACAGACCACCATAAGGCCTTAATTAACCTATTAACTCATGGTGGTCAATACAGACCACCATAAGGCCTTAATTAATATTATTAACTCATGGTGGTCAATACAGACAACCATAAGGCCTTAATTAACCTATTAACTCATGGTGGTCAATACAGACCACCATAAGGCCTTAATTAACCTATTAACTCATGGTGGTCAATACAGACCACCATAAGGCCTTAATTAACCTATTAACTCATGGTGGTCAATACAGACCACCATAAGGCCTTAAATAACCCATTAAGTCATGGTGGTCAATACAGACCACCATAAGGCTCTATTTAACCCATTAACTCATGGTGGTCAATCCAGACCACCATAAGGCTCTATTTAACCCCATCAGTCCCATAAGGGTATATTATTACCATTATGGACCTGTTACAACCCAACATTAACCACATAAGTGCCATGATGGTCCTCAAGGACCATCATGACACTAACTACAAACACTACACTATAACCCACAATAAACCATTTAATCTAAACTAACCCCCCTCTACACTAATCTATTAACACTTACACTACCTACCTACACTACCTACCCCCTAATAAACCTCCCCAACACTCTAATTACAAAAAAAAAAAAAAACTACAGTACAGAAAAAAAAACTACAGTACAGGAAAAAAAAACCTACAGTACAGAAAAAAAAAAAAAACATTACAACCCCACTCCCCACTACAGAAAATAAAAAAATTACACACCTGAAAATGAAAGACAGATAAACACAATACAATACATACATATAATACATTACACACATTACATACAATACATGATATTACATACATGACATTACATACATTACATATAATATATTACATATAATATATTACACATAATACATTACATACAATACATGACATTACATACATTACATATAATATATTACATATAATATATTACACATAATACATTACATACAATACATGACATTACATACATTACATATAATATATTACATATAATATATTACACATAATACATTACATACAATACATGACATTACATACATTACATATAATATATTACATATAATCCAAATCAAATACCCCCTATCTATCTAACATACAATCTATTTAATTTAAAATAAATCCTAACTATATCAAATACATCCCCCTATATATCTAATATACAATAAATCCTAACTACATACACAGACCCTTATTCTAAACTAAAATAAAATAATTAAGACCACTTACCTTTAAGATGTTGCTTCAGATAACTAACCTAGGGGTCAAACAAAACAAAATAATTAGTACAAAACATTAACATGAAATAAATAAACATTATATACATTCTAAATATTCAACTCACCTTTCCATCATGTCCCGTCATTGTTTAGCTCTTCTGGCGCGTCCCTGTTAAAAAAAAACACAATACATTAATACATTAATACAATATAGAAACAATAAATAAAATAAACATATAAACATTGAAATATACATTTAACTTACCTCCCCGCGATGTCTTCTTCAGCCCCGGCTGGGCCGCGGAACCATCCGCGCTCTAAAAATAAAAAATAAAAAAAATAACGGCAGACCTCCCCGACGCTAATGAGCCTCCCGGAGTCCTTTCCGGGAGGAAATTGGCATTGGCGGCTTGTGATTGGCAGAAAAAGCTGTCAGCCAATTAAAAGTCGGCAATGTAGGAGCCAATCAGGATGCGCAGATGTCTTCTACCAATCATTTCGTGGGGGTGTATCCCATAGTGATTGGCTGAAGGCATCTGAGCCTTGTGATTGGTTCCCATAATGATAGACAAGTGTTTTAGCCAATCAGGGTGGGATATTGGGGTGTATCCCATCCTGATTGGCTCACACATTGACGACTTTTAATTGGCTGAAATTGATAGACAGCTTTTTCAGCCAATCACAAGCCGCCAATGCCAATTTCCTCCCGGAAAGGACTCCGGGAGGCTCATTAGCGTCGGGGAGGTCTGCCAGTGCAGACCTCCGTTAGTTTTTTTTTTTTTTTGAGCGCGGATGGTTCCGCGGCCCAGCCTGGGCTGAAGGAGAGAAGGCCGGGGACATCGCGGGGAGGTAAGTTAAATGTATATTTCGATGTTTATATGTTTATTTTATTTATTGTTTCTATATTGTATTAATGTATTAATGTATTGTGTTTTTTTTTAACAGGGCCGCGCCGGAAGAGCTAAACAATGACTGGACATGATGGAAAGGTGAGTCTATTTAAGCACATAGCATATTTTATTTACAGAAGTTTTCAGTGAGTGAAGACCTTGCTTTTGGATAGAAGTTCACTAACTAAAAACTTATGTAAATAAAATATGCTGTGTGCTTATATAGAGCCCTTTTAAATTTACTGAATCACAATTTAATAAGGCTGTATATGTAATATATTATATGTAATATATTATATGTAATGTCATGTATTGCATGTAATGTATGTAATGTATTATATGAAACTTTGCAGTACGTAGGATTTAAGTAGAAGCCTCTTATTTACGAGGCTGGAATTTAATAGGGCCCTTAGTCTGGTGATTGTGAAATGACAGGTGAAGGTTTGAATCCTAATACAACCTTATTTATTCATATATTTTTAAATAGGAATTATGTAGCAGCTATAAGATCTCACAGGGCATAACATATACAACATTGTTCATTGATTTGCAGGAATCTCTCTTTTATGTTATTAGGAAAAGCTAAGGGGCTCAAAGGCACCAGAGTGAAATCTACCTGGTAGAAGCAATTAATACCATAGAATATCAGCCTTGGTAGAAGCATATCAAAGCCATTGTGATGCTTAGTGCATCGTCTTCTTTTTTGAGACAGGCATTAAGAGAAAAAGAGGGAGAGAGAGGCAGAGATAGCAAAAAGTTAAATAGAGAGAGAAAGCGGAGCAGAGAGCAAAATAGAACAGAGAAAAGAAGTAATACAGAGATAAGTAAGGAATATGAAAAGAGAGGTAAGCTTAGGGCTGCATTTACCTTTTTTGGAGCTCCCAGGCAGTGAAGTGGAAGAGCAACTGACAGAGCATGTGTAAAGTGTGCAAGTGCATACTCAACTTATGCACACCCTAATTGTTACCTTATCTCTCTCAGCTAAATTCAACAGCTAAATTCACACATCACAGACACTTCCCCATAACACTGAGCCATTTTTACAATATAGCTATTTAGCTATACATACTTTATGACAATTTTTTTAATTTTTTTATTTAACATACAAATACAACTCTATGATTGTCAATAAACAAAAAAAATGTACAACCAAAATATTTAATATTACATGATATTAAATAACCCACAATAGGCTCTATTCATTTTAGAAATAAGAAAACTTACACAAAGTGGATATACAGTATTTAGCCACACACAATTGCACACAAATACAGTGACATACAAACTACTTTACATGATGTAGAATAGATTGTCTAACTATATGTGACCTGCTCTGCTCCCACAAATAATACGTAAGTATTAGATTTACTCTTATCCCTATTTGAGAAATGATGTGTCAATCAATGATTTAGCAACTGATTAAAACAGCTGCTAATCATTTGTCCCATTATTGTGATTACCTCATATATGCTGAAGTAGGAATAACCTTGAAACCTAACCTGCTCACAGTGAAGTTTGGAGTTTGGCACACTTGTGAGCTACAATATCAATATATACTTAATGAACAAAGGTAGATTAAATGTACATTAAAAAGACGAAGATCATGTCAAACAGCAATCTAACTTCCTGGCAAATAGACGGGGAAGAAGTGGAGGCAGTGACTTTATTTTCCTTGGATCCAAGATCTCTGCAGATGGTGACTGTAGTTATGAAATTAAAAGATGTTTGATTCTGGCGAGGAAAGCTATGGCAGGCTTAGACAAGCTAGTAATAAGTAAAGATATTAAACTATTAACAAAGGTCTGCATAGTTTAAATTATGGTATTTCCTATTTCTAGTAGTAACATATGGATGTGAGAGCTGGACCATAAAGAAATCTGAGCGCCGTAGAATTGACGTCTTTGAATTGTGTTGTTGGAGAAGACTTCTTAGAGACCCTTGGACTGCAAGAATATCCAATAAATTAATACCTCAGGAAATCATGACAAACTGTTCACTAGAAGGTATGACCATGAGGCTGAAGCTCAAATATTTTGGTTATATTATAAGACGACAGGATTCCCTAGAAAAGATTTTGATGTTGACAAAGATTGAAGGCACAAGAAGAAGGGGACAACAGAGGCGGAGATGGATAGATGAGATCACTGAAGTAATGAACATGAACTTGATGGAGCTCAGGGGGGCAGTGACTGAGAGATGCACCTGGCGTGCTGTTGTCCATAAAGTCACGGAGAGTCAGCCACGACTGAACAACTAAACAACAACAACAAAGATTAAATGTCCACTAAAACATTGTTTTTCCTCTTCTCTATAGACAAACATTGGTACAGTATCCCAGAGTTTTGACTAAAGTGCAAAAACATAATCAAACTGGAGGTATCTTAATGGGATATGGAAGTTTCCCTGTTTTTAATATTGAAATAAACTACCAAAGTGCATATGTAAACATTATTTTATTAACAGATGCTTAAAAGCTCTGTTTTTACATACTGAATCATTCCAAATAGTTCCTACAATGGTTTCCCCCCAGCATTTCATGCACACAGGGTTCCTATTGGTAATAAATGTATTAGCCAATGAAATACTGTAGAACAAATCATCTGTTGAGTTCAATATTGATGAAAAGTAGAAAAAAAAAGAAAAACCACTTCTAAGGGAGTGCCATAAACCCAATTGAAAAAGACCAAGACCTATATATATAGCAAGAACATCAAAAAAGCTGATAATGATCTAATTAAACTAGGGTCAAAATTGTCATCAGCCAATATTGAGGTGGGTTTACATGGCCTAGTAAGTGAGAACACACTTAATAGAAAAAAGAGAGAAAGAACAGCTTTTTAACTAGCAGGACATGACTCCCAGGGGTAACAGTATATACCAAGCTTGTGTTAGATGGAGATACATGAGCACACAGATACTAAATAAAACATAACTTTTATTAACAACCAATAATAAATTATCAATAATAATAAAAAACGACAATTAAAATAAATATTCACGTAAACGCAAATAAGCTGTCAAGTCTAGATTGTTGACATCACCTATAAATGCTTATATTGTAAAGATATTTCCAATATGTAATATTCTGAAAAACAAGTAAGTCTTACATTTCCAATAAATAATAAATTAGTTGACAAATAACTTGGATAGAGATACAGTTAAATCCAAGAGATACTAAAGTTAGAGGGGGGAATAGCAGAATGTCACGATAAACCAGCAAAATAATGATTTGTAGGGCTGTCAGTCTAGAATAGTATCATCGATCTATAATTAGTATTACATTGTAGGGAACAATAATTAGTTCACGAAGAGCTGAAGTTTATCAGTATTGATATGTGGATAAGTATAAATAATTGTAACAAATATTCAGTTATACAGAGATAAACCCTCCGATACACCAGTCCTTAACCTTCGCTACACCAGTCACTGTAGGGTCTTTAAGTGGCAGTGGCATTGAGTTGTCAGTTTTTTGCAGCAAGGTTGATCAAGATTAGGAATGAATACTATCAGCCCTATTAAATTCAAAGCCCGTAGCATAATCAGCAAGCCCGCAAGGGCTGCAGGCTTGAAATTTGGCAGAGTTACAGAACTATTAATTTAGACCATGCCATGAGTTACGGGCTTGAGATGCAAACCCGTACACCTTTTTTTTACGTTGGATGCATGGCCCTGAACATGATCAATTAGTCAAACCCTGTAATTACGGGTTTAGATGGAGTCAATGGCAATAGAGATTGTCATCATTACGTCAGTGAAAAATGGAGGTTGGAATTCAAAGTCTTAAGGGGTTTAATTAGGAGCTTCGATCGGACCCACATTCCAGAAAAGATGCAATATTGATAACTCAGTAAATATGATATTCTATTACATGCGAGTTCCATTATATGTATTAACACATTAATTGCCGGGATCGATATAACACGGAAATTAAACATGAAATAAAGTATTTTATATTGCAAATTTGCGAGCTTCAGAATGTTGTGCTATTCATTTTAATACCTAACATCAATTTCCCATTAATTATGAGTACAGTAGTGTGTGTAAATTTGCATTTACTGTGTTACAGATAGGACTTAAACCCCCTTGTGGGTCCTCTCTAGTACCCAATGGCTTTTTGACTCCATTACGGGCTTGAACGCCAGAGAATTTGCTGCAATTTAATAGCGTGATTGGAAATTTAACAGTTACGAGCTTGACAGATCAAAGGATTTGTGGGCACCTAGTTAAAATTTCCATGTCCCTTAGTCTTTTCTCGCCCTTACCCCGTAAGTTGTCAGCGGGTTACTTTACGGGCCAATTTAATAGCCGTAAGTCATGCGGGCTACGTTACGGGCTACAGTTTTCAACATTGAGGGAATTTTATAGGGCTAAATATATCATTGTGATGATGATGTTCCAGCAGGAACAATTTTTTGATGTGTATTGATTTATTGATATTGATTTATTGATGTGTACTCTCTTTAACTGTTCTTAATGAATAAGAATTTGAGTTTCTCCACACCATAAGATTTACTGGGAAGCTCCATTTTGAAAACATATTTTCTCTCCTTAGAGCCTTCGTTATTTCTGAAAAATCATTGCGTCTCTCCAATGTATAGGGAAAATATCAGAAAAGATTTTTTATTAATTTATTAGTCAGATCTTTTATTTTATTTTCCAAATGTGCAGAATAAGAGAGCAAGGATATTTGATCCTGAGACAGTTTATAACATTTTCCTCCAGTCTCCTCACCTTTGTCATGCATTGTCTGATGTTAGCAATGATTACAATTCTGCAAGCAATTATTTCATTTTAAATAAGGTGAGTTGCTCATTTACCTGTTGAGCTTCATAACGCATTAAAATCGCAGATTTATATCTGAAAACTCTGATTCATTGTTTGATCCATTATAGAGGATTCATTTTGAGAAGTATCCAAGGTGTTTTCTGTATTTTTACGAGAGAAAAATGTTTTGGTGATTTCTGAGTGAGGTTTTTCTTATGCTTGCCCTTCATTTTTCTAGGATTGTTCTCTTTTTTTTATTCATGGCAAAATGTGAAGTACACTAACCATAAATAACCCAGTAAGTTATTAGTGATATATAAAAAATTATACTTTTTGGCTTGCAGCTGGTCTTTTTGCTATGAATGTGGAAAATGATCTTTCCCCAGAACAATTTTTTGCTGGAGAGAAGAGTAACATCTGAACTACAAAGTAAACACTGGGATAAATACCCAGCAGGTTCTTCTGTTCTCCTCATGCAGAAGCCTGTTAACTGTGTCAGTGGAATGGTCATGTTCTTCATCCCCTTCTATAACTGCCCACTAAGATAGATGCATTTGTCTGCAAAGATGTCCTTCAAGCCTTCATCAAAACTAATAAATTACCAGCACCTTTTTACCTTTGGTATATTTATGTTAGAGAAGATTTCTAGGAAATTGAAGCCCCACTTTGCCACTCTAGTTCTTTATGTAGTCTATCTATGACTACGTTAAATGTGTTTATGTGAAAGTCATCTCTACTTATATCATTCATATATATGTCTTCAATTTAATCACACCTGTGGCTATGTTTTCTCTTCCTTTAAGTGTCATACCCATATTCAAGTAATAACACAATTCGATAGCACATTGCTCATAGGGATCAAAGTCATCTCTCATGTTCCTTACTAGCTCAGTAAGAGAATTATACTGCAATACCACAGCTCCCACGCTAATGTGGAGTTCTTCAATCCCATTGTGAAACAGTTGTACAACAGCTGTAAAGTAGCAACAAATCAGATGAATCTGTACTGGGCTTCCATTTCTTGTTCCCAAAAGTTTGAGTGAGTGAGCTGCACATGGAACATGCTGTGATAAATTATTCACTTGTTTTATTCTGTCTTGAAGGCCTGAATAAGCACTAGACATACTTCTTGTGTTGTCAAAAGATTTACCATGGCAGTCCATAATGCCAAGACCCAACTTTTTTTTTCATCGCTTTTGCTATCATTTAAAATACAGTAGTGTGTTTATATTTGCTCTGACAGTGCTAGGGACAGGAGTTTAACCCCATTGTGGGTCCTTTCTAGTACCTGTATTTTGGCTACATTTGCCATTTATGGGTGTGAAAAAAATTGCGGGCTTGAGGACTTGTAGCAATTTAATAGCGTTTTGCGATTGGAACAATTACGGGCTAGAAAGATCAAAGGCTTAGCTGGGTTGGAGTTCTGATTTTGGCAACTGCTGGTTGTTTTTTTGGCAACTGTTGGTTTTCAGCCTGTAACCCGCAGATCGTTTGTGGGTAGTTAAAAGAGGCCAATTTAATAGCCGTAACTTTTGCAGGCGACTATACGGGCTTCAGGAACTACAATTTGGCGAATTTAATAGGGCCCTATGAGACACAGAAGTCATGGGTTCTTCTTGGACTACTACACTCTATACTGTAAACTGGATTATGAAGGTATGTATAAAGTGATCACAGTGATGACTGGCGCAAGCATATTGGATCCAATAAACTCATGTATAAACAGATGAAGTTTGATGTGCAGATATTGCCGACTTAAATAAACAGATCACCTTATGCATATATTGTACTTTATACAGAGTCCTAGTCTCTTCCATTACTGATGTCTATGGGAAGAAATGGGATAGAGAAGAGGACATTGAAGTAATAGAAGTAAAGAAGAAAGAGTGGGGAAGAAAATGTGAAAGGAGAAGGGGTGGAGGAGAGTAAGATTTAATGAGACAAATCGGGTGCGGAGCAAAGAAAGAACAGAGGTATGAAAGCAGGGGGTTGTAGAAAAGGACATCAGTGTTTTGAAGGATAAGTGGGATGGAGAAGAGTTGTAATGAAGAATGAAGAGCCCCACAATTCACAACAACATTTTCTGTCATTTTGCAAAAATATTTATTTGTGTATAAAATTATTACAATGAACATTTAGAAATATACAAAAAAACATATACATTATTATGTTCTGCAATATATAATTAGTTATTTTACAGGTTTAATAAATATTAACAAAAATATATTTCTTAAATAATTTAAATATTATTTAATAATGTTATAAATATATATAAATAAACTACGATGATAAAAGAGGTTAAAAAGACAAAAGCCAATAAATAACCCTGACAGATTCCTTTAGGTGAGGTAGAATCGCCAAGGTATTTGTATCCAAAAATTCCAACATTCTCTGTTGCTTTATACTCATTAAAGCTCTATTGTTATTAACAAAATAGGGTAAAATATTGGAATGTATTAAAACTTCCATGTATAAATTCACAGGATAGGTACTATTCATGTGTGGTTCATAGTCAAATACAACAATGCTTTTTGTTTTGTGCAATTTTACAAAAAATAATGATACATTTGATCTTTTAGTGCTGGAGAGGTAGGTAGTATGGGAATCAGCTCTTTTTTTAGAGGCATCTCCAGTGGTTATGTGCTCCAATTCACTATGGATTTTCAATGTTGTTTGCATCACATAAGGGGATACAGTGAAGGTTACAAATATGGCATCATTTAAAACTACTATTAATTGTACATTATTAAAAGTGTATTTTCTTACAGTAAACTTGCATTTGAGTTTGCCTTTTTATCTGCCAATCAGTCTTTCCACCCACCAAGTACACATTGATATCTTGTTATAATTGATGAACATCATTAATACTTGCTAATTCCTTCTGTGCTCTGGCTGTATTGTGTTCAGTGTAATGCTATATGAAACTAAAAAGACTGACAGCACTTCCTGGGGTCTGCACATTCTCAGTCTTGTCAGTTTCATCTGTCTGTACATTGGAAACAATTCAGCTAGAACCTGGGGTGTAATCAGCAACCTGAAAGAGGTTTATGGTTGATGTGTCTATGGTTGATGAGTCTATGGTAGATCAGAAAAGCTGACTGACAGGTAAAATCTGCAAGCTTTAAGTTTGATGTAAGAAAACACTTTTTTTTTTAAACAAAATAAAATTATTACAGTACATGGTGTTACTTGTAGTTAGAAAATATAACATATTTGGATAATCTGAGTGTTCCGTTACACTATTTCAGTTTTACAGGGCCATTGGAGTGTATTCAACATCTTAACTGTGCTTATATTGGTTTCTAAAAATACTAAGAATTTTGTAAACAACTGAACTAAAGTCTTGCTTCTCATCGTTGTCCACATGGCATGTCACCTACAAAAGAAGAATGTTCAGAAATGTTAGCCAACTTCCTTGTCACAAAATATATAGCAAGAAAGACATCTATTAGTATTAAATGGTTGTATTTAATATCAGTGTTAAATGGAGCCTGACACCTGTACTTTATTGTCACAACTCACTGGGCATCTAATATAGGCAGGAACAGTGAAACATTCTCTGTGAGCTGAAACTTGCATGTATCTCTATGAGGACGTTGTATCAGTCCAGGGTGAATTTCATCTAAATCAGTGATCTTTAGTTATTTTTTATCAGTTGTTTTAATATTAGAATTGTTAACATTGCCACAGCAGTGACCCAGCTTTCATGAGTTGTAAGTAGCAGCTCAGTAAAAACTTTTTATTTTATTGCTGATCATTTGCAAGAAAACTTAAGCTGGAATTTGCTGTTTTGCACTGATCTTTAAGCTGGAGCTCGTCTTATCAAATAGGCAACTGCAGTTGAAAAATGATGGGTGGAGCTCCAGGTAGAAGATGGCGGGGAAACCAGCTAATTTTAGGAGGGTTTTTTTCTTGCAAAAGATCAACGTTTTTAATCATAATTGAAAAGTTGGTTCAGCCGTGGTCTTGAATACCTTTGTGATAATTTATCTAAAAAAGGGGCACTTTACATAATGATATATATTGATAGGGAACTCAATAATGATGAATATAATGGTGCAAAAGAAACTTGTATGCATGGTAAATATGGAAAAATGCCATCATAACAAGTGTTGTTATCACACGCAGTGAGTATTAAATAATAAAATCACTTAATAGAGAAAGTGCTCTTGCTTTTTTGTAAGAAGAATTGTTGAAATAAATGTATAGAATTCTTGATTTATGAAAACTTTATACTCACATTTCCTGGGATCAGGTTTTTGATGTTCAGATTTATCCTTTTTATCTTCAGTATTTCTAGTGATTTTTGTATTTTGCAAGTGATTTCATCATCTGAAGCATTCTGTAAATGACAAATAGACTTGTATAAGTATAATTCATGTAGCTAAATGTTGTTGAGACTATTGCCCTACTTTTTCTTTAAAACACCATATGGACTTTTACTGAGAGAGACATTTCTTGAACCAATTTGTGCCTACAATGCAAGTAACATGTGCATGAGCAATGCGGCACCTTCTATATGCTTTTTTAATATGAAGGTGATTTTTTTAATATTTAATGTTTGGTTCACAGTTTTATTACTTATTTGTTTTTGGAAATAAACAGGTATTCTTCACTTTGAATCTATCTCTGAAAGTGGAGAAGCTTAATAAGTAATACATAATCTGCTGGCTCATTTACAGTAATGTATTATCAACTAAATCCCAAAGTGTGGTCAATGTGCATTTTTCAGATATTCTGTGGAACTACTGCTATTACAAAACTATGAAAGAAAATGAAAAAATATAATAAAACTATCTAAACGAATAATACAGTGCTGAAATATATCATATATAGTTTGTAAATATATATTCAATGCTCCAATAACCTTTCGTCAACTATTCAGTGGCCAATGGGAGTCTCAGCAAATTTCAAACAACATTCTACAAATAAATAACATTAACTGTAACAATATATGATGTTATTACCATTTCATTGATGACTGGAAGTAAAATTGTTGGTTTGGGTTTCTGTAATTGAAAAAAAGGCATTATTTTTGTGCAACACATTTCACATCACTATGTGACAATATCATGGAATTTTACGTATATACAAAACTTTACTAACTTTCACAAAAGTTAGTTTATTTTTTACGAATTTTTCTAGCTCTAACAGACTTTATTTTTCAAATACACATGTTAATCGATATAATTTACATCTATCCATTTACTTTGTATATGTTGATAAATAAACTGTATTCTGAAATATATACAACATGCTAATTACACACACACAAACACACACACTCGAAACATAGCTGGGTTCTTACCTGATTTACAAGAGTGTTTAAATCCTTGATTATTTCAGCTAGTATTATCAATCTGCTAGGCATTGCATTTGTGAGATGAAGCACAGTCATTACTATACACAGGCTCTTCCACAAGTTATCCATGACCCTATATCAATGAAGATGCTGTGTATTTCCAGTGAGTGTTCTGTTTGTTCTGTTTGTAGCTTCATTTTTAACTGATTTTTATAGTGATGCTCCACCAACAAATGTGTGACGTTAAATGAGTTTCTGCTGAGTCTTT
Organism: Discoglossus pictus; assembly: GCA_027410445.1. NCBI lineage: Eukaryota > Metazoa > Chordata > Amphibia > Anura > Alytidae > Discoglossus > Discoglossus pictus. The sequence continues at coordinate 251,871,763 of CM050167.1, read as the reverse complement.
AGTGATGAACAGATGATAAGAGTTTCTGAAATTAGTAGAACATCATTCATTGGAAACACAACATCATAGTGGAAAATATTTTTTAGAGCTAAAAAAGGAAAGCTATGAATACTGTATAATATAATGACCTAATGCCCAACCATTTTTTGTACATTTACTGTTGAACCCTCATGGAGCATACTGTATGTGTAGTTTTATATAAACAAATGTATATATCTAACACTACTCCTAAACAGATTTTTTGTTACTTACTGTTAAAGCAACCATTGTCACAACTTTATTTTTTACGTTTATCTGTAGCTACTAAATGATAAATGATAAGCTCTTGTTTTTTTAACAGTGAAACAATGGACAGTAAATGCAATGGACTAACCATTGTGGTATGCCATTATGTTTTTCTTTTTTGACCTATAAAAACACAAAATTACTTTATTGGAATTAATGTAGAATAATTTATGGTATATATGAAAAATATAAATCATACATTATGTATGCATTCAAATAGATACATTATACATACTTGTGCATAGTTTACTTATTTATATGGTTTATATTTTAAATACGTAAAAAGTTAACTTAGACACCACTTAGTTTGTTGTTTATTTCATTATTAATTCATATGTGATCTGCCACCTTACATATTAATGTTTTAATATATCTTCTTTTATTTAGTACAGTGTACTAGTGATTGCGTTTGTATGATCAATAGATAAGATAATTGGCTCAAAATCCACAATAAGAATCAAAGGTTGTTTATTCAGTCACATTAAACTAATAATTCAGTTAAAAAATCTCTCATCAGATAAATTACTTCAAAATGGTGAGCGTCCCAAAATACAGTTTATTGTGATATAAGACTTTTGCCACCCGCCAGCTAACTGAAAATCCTGAAAAGTGCTTATTAAAGTAAAAGTAGAATAAGGATAGTAATACCCAAAAACCACAATGGGATTATAAGAGAAGAAACATAAGTCTGTTGGGTTGCATTATTATTATATAGCCCAAGCATTTCTCTGCATTGTGTTAACTTAGACAGTGCATATGACATGTTTCATGATAATATGGAATTGTCATGTCTGCTAAAGAATTTTGCATGTTTAAAAAAATATCTAGTAATTTCATTTCATAGCAAATTAGATGTACTTTGTGAACTAGTGAATGTATTTTTGTGAAGTAGTGTATGTATAAGTTGGGGAAAGATTAGCTATTGTGAAGTAATTGTCTATTCATACTTTCATGCCCGCAGATCCTTTGTTCTCTCTTAATTATGATTGGTGTACCCATTAAAGATATAGTAATGTTGGGAAATAATAATATTTATTTCTCACGGTGCATAACACCTATTCACATATATTTATTAAAGGATTGGAGAAATACAAAACAATAAATCTTTATTTATACTATTGGAGACAACGTCAATTAAAAACCACTTTAAAATCGAGGAATTGGGGAGTGATTCTTAAAAACATTTAATAATGACTCCTTTATTTGTGCACATTAGACCACTCAATGAGAGATAAATACAGTGTTATAGTCTCCCCTTTTTAGTGTCTAAGTAAGTGCTTCTACAAGTATTAAGCTTGGCTTCCTTGCTTATTTATATATATGTATCTCAAAGAGATTTAATGTATATATCCAGAACTATGAGTCCTATAAGTTATCAGTCCATACACCAATATTATATTATACCCTATATGTATCTGTTATATGCCTTCCCCCTTTGAGAAAGTCACACCCATGTTGTATTTCTCCAATCCTTTAATAAATATGTGTACCCATTAAAAACTAAAAAATATGTAGTACCAGGAGCAGTTCATTCAGTGTCAAACAATTTATATTTTTAAGGTGAGTCTCTAAAAAAACATTTAAATAAATCAATATACAGTTTGGTTCGAGAGCACCGTAAAGGACATGATTGGTAGGTTTCTACACTACTACTTCCATATTTCACAGCTGGTAGACCCTCAGACTTAATCCCTAATTATCCATCTATTCTCTTCATATAAAATGGACATGTGTGTTGCTGTAGGACAGTCTTAAACTCCTTTTGTATCAGTCTGTCAAATTATATATTGTCAAACCCATGTCTTACTATACTTCAGCACTAAGTAATATGTTGGAGCTATATAAATAAGAGACAAGTTAAGTGATGTATCAATTCAAAATTTTTGTTAAGTAACTTATTTAATTAAACCACGCCCTTTGTGTTTACATACAGTATATGGCAACAAAGACAGGAAAAGAAGTGTGGTATTATGATTAACTAAGACTGTCAGCACTATTAACGTGTAAAACCGTAGCCTGTAACGTAGCCCGCAAAACTAGCGGCTATAAAATTGGCCCAGTAAAGCAAGCGGCTCACGACTTGTGGCTTAAGGGTGAAAAAGCCTACGGGACGTGGAAATTTGAACGGCACGCCCGCAGATCCTTTGTCCTCTCAAGCCCCTAACTGCTACGTTCCAATTTCGCTATTAAATTGCAACAAATTTCCAAAGACGCCATGGCGTTCAAGCCGGTAACCCGCAAATGGAGGCAAAAACATTACGGCCTCCAAATAGGACCCGCAAAGGGTTTACATTAGAGATGTCGCGAACAGTTCGCCAGCGGACTATTCGCATCGATTTTGGCATGTTCGCGTTCGCAGCGGACGGCAAACACATGCGCTTTTCGGTTCGCCCCCTATACTTTATCATTGAGGAAACTTTGACCCTGCACCTCACAGTCAGCAGACACATTCCAGCCAATGAGCAGCATACACTCCCTTCCAGAGCCTTCCATCTGAAGGACAGGCTAATATTCTGCTCTGTTTCACCAGTCATAGTTGGTGTACCATACATTGAAAAAAAACAACCCTTTTTTCCTTTAATCTAATTTCAGCTGCCTGCCTGTGTCAGGCTCACAGCTTATATTGTGCTCAGTGAAATAAAACAACACTTTTTTGACTGTAATAGATTGAATAGCAATTGCCTGCCTACAGGCGTGTGTGTGAAGCCTATTGCATCTACTCTGCCAACTTTTGCCAGTGCACAGTGATACGTCATATCTGGTGCAACCGTAGTGAACAGTGACATAAAACAATACTTTTTTGACTGCAAACGATTGAATATCAGTTGCCTGCCTACAGGCGTGTGTGTGAGGCCTACAGCGCCTACTCTGCCAACTTTTGCCAGTGCACAGTGACACTCATATCGTTACTGTGAAGCGGGTGTAACCCTTACACTACCTGATCGATACAACATCATACCTGATGTTTTAAAGCATGTTATTCCAAATAATTTAGGAATGTTCGGTGATTTATGCCCTTTATGGCTTAAAACCAGACTCTGCATCAACTATGTAATTTTCCGTGGGAGTTTTGCCATGGATCCCCCTCCGGCATGCCACAGTCCAGATGTTAGTCCTCTTGAAACAACTCTCCCATCACTATTGTGGCCAGAAGGAGTAACTGTGGGTTTTGAAATTCGCCTGCCCATTGAAGTCTATGGCGGTTCACCGGGTTCGCCCGTTCGCGAACATTTGCTGGAAGTTCGCGTCCGCTGTTCGCGAACCGAAAATTTGATGTTCGCGACATCACTAGTTTACATACAACTGTAAACTTAAACACTGTAAAAGACAATAGAATCACACTAGTAGACATTAAAATATAGGGAAAGCATGGAAAGGCCTTACAATTACTTACACAGCAATCCCCAAATAAAAAATGGGAATTACATTATTTTGGAATGGTCACGCTAGTATGAAAGGCCATGCTGCAACATGCAGAAAGCACTTAAAGACACACTACCTGATTAAATAGCAGAACAAAAACATGAAACTGATGCCATATTAACCCTTTCTCACTCACAGGGGCTCTAATGTGGACTGAAATATAAATATAATTGCATATACATCTCGCTCATCACCTACTTTTGGGAAAACAAATAGTGGCCATATTTCAGTGCCACACCACATATATCAAATACCCGGGGAACATTTCAATATTTGTTGTTCAGACCTTACGTCATGTCCGACTCTCTATGACCCTAGGGACTGCAGCACACCTACTAAGGTCTCTGCCTGTGCTGTTCCACAATGGGAGGCCACCAAATACATCTTGGCACATGGCCACCAGCAATGGCGTGGGACCTTCCAGGATGGGAGTAGTGGAGTTTACCCCTGATGGAGGTGAGTTGGCTGTTGATCCATGTGCCTCTGCACAGCCTCCATGTGTTTTTGCAGCCCCTCCTGAAGGGTTACAGCAGATGAGTGTGGTGTATGTTCCCCTGGCCCCCTTCAGCATTGCTAAGTGGTGATGGTGAAGGGGCTTGTGCACTGCAATGAAGCTGTGAGCTATACCATGTAGGGTCACGCTAGGTGGACAGGTCATAGCAGAGAGGTCAGACAAATCAGAGTTGACTAGAGAAGGAACTGGCAACCCACTCCAGTATCACCTGTCAAATTGTTATCAGGGGGATGTTCAAACTCCACAGTATCACTAATTGGACTTGGCATGTGTATTAACCCTTTATTATTATTATTATTATATATTATATATAGTATTATATGATATCTAATGCTATTATAACTATGATTATTTTTATATGTATTGATCTATCGCATGGTAACTAGGGCTCATTAGTTTACAGATATAGGAATGTGACACTAATGTGATGTATGTGGATGTCCCATAACCCCAACCATTGAAAACAGACTGACATGGTTAGAACAGTATAACAAAGCTTTATTTCATACACAGACCACAATCAGAAATGGTCAAGACTGTGCCTTAATATCATGGGAGTGGTGTGGGCGGATACTGGAAGGGCAAGAGGCTGTGGGCAATCAAAGGACACCTAAAGGGTTAACTGTTAGACAACATCATACGGATGATGCATAGCATCTACAAGGGTCACATGTGGTCAGGACACCACAGTAACCATAATCGGATGTAACATAGGAACATCATATAACACTCCATTTTATAGAAATAACCATTAATGCCCATACAGCAACCATATGGTCTCCACCTGCTATATTAAACAGATGCTAGAAATCAGGGATACTAATCAATCCCACATACAGTGTTTTTTTTTAGCTAAATAGGTTCTTTTCGCCGGTATACACAAGGGAGGTACCAGTGGTTGGGACACCGCAACATAATGGGGCTACACTACCATCACTAAATAATTGGTTAACGCAGGAAGAAATCCAAAAGAGATTGGAGAAAATAAAAGTTTATAAAGCCCCAGGTCCTGATGGAATATATCCAAGGGTACTGAGGGAGCTGGGTTCTGTAATAGCCAAACCATTATATCTAATCTTTCAAGACTCACTCACTACAGGGTCTCTACCGGATGACTGGAGAAAAGCAGAGGTGATACCTATATTTAAGAAGGGATATAGAGCAAATCCGGGGAATTATAGACCAGTGAGCCTCACATCTGTAGTTGGGAAGCTTTTAGAAGGGTTAATAAAGGACAGAATACAATAATATGTCTATTTGAACAAGATCATAGGTAGCAGTCAACACAGATTTATGAAGGTCGTGTCAGACCAATCTAATTAGTTTTTATGAGGAGGTTAGTAGGAACTTGGATCAGGGCAAAACTGGATGTAGTCTTTTTAGATTTTTCAAAGGCATTTGATACAGTGCCACATGGAAGACTAGTGAGCAAACTAAGGGATACAGGAATTGCAGTAAATATCTGCTTATGAATCGAGAGCTGGCTAAAAGACAGGAAGCAAAGGGTTGTTGTGAATGGAACATACTCCGATTGGTCTAATGTGATAAGTGGGGTTCCTCAAGGTTCAGTATTAAGTCCTCTCCTTTTTAACATATTTATTAATGACATAGAAGTAGGACTCGAAAGTAGTGTCTCCATTTTTGCTGATGACACTAAGTTGTGCAAGGTAATAAAATCAGATAATGATGTACTTTCCCTACAAAGGGATTTGCATAAATTAGAGAAATGGGCGGCTAAATTGCAGATGAGATTTAATACAAATAAATGCAAGATTATGCATTTGTGAAGGAAAAATAGCCATGCAATCTATAATCTTAATGCAGCAAATCTAGGGGTATCAGATATTGAAAGGGATTTGGAAGTACTAGTGGACAACCACCTAGGTAACAGCGCTCAAAGCCAAGCAGCAGCTGCAAAGGCAAGTAAAATATTAGCATGTATTAGGAAGTGTATAGAAGCAAGGTAAGCAAATATAATTCTGCCACTATACAAAGCCCTAGTATGCCCTCATTTGGAATATGGAGTACAATTTTGGGCACCACTTCATAAAAAATACATTTTAGAGCTGGAAAAAGTACAGAGTAAGGCTACAAAACTAATAAGGGGAATGGAGGGGCTAAGTTATGAAGAAAGACTAACCAAATTAAACTTATTTTCGCTAGAAAAAAGGCGTCTACGAGGGGATATGATTACCTTATTTAAATACAAGTGAACTTTTTGTAGCAAGAGATTTTCAACTGACAAGAGAACACCCTTTGAGGTTAGAGGAAAAAAGATTTCACCTTAAACAAAGAAAAGGGTTCTTGACAGTTAGGGTGGTTAAACTGTGGAATTCTCTACCAAAGGAGGTGGTAACAGCGAATTCAATAGACAACTTCAAAAAGGGGTTAGATATATTTTTGAATAAAGAGGGCATTCAAGGCTATCCTAGATAACTAGCGAAGGAATATTGATCCAGGAAGAAATTTGGTCGCCAGTTTCTGTGGTCAGGAAGGAATTTTGTTTTTTTTCCCCTTATGAGACAATTGGCAAAGTTTCAATGTTTTTTTTTTTCTGTTTGCCTTCCTCTGGATCAATTAACAATTAATAATAAATTGTCCACATTAAAAAGATCAATAGAGATCTAAAAAGGTTGAACTTGATGGACTAACTCTTTATTCATCCTCCAATACTATACTATTAATAATTATTTAATTAACAAATTAATTAATAACTAATCCGCATATTGCAGATCAGAGGAGATCTTAACAGGTTGAACTTGATGGACTGAAAGTCTTTTTTCAACTTTAATTACTATGTAACTATTAATGATGATTCCCAAATAGATGATAGGAATCTGGAAAACATGAGGAGGAGGTGTTAGAACAACCATAACAATCTTGTAATTATAGTACATTGCTTTTTGCTCTGGACACTACAATAAACCAATTAACATGAACGTAATCTACGATCAGTGATAACCATATTGATTCTTTCCTGTTCAATCATTGTTCCTATAATATGTTGAGGATGTGTAATACAGCAAGGCATACTTCACTGTGAACACAATGTTTCAGCAAAATCACTATCACTATCTACATGGAATAGTTTTGCCATGCTGATATCACATCTCACTGATATATGGGTGGTACCAAGGCAAGACAGATTACACTGTTCACATTACCCCTACACATATGCACATTGATCCTAATGTTAAACCAAGGAGATGATCCATTTTTTGGATGACATAAAATACATTAATCCGCTTTCATACTGTTAACGGGATGAAATGCAAGAAAATGCATGTATAACTACTGGTTTGGATTAGCAGATCGTAATGGACCCTGCAAGACCCTAAAGCCGGGACACTATTCATTCTAATTGAAACTGACACCAGTCATGTTCATTAGTGAAGAAATATATTGCATTTCAGATCCATCTGCAGTTGTGAATGGCACTTATTGAATGGTTGTTGGAAACTGGGTTGAGTGTACTGCTCGAAGATGAAGAACATGCCTTCATGGTTGTGAGTTTTGGCTATTAACACCTACAGAGACAAGAACAAGATATCATTTGTAACAATATTATGATTAACTACAACTCCTCATCTCAAGGTCAATCCACATTGAACATCAATTGTTGAAGTGTTAATCATAACCAGACATGTAACCAAACTCTGTAGCCTGCCAATAGCATGTCAACATCTATACCAATCAGTATTCAGTGAGAAGTAATCAGGAGGAGGACTTCCTGGATGGTCCTATGATCTCCTCTTCCTCAGTACTGGCCCCCCACCTTCTCTGCCGGCACCACGTTTCCCTCTTCCACATCTTTGTTGTGGAGGAGTGTGGGGTGCCACCACCTTGGCTGGCTGGGGATCTGGTTGAGATGGTGGTGAGGTCTTAGATGAGGAGGCCAACGTCTTGGATTGCTGTTGTGCAACCGAAGACTGGAGAATTATGAGCTGGCGTTCGGCTAATTCGATGAGTTGCCGTCTGTCCCGAATCACCCGTTCCTTATATCTCTCCATCCTTCGGTTGTGCCTCCTCACCTCAGAATGGAGCGATCTTGTGCTCGCCAGGAGGGTGTGTGTGAGCCTACACTGCCCCTGGAGCAACCGTAGCCTCTCATTTGCTTATTTCCTGTGTGCCATGTCCTCCCTGGCGAACCGGCTCATGATTTCCCACAATGTCAGGGTTGACGGTAATGGGGCCACAGGTGATGACAGCAGGGCGGTAGGTGTCGACATTGGTAGCTGAGGTGACGCATTGGTGGCTGAGGTGACGGCAGCAGGCCCTGAGGTGACGGTAACAGGCCCTGAGGTGTAAGCAGGATAGCCTGAGGTGTAGGCAGGAGGTCCTGAGGTGTCGGCAGGAGGGCTGGGGTATTGGCCCATGTTTGGGGACCCCATTGTGTGGGAGTGGTTGTGGGCTGCCATGGCTGCCTTCTGGCTAGCCCTCACATATCTCCTACCATGTATAATCCAATAGTGGGCACGTATTTCCCTGAGGAGGACGTCCATCTCCTCTGGGCTATAATTGGGGGTCCTGTACTTTGCCACAGCCTCTTGCCCTTGCCAACTGTGCCTGGGGTTCCAGGCCTCTCTGTCCTCTCCCGTGGGACGGTCCCTCATTCACACTACCCCCCCCCCCCCCCCCGGGATCAGGCCCCTCCACTTTGTGGGCCTTCATCTGTGGGCACATCCCTCCCCCTTCTGCTCCCCTCCACCTGACCTCCCTGACCTGGTTCTCCCTCCCTCCCTCCATACCTCTAGCTCTTCTCACTCTCCTCCTCTCCTTACTTTTCTCACTCTCCCCCTCTGGTGTTCCCCTCTCTCTCCTCATTTTCCTTCTCCCCTCTGTTGATATATGAAATAATAATAAGGATAAATAAATATAATATATATGTGTATGTGGTAAAACAAGAATGTGAGTATTGTGTGTAGTATAGTAATAGTATGGGGGGATGGGGGAGCATGGGAGGGTGTAGATGTCCTATGGCCTACCGCTATGTATAGCTATGTGTATGTATTAATCTATGTGTGTGAATTATGTGATATCAGTAATTATGTGTGTTGTAATTTGGACATACATGAATCCATTTTGTGTTTGGTACATCACTTCCTCAGAGCTGAATCATGAGGGATTTTGTTTTGGCTGTCAGTGAAGAGAGGGGAGGGGGATGGGGTAACAGAGAGTCAGTTCAAAGATCAGTGGGTAAGATTGAAAAAGTCACAACACGCATTCCACCCCACTGGCCTAGAAGCAGGCACCTTGCATCATTCACTGCAAAAATATATCTCCAGAAATGTAAACGCCCCTCTCACACACACAACTTCCCCAATGCATCCTCAATCTCACTAGCATGCTGCAGAGGCATCAACATTTAGTATTTTTCTGATTGACAACTAGATCGATTTCTTTCCTGCTCAACTATGCTCTGAGTCAGACTTAAAATAGTCCTTTCAACTGAATAGTTAAATCTGTGCAACTTTGCTGAATTCAGTCCAGTGATAGAGTTACTGCTTGTACAGTAAGTGCAAAGCACTGCGGCCCACTACAGGTTAGGAGCACACGGCTACCAGAAGCAGCCACGTCGAAGAAGGAATTTTAAGTTACTTTGGGGAGGGGAGTAGATAATCAATCCATCTAATCTTTTTTTGGCTTTTCTATTGAACACATAAATTGTAGATGTGGAGCCATCAGATTATTGTGCGAGGCTTCGCAGATGAGCGCCTTTGTTGCTCATGCAGCCTAAGTTGTGCACCGCACATGGCTCGCCTCACTTCACAAGGCTTCGCAGATGAGCTCCTCTGGCGCTCATGCAGCCTAAGTCGTGCGCCATACACGCTGGGCCTCGCTTCGTGAGGCTTCGCAGTTGAACGCCTTCAACGATCATCCAGCATAAGTCATGCGTCGTACACAACTCACAGCGCATCAGCTTTGCGAGGTCGCAACTGCGTTACCAACATCGCAAACGTTACGCACAGAGTTCTTGGGCCACAACTATATATGTGATTCCAAATAAACATTACAATAAAGGATATGTTGCTACAACTTGTTGCTACAACTCCCATGCTACATTTTAGATGCTACAATACTATTCTACATATTTTTAAATTGATGTATTAATCAGATCTTAAACTTTTTTCGATTAAGCAATGTTGGTTTACTTTTCCCCATGTTGAATACTTTTTATAGATCCATTTTTAGCATTTTTCCATTGTATGTGTGTTATCAGACAATCAGTCACAGGGTAGTACTAATGTTGAGAAAGAGTCATTAGGTTATGTATAGAAGTGCTTTACAAATGGTGTTAATCACTTTACTATGCCAATGGAACACCCACATATAGTCTTCTTAGCATACCAATAAAACTACCCAAGATGCCAAAAATGTATTAAAAAAGATATGAAGGGGAAGAGGACTAGAACCCCTTTTGAGCAATTTTACAGCACTGATCTATGTCATTAGTGGTGGATAATGCGCATGCTACATCAGTGATAGAATGTCACAAATCATAAGTTGTAACAAGCAGTCAATATATTGATATAATGCTTGTGATAATTATTATTATTATTATCTTTATTTATAAGGCGCCAATATATTCAGTAGCGCTGTACAGGTGTTGAGTACATGGCAGGACAAATAAGGACCTTATAAAGAATGGAGGGCCCTTTTTTGAACTTAGAATCAAATGTACATAATGCTTGTTTTCAAGGCACTGACACAAGATTGAAAACTTGCAAACTTACAATCCAAGGGTTTAGGTGTGATACAAGAGGGTGACAAATGCAAAATGGCAGTGTGAAAGCAATTTGTTTAGTCAAGTAGAGGTGTCTGTGTGTTGTACTGTAGATTGTGGGTGTAGGTGTTATTAAGCTGTGGTGTGTGCAATTGTGCATATTAAGGTGTTTTTAGTATTTTTTTTAAGGTTTTGAGACAGGAAGATAGTCAAATGGAGTGGGGCAAGGAGTTCCAGATAGTAGGGGCAGCACAAGAAAAGTCTTGAAGGCGGGAGTGAGAGGAGGTGATAAGAGAGGAGGAAAGAAGCAGGTCATTAGCAGGTCATAATTGTTAGGATTCTCCAGTTATTGGAATCATACATTTATTAAATTTCCCCAATGTATAGGTTACCAGTATTTACAGATCTTCAACTGTCAAATAATTAAGTAGAATATATGTTATATGATTGCCACTCACCACTTTCTCAATCAAGCACAATAACAGCATCAATAAGGGAAAGCTGTATTCAACGTTAAAGTTGTAACACGATTTGTCAAATAATTGCATTATGATTTGTACAGTCTCCAACATACATATATCATCCATTCTTATCTTCATGCATAATAAAATGATCCAGAAAGAGTTTACATATTTCTGAGGCAATAGGAGCCATTTCAAGACTAGAGGTATGGGGGCAAATGTACTTTTATTGTGAATGGATATTTCAGAAGAGATATCAGTATGGTAGCTTCTTTGAATAGATCTGTTGATTTTTAACATGGACATAGTTCTTGTTTCCAAGGCACTGACACAAGATTGAAAAATTGCAAACTTACAATCTAAGGGTTTAGGTTTAGATACAAGAGGGTGACAAATGCAAGATGGCAGTGTGTACGAAATGTATAGAAATGTATGTTCTGATTCGATAGCTGATGATAAACAATGACTTCACTTGAGTCATCAAGAGAGCACCTACAAACATGTCTTAATATTCAAACCGCAGAGTGCACTGCATCATCCATGCTATTCTACTGTGTTTGAAGGGTCAGTGGGTGCTCTCACAAATAGGCACATACAATGTACAAACACTGAGGGACTCTAATATAATGCTGTTTTTTTTGTCATTTTAGACCCACTTTTCATTGCGTAAGGAACTTTTGTTAGGGCAATGACTCATCCAAAATTGTATGTAAATACTTGAAATGGAGCATAGAATGTTCAACTCCAACTACCACTTCCTTATTAAAACACGCAAGTGAAAAAAAGCATGACGTACAGTCCTCAAACCACTGGGAGTGGTCTACTAATTTAACAATAAGTAGCACCCAATAAATAATATACAACAAATCAATATAACACTTCAAGGTTAATTAATTGCATTTTATATCTACTTAATTAGTATATATTTCTTATAAGTATAGACCAACCTAATAGTAAGTGGTGGGTTCCCTGGTGGTCCAGCAGTTAGAATTTGGTCCTTTCACTGAATCCAAGTCAGGGAACCAAGGGGTCACACCACCCAGAAGCCGAGCAGGGTTAGCCCTGGTCAGTACTTGGATGGGAGACTGCTAGGAATACCAGGAGCTGTTTGCTGTGGAACAATGGAGAAGGAACTGACAACCCACTCCAATATCTCTGTCATGAATACCAAGTAAATCAGCATGGTGTGATGCTGTCCATGAGGTCACGTAAAGTCAGACGTGACTGAGCGACACAACCAAAAACAATAGTAAATGGTAAAACATCATGGATAAAGATAAAGTAAGGACTATAAATTACAATAATAAAAAAAATAGCTTTTATTGAAACATTCAAATGACAGTATAAAATATGATAAATAAAATGATATCATAAGAACAAAGTGCTGTCCTGACAGATCATTGAGCTTATATATGTAGTGAATCGAAGGCCTCTGATTAAATAATACTGTTATTACGATGATTTAGTAGCTTATAATCAAAACAAGTAATAGGAGCTCTGTTTCCTTGTGGTCCCACGCTGATGACGTCATTCATGCGCCGATCTCCGATTGTGTTAGCAGCAGCTGTTTACCTGCATGTGCCCCGTTTTACAAGTTATGTATATTCTTCTTGTGCTGTGATAGCCTATCCATGTTAACATGCTATATTGTATGATATTTATACCTGATATATATGCTTTATATTTTCATATTCCTTGTTATAATTTTTAGGATAGGAGGTGAGAGTAGTAGTTGCTCACTTATATTTTTCATAGGCAATGGGATAAGTGTCAGATCCCTACAAGCCACTGTAAGTATTACAGTGTTTTACTTCGCTCTCAGTAGGATAATAGTATAGTTAGAGATCTCCTATTAAGTAGGGAGCAAACAGTGGGCTCCACCAGCTGCCACAGAAGTCTGTAGGGTTTCATAGTGATAGGTCTCCTGTTTTTTGCACTAGTCACTTTATTTAATGGTATATCACTAGACACTTTATTTATATGATATGCTACCTGTCACTTTATTTAATAGTATATCCCCATATTTTTATATAGTTACATAGTAATTAAGGTTGAAAAAAGACTTTCAGTCCATCAAGTTCAACCTTTTCAGATCTCCTCTGATCTGCAATATCCAGATTAAATATTAATTAGTTGTTAATTAATTATTAATCAATTTTTTTATTTATTATTATATGAATTTATTATATGGATTGTTTAGCTGCTACTTTATCTACTACACTTATTATTTTTTAAGGTATCTAATTTTCTTGCTTTGTATCTTATATAAAGAGGGTTATTTCATGCAATTATAAACGGTTATATTAATTTTTATTGCGTATGTTAACTTCTTGTAATTTGTGCTATTTAAATGTTACACTTGCTATTACTTTTGTGATTATTTTTCTATATACATTTATATGAATTTGTACTATATTTACATATGAGACTTAAATATTTTCCATAGAAGTCTATAATTATGACATCATCTGGCATGGGACACAATTTGATTTTAGCCTATTGTGTATTTTAATGTGTTGTTAATAAATTTTATTTTTTTATGACTTGGCGTTTCTCTGCCGTGTGTCTCAGTCTCTTTGGGGTGTGCCCAATAGTTTAAATGATGTCTTTTTTTGTTCTTATTTGTATCTTACATCTACTATTGGGACTACTTTGGTTTTTTTGGACCATATTTGATAGTAATCACATAAGGATTGGAACCCTTTGTTGATAACCCTTAGTTGACCCTGGTTGGATCCTTATTTACACATTTGTATATTTGAAAAGTAATAGGAGGTATAGACAATCTGCATACAATTACAATATCAGGTAGGTAATCATTCAGAATGTAATCACTCAGGCGTATCTACAGCCGGGGCGGTCGGTGCGTTGCACCGAGGCCCCTAGTTCAGGAGGAGGCCCAGTGCCGTCTACACTATACCCCCCTTACCTTTCTCCCCGTTCCCATCTTCCCTTCCACCCTTCTCATCGTCTCCATCTCCCCTTCCTCTTACTGTATGTTGCTGACAGGTGATCAGAGTCTGTGGAGCATTCCCCTGCCAGTGCGTCATCAGGCTGGAGTAGGATATCCTCTGATTTCCTGCCCCAACCTAATGATGCACAGACTCTGATCACCTGTCAGCAACATACAGTAAGAGGAAGGGGAGATGGAGGGAAGGAGAGATGAGGAGAAGAGGAGATATTGGGAAGAGGAGATATTGGGATGAGGAGATATTGGGATGAGGACAAGGGGGAAATGGGATAGGGGAAGATGAGGAGAAGGGGGGATGGGAGATTAGGAGATGGGGAAGGGGGGGTGGAGGTAAGTAGAGATGAGGAGATATTGGGAAGAGGAGATATTGGGATGAGGAGAAGGGGTAGGGGAAGATGAGGAGAAGGGGGGGATGGGAGATGAGGAGATGGGGAAGGGGAGATAAGAGGAGATGAGGAGAAAGCGGAGGGGAAATTGTGTGCCAAGGGGCCCTGGGTAGCTTAAATGCACAAATGCATTATATATATATATATATATATATATATATATATATATATATATATATATATAGTTGAATAATCAGAGTATTGCAGTGAATAGTGATACCTTTTTTATTGGACAAACGTATTCATAATAAAGCGACGAGCTTTCGAGAGATAATGCCTCTCTTTATCAAGTCAAAAAGCGATACTGATACAAGTATGAACTAAAAAACAGCAAACAGAAAGAGATGGGGAAAAAAAAGAAAAAATTGGGAAAAACAAGAAAGACTAAATTAATTGGCCAAAGTTAAGTGAGAAACAGACCAGCACTGTGAATAATGTCCTGATAGGTCAGTAAGTCTATAGATCAGGTTGTAGATAAGAACACAGCAGAGTGAAATAAAGAGCAATAAATTTAAGCATAGCATGTAGCTTACAAAAACAGCAATAGAAGGGGGGGGGGGGGGGATGTGTTAGCTATAAGACATTAAGATAGTGGGCCAGAAAGCCTAAATTGATGTTAATACCAAAATCCTTGGTATTAAAAAATTGAATTATTTTTAATTCAAAAGTTTTCCGCTGTTTTGAAGGATTTAAGGCAGGCGGATGGTCAGGTGAAGCGAGGAAAGGAGTCAATAAGATGCTGGAATGGTGGCAAGAGTCTCTGGAGCCATGCAGACTGCAGTGCATCCAGGGTGGTCCCACAGGTGCTTGATGGGGTTCAAGTGCAGGGAATTTGGAGGCCAAGATAGTACTTGGAAGTCTTTGTTGTGCTCCTCCAACCACTTCTGGACAATTCTGGCCATATGACATATTGCATTGCATCCTTGCTTCTATATGGGAGGTTCCTAATAGTTTAGACAAGTGGTCTGTTTCTCTTTCCGATGCATAAAACACCCACGTGCCTACTGAAGTTGACCCAGTAAAGCAAACTATAGTTTCCAACATTCATTAAGGGGATCTAAAAGAAGAAAACATTATTCTTAAGATTACTAGGATATAGTAATTATGTTTTTCTTGTACAAAATTGGATTACCCCATGACTTCATACAATATGGACATATATATTGTTACAAGTTACCAGCCTCATATGTTTTTATGCCTGGAATTATATATTTGTATGTATAACTTTGGGTCTAAAGATTTCAATAATTTTTATTTTAACTTATCACTTATCTACCTCATATCTTTTTCTGCTAGGAATTATGTATTTGTAGGTATAACTTTTAGACTAATGGTTTAAATAATTTATATTTTTCCTTATGCCTAATCCCTAACATTTCAATTCAATTTTGGGGTGTAGTTTAGCTAGTGTAATCAGACAGGTTTTACACTAGTCATAATAAACTATGACATACACTGTTTTTCGCTAGAGAGTGTATGCTCAATCCGGAAGAGTTATTGCATGTACTTCTAAGTTTGCTCTACTATGTTTGTATACTTGCTTGTGTACTTAGATTAGATTGAAGGCAAAAAAGAGGGGGATGTGTGGTAAATGTATCCAAAAAGGAGATAAGACATCCCAGTAATAGATGAGTTATCTTGGGTAAAGTTGTACAGTCTATGGGTGTCCTGCTGAGCAGTGTAAAAACTAAATTGTAAAGGGGAGTTTTAAGGCCTAAGCGAAGCGCAAGAGGTTTTTTAATACCTAATCTTATATCAGTACTGGGATATTCAAATTGTATATGTGAGTTTCAACAGTAATCTATTGAGTTTTATTTATTATTAATCTGATTAGGGATTACTAAAGTCCCTAATGCATC
Organism: Discoglossus pictus; assembly: GCA_027410445.1. NCBI lineage: Eukaryota > Metazoa > Chordata > Amphibia > Anura > Alytidae > Discoglossus > Discoglossus pictus. Next base: position 251,855,140 of record CM050167.1, on the reverse strand, counting down.
AACAATATGCCTTTTCCATAAGGAAAGCTTCCTATGTCCGAATTTTGACTGTAATGAGCCCAGGCACCACGGGCGACCTGCAGCCTTATTAAATTGCGATTGGGCCAATTGAATAGAGCTCTATATAAGCACAGAGCATTTTTTTACAGAAGTTTTTAGTTAGTGAACTTCTAACTTAAAAGCAAGGTCTTCACCATACTTCTGTAAAAAAAAAATGCTATGTGCTTATATAGAGCCCTATTCAATTGGCCGAATCGCAGTTTAATAAGGCTGCTAATCATTTGCTCACCTCTCATTCCTGACAACCAATTACACTGACAACACCATCATCACTAACACATGATATACATTTCTTTATTAAAAACACAAGTGATTAATTAAATAATTTAGCTTTATTACATGCATTAACATATCTTTTTCATACTGTAACGCTTCTTTTTTTTTTTAATTGCAGAGACAATCCTCCCGCCTTAGTCCTGTTTTTGCTTCTATTGCTTATGCCTGGCAATACAAGAGAGTAATTATGATTTATCGATCAAACAATCACCTCTTTAAGAAGCCTTCCTTCCATCCTGGTCTCTCAGGAAGCTAGGCGTGATACGTGTGTGTCCGACCACATTCAGTTACCTGTCCCATGTAGATGACATCACAAATCGGCACCAGATCCATGTAAATTCTTCATGCTGACACAGAATAGCACAGCAGAGATCACCAACACTGCAGATTGTTCCCAGATTGTTACAGGTAAGTGGGTCCATCAGAGGAACTAGTCCCAGCTATCACAGTATAGGGCTCCCTTTTCTTAGGCAGGTATAGAGGGCAAGTAGTGTTTCTGCAATTACCACTACACTATCATAGAGAGGGCAACAGTTTTTAACCCTTATCATTCCCTGCTGAACCCACTTATCTGAATGTCTCTGTATTTATTCTTAAACACATGTGTCTGATTTAATTGATATATGAGACACTTCAGTCTGTATGGTTTATTGCTAGTCCATTGGTGCCACTATATACATGTGTTATTTATAGGTAGATTTTCTAAGACAGGAGTCTCATTACTATAAAATCAATTATTCTATAGTATATAATATATATATATATATATATATATATATATATATATATATATATATATATATATATATATATATATATATACTGTATATACACCCCTGTCTTACTATCTATTTTCAAAACACCATTACACATAGGTGATTATCTCCTGTCTAATTACTGTGTCACCAGTGCTATTGCCTGGGATTCGTGTCATCTAATATTGTTACACTGTTTACTGTATCCAGTCGGATGCCATTACTACTACTATGTCTAGAGGGACGGTCTTTGCTTGGATTTGTTTTTAACCGTCCGTTTTTTTACCAGTGTTTTATTATATTTCATTAAAAGTTATTTTTTACATATCTTACCAGTATTATGGTTCATTTATACACAGTGGATGCGGTAATTTGGAGTTATTGTGCTGAGATTTAAAGGTGTAATTTGTGGGCCTTCTCTTAGGCCTTAAACCCCCCTTTAGTACTTAGATTAGATATATATTGATTATATGGAATACATTTTTTTAAGAGATATTAAGTATTCAATTAGTTGTAAATATTATTTTCTTTTACCCTTTTCTTTTTTTTTCTATAACTCATTTTATACACACTTACCAGTAAATATTTTATTTTTCTTATCACAACACATCAATGAGTAACCTTACTTGATGATTATAATTCATTACCATATTTGTGTTTGACACATTAACTTTTTTTTGCTGAATTAGTGCTATTGGTTATTATTTTATTATAGTATGGGCACAGATTTATATATTTGATACAATGGAGGGCTTATATTTGTAATACATTATTTCTCTTTGTTTGATTATTTGAGTAAATCATCATTTTTACTTCCTTATCACTTATTATTATTTTTTGATCTTTATTATCTCATAATTATTTTCACTTGCGCAATAAGTTATTTTATTCAGTAAGACATAATCTTTAAGAATAACACTATAACATAAATCACATGCAATAATCACTACTAATGAAAGTTATTTATTTATTAGTTCATTTTCTTGTAGATGTGCTATCATTTAATACAAATGATTCCCGAGTTGCAGTATATGTCAAGTCTTGCAATTTCCTTCCTTGAGTACCTTGCTACTTTTACTAGCATATATTTAGCTTTATGGTCCTTGAGCCTGAAATGATAAATAAAGGAAAGTTAAAGGCATATCTCAGTTTCCTGGGTTTTGAATGCATCTGATAGAGGAGAATCAGTAGTGCATGCAAACATTATTTGCATGAAAAATTACCAAAATAAACATTGAAAACTTACCTTGAAGCAAAATGTCTTCTATTTTCTGCTAGTTGATTTTCAGAGTAAACACCCTCTCCAAACCCTGCCTAAATTAGCATAAAACCATGCTGCTATAGGCTAGTATGTTTTGATGATGTAAGCACTCTGTGGGCGTGGAAATCAGGATTTTACTTGGCTACACAATAATCTATAAGTAGTCTGAACTTTTCATTATAATACATGTTTTCTGCTAATCTGTGGCTGTTTTTTAGGGAACATTCTTGGTGTCTAAGTTAGATCTGTCTAAGCACTTGCTCAGTATTCTGGTATATACCTGTTCGTTCAGTCTACCACTTTATTATTTCTATGCAGATTAATCTTTTGTAAACATTTGAATCCATTATCTGTAATATATTTAGGATCTTTCTGCTGGGCTTGTCCTGTATTCATTATTGTTAATTTGCTTTTTTTAACTTGGTGATTTTAGCGGCATACTAATAAGGTTACATTTTAAATTAATCATGATGTGCAATTGTTATTACTGTAACTGTCAGTCATATTCATAAGTGGGGCTTACTAGTTTAAAGGAGCTCCTTGCGCTGGTGGAGATAAGCGCCGTAGGCGCTCATCTCTACAACCCCAAAGGGCTTAGGCGCCCTGCGCTGGTGGAGATGATCGCCATAGGCACTCATCTCTACAATCCCGCACGTCTTGCGCATCATACCTACAACCCGCCGAACTACACATCAACACAAAATTCAAATACACAATTCAAACTTTGAGACCCGTAGCACTTTGAAAAAAACGCCTAGAAAAATTACGGCCCGTAACACTTAGAAAATAAAACTGCCACTGAGGAAAAAAATAAATATGAGCCGCAAAAAATACGAACTTAACGGCTGCAACACGCACAGCGAAAACAACGAAAAACACATAGCAACGGAGGGACAGCGAGGACGTCTGGGAATGAGGTTACACGCCAATTTAAATAGAATTTAAGCATTTTCGCCACTCGCAAATCCCCTAAGCAGGAGATAAAATGGCTGCCGAAAAAAAAGAAAACGAAGCTACACGACCCATAAGCACGCAAAACACCGCCAAAGACATACGCCTTTTAGACAGATCCGTACGACCTAATAAATACACTGTTAGGAAGGACGCTAAATGCTCAACACCCGCCTAACACATACACAATCGCAGCCATTTTACCACAAGCACTCAAACCTAATAACATTACCATTACAAAATGCGGAAGTTCACAGCTAAACAAACGGTTTAACCTCCCGCACCCAGCCTATTTACACTACACACTGCAGACATTGCTGACACTTACACCTCAGCTCGCCAACAGTGCAAATCTACATTGTATGCTACAGTAACATCAAAACAGATTGTTAGCTCTTCAGCATATTGCTTAATGCATATAGTAATTACAAATAGGTAAAGTATATTACTTTATAACTTTACAAATTTAATAATTAACATTATAAAATACATACACAAAAAAAACCCAAAAAAAAATAACAATAAACTCTAAAGGCACTCAGCGCGCGCTTCACAAGGACCGCCAACGGTGTTTACAGGACCCCAAGTACACCAGGGGAGAGGCTCACAATGCGAGCCAAAAGACCATCAGCGCAAAACTTGCAATGAGCGGCAAAGGAGCTCTCATAACCAAACATACACCGACCAAGACACTTGCAATGAGCGCCGAAGGTAATCACACAACCAAAATACCTGCCTTACAATACTATTGCCATAATTTTTTGACGGGCAAGTCGATATTAAAATAATAAAGCAAAACAAATCAAAGAAAATAGCAGACCTATACCCCTATTAAATTCCCTCCGCTTGTAAAACCGTAGCCCATAACATGGCCCATATGACTTGCAGCTATTAAATTGGCTGCGTAAAGCAACCCACCAACGTCTTACGGGGTAAGGGCGAAAAACCCTTACGGGATGTCGAATATTGTACTATGCGACTGCAAATCCTTTGTTCTTTCAAGCCCGTAACTCTTATGTTTCAATCACGCTCTTAAATTGCGACAAATTCACTGGTGTTTAAGACTTGAACCCGCAAATGGAGCCAAAAAGCCAACAGGGACTAGAGAGGACCCGCTATTGGGTTAAAGTCCTATCTGTAGCCCTGTAAATGCAAATATACAGACACTACTTTATTTAACATTAAAGGAAAAGTGATGTTAGGTATTAAAATAAATAGCACAACATTCTCAAGCTCGCAAATCTGCAATATAAAATACTTTTTCTTATGTTTAATTTCTGTGTTATAACGATCCCGGCAATCAGTGTGTTAATACATATAATGTAACTCGCACTAGAATATCATATTTCCTGATTTATTATTATTGTATTATTTCTGGAATGCGGGTCAGATCGAAACCCGTAATTGAACCCCATAAGGCTTTGAAATCTCACCTCCACTTTTCACTGACGTAATGATGACGATCTAATTTGCCATTAGCTCTGTGTAAATCCGTAACTACGGGTTTGACTAAATGATCATGTTCATGGCTGAACATCCAACGTGCGAAAAATGGTTTATGGGCTTGCGTCTACGGCCGTAACTTGCAGCATGGTGGAATTTAAAAGCTCTGAATGCAGCCAAATTTCAAGCCCATAGCCTTTGCGGGCTTGCTGATGGTGCTACGGGGTTCAAATTTAATAGGGCTGCTAGTTTCCACTGAAGCACTACATTAACTGATACACAGTTCCTCTACTATTCTGCTTCTATCCAGCTAAATCTGAGTGGAGAAAAAATAAAATGAACAGTTCAATAGTTTGCCCACAATCACTGGCCTATATTTTTCAGATCTGCAGTCCTCCACTGTTCCAAGCGATCATAGGGGTCAAGCTGTTGTTTCCCTGTGTGTGTATCTTTCTCTTCAGCTCATACAGGCTGCAGCAAGGGTTCTCTCAGTGTGTCTCTTTCTCCAACTCAAATAAACTCTACAAACTAACTACACACAGCCCCTTGTATAATTCTGACACATTATCAGCCTTATTAAATTGTAAATTCGGCCAATTGAATAGGGCTCTGTATAAGCACAGAACATATTTTTTTACAGAAGTTTTTAGTTAGTGAAGACCTTGTTTTTGGAAAGAAGTTCACTAAATAAAAACTTCTGTAAAAAAATATGCTGTGCTTAAATAGAGCCCTATTCAATTGGCCGAATCTCAATTTAATATGGCTGTTTAATGTTTTGTTAATCTGAATTGTATGTGATGGATCAGAACACAATAGTCTTAGTGAGTGAAGTGAAAAAAATATATACATAACATTTTTTTTAGAAACAGAAAATTGTCATGTGCGTATGTATTAAACCTTCTTGTTATGAAGCTATAAAAAGCTCTGGTGCAACCAATTACCTTCAGAAGTCACATAATTAGTGAAATGATGTCCACCTGTGTGCAATCTAAGTGTCACATGATCTGTCATTACATATACACACATTTTCTGAAAGGCCCCAGAGGCTGCAACACCTAAGCAAGAGGCATCACTAACAAAACACTGCCATGAAGACCAAGGAACTCTCCACACAATTAAGGGACAATTTTGTTGAGAAGTACAAGCCAGGGTTAGGTTATACAAAAATATCCACATATTTGATGATCCCCAGGAGCACCATCAAATCTATCATAACTAAATGTAAAAAACATGGCACAACAGCAAACCTGACAATAGACAGCCACCCACCAAAACTCACGGACCGGGCAAGGAGGCATTAATCAGAGAGGCAGCACAGAGACCTAAGGTAACCCTGGAGGAGCTGCAGAGTTCCACAGCAGAGACTGGAGTATCTGTACATAGGGCGACAATAAGCCGTTCGCTCCATAGAGTTGAGCTTTATGGCAGAGTGGCCAGAAGAAAGCAATTACTTTCATGCAAAAAAACAAAATGGCACTTTTGGAGTTTGCAAAATGGCATGTGGGAGGCTCCCAAAATGTATGGAGGAAGGTGGTCTGGTCTGATGAGACTAAAATTTAACTTTTCTGCGATCAAAGAAAACGCTATGTCTGGCGCAAACCCAACACATGACATCACCCGAAGAACACCATCCCCACAGTGAAACATGGTGGTGGCAGCATCGTGCTGTGGGGATGTTTTTCAGCAGCCGGGACTGGGAAACTGGTCAGAGTTGAGGGAAAGATGGATGGTGCTAAATACAGGGATATTCTTGAGCGAAACCTGTACCACTCTGTGCGTGATTTGAGACTAGGATGGAGGTTCACCTTCCAACAGGACAATGACCCCAAACACACTGCTAAAGCAACACTTGAGTGGTTTAAGGGGAAACATGTAAATGTGTTGGAATAGCCTAGTCAAAGCCCAGACCTCAATCCAATAGAAAATTTGTGGTTAGACTTAAAGATTGCTGTTCCCAAGCGCAAACCATCCAACTTGAAGGAGCTGGGGCAGTTTTGCAAGGAGGAATGGGCAAAAATCCCAGTGGTAAGATGTGGCAAGCTCATAGAGACTTATCCAAAGCAACTTGGAGCTGTGATTGCTGCAAAAGGTGGCTCTACAAAGTATTGACTTTAGGGGGGTTAATAGTTATGCACATTGACTTTTTATGTTATTTTGTCCTATTTGTCTTCACAATAAAAACAAAAAAACAACTTCAAAGTTGTGGGCATGTTCTGTAAATTAAATGATGCAAATCCTCAAACAATCCATGTAAATTCCAGGTTGTGAGGCAACAGAACATGAAAAATGCCAAAGGGGGTGAATACTTTTGCAAGGCACTGTATATTATATTCCTAGGTCGATGCAGAAACCTTCCATGTTCGTTTAAGGAGCGTTTTTTTATATTCAATACAATCTATACAAGAATCATAAGTTGTATGTTTATTGTAGTATTATGTTCATTCTTTACAGATTATACATCACAAGGGTATCATATTAATTTAGATTCAAAGTCATTTAAACTGTCAGAAATAAGTACACATAAACAAATAAAAACGGAAATACTTTGTCTCAGGCATTAAAGTGGGTGAAGATTATGATTTTTATATCAACACTGTATGCATCTTTTTAATTATTATATAAATAAATTATTTTTGTTGTTTTACAATGGTGCCTCTTGGCTTTCTCAGTCCTGGAGCATCCTCTGTCCAGAACCATCTGGAAAGACACTGCAAATAGCATGCAGCCTCTACTCTTTTCCTCCTTGGGGATCATAATTCAAGTATTTACAGAAGTATCTATTTTATCCTCTGATTGTGTTTGCTACTTTCTCAGAAAAGTGTCTTTGTAGACTATGTATAGAACTTCCTCTGCATTTAACATCTCTCACCTCAGGAAGCTGGCCTGCACAAACCAAAATGGTAGCTTCTTATGCATCATAACTGCATATTAAAGGGCCACTTAATTCAACACAATTTGGACCACATCATAGTAAAGATCTCCTAAAAGCATGTTGAAATACCTTTTTGAAATTTTGAAATACATGCGTTTTTCACTAATAAGTAAAATACAATAAAATATGTTTACATGTGTAATAGACCTCCCACTTGTTTTTGCATTACTTCAGCCTATCAGGTTGCAGGTTTGTCACATTTTAGTCAATAGTAACACTGCTTACATTTCCAGTGTGAAGGGATCAGAGCTTTTAATTTACAGGATGTCATTTCTTATAGTAGAAAAATCAGGTTTCTGCTCTCTTGCCTCTCTGGAATTTAAACAATGCAGACCAATTTTCTGCTCCGGTGCTGTCCCTGTAGAGATCAAAATAAATAAAAAATGAACCCTTGGAATGCTGGACTCACCTATACACATTAGTTATGGGTTAACTGGCCAGTTTAGTTCTGAGTACATGACCTGTTTTAACTCATACAATAGTATACTCTTTGTATGTAAACAGAGGCTTAAAACTTGATGTTTTGTATTGATATTGGTGTAATTAAAAAAAATACATATTTTTTTACATATAATGAAGAGAACTTACAGTGAGGTAAATGGCCCTTTTAGTTAGATTTTGCCTATTTTTATGTAAAGAAATATATAAAAATAGGCCTATAGTGTACAGTGGTACCTTGGTTCAAGTGCTTAATCTGTTCCGGAGGGCAGGATGTGAACCAAACAAGTATTTCCCATTGGAATCAATGTAAATTGAAATAATTAATTCCAGTCCCCAGAATTTTCAAATTTTAGTTTGAACTGATGCTCTTGTTTATTTATATAAAACCTTAAAACTAGACATAAAGAAAAAATTTTTTATAAAAATTATAATAAAATAACATAGAATTTAACTTCACTTAACTGTACTGAGAGGACTTGAGGGCCCAATTGGATGGTGGAGACGAAGAGGAGGAGAAGGAGGAGACAGGTTATTGCTTCAAACTTTGGTTCTTATAGGCTCAGGCTATACTTCTTGTAAGCACAGTCTGGGCACATTGGCTCTTACAGACACAGGCTGGGCACATTGGCTTTTATAGGCTGTGCACATTGGCTCTTACAGACAAAGACTGGTCACATTAGCTCTTACAGGCACAGGCTGTGCACATTGGCTATTACAGACATAGGCTGGGCACATTGGACTCTTACCGACAAAGGCACAGCTGCAGAGACAGGAGGGGGGTGTTGAGATTGAGTTGACTTCCGAGAACGCAATCAGTCCCAAGCGCCGAGTTCAGAGCAATGAATCGTAAACCGAGCAAGTAACGCGTGACCAGAGAGACGCGATGAGAACCGAATTTGACGTGAACTGGAGTGGAAGCAAACGGAGGTACCACTGTAGTTTAAAAATGTTTAATACTGTATTATGTACTCCCTTATAGAATGTATACTAATCATGCACATCATGTAATAAAGTAGTATATGGAACAGCAAATTAGCATATTGAGTTACGTGGAGACAATGGCCTATATTTCAAGAATGATTAAATTTTTTAAAAGAAAATGGATAGAATGATGCACATACAATTGTTTGTGCTCTGTAATGCTAATTCCTTAATATTTTCAATGTGGAAGAATCTATGATTTATCCTGTGCAGACCTTTCTCCCTGTTCCCTACCATTCAATGTGAAGCCACAAGTAAAGCACCGTTTCCTGAAAACGTTTAAACTGGAACTTCCTTTGATCCAGACAAAATGTACACGCCGGAAGTAGCTATGAGAGTTGCTCACGTACTACCTGTGTGGTGTTTGGTATTCTGTACTGTGATTTGGTTTGTCACAGCATGTTTGGAGCCTGTACTCAGCAAGTAGTACAATCGGGGCCCGTTTGGAGCACATTCTGAGCCTATTTGACCTTCTGAGCCTATTTGACCTCTTAAGCTTAAAAGGAGGACATGCTGAGCCCATTTGACCTCTTAAGCCTAAAATGAGGACATCCTGAGCCTATTTGATCTCTTGGCCCTAAAAGGAGGACATTCAAATACACTCTCTTATCAAATCTCGCCTCAACTACTGAAACTCTCTCCTTGCTGGTCTCCCCATCACCCGTCTCTCCACTCCAGTCCATAATGAATGCCTCCGTTAGACACATCTACCATACTCAACGCTCAGTGTCTGTAGCACCTCTCTTTTAGTCACGTCTGTTAGTTCCCATAGCCTCCGGAAATTATATTTAAAATCTTGACCCTAATGTATAAAGCCCTCAGCAATAATGCACACTCTAATACAGTGCCTTGCAAAAGTATTCACCTCCTTGCCATTTTTCGTGTTTTGTTGCCTCACAACCTGGAATTAACATGGATTTTTTGAGGATTTGCATCATTTAATTTACAGAACATGCTCACAACTTTGAAGATGTTTTTTTTTTTTTTTTTTTTTATCGTGAAGCAAACAACAAATAGGACAAAATAACAGAAAAAGTAAATGTGCATAACTATTCACCCCCCTAAAGTCAATACTTTGTAGAGCGACCTTTTGTGGCAATCACAGCTCCAAGTCACTTTGGATAAGTCTCTATGAGCTTGCCACATATTACCACTGGGATTTTTGCCCATTCCTCCTTGCAAAACTGCCCCAGCTCCTTAAAGTTGGATGGTTTGCGCTTGTGAACAGCAATCTTTAAGTCTGACCACATATTTGCTATCGGATTGAGATCTGGGCTTTGACTAGGCCATTCCAACACATTTACATGTTTCCCCTTAAACCACTCAAGTGTTGCTTTAGCAGTGTGTTTGGGGTCATTGTCCGGCTGGAAGGTGAACCTCCGTCCTAGCCTCAAATCAAGCACAGAGTGGTACAGGTTTGGCTCAAGAAATCCCTGTATTTAGCACCATCCATCTTTTCCTCAACTCTGACAAGTTCCCCAGTCCCAGCTGCCGAAAAGCATCCCCACAGCATGATACTGCCACCACCATCACTGTGGGGATGGTGTTCTTTGGGTGATGTGATGTGTTGGGTTTGCGCCAGACTTAGCGTTTTCTTTGATGGCAAAAAAGTTCAATTTTAGTCTCATCAGACCAGAGCACCTTCCTCCATACATTTTGGGAGTCTCCCACATGCCTTTTCGCAAACTCAAAATGTGCCATTTTGTTTTTTGTTGAAAGTAATGGCTTTCTTCTGGAGCGTACAGCGTATTGTCATCCTATGTACAGATACCCCAGTCTCTGCTGTGGAACTGTGCAGTTCCTCCAGGGTTACCTTAGGTCTCTGTGCTGCCTCTCTGAGTAATGCCGTCCTTGCCCGGTCCGGGAGTTTCGGCGGACGTCCCTCTCTTGGCAGGTTTGCTGTTGTGCCATGCTTGGATATTTTTTTTATAACCTAACCCTTACTTCTACTTCTCAACAACATTGTCCCTTACTTGTTTGCAGAGTTCCTTGGTCTTCATGGCAGTGTTTGATTAGTGGTGCCTCTTGCTTAGGTGTTGCAGCCTCTGGGGCCTTTAAAAAAAGCTGTATATATGTAATGTCATCATGTGACACTAAGATTGCACACAGGTGGACATCATTTCAGAAATTATGTGACTTCTGAAGGTAATTGGTTCCACCAGAGCTTTTTATGGGCTTCATAACAACGGGGGTGAATACATATGCACATGCCAATTTTTTGTTTTCTATTTCTAAAAAATAGTTTTATTTATATATTTTTCTCATTTCACTTTACCAACTTAGACTATTGTCTTCTGATCCATCACATACAATTCTGATTAACAAAACATTGAGGCTGTAATGTAACACAATAGGTCAAAAGTCAGGGGGGTGAATACTTTTGCAAGGCACTGCATCTCTGTTCTTGTGTCTAAATATTCTCCCAAACATCCTCCTCACTCTTCTAATGACCTTTTGCTTTCCTCTCTTATCACCTCCTCTCACTTCTGACTTTTCTCGCTTGCTGTCCCTATTCTTTGGAGCTCACTGCCTTGTGCCACTAGACTGTCCTTCTTAAAGAAGCACCTTCATCCTTAATTGGCGCAATATGTTGAACCTCACCTTTCTATATCTCACCCATACCCTGTAGGCTGTTATTGTTTGAGTTTTCTATCCTATTAGGTATTTTGGAGAAAGCATTTGTATTCTAGCTTTTAAATTGAATAATATGACCTTCCATTCTTTTGTAATTTGTTAAACTTGCTATTCACTTGTATCTGCCCTATTTAGCACTCCAGAATATGTTGTCGTGTTACAAATCAAGGTTAATAATAATAATAATAATGATAATAATAATAATAATTATGAGACTATTTAACCTCCTACGTTTAAAAGAAGGACATTCTGAGCCTATTTGACTTCTTGACCCTAAAAAGAGGACATTCAGAGCCTATTTGACATTTTGAGCCTAAAAGGAGGACATTCTGAACCTATTTCTTGTACACATTAAAAACTTGCTATTGCTTCCAACAAGTCACAATGATGGTGGTGGCAAATGCAAACACCGGTCCATAATGATTGAAGAGAAACTTGATTGTGGTGTTTCAGTGTGTAAGGTGTGTGAAATCTATGATACTGGTTCATCAACTGTTTGTGACATTAATAAGCAAAGGAAAAAAAAACTATTGACATTCTATGTAGAAGCAAATGACCATTAGAAGAACAATAAAAGATGGTAAGAGTAATGATCACCATCGAGTGATGATGGAATTGTTTTAACAGAGTCGCAGTGATGGAATGGATTTGTCTGGTGCCTTGATAATGGAGCAGGATCAGTTCTTCCATAAATAACTTAAATTAGAATATGAGTGCGATGATAGTAAAGGATAGGTTCAAAGATTCAAGAGGCATCATGGAATTTCCTTCCATTAAGTGTGGAGGAAAGTGTTCTGTAAACCAAGAAGGAGCTGCTGAGTATATTGACGAATTTGCCAAGATCATTGTTGATGATGACCTAAGTCCTGAGCAGGTGTATAATGTTCATGAAACTGCATTATATTGGTAGTGTACAACCAGGAAAACATTAACAGCAAAAGACGAAGAAGCACTTGCAGGAATCAAACAATCTTAGGACAGGCTTTCTATTTTAGGTTGCTCCAACGTAGCAGGTACAAACAAATGTAAACCTCTAGTGATAGGAAAAAGTAACAGCTTAACACTTCCAGTTAATTTTTACAATTGTTCAATTTCTGAACTGTCAGGCCACTACAAATTGGGTTAGTTGCAGTTGGTTGAGAATTATACTACAGTATACACTGTATGAAAACTCTTTGAGTTGTTTTATGTATACAGGTAATATTCTTGTAAAGCATCTAGATCATCATGGTCCACTGCTCCTTTTCATTCAGTAAATACTTCTCCTTCTACTAGATTGACAAGCCCATGTGATGAACTAATACTTCCAACTTCATCACATGGGCTTGTTAACATGTTAGTAGAGAGATAAGTAATTACTGAATGAAAAGGAGCAGTGATGCATTAATAAATGCAAAGGAGCGGTGGAACTTTCCACCATCTCTGTTTTACTTTGATAGTTGCAATCTCTCTCTAAAAACGTGTCGACAAGCCTGTGTTATTGAATGCCACATACAAATTCCTCACATGGACTTCTCAAGAAGTTGGTAGAGAAAGAAGTATTTATTTTATAGAAAGTAAACAAGCAGCTATCAGGGTAAAACAAAGATGGTTAAAAGCTCCATTGCTTTTTGGTCAATAAGTAAAGCTCCACTGGTCCTTTTCATTCAGTAATGCTCCACTGGCCCTATTTCATTTTGTAAAGCTATAGCAATCTTTTTGAGTCAGTATATTGGTTTCTCTAAACATCTTGTGTACTTGGTCTCATTCATTAAATATTTCTTGTAAAGTATATAATAAATACATAAATGTATCTTAAATACAAATACAGTAACTCAAAGTAATACACAAGACTGTATTCTCTCCTAAAACCAGTGTTTTTTGAGATTGCACTGCTGGTCCGGCAGAATCGATATACCGACAAAACCCTGGAAGAGATGATGCCGTAAAATTGATTGGGGTCCTACCTGTATATGTAACAGAACAGAAGTGTAAAAAAAGTGTACATAGGAATTTAAACTTTTCAATGTCTAATTTTTTTAATCGAAAATTGTATGAGTACTTGTATGTTGGTGATTTGAAAATGTGAACTGACACTAAATATATAACCATATATTTTTCTGTTGACATTTGAGAAATAGTCACTTACGCAGTGATATATCCAATCAATGATATTGAAATTTCAATATAAAGTCACCATTTTTCTATTTTAAGTAGTGGCTATTTCCAGTAACTGTATATATCCACAAACAGATGACAAAGTTTGAAAGTCCAACATCTAACAAAAAAACATCATATCACTTATGCGGTTACCTCACAGGAAAATCCCTGAGATTGATGTTTAAATGTCATAGCAATGTGTCAAAAATGAGTTCAGCCCAAGGGTAAAGAAGGGTTCAGCAGCAAAAATGCAGAATTTATTTTGGGATGATAATCTTTAAAGCTAAAACAAGGAGTAGTTGATGAAATACAGAATTGCTCTTAGTTGGTTGCATTTCAAGAACAATATTACTTACCCTAATTCTAATATTTAAATATTATATATATTATTATTATATATATATTATATATATTATTCTGGTACTACAACACATTTACTTTAAAAGGTTGGTTACACACACTTTATTTTTTTCAATCTAAATGTGAAAGAAGAGTCTAATAACATACAAGGATGCTAATAGAGGGAGAGGTGTAGTTATGTTTAAAGGAACGATGAGAGAGGGAAATGCACTCAGGGCTGGCTTTTGGGAATGCATGCTAGAATTTCATTCTATAATATTTAGGCCATCGTCTAACTGTAGATAAGCATTCATTGTATAGAAGTAATCATCATGGTCATCACGTATTGCCAATAAATGCCTACCGTTTTTTTACATTATTTATATATCAGTCTTCCTGTGCAATCTCCAATACTCAAAGTGTGCTCTAAAAAATTATTAACCTAAAGGACTTCCTAATTCTGCTGGTGCATACCACAAAACCCACATTTTTAAAACTTAATGAAAATGACTTCAGCACCACCTGCTGAGTAAACTAAGCAGAATATCCTTTTCCACAAATAGTGAAATCACAGTGTTTCACCCCCTATATAACAATCTATTTTGTGAAGCTTCACACCAAAGCTCAAACTTTATACCAAAACCCAAAACTCCTTCTACTTGGTGTCTCAGTAAACACACTTTCTCATGCAAATAAAAAAAAAAAAATCTAAATAAAACCAAACTGACCAAAACAAAGTATATTTAGTGAACTTGCATATATAATAAAGAATTCTCAAAAACACATTCATTTTTTGTAGTCATACATATTATCTTCTTTTTGATATCAAAAGTGACTAACATAAATAGTGCAAACAATGCAAAATGTTTATGCTATGATAATGCCTATACAGCTTTCAGCTGTTGAACATTCTTTTCAGTAAATTATGGTTATGGCAATCTGCTTGCTTTCTTCAGTTGGGCTTGATAAGGCTGTTATGGCCAAACCTACCCAGCAGATCTTTCAAGTTTTTGGTTCCTTCACCAAGGCAGCCAATGTCTCTAAAATCCCCTGCGCTAGTTGTATAGAACCAGAGCAGCTCTTATCTTCTCTGAATATTTTGACACATATATCTTCTAGATATCATGTTACATATTCACATTCATCCAGCCGCCATCCTCCACCCTCTTGGCCAATCACCCTTATTATCTTGCTGATCTCAGCAGAGGTTGGTTCAGTAGAGAAGTCGGCATATCTCAGCTGTAGCCTCCTGGTGACTTCATCCACCTCCTGGGGCATCCCTGTTGGGGAACGGTATCCTGGTTACCTTCCCTCCTCATTGGTGGTGCCTCGGGAAGGTATGCCAGAGTGGCCAACTTGTTGTTCTATTGCTAAAGCTCCTCTACCTGGTTCAGGGTCGGGAGACCACTATACCCCTCTCCTTCAGGAGACTGTGTATCTCAGCCATGGGAAGTTTGGCATAAAAAAAAAACAAATCTGGTCTGTCTTGGATAGCTGATGAAGGGATCCCACTTCTGACACCAGTTGTGACAATCTGTTTTCTTCAGTCATGCTGTTATGGCCAAACCTACCCAGCAGAACTTTCATGTTAATTTTGGTCCCTTCACCAAGGCAGCCAATGTCTCTTGCTTTATGTTGATTATATTAGGCAGTCTGTGCATACATTTTCCACATGTCATGGAACCAACCAGCCAGCTGGACCAGCCATTAAAGGAACCCACTGGGTAGACTGTGGTTCTGATTCGAGGAGCTAGGTATCGGTACTTGGACCTTTCGAAGGATGAAAAGAACAGTGTGTAAATAAGCTTAATGTGTCAAAAAGCATAAAATAAAGAATTGGACAGGAGCTCTGTTGTTTAACAAGGCCAAACATTAACAAAGTAAACAATTCTCTCCTGTGCCCAATGGCAGTAAAGATAAACATAGGCTACATAGCGGGAACTCCTCCCCAGGGTGGACCATTGTGACAGTCTGGGTCAACTATGATCCTGCCAGTAGGTGGTGTTGTACATGTTGGTCAACCATGAGTGAGGACTTAGATTAAGTTAAACAACCCCTGCAGTGGAGGGACACCTGTTAGAACCATATCTTTATTATGCACTGATGCTAACGGATCCTCATCAATCACAATAACAACTGACGCAGCATGCCCCTTCCACCCTCTATGCCACATAATCTGTCTACAGGAACTATAGGAATCCTGCCACTTAGATACCTTGCAGATTTAGAGGCTCATTCAATTAGAAGCCCACATCTCGCGGTATACTGGCCGTATGTCTCTAACTCCCCAATCTTCCTGTACTGTCTGTCCACCAATCCATTCACTATTTCTTTCAGTGCACATTCACTCTGCTTCAAGGTGTGCTACATCTGTGAGAGTCTCAGAGCTACATTCACAACACCTCAGCAGGTATGGAGGAGACTATGGAAACTGTGCCATCCCTGGAGCCAATATGTTTATTAATATCACTACTGTATGCATGTTATTTTATCTTAGCAGATAGAAATATCTCTAACTTTTTGTTTTCAATTTCTAACTGTTTCCTATACCCTGCTTTGCTGTCCCCACCTTCCCCCATCCTTTGCCCCATTTATGGCTGGCATAATTGCCTCAAATCTCCTCCTCGCATAACTTCATTCTAAGGTCTCTCTCCCATTACTCTCTAACTCTCCAATCTTCCTCTACTGTCTGTCCACCAATCCATTCACTATTTCTTTCAGTGCACATTCACTCTGCTTCAAGGCGTTCTACATCTGTGAGAGTCTCAGAGCTGCATTCACAACACCTCAGCAGGTATGGAGGAGACTATGGAAACTGTGCCATCCCTGGAGCCAATATGTTTATTAATATCACTACTGTAAGCATGTTATTATATCTTGGCAGATAGAAATATTTCTAACTTTTTGTTTTCAATTTCTTACTGTTTCCTATACCCTGCTTTGCTGTCCCCTCCTTCCCCCATCCTTTCCCCCATTTATGGCTGGCATAATTGCCTCAAATCCCCTCCCCCCCTCGCATACCTTCATTCTATGGTCTCTCTCCCATTCCTCTCTAACTCCCCAATCTTCCTGAACTGTCTGTCCACCAATCCATTCACTATTTCTTTCAGTGCACATTCACTCTGCTTCAAGGCGTGCTACATCTGTGAGAGTCTCAGAATATTGCCCTCCGTCCCTACCCCTCACCCACCCACCACAACTCAGATTGCATTTATAGAGCCATGGAAAACACCTGACTTCCTACTTGCAGATATATAATCTCAACACTAGGGGTCAGCCAACATACTAGTCTTTCACCTCAGATCCCTCCCCTCTCCCTCTAAAATAAAACTCTTTCTATCTTTCACTTTCTTCCTGACCCTTGCTATTCCTTATTTGTTACTCTTCCCCAGTTCTCTGCCCTTTAATTCCCTTTAGATTGTAAGTAGCGAGTTTCCAGTCTTGTAGGGTGCTTTGGGATAAAGCACTTTCTGCTAAAATTCTAAGCTCAAAACAGGGCCCTTCAACTTTTGAATTTTGTTAAACTTGTATTTCCCCTGTTCTTATCCCCTGTACAGCGCTGCGGAATGTGTTGGCGCGATACAAAGAAAAGATAATAATAATAAAAAATAAATGTCTGCGGGCCTCTGCTACAATTATGGTGCTATTCAATTAAACGAGCCCCCAATTACGAGCCGAAAGCCGAAACCGTAAACCATGCACTTGTACGTACAAATAAGCAAGGCCTTAGCTACCCATTTAGAAACAGCCAATAGAAAATGAGACCACCATCATTATGGTAGTATAAGATGAAAGATACATTTCAATCAATTAGCGTTTAGAGGTCCGATATGAGATTGGATTCGCAAACCTGCAAAATACAAAATACTAAAAATAAATGCTGATACTGTTCTAGTCCATGTGGGTGACCTGATATGTATTAACTCATTGATTGCCAAGATCGATAAAACATGGACTGAAACATGAAAAAAAAAGGTTTTTGATTGCCGATTTGAGATTTTGAAATATAAAAGATATAAAAGATAAAAGATGTTACAGGGTAATATATCCCCGATCCTCAGGTAGTCCCTATGGTCTGGTTTTAGGGTGACTGTTCCCTTTGATTCCCACTTGTTTGTTACTCCAATTTAGAGTTAGAGTCAGTCTATTTTCAAATATATGGGTCGTAGCTAGGTGTGCTGCTTCTCTCAGAAAACGGCTTTTTTAAAATACATTTTTATTATGAGAAAAGTAGGTTACAACGCATTTGAACATGTCTTCATAATGAAAGAATACAAAACATTGTAGTATGAGACTTTACAGCTTATAATCAACACATTTACTGCAACTATTTCTCACTCTTTTTTGCTTTTGTTAAAGAAGTACACTTAATTTCTCCTAGTATTTCTAATGTAATACTAAGCAATATTCTAACAATAAAAAAAAATATATATATATAAAAAGAAGAATGAAAGAAGAAAAATAAGGAAAGACATTACCCACTTTCAAGGTCCACACCAACCTCATAGGCCAACTCTCAGCATCCACATATCCCAGCAGGAGGCCCATTTTGTGTATATTGCCTCTGTCTCAGCAGATAACACACTCATGGATCGAATAAACTCAATCTTCCGTAGAACCTCCTCAAAGGCTGGAACAGTTTTTTTCCATTGTTTTGCAATTATGCTTCTAGTAGCCAGAAGTATCTGAGTGGTTAGTAATTGTGCATTTTTAGAAAGGCCTGGGAGTGGTAAGCCTAATAATGCCTCTTCTGGTTTTTGAGGAATAACTGTATCCCATAGTTTCTCCAGGGTATTATATGTCGCCATCCAAATGTGCTGAACTTTGGGGCAATCCCATAACGTATATTTTAAGACAGCAATGGTGTTGCCACCTCTTGAGCAATTGCCATCCAACTGACAACTTGAACAGTGGAGTCTAGCTGGGGTAAGGTACCATCTCAAGATAGTTTTGTAAACATTTCCCTTCAATACAATATTTAAAGAGGAGTTTGCTGCATTTTTGATAATTATACCCCATTGTTCATCATCTAGGCTAATATTGAGCTCAGCCTCCCAGGAGGCCCTATAGGACAAATTATTAGGCGTGGCCTGTTCATTCAGGTAGTTATAAAGAATAGTGAAGGGATTTTTTTACCTTTTGAGTTGTGTAAGCAACAATGCTCAAAGGAAGTTTTGCTAGCTAATTTGTTTTTTGTTTTTTTGCAGTTTGTCCCACTTGTGTGCTAATCATCATCACAGGCTCTTTGTGTCGCAATCTGTGATTTATGCCAAAGTCTGATGGAGACCAGTTTTGATATTCTAACAGTACATCTGCAACAATTGTTATCTGACTTCTAATGCACCAAGCAAATTTGGTATTTTTATTGATTGATAACTCTGCATGGGGTAGCCATAATGGCGTTAGCCATGAGCCATGTTGATTTGCTTCCATAGTACGATGGAGTGACTCAGACACATTGGAAGTGATTTTAAATTAATACTCTGATGGATGCTTAGCCATAGTATTTGGTTCAGGAGAATATTTTGGTCCCATAAAACTTGAAGTTCTATCTCCACCCAAACTGGGGGGGGCTCTCTAAATATACCATTTAGCCATTTGGGCTAATCTCGCCGCCTGATAGTATCAGAGAAGGTCAGGAGTTGCTAAACCTCCTTTCTATTTTGATGCTGTCATGGTCGCCCTATTTATTCTAGGTTTATTATTGCCCCAGATGAATTTAAATATTGCTTTCTGTAATGTTGATATGTCTTAAAGATTTATCGATGATGGTATATGGCCAAAATTGCTCGATGTTTTAAATAGGCTAAGTAAGCTGATTAATGGGTTAGTAACTGTGAGGAGAATATCATGCGAATATCATGCGCAAATAGGCTTAGCTTATACTCTTTATCGTCTAACTTGATTCCACTAATATCTGGAGCTTCCCTTAATGCTATCGCTAGTGGTTCTAAACATAGAGCAAAAAAAGTAGAGGCGATCTATCTTAAATAATTGAGACTTGAAACCCTGAGAATATAATGTCATAATGCTTCCTACAAAGTTTTCACTAAGGCCAAATTTAAGCAATGCTTCTTTCATATAAGTCCAATCAATCCTATGAAAAAAGTTCTCTTCATCTAAAGATAGTAGCATTAGTGGTGTTTTTTTTGTCTGAAGCGATATCCATGAGGTTAAAGATTTGCATAGTAATATCAGGCGCTTCTCTACCCGGAATAAAGCCCACCTGGTCCGGATGAATCACGCCAACAAAGAGGCCAGTCTATTTGCTATGCTCTTGGAGTATAATGTTATATCATTGTTTATTAAAGATATGGGTCTATAACTGCTGCACTGCAAGGGGTCTTTGCCTTCTTTATGTATTACTTTAATTTTTGCCTCCAGAAATTCAGCTTTTATAGTTTTGCCCGAGAGGAACTCACTAAATAGATGTTGGAGGTGAGGTAACAAAGTTTTCATGAATTGCTTGTAATAGTAATTAGTGAAATCATCCAGACCAGGTGCCTTATGAGGCTTAGATGCCCTTATTGCTCTTCTAATTTTCTCTTTAGAGATAGGGGATGTGAGAGAATCTACTTTACTTTTATCAATTTGTGGTACTGTAATGGATGACAAAAAAGTCTCTATTTGGAATTTATGGCTTTGTGACCCAGAATGGACAGGTATTGAGAACTCAGTATAAAATTGTTGAAATGCCTTAGTAATCTAGTCTTGCAGGTAAACCATGCCATTTTCTTTAGTGGGTAATTTAGGAACAAAAGAATTTGCTCTCTGTTGTTTAAGTCTGCTAGCTAACATTGTATCTAAATTTATTGGAGAATCGTAAAAATTTAGATTGTGTGCGTTGCAATATAGTCACCATTTTCTTTTGCAGAATCTCTTTCAATTCTTGTTTATATTGAAGAATTTCCTGGAAAATCTGAGGTGAATTCTGAACAGCGACCAGTCTATGAAGGTCTGAATTTTTTTTTGTTTAAATTGTTTATCTGAGACTGATCTAATTTTTTTGCTATTGAGCCAAATTGTATGCAAACCCCTCACAATACTGCCTTACGGGCTGCCCAGACTCCCATCCCATCTACATCGCCACCACTATTCAGTGTAAAGTAGTCCACCAAAGCCTTATTAATCTTATCTTTTGTCAGAGGGTCGTTAAGAAGTGCTGGGTTTAATGTCCAATATGGGGAGCAACCTTTTGGGAGCAAATTACACAGTGACACACTTACAAGGTCGTGGTCAGACTATGCGATGGGATTAATTGTTGCGTCAATCAAATTAGAAGCCATTTGTTGTTGTAGCAATATATAGTTGATGCGTGATTGGGATTTATGTCTGGCTGAGTAAAAGGTAAAGTCCTTCCCTGTCGGATTCATAACCCCTCCATGTATCAAATAAGCAATTTTGGTTCAGGATTGGTTTAAAAACCTTAGTAGCGGTGGGGATTTGTGATGGGATAGAGGGTCTAGATCTATCTCTGAGCGGATCTAGAACATTCATATCTCCTCCTATAACCCAAATAGAATGTTGCCAATTGGAAATTAGATTTGAGATTCTGCGAAAGAAAGTGCACTGGTCTGGATTTGGTGCATAGACATTGAGAAATGATATTGAACTATCATTAATATTTCCATGAACTGCAATATATCTGCCTTCCACGTCTTTTTGAGTGTTAGTGTGTTGAAAATTAAGTCTTTTGTGAAACAAAATCGAGACACCTTTTGTTTTATCTGTAGCAGATGCATGATATGATTGTGAGTATGATTTCCCCCAGTATTTGGGTATTGCATTTTTTCAAAGTGAGTTTCCTGTTTCATGACAATATCTGCTCCCAGTATATGGTATTCCTGAAGGGCTATCCTCCTTTTAACAGGCTCATTTAAGCCTTGTGCATTATGTGAATGATAGAGGAAAAGAGATTTAGGATATTAACTAATCAGTCAGGAATTTTACTAGACTGAAGCAAGATGATCTCCTGGCTGGGACACGAGGAGCAAGAGACTGAGATCTGTTAATTAAGGGCCGATTCCCTGAGAAAAATATGGATATGGAAAAAAAGACAAAAAGAAGTCAGAGCAGGATAAACCAGACTTATACAATTTATGCAACAACTTTGTGATATAAAATGAGATTCGTTGTTAACTAGCTTACTGGTACCTCAAAGGAGATAGGCAATTTCGTTATAGTATAGTACATTAGGGAAGAGAAAGAAAAGGAAGAAAAAGAGAGAAAAACAAAAGTAGAAATAGCTGTCCTCCTAACTTTAATAGGTGAGCCAACTAGTATCCAGAGCAATGAAAACTGAGAAGGTTCGCCTAAAAATTAAACAATATTTACGCCCTATAGGCGCACTTTTAAAATATTTGGTAACATTATAAGTGACATTGCAAGATAAAATGTATGTGTAAACAAGCATTTAACTGCAGAAAAAGGAGATAAATGATAGGTAGCACTTCAGGGTACTTCTAATATGCAGACCAATATGCTTAAGTGAAGTCCCCTAGTATTGATATGTCCAATAGACAAATAAGGATAAGGAGAGGCACGTTTATGTTGTTGTAGTAGCTCGGCTTCTCGGACCTCAACCTCTGTTGCGGGGCTGATTCAGGAGGATGGTTGACATTTTCTGGTAGCCAAATGTTCCATGAAGAGGGAAGTGTAACTCCTTCTTCAAAAGATTGAATGGTGTACAATTTCCTCTCTTTGGAGATGTTCAGTCGGAAAGGAAAGACCCTCAGGTGTATTTCCAACCTCTGGCTAGTACAAGTTCCAGAATGGGTTTTAGCGTCTTCCTATTAAATAGGGTTGTTGCAGACAAATCTGAGTAGATACTTGGTTGGGAGCCTTCTACTTCAGGAATACCGGTTCTAGTCGCTCTCATAAATTTGTCTTTGGTGGAAAAATAATGGAACCGCGCTATAACATCTCTTGGTAAGAGTTGGATGACCGACCTCCCAGCGCTCTGTGGACTCTGTCCACTCTATATTCCTCTTCACACATGTCTGGCAGAAGAAATTTGCATACTTCTAGCAAATATTGCGGGAGATCTCTCACCGACTCAGGGAGGTTCCTTATGCAGACATTTTGTCTACAGGATCTGCTCTCTAAATCTTCTTGGACAGACTGTTGAAAAGATTGTTCCTCTCTCATTAGGACCATCTCCTCCTCAAGTTGCGTATCTGCACGAAGAAGATCATTGTAATTGTCCTCCAGTAGCATTGTTTTGGAGTCTACTGCCTTTATCTCCATAGACAATTCCGTTGCCACCTTTTGAATTATCGACTTGATCTCCGTTCTAAAGGAGGATATCAGTTCCTTCAGGTCTTGAATGTCAGCCTTCGTACTTGGGGCGGATGCCTCCATATTTGATTAAGTGGTATTCTTAGTTGGCGTAGAGGCTTGTTGAGGCGCTTGTAAAGTTTTTCTTGGTGTACAATAAGTTTGTATGTCTTTGGTGTTGCGTCTTGTTGATACACCTGCCATCTCCAACGACCAAAACGTATTCAGGGTTCTGAGTTTACTTCATATAGATGTCACTTTGCTTAAGTAAGTGCCCTCACATAGGGAGGAGTTACTTTTTTTGTCATAGTAATGAGCGCAGCGAGTCCTCTTAAAAAATAACACCGACCACCAATGGTGACAGTTCCTGGAAAGTGTATTGATTTGGTTGTATAGTATTACTCCTTTGGATAATCAAGTTGTCTTGAGTTGTGTCTTTATTTCAGTTTCTGTAGTCAGAGGTAACCAACCAAAAGATAGCGGATCAGTATTGCTTGAAAGATGTAAAAATAGTAATTGAGAAGGGGAACAACAGTTATACCAATATGGACAAGAGGGTATTGAGCTCAATATTCAAAGCCCCACAAGTTGGGTAACATACACTTTCATCACTGCTGGGTCTTGATTGTATTTCCACTCTCAGTCAATAGATGGCACTGTTGGGCTTGGTAATATAGCTCAATAGCAATAGATGGCACTGTTGAGTCTAGGAACTGCACTCTCAGACAATAGATGGCACTGTAGGGCTTGGTAATGCAGTTCAATAGCAATAGATGGTGCTATTACGTCCAGGAACTGCACTCTCGGCCAATAGATGGCGCTGTAGGGCTTGGTGATACAGTTCAATAGCGATAGATGGCGTTGTTGAGTCTAGGAACTGTTGTTTTTACATGCAATGGCAAGGTGGAGTACCCAGCAAATAAATGGCACTAGTGAGCTTTGTAAGTATAGGTAGTTCCTTTCTGCATAGCAGGCAATAATCAGAAAAGTATTTACACAGTTTATTGATTGCCTGATTTATCCTTATAATAAAAGTTGTGGTTTTGCAAGGAAAGTCAATCATGCTTTAATTATGAGAAGCTGTTATTATGGGTACTGTTTGGGGTGTTGGATTTGTAAAGTTTATTCCAGTAAAGGTCTCTATTAACTGAGGCTTGCAGGAAGCATTCTCACATACCCTTGCATTAGGGCAATATAGGAGTCCCCCTCCCCTCAATCCCCAGTACCTGTATATAGGGGTTTTGCTTTAATGACACTTGGAGCAGGTCACCTACTGCTGAATCCTCCAGACAGAAAAACAAGTAGTCACAATGTCCTGCAACAGGATTCAAAAATGTCTGTCTCTTGCCTCCAAATCTCTTTCTCCTGCTTCAACACATACAGTAGATGCCAAATGTGTGTTTTATTTGGGGTCTGATTCAGATTGTTCCTTCATGTATATCCATCCAGTACCTTTTAGTCCAGTAGATTATTTAGATCTGTTTTAAAGTGAAGTCCAAAAATTGCTGCACAGTTCCAGAGCAATCCAGACTGTTCAGTCACTGTAACCTGATCTTGTAGATCAAATATAATCCAAATTGCTTGGTATTTTCATGTTTTTTAAAGCCTTATGGCAAGAAGCTGTGTTGTTTTGCTTCCTCTCTGTTAGCTGCTAGCCACACCCTCTGTGTCTATGTAATTTTGAAACAGAGATTCCTATTCCTACCAATTCCTAGTGCTGGTAACAAAGATACAGTAATCCCAAAGCCTTTGTCCTAGCCTCAAATCACGCACAGAGTGGTACAGGTTTTGCTCAAGAATATCCCTGTATTTAGCACCATCCATCTGTCCCTCAACTCTGACCAGTTTCCCAGTCCCGGCTGCTGTAAAACATCCCACAGCATGATGCTGCCACCACCATGTTTCACTGTGGGGATGGTGTTCTTTGGGTGATGTGATGTGTTGGGTTTGCGACAGACATAGCGTTTTCTTTGATGGCCGAAAAGTACAATTTTAGTCTCATCAGACCAGAGCACCTTCCTCCATACATTTTGGGAGTCTCCCACATGCCTTTTTGCAAACTCAAAACATGCCATTTAGTTTTTTTGCTGAAAATAATGGCTTTCTTCTGGCCACTCTGCCATAAAGCCCAACTCTGTGGAGCGTATGGCTTATTGTAGTCCTATGTACAGACACTCCAGTCTCTGCTGTGGAGCTCTGCAGCTCCTCCAGGGTTACCTTAGGCCTTTGTGCTACCTCTCTGATTAATTCCCTCCTTGCCCAGTCTGTGAGTTTTGGTGGGCGTCCGTCTCTTGGCAGGTTTGCTGTTGTGCCATGTTCTTTCCATTGGGTTATGATAGATTTGATGGTGCTACTGGGGATCATCAAAGATTTGGATATCTTGTATAACCTAACCCTGACTTGTACTTCTCAACAACATGGTCCCTTACTTGTTTGGAGAGTTCCTTGGTCTTCATGGCAGTGTTTGGTTAGTGGTGCCTCTTGCTTAGGTGTTGCAGCCTATGGGGCCTTTCAAAAGACGGTGTGTATATGTTATGACAGATCATGTGACACTTAGATTTCTCACAGGTGGACATAATTTCACTAATTATGTGACTTCTGAAGGTAATTTGTTGCACCAGAGCTTTTTATGGGCTTCATAACAAAGGGGGTGAATACATACGCACATGCCAATTTTCTGTTTTCTATTTCTAAAAAATAGTTTAAGTATATGTTTTTTCTCATTTCACTTCACCAACTTAGACTATTGTGTTCTGATCCATCACATAAAATTCAGATTAACCAAACATTGAACTTAAGGCTGTAATGTAACACAATAGGTAAAAAGTCAAGGGGGGTGACTACTTTTTCAAGGCACTGCATATATAAAAATATAATATAATATAAAATGTGTAAGATAAAAAATTACCAGACGCATTTTGCCACTCTCATTTTGTGGCTTTCTGAATGATCGAAATACCTCTGTTAACTTGGGTATCCAATGTTTTTATGTTGCTAATAGATACATTCATGAGTATAATCATAGTTGCCATCTACAACTATGAAAGCAGAATAATGCGCTGCACTCAGAAGGTCCTGAGTTAAGGATTGGGCATGCATTAGCAAGGTGTTGGGTTGCAATAAGTTTATGAAGCAAGTTGGTTTTAAAGGGTGTGTTGTATGATCCAATTCCCGATTATCCCATACATTGCAGTATTTTGTTCTAAGACCTCCACTGTAGATAATTGCCTTCCCCATCGAGGCTGTTTCATGAATACTCTTGAGAATACATGTTTAGTCATGGGTAGTGGGTATTCAACAGTCTTGTTAAAAGCTTAATTGCTGTAAGGTTGTTACTGGGAGTGAAAAGGGGATTATATGGATGGTGATAAAGCAGTGCTTTAACCCTCTGGATTTTAGTGCTTGGCAATAACACCATATATTAAACATTCAATAGTATTACATCCTCTTCAGGTACCATTAGTAGTGTACATTCTGCAGAGTTTCTGTTTAAGTTTAAGAAGGATTCACAAATATCATTCAGACAGGTTCATGTATTTTGCAGTATCATTTCTCAGGCTGCCATGTCTCATTTCCCCAATACTCTGGAGTAGTAGAGGAAATGAGACATGGTTTGTAGTATAGATTTCTGATTCCAGTGATTATCACCTATTGGAGAAATACTTTATCAGCGAGGACTTTGTAAAAAGTATCAGTTTGGGAGATTGTATAAGGTAAGATTTTGGTAATTAGATGCTGAGTTCAAGGTAACAAAACACTGGCAGAATGTAGTGGGTTAATAGAGGAAAGATCAGATG
The DNA here is from genome assembly GCA_027410445.1 of Discoglossus pictus. Lineage (NCBI taxonomy): Eukaryota > Metazoa > Chordata > Amphibia > Anura > Alytidae > Discoglossus > Discoglossus pictus. The sequence goes on along the minus strand of CM050167.1, from coordinate 251,827,855 downwards.
AAAGGTGAATTTTACTTCTGAGTTTACCCTAGATCCAAAGTGACGGTGATTAAAGAGATTTGTTTCAAAGTAAGCTGTTAGGAATGAGGAAGAAGTCAAATCAGGTAGATTAAATTGAAATGTTCATCATTGTGACGACCCACTGCTTCTGTTGGTCTAGATTAATCTCTCGCAGTAGGTTGTGGGGTTCTTTGAATATCCCTGTTAGCAGGAATGAACATAGACTTGGGGCCTTATTAAATTGCAACAGTTACAGATCAATTTAATTGAACAAGCCCTCAAGTACATGGCCAAAGCCAAATCCGTAAACCATGTAACCATACGTAGCATTTCAGATAACGATTTAGAAATAGCCAAAAGTAAGTGAGACCGTCATCATGACATCAGAAAATCATGGCATTTAAACGTCAATCAATTAGTGTTTAGACATCCAATATGCGATTGGGCTTGCAACCCAGTGATTTAAAAATCAATAAAAATGAATGAAGAAACTGTTATAGTCCAAGTGAGTTGTCTGATATGTAATACCTCCTTGATTCCCAACATTGATATAACATGGAAATTAAACATTAAAAAATAAATTTTTGATTGCAGATTTGCAAGTTTGAGCCTGTTGTGCAAATTTTTCTAATGTCTTTAATCACTCTCCCCTTTTTTTTTTAAGTCCAGTATTGTGTATTTATTGGCTTTTATAGTGTTGAGAACAGGCATTTAACCCCCTTGTGGGTTCTCTCTAGGACTCGTAGAATTTTTTGCTACATTTGCCATATATGTGTATGAAGGCAATTGCGGGCTTGTGGAATTGTTGCAATTAAATTGCAATTTGCGATTTTAGCGATTGGGCTTGAAAGATCAAAGGCTTAGATGGGTCGGAGTTACGATTTTGACAACCGCATGAATTTTCAGCCTGTAGCTCACAAATAGATTGCGCGAGCTAGAGGAGGCCAATTAAATATCAGTAACTTTTGCGGGCTACATTACGGGCTTCTGTAATTGCAATTTTGACATTTTATTGGGCCCATTGTGTTCACAACTTCAAGTCAGCCGGACACACAAAATTACTGCAAGCTTCCCATTGATTTATTGACATCCGTAATATTATTAGTGTCTTTTTAAAATTTTTACACACGTTTACTTGTGAATTTACTTGTCACTCGCAAGTTAAGTATGACTCTTAACTAGTAATATTAGAGAAAATATTTACATGCACTGAACGTTTTCTGCAGCAGTTAAAAAAAAGCTAAAAAACAATATATAGGCATGGAAGTGCATTATAATTCAATGTTCAATAGTCCCAGAGGCACACATTTCACATTAGAAAATAAATATTTTTTATCAATATATCTGAGTCATTAATCATTAAAATTAAAAGGATTACCGCGACCTGCAAATTCAGTTAAAGAGACAGTACAATCATAACAAATCCGAGAAAAGCATGTAACTTTATTATCAAAAATGTAAAATGAAATCATTATGTTAGCATTAGGGTAAAGTTAGCAATTTGGGGAAAACAACTATTGCCAATAATAGAACTCCATGTAACATAAGTCAACTACAAGGGTAACATCACCCCAGTACACAACAGGTTAATACAATTCAGAAATCCCACGAGACTTACAACAGCTGCTCCAATGCATTTATAATTAAAGGGATAGAGAGACATCCCAAACAATACACATTAACACCATGGATCATGACGACATGACAGTACTCAGAGTGATCATGTACATTACATCCATGGGAAGGTATGTCAACTACACAATACCGCTGGGTGTAATACAATGGAGTGTGAGAAATATCATTATGGCTAGGCTCTGGCCTTAAATACAGATTGTGGGTGACACTCAGTGTGGCTACATGGGATATGCTAATACACTATGGAGGTGACATACACAAGTATACAACAACATGGCAGAGGCCATGCACTGGATTGTCATGAGGAGCATGTCAGGAACAGGGGGTTATAGGCACAGGGAATTGGGGATATAGCGACAAGGAATATTCCAGTAATATGTAAAATCTGTTGAGGAAGGCCAGCAACAACACAAGGAGCTGTGGAGATGCAGAATGAGACCAAGGAAACACACCTCAATCAATGTGAATCTTGGGTACACCTGTCCATTCCTATTGTACATGTGATAACATGTATACCAATAATAAATGTGTCAAATTACAACTACTGTTATTGTATTAATTACATATCAAAATTATGATCGATATGATTAACAACCCTTAAGTGGAATGTTGATCCACAACTGTAAATATGTCAAAGTATGAACCTTCCAAAATCAATATTAATGTTGTTCGTGCATGATTATTCAATTTTGTTATAATAAAATTTAAAATGGTGCTTGAACACTCTATGGACATATTAAGACATGTGACAACTCTTAAAGCACACCCGTGTCACCATAATGGCTTTATGATCCTTATGTAAATGTTCTGTATGTTGATGTCCCAAACCAGTAACCACTAGAAACACACAGACTCACTGATTACAGCATAACAATAAAAAATAAATGTATCATACTGTATACCCAGAGCACAGTCTTAAATGTATCCAACCATGCATTAATATCATTCATGTGGTGTGTGCAGATTCCAAGAGGACAAGAGGCTGAATGGCAAAACAGGAAACATGGGAGTCACATGTGGTCATTACACCACAGTAACCATAATCAGATGACTAGAAATATCATCCTTCGTCACTCCATATAATAGAAGTAACCAGTACTGCACTTGGCACTTACATCATGTCTTTTTCTTCTTAATTACACAAAAGCATTAACTCATAGATTATCTAAAGAAATAAAGATGGTCATAACCTAAAAAAGGAGGAGAAAAATCTTGGAATATCTGTATGTCCAGTACAGAATTTATTTAACTGTAACTATAAAGCAACTTACCTGAACTTACCTGAGTGCTAACCATGTTTTATTTGTCATGAGAAATCACTTACCATGACCATAAGTAATAATGTGGCATCTCACAAAGAACGCTTAGCTGTGACCATATTCAATGGGCCAAGAGTATGGTCACCATTTCTAGATGATATTGCTTAGCCACAAAGTTTTTGCATTCATATGGTATATAGGTGTTATCAGATTATAAATGATTGTTATGATATCATGATGTCTAAATATGTACCCTTTTATACTGAGAGAAGACAAAGGAAAACATCCATATCTGTAAATAACATCAGACAAAAGTATCCGTTTTCATACTGATGAGAGGATGACATGCTTAACTAATACATGTATTAATGCAGACTTTGAATAACATGTTATTGTCGCACTGTGCAAGTCCAATGCCATTTCTACATTGGCACAAATTAAACCTAACATCAACCATGTGTTTTAAAACATGATGTATGCCATTATTCATGGCATGTGAGATCATTCTGCTAGGTAGGGGGTTGTCATTGATAGAATAGATATCTGATAGCTACTGTGTGTATTTTTCACTTATATTATATAGTAGCACCCAACCCCTGTACCATCATGCCCTCTCCTTCTCCCATGACAAAGAGGTGTAGCAGGGAGAGGTATGACCTCCAACTGTAGTAGGAGACACGAAGGGAGATGAGGACGAACCAGACTGTGGATCATCTGAGGAGGGGGGCTAATGCTGTTATGGCAATCAGACTGCAATGTGCTACATTATTGTTCAATTGGGTGAGTGCACGTTGATTATGCATTATGTAGCATACTTCCCATGTACCCTTCCATTCTGAAGTTGTGTCTCCTCGTCTACTGACAGCAGCCTCCAGTTGTGATAGACTGGGAGGACAATGAGGTAATCTGGCAGGACATCAAGGTAAGCTGGGTGAACAATGTGGTCTGGTGCCTAGCCATGGTGGTCAATAGGGCTCACATTGTCTCATCCTACTTCTTAAAATATACCATCATCTCCTTATATGTGGGGCCCTAGATCTGTCCTGATCCAAGCATATCTGTGGGAGGAGCTAGTGGGGTTGGTCAAATGGGGAGGTGTGGAGAAACTGTCGTAGTGTGTGAAAGTGGTGGTGGGTCGGATGTTTCCTGAGTACAAGTGATGATGGTGTTGGGAGGTGGTGGTAATGACCGGTAGGTGGTACAGTAGGAGGGCACAGGTGATGAGTCACTCTGGGGGTCGAGGCGGCCAGTGTACTCATATGACATAGTTGTATCAGAGAGCTCACTGGTTATTGGTATTGTCCTAGGAAGATACATCAGTTGAAGGAGTGAATTCATCATTACTGCCTGTATTCTCCCTAGCCTGGACATTTTATAAGAAGACCAGTTGTTTAAGTCCCTAAACAGGCTTTTATAGATGCCCAGGTATTTTATTTGGTGTTGTTTCCATACCCTGTAATACTTGGTCAATTACTTATTGCCATTGCACATTGCAAAAATTAGAGGAGAAAGAAGTCATCCTTTCCTGATAACTCCGGTGATATTGAATAACTGTGATTGAAACCCCTGGTAGGAGATGTACACTTTCAAAATGGAATAGAGTGTAATATTGCTTCTTAAAAAGTTATCACAGAGCCCAAAATTGTGTAAGGTTTTGTGCATGTAAACCCAGTTTACCCTCTCAAAAGCTTTTTTTAGCCTACAGGGATAATAGCATTTAAAGGGTTCTTTTTTCTAGATGCTATTTCCATGAGGTCTAAGGTTCCTCTAGTATTATCTGGAGCTTTCCTACCTGGTATAAATCCAACTTGATCAGGATGAATCATGCGTGAAAGAAGCTGTGTAAGTCTACTGTCTAATATCTTTAAATATATTTCAATCTATAGCATTGACATTCAATAGGATATTTTCCTTCCTTATGTATAACTATAATTTTGGCTTCTAGTAATTCCACTCTTATTGCTGTTCCTGACATAAAATAATTGAATGCAATTTTGAGTTGAGGTATAAGATTGTTTAAGAATCGTTTAAAATAGTAATTTGTAAATACATCTGGACCAGGAGATTTGTGTGATTTAGTAGATTTTATTGCTTCTTTCATTTCATCGGTTGTAATCTTGACATCAAATGAGCCTAACATTTCTTTGTCTATGTGTAGAAATATTAAATCTGATCGAATTGTATTTTTATTTTTATTTTTTATATTTATTTGTGAGTGATGTCTGGTCGAGTCAGATTAATATTTTGCTACTTATAAAATTTTACAAAGGGATAAGTATTTTTTGTCGGTTGGTAAGACCCTTCCTTAGTTTTTATTTTAGAAATAAAATAGTCTGCTCTTTGTTGTCTAAGCTTGTGGCCTAACATTAAATCAGGCTTATTAGAGAAAAAAAAAATTAGATTGGGTATGCTGAATTGTCATTATAATCTTTTTTTGCAGCATCACATTTAAGCTAAGAATCTCTTCATGTATTTTTGAAGATTTTTGGATTAGGACAGATTTTTGTAAGTTTGAAATAATTTTTTATTAAGATCAATAATTTGTTTAATTTCTTATTTTTGGATGCTGAAACCAATTGAATGCAGATACCCCTCATGACTGCTTTATGAGCGGCCCACACTGCCATCTGGTCTATTTCGCCCCACCATTCAATTGAATATAGTTGTTTAAGGCTTTATTTTATATCACCTTTTGTGGGTTTATCATTCAGAAGTTAAGAATTCAGAGACCAAATGGGAGTATGGCCCTTAGGGAGTATGTTACTCAGTGTTACACTGACATGATCTGACCATGATATTGGATGAATCTGAACTTCAATTAGGTTTTGTTAAAGCAGAATATAGTCTATATGTGAGTGAGACTTATGTCTGGAGGAATAAAATGAGGATGGTGCATAAGTGACTTTATCTTTATTAGGGTCTATTATTTCAGATCCCTTCCAATCACCCATATAGAATGTTGCCATGTTTGTCATTAGATCGGAGACACTGCGGCAAAAGTTTGCTTGGCCTGTATTAGGTGCGTATAAGTTAAGCAGTGTCAGTCATTTTATTATGACAAACATTTTCTAAATGATTAGAATAATAATTATGAGTTCTGTATCAATTTATAGACAAATATACACTAGGCAAAATAACGTTTAGTTATAGTAACAGGGCAAAAACAACTATCTGTCAGGACTATATATAGATAATCAGTAAAATAAACCATATATAGATAATCAACCATGTAAAATCAAAAGCAACACATGAAAATGTTATAAAGCTCAGATCACGACAGTATTTATAAAACAGAGGAATGCATGATATTATACTAAATAAAAAAAAAAACAATAACAACATATGTAGCAAAACCCATGTAGCAATCAAAGTGTAAAATAATAGTATAAATAAATAACAAATAACCAATATCAAAACTATAAGATGATATTGTGATATGAAGGCTAATAAAATGTATCTATAAGTATAGTATTATTCCACTTCTGTATTGTTACCTTGTGTTGGTAAAGGGGCTTGTGTACTTTAGTGATGCTATGAGCTATACCATGTAGTTTCACCCAAGATGGGCAGGTGATAGCAGAGAGGTCAGACAAATCACAGGCCAAAAACACCTTATGGATGAGCACAACCAAACACAAGATTTGCCTGGCGTGCTGTGCTCCATAGGGTCACAAAGAGTTGGACACAACTGAATGACTAAATAACAAATAACATTATTATGATAAAGAATGTAATACAATTTATTAAATAGGTTAAATAAATAAATTAGCCTGCTTTAGACAAAAGGACATAAAGTAAAATAAATTGGCAACTCTCTTTTTCTCTGAGCAGAGCATCCTGGACCCATGAGTGATATACTGAGGCAACAAGGTTCAGAATGGGCTACAGCACATGTACTTGGTTAATCTAACCATTACTTGAACTGCAAATATTACCTGTATCTGTTATTCTTTGTGCTGTATATACCCTGATTTACTGTGTATACCTTATTCTGCCATCATATTATAGCAGGACTTATGCTCTTGCTCTTTTGTTTTTAATTGTGTTTTAATTGTGCTATCACATAGTCTTTTTTGCAATCCTAGGATTAGCAGTTAACTCTTGCATATGAGGATTGCTCACACTCTCATATCTAATATTTATGTGGATCTTATAGGAGCAATATATTTACTCAGCTTGTGTCCAGTCAATATAATTTTTTGTGGATTTTACTATAGTCTAGGTTTTTGCAGTTAAGTAATTAAGCACATGTTTATTACACTAGCGGTGATTTTTTCCGTTTTTTAAAATATCCTATTAAAGTTTATTTTATATTCTCCACATTATCACAAATTGGACCTCTCATGTGTATTAATCCTATATTATGAAATTATTATTATTATTATATGTTTTTATTTATTTCATAGTAACTAGGGCTCATTAGTTTACAGATATAGGAATGTGACACAAATGTGATATGTAGATATGTGTTATGTAGATGACCCAAAACCCCAACCATTGAAAACACACTGACAAAGTGATAACGGTATAATAAACCTTTATTTCATACACAGAGCACAATCAGAAATGTACATTAATGTGCATTAATATCATTAGTGTGGCATCCCATAAGGGTAAGAGGCTTTTTTGTGCAAAAAGGGGATACCTAAAGGGGTAATATCATAGTCTAGAATAATCATGAACCATAGTACCTACCAGGATCACGTGTGGTCATTACACCACTGCAACCGGAATGTGATAAAAAAAGGGAGAATTCATTAGAATTCACTCCATTTAATCAAAGTAACCAGTAATGCACATAGCATTTACTTTTGGTTACCATCTGCTCAATTAAACAGATGCAATAAATCATGGATAATGTCACACAAATCTATTCCACACACAGTGTGTTTTCATTTATTAAGCAATATATATATATATATATATATATATATATATATATATATATATATATATTTATATATATATATATATATATATATATATATATATATATATCCCAAATGGATTATCAGAACCTGGTAAACAGAAAGAGGAGATTGAGGAGCATGCCTTCATGGTTGTGAGATTGGGCTATTAAGACCTTAAGACCTACAGAGACAAAAACAAGATATAACTATTTGGATTGACTTCAACACCTCATCTCAATGGCAATCCACATTGAACCTCAATTGGTGAAATATTCAACATAACCATATGTGTACACACTCTGTAGCCAGGCAATAGTATGTCAACATTTATACTAATTAATAGTCATTGCTGAGTTTGGATGAGGAGGACTTAGGGGATGTTCTCACCTACCTCCTCTTGTTCCTAAGCACTAGGCCCCCACCTTACATGCCCAAGATGAGGAGGTGTTGGAGTGAGGGGTGTGTCCACCTGGGGTGGTCGTGTAGCAGCTGGCATTGGAGGTAAGGTGTAAGATAAGGAGACCCCTGGCTCTGGTTGCGATAGTGGTGGAGCCGGTGGAACCAAAGGCTGGAGACATATGATCTGGCCTTCTGCCAATTGCAATAGCCGCTCAATGAGTCTTATCTGGGCTGGTCTGCCCCTACTTGCAATTTGCTCATACCTCTTCATTTTCGATTGTGTCTCATCATCTCACCAGATAGTGATATGATGCTGTCAACGAAAGAGGTTGCAATGTGATTCTGCCTTTCCATCTGGAGTGCCAGTTGTTCCATTATGGTGGATTTGCTTTCGTCCTCCTTCTGGATCTGATCCATCAGCTCCCTCCAAGCGGCTTGTGAGGGTGTGTGAGGTCTGTCACTGGACATACCGGGACTTTCAATGGGCTGTGGTGATGACAGGGCACGGTGGTGATGGTGATGCCAGAGGTGCCTGTGGCATTGGTGTCAGCCATAGCGATGGTGTTGGTGTCGGCCATAGCAGTGGTGTTGGTGTCAGCCGTGGCGGTGGTGCAGTCCAGGTTGGGTGAAGCCAGGTGGGGATAGAACAAGCGGTGGGGTCCTACCAAGGCATCCATGGTATCGGACCAGGTGGCAGTGGTCGGCCTGCTGATGATGGACTCCAGTACCAGAACATATGTGGAGGTGGTGGTGGTTGCTGTCTCCATGACATGTGAGGTGGAGATGGATGATTCCAACAATGTTGGTGTCGGTGGCCATCTTGCTGCTGATGGGCTAGCTTCCTGTGATGGTCCCGGGCCCTCTGGAATCTTTCCAGCTTCCTCAACCAACACTTGCAGGGATGGATGTGGTTCCTCCTCCTGTGGAACCACTGCCTGTGTCTCTGTGGCCTCCTGGGTACTGAAATGAAAGGAAATTGGTGTTTAAATTTGAATTCTCTATTGTTTGCTGTGTGTTTCCATATATCTGACATCATAGTAACTTGTAATTGACTGGGGTGATTGACCTGTATAGTGAGCATTGTGGAGCATGGCTCATATCAATATATGTAATGCTGGTGCGGTGTGCCATTTGCAGTTCATTAGGACATGTGCTCAGCTGAATCTGCTGTGCAGTGTGTGAGACTGACCAATCTGTGACCAATTCTCAGCAATGATTGTTAACATGCAGACGAGACATGGTCCATGTTAGACTAGTACATGACACGCACATGCAGTTCATCAGAGTCTGTATCTGAATATGCTGCAGTGTGTACACTCATGCATGTACTCTCTTTTGGATGTCAAATCAATTTTGATCTATTTGGCAACTGCTACTCAGAATCAGTTTTAACTGTATGTATTTAATTGATAACAATTATGATAATGATATGTTTGTTTCCTGGATTTACATGGTTATTGAAGCCCCATATATTTTTAGTCATAACCAGAGAACTTACAGTGCTATTGTATGTCAGTTATATATGTGTGTGGGGTTCATGTGTGTGCATATGAGGGTGTGATGGTGTATATGATACTCACATTGCAAGGTTCCCTAAAAACCCGAGTCCAGCTGTCCTGGAAGGCCCTGCTACTGCCACTGGCTTGATCCACTGCTTCAGGGTCCACTCCCATCCCCCAGTATGTAATTTATGCTGGTGGTCCACCACCGATTTCACGGGCTGCTCTGGCCTCCGCTGCCATCTTCCTCTTTTTTTTTTTAATACATTTTTATTTTGAAATACAAAGTCATAAAAAAATACATACAAAAATATGCACAATGAATGTTCACAATAGCATATATGTTCATCAATTTCTATAATTCAATAAAACATTGTGACATCATACTCACCACATTAACACCCTACAAATATTATTCAGTAATAATATAGGGTACAGCCAAAATATACAAAATGACAATAAATGTTTTCAAAGATAGTGCATTTTAAATGGCCAAAGTTACTTAATAGAATCCCAAATAATCCATTTAGAATTATCTTGACTAATAATTTCACCTGTCTCATATAGATTTTCTAAATCTCTAATGTAGTAAAATGTTTTTAAAATTTCAGCCCAGCAAGGGGGATTTACTTGTTTCCATTTACTTACTGATTTGACCATAATACAGATCTGAATAATAAATGCCATTTCTTTCTTATTTAGACCTTCCAAAAATATGAAATAGACAACCATAAGGAGTAGGTTTGATTGTTTTCTTCAAAGTGTCAGATATAAAATTAAAACAATCCGACCATAAAGGCATAATAACAGAACAATTCCACCTTATATGGTAATATTTACCACAACTACCACAATTTCTCCAACAGAGTGTATCTGTAGGATCTTGAGAGACTTGATAAACTCTGAATGGGACCATATACACTTATTTAAATGTTTGAAATATAACTCTCTGAGCAGCGCTTTTAATATATTTATTTGTGTTTCTAAATGCTATTTCCCAATTTTCTAATGGAAATAATTTACCTATATATTTCTCCCATATTGTCATACTGGTAAATTTTATTTTTTTAATATTGGATCGAATAATATGAAAACATTTAGATGTAAGATGGGAATAAGCCCTCTTTTTAATAAGTAATTCAACCAATCTGAACTTATTCCTAATCATTTTATTAAGTTTGTTTGTTTACCCATGATCTAATTTGTTCGTAAATTAACCAAGAATGGGGAGAAATATCAAATTTGCTTCTGAGCTGATCAAAGGAAGCAAGATCTCTGTTGAGAAGTAAATCACAGAAGAAGAGGATATCTTTTCCTAAACCACCAGTGTTCAAATAGATTTGTAAGATATTCAAAATTGTATTAATTGGAGTTGCCATCTTCCTCTTGACCTTCATTCGGCTGTCATCATATATGCGTTTCACAGACTTGACATCACTGTTTGTGACCCTAATGCAACAACAGCTGTAGCAACCTCAGTCCAGGCACGTGTCTTCTGGCTAGGCCTCATTCCGTCCCACCATGTATGAGTCTGTAGCGGGCACGGATTTCCATGAGGAGGATCGTCATCTCCTCTGGGGTATAATTGTGGGTCCTGTACTTTGGCACAATGTATTGCCCTTCCTACTGTGCCTGGGGTTCCTAGCCTCCCTGTTCTCTCCCTGGGGCCTGTGCCTCATCCCCACTACCCCCCCCCCCTGCGGGATCAGGCCCCTGACCCTCTGCCTCTACTCTTTGTGTGCCTACATCTGGGGGCTCATCCCTCCCCCGCCTCCTGCTCTCCTACAACTCTACCTCCCCTTCCTGATCTGCCTCCTCCTCTCCCACTCGCAACACCTCTACCTCTCCTCCTCCAGTGTCCCCCTCTCTCTCCTCCTCAACTCTCTCTTCTCACTCTCCTCCTCCCCTCCTCTGCCAGCCAGGAAATTATGAAATAAATATAAGGATAAATCAATATAACATATATGTTTATGTGTATGAGGCAAAACAAGAATGTGTGTATTATGTGTATTATACTATGGGTATGGGGGGGGGGGGGAGGTGAAGGTAATGGGGGGTGTAGATTTGCTGTGGCCTAGCACTATGTATAGCTATATGCAATCTATGTGTGTGAATTATGTGATATCAGTAGTTGTGTGTGTTTTCAAGTGTTAATATTTCTTAATAGTCAAAATAGCCCCCCCCCAAAAAAAATGCTTCTTCTCTCTCTTTCTCTCTCTCTCTCTTTTTTTTAATGCTTAGAAACCCACCAAGACCTAGACCTGTGTGTTACGGTTTTATGGTTTCTGCAGACTTTTAAAGTCGTTTACTCCGGTGTTAGCATTGTCCAGTTCCTATTATTTAATTGGCCTCTGACAGGATCGCAAATTACGACCCTGCTTGAGTTTGGCGCGCTTTATCAGATAAGATACCCAGAAGCATTAAATATGAAACCAGGGTTTACGGGGTTGAGGCTTCGGCCCTTAAATTGCAGACTTGTTCAATTGAATCACTCTGTAACTGTAGCAAATTTCAAGCCCACAGACTTAAGGTCAGTATGAAGGCAACGGAGGTTTTGCAATTGAATAGGGCCCATGTTCAGGCATAATAAAAGGTACAGTCAATAAGAACCCAAGTTTAATCTTTTCTGGATCCAATAAATAATGGGATAGCACTTACATAGTTACATAGTTACATAGTTACATATTAATTTAGGTTGAAAAAAAGACTTTAGTCCATCAAGTTCAACCTTTTAAGATCTCCTGGTCTGTAATATGCAGATTTATTGTTAATTGACCCAGAGGAAGGCAAACAGTTAAAAAAAAATCCCAGAAACTTTGCCAATTGTCTCAACAGGGAAAAAATATATAAACTTCCTTCCTGACCCCAGATACTGATGATCGGATTCATCCCTGGATTAATACTCCCTCTTTATTTATCCATGTTAACCCCTAATGTCCTTTTTATTCAACAATATATCTAATCCGTTTTTATAGTTATCTATTGAATCCGCTGTCACCACCTCCTTTGGTAGAGAATTCCACAGTGAAGAACACTTTTCTTTCTTTAAGGTGAAATCTTTTTACTTCTAATCTCAAAGAATATCCCCTTGTCAGTTGAAAACCTCTTGGCACAAAAAGTTCCCTTGACAAAGTCTTGTATTGACCCTGGATATATTTATATAAGGTAATCATATCCCCTCTTAGATGCCTTTTTTCAAGAGTAAATAAGTTTAATTTTGTTAGTCTTTCTTCATAACTTAGCTTCTCCATTCCCTTTATTAGCTTTGTTGCCCTTCTCTGTACTTTTTCCAGCTTTAAAATGTCCTTTTTATGTAGTGGTGCCCGAAATTTACTCCATATTCCAAATGAGGGCGTACTAGGGATTTGTATAGTGGGAGAATTAAATTTGCTTCCCTTGCTTCTATACCCCTCTTAATACATGCTAATATTTTACTTGCCTTTGCAGATGCTGCTTGGCATTGAGCACTGTTACCTAGGCGGTTGTCCACAAGTACTCCCAAATCCCTTTCAATATCGTATCCCCGTAGATTTGCTCCATTAAGATTATAAATTGCATGGTTATTTTTCCTTACCAGATGCATACCTTTACCTTTATTCGTATTGAATCTCATCTGCCACTTAGATGCCCATTCCTCTAATTTATGCAAATGCCTTTGGAGGGAAAGTACATAATTTTCTGATTGAATTGCACAGCTTTGTGTCATGAGCAAAAAAGGAGACACCACACTCCAATACCACTTCCAAGTCATTAATAAATATGTTAAAAAGGAGGAGATCTAATACTGAACCCTGAGGAACCCCACTTACCACATTTGTCCAATCTGAGTATGTTCCATTTACCACAAACCTTTGCTTCCTGTCTCTTAGCTAGCTCTCAATCCATAAGCAAATATTTATGGCAATTCCTGTATCCTTTAGTTTGCTCAATAGTCTCTCATGTGGCACTGTATCAAAAGCCTTTGAAAAATCCAAATAGACTGCATCCACTGAGTTGCCTTGATTCAAGTTCCTATTAACCTCCTCATAGAAACTAATTAAGTTTGTTTGACATGACCTATCGTTCATAAATCCATGTTGGCTCCTACTTATAATCCTGTTTGAATAGACATATTCCTGTATATTATCCCTTATTAACCCTTCTAAAAGCTTTCCCACTACCAAGGTGAGACTCACTGGTCTATAATTCACCGGATTTGCTCTTGCTCCCTTCTTAAATATAGGCAGGGGCGGCCCGTCCATTGGGGCGTCAGGGCAAACGCCCCCCCAAATATTTTCTTCACCCTGCAATAAAAAAAACACAACAATGTATTAGTATAACCCAAAAACAAATAAATATAAGGTGTACATCATCATTTCAAGTCTAAATAGTATTAAAATGAAGTAAAGTTAGAAAAGGGACACTGTCACTTTAAAATAACCCTTGCGCTACATTAACTAATGCTGTGTATCTATCGCCCCCTGCCTGCACCCTGTGTGATCAAATTACAATAGTTACTGTTACACTGTGTACACTAACCTTTAGACTCTTCTCTCTCTTCAATGAGTCCTGGCCTGGCCCACTGACCGTTAATGCATGCCGCCCACCATCACAGTGACGATATGCATGGGCGGTCATAAATGTATCAATTAATAAATGACAGTCTTCCATCATTGACCAATCAATGATGGAAGGCTGTCCAGTTACTAAGTGATCAATCTAAACCCACCCAGACCGTTAGCCCTGAGCGCCCGCCAGCAAATAGGGCCTCGAGTTTGATTTTGATTGACTGATACAGTCAATAAAACCACCAGTTCCCTGTCCCTTCCCCCTTTCTGTTTCCTGACCCTGGTCACGCTGAGACTGAGAGACCTCCCTGGCTGAATCTACTCATCTGCTCTGCCTGCCTAACACAGTAAGTCTACACCTGCCTCTGCCTGGCACCTGCCCTGCCCCTGGCCAAACCAAAACCCCTAGTAGCCCCTAATAAAAGTTAGGGGTGACCAGTTACCCCCAGTCCCCCACTATGCCTGCCTAGCCTGCCAGTGCCACCTACCCAGCCACCCACTACCACCGACGACCCCAGCCATCACCCCCATGTGGCCTGTGCCACCCCCGATCAGGCCTGCCCTATGCTAGCCTAGCTATGCCATCATGCCACCACCGGATTACACCGATCACGGGATCGGGGTAGTCGGGTGGTGAGCGGGGTGGCACAGGCCCACATGGGGGTGATCGGATCACCCCCTTGATGAGGCCTGTGCCACCCCTGATGACCTCCATGTTGCCGCCCTATGCCACCCCCGAGGCCCGATCACCACCGGGCCCCCGGCACCACCCCGATGCGGCCTATGCTACCCCGGGTATTCGGGCAGTGAGCGGGGTTGACCAGGCCACATGGGGGTGGATGTTCACCCCCATGAGGCCTGTGCCACCCCTGGTCGTGGCCTATGGGCGACCGATGGGCGCCTGACCGTGACCGACCCCACCCTGGATGAACCAACTACCTACCCCCCCCCCCCCTATTTTTATTCCATTTTTAGAAGTAACAGGCATGTATATGTGCATGTCACTTCTAAAGATAAAATAAAAATAAGGGAAGGGAAAAAAAAATACAGTAACAACATTATTACAATTAAACACACAGTAAGCAAACACATTGTTAGTACAGTTAGTAACACAACACATTGTATACAAAAATAAACAGCTTTAAACAAACATTAATAAAAAATAAAATAAACAGCACATACACACATTGTTAGTACAGTTAGTAACACAACACATTGTATACAAAAATAAACAGCTTTAAACAAACATTAATAAAAAATAAAATAAACAACAGCACATACTTACCTGTAAAATTGACCCCTCCAGCGTTGGCCTTCTGTCCTCTCTGGATATATGATGATGAAAAATAAATAATCCATGTTGATTGAAGCCAATGATCAAAAATTAAATAATCCATGTTGATTGAAGCCAATGATCAAAAATAAAATAATCCATGTTGATTGAAGCCAATGATCAAAAATAAAATAATCCATGTTGATTGAAGCCAATGATCAAAAATAATCCAATCTTGATTGAAGCCATTGTCCATCCATCCATTCTGGCCCATTGAAAGAGGCCTCCACAAAAAAAACCGACGCTCTAAAAAAAAAAAAAAAACACACTAAAAAGAGCTCCTCCTACAAGGAGCCCCTCCCGCGATTAATTGTTTTTTTTCCCACGGTCTGCTATATATACTAATTTTTGAAGGACTCTGATTGGCTGAAATTTTTGATTGACATCGATTTCAACCAATGAGAGTCTTTAAAAAATTAGCAAATCAGCAAGCAGGTATGGAAGCCTGTAAGGGTAAAAAAGGTTAGTGTGAACTTGTTTGACCCTGTATGTATTATACATATTACAGGGCTATTTTATGTGATATACATGTTACAGGATAATATCCTGTAACATGTATAGCCAAAAAATAGCACTGTAATATGTATAACAAATAAAGTGTAATAGAAATGCATGAACAATATAATATACCATGTAATAAAGAACATCAATTAATCAAATAATAAATATCAATTAATATATATTGTTGTATGTATATGTTTATGTATATTTATGTGTAATTTTTTATATATATATATATATATATATATATATAAAAATTAATATCAAAATATCACAATAAATAAATATATATATATATATATATATATATATAACAATTTGATATATATATATATATATATTTATTTATTGTGATATATTGATATCAATTTATATATATATATATATATATATATATATATATATATATATATATTTATATATATATATATATATATTTTTTTTTTTTTGGGCCTATATGTTATTTAAGGTTTTTAAGGTACGGTTGGGGCCTATATGGTCCCAATTTGTTATTTAGGGTTTTTAAGGTACGGTTGGGGCCTATATGGTCCCAATTTGTTATTTAAGGTTTTTAAGGTGCGGTTGGGGCCTATATGGTCCCAATTTGTTATTTAGGGTTTTTAAGGTGCGGTTGGGGCCTATATGGTCCCAATTTGTTATTTAAGGTTTTTAAGGTGCGGTTGGGGCCTATATGGTCCCAATTTGTTATTTAGGGTTTTTAAGGTGCGGTTGGGGCCTATATGGTCCCAATTTGTTATTTAGGGTTTTTAAGGTACGGTTGGGGCCTATATGGTCCCAATTTGTTATTTAGGGTTTTTAAGGTGCGGTTGGGGCCTATATGGTCACACTTGCTCTTTTAAGGTTTTAAACGTTACGGTTTGGGTCTTAAACGTTCTAATGTTTTTTTTTGTGTTTTCTATAACTTCCCAGGTGCAAACTATCTGTGGAATCAGATTTCTTTGGACTCGTTGGTTGACTTACTGGACGTGAATACCCCGAGAAGGAGCGTCAACTGTTGGTGAGTATATGGTCACACTTGGACTTTTAAGGTTTTAAAAGTTACGGTTTGGGTCTTGAGATTTCTAATGTTTTTTTTGTTGTTTTCTATCACCCCCCAGGTGCAAACTATCTGTGAAAGCAGATTTGTTTGGACTCGTTGGTTGACTTACTGGACGTGAATACCCCGAGAAGGAGCGTCAACTGTTGGTGAGTATCATTGCCTTTAATTTTCTGTCCATGTGTATAGGTGCAAATTTGATGGTGATGTAGTCTTGTCACATGAGGGTTTGCAATCTGTAATGTATACCAATGAAATCAACACACTGTTATTTTTAAGTAATTTTGTGACATAATATAAATTAATATACCGTGATCTCTTTCTTTTATTGGTATCAATATCAGAAATGAATACTATTGACTCTCTACTTGTGAAGCCTTTCGCCACCCTAACCTATGAGGAGAAGGTGGAAGTAAAACGGTTAGGAGCTGACCAACCAGAGATAAATCTGCAGCAAATCGCAAGAGATAGAGGGAAGCAATATGTCCGTAATTTCAATACTGAATGGTACAAGAAGAACGACTGGCTTTCTGGAAGCGTTTCTAGGAAGTCCTTATATTGTTTCCCATGCATCCTATTTGGTGGTGACGCTGCTTGGACCAAAACTGGAGTGACTGACGTCAAACATCTAGCTGACAAATTGGCAAAACACAAAAGTTCTAAAGCTCACTTGGATAACAGGATCAAGTTTGAGATGCTTGGACAGGCGAACATTGCTGTTCAACTGGACCAAGGATACCAAGTCAGCATTCAAAAACACAACGAAGAAGTGGCTAAGAACCGGTACATCCTTTCGAAGATAATTGATTGTGTTCGCTTTTGTGGCGCCTTTGAACTGGCATTAAGAGGACACGACGAGAGTGAAACATCGCTAAATCCAGGAGTGTTTAGAGGCCTGGTGGATTTGGTTGGCAGTATCGATAGTGCAATGGAACAACATTTGAAGACTGCAACTGTGTTTAAGGGCACTTCCAAAACCGTGCAGAATGAGCTACTGGACTGCATGCATGAAGTTATAAAGGAAGTGATTCACCAAGAGCTTAAGGAAGCCCAGTTTGTGGCAATCCAAGCGGATGAAACAACCGATATTTCCGCTAGGACACAGTGCGTTGTAGTCTATCGCTACATTGACAAGAAGCATCAAGTGGTGGAAAGATTTGATGGCTTCACGGAAATGAAATCAACGGATGCAGACTCCATTGCTGCTGTTGTGCTGGAAACACTGAATACTGTTCTCCCAGAGCCAGAAGACAAGAAGAAACTCATAGCTCAAAGCTATGATGGTGCCAGTGTGATGCGTGGAGATCAAGGAGGAGTTCAAAGAAAAATAAAAGACGTGTACCCGAACGCACACTACGTCCATTGCTATGCTCACCAACTGAACCTAATAATGGAGAAAGCAGTTTCAAGGATTGGAAGAGTTAGAGTTTTTTTTTCAAACATAGGCGGCATACCATCTTTTTTTTCACGCTCTCCAAAAAGGACTGGAGTTTTGGATGAGGTAGTTGGTAGAAGACTTCCAAGAGGTGCACCGACACGATGGAACTTCAACGTTAGGACCGTGAACGTGATCTACGAGAACAGAGATGCGCTACTTGAGTGTTTCCAGACAATTGAAGCATGTCTAAACTTTGATCCAACATCTATACGGGAAGCCGCAGGTTTCATTGGAATGCTGGAAGACAGGGAGTTCCTTTACTTCCTTAAATTATTTCATTTAATAATGCCACATGTAGACATCCTCTATAGTCAGCTTCAGAAGCGAGACACGGATACTGTTTATATCAAAAAAGTCACAGAAGACTTTGTCGCCAGCATCCAGAAAATCCGGAATTCTGTGGAAGAGATAGAAGCAAGTTTGCCAAGCGATCTAACAGTCAACAGACGGAGTGCGGAGATCTCAACCTTGAGACAACTTTCAAGAGAGGTATGTGACATAGTGGTGGTTCATGCAAAAGAACGATTTTCATTTTCAAATCACCTAGTCAGTGCCAAACTTGTTCAAAGTGACTTGTATAAAACCCATGGCACTTGCTTTCCAACCCAAGCTCTGGAAGACACCGTGCAAGCATATCCAATACTGAAGAAGGAACAATTACGCACTGAGCTGTCACTTCTGTATGGGAAGACAGAGTTTCATACTTGTACAAGTGCTGTTGCTCTGCACAAACTTTTCCATCAATTTAATCTGCAGAATGATTTCACAGAGACAGTAAAATTATTAAGAATCCTGATTACAACACCAATGACTACTGCAGAATCAGAAAGATGCTTCTCAACATTGAAGAGGATAAAAACCTTTTTAAGAAGCACCATGTCCCTGGAGCGGTTGAATGCATTGGCGATGCTCTCAATGGAAAAGCAACTGATTTCCGAGATCCCACACTTCAATGAAAAAACCATTGAGAAGTTTTGTTCTTTGAAAGATCGCCGTGCAAAATTAAAATACAAGTGATTGAAGCAAAGAAGAATGCATACCCCCAAGGTGTGCAAAGATAAACTGCGTTAAGCAGCACCACCTCACACTACCAAACATAACTAGTGGTAAGTAAAGTATGAACGGTGTGTGGGTGTGCATATGGAAGGAGCTATGAAAGGTGTGTGCATGGTCAGTAACAATTGTTGAAGCCTTGGCGTGGTTTGAAGGAATTGGAGGCACTTCCAAGGGTAGCTGTCACTTGTGTACAGGAAGCAAGAATTCCATGTCTGTACAAGTGCTGTTGCTCTGCAGCAACTTTAGCATCAATTTAATCTACATAATTTAACAGAGTGAGTGAAGCTATAAGGAATCCTGCTTACAACAACGAAGACTACTAAAGAACCAGAAAGATGCTTCTCCACATTGAAGAGGATCAAAAAAGTAATTAAAAAGCACCATGGCCCTGTAGCGGTTAAATGCATTGGTTTGAAGGAATTGGAGGCACCTTCAAGGGTACGTAAAGTTCTCAGAAATGGCACCACCTCACTACCAAAAATAACTAGTGGTAAGTAAAGTATGAATGGTGTGTGGGTGTGCATATTGAAGGAGCTATGAAAGGTGTGTGAATGGTCAGTAACAATTGTTGAAGCCTTGGCGTGGCGTTACTGCTCATATGGTTATCCATATGCTAATTCAACGTGTTTGTTTGACATTGATTATTGTGTGGTCTAAACAGAAGTGAAATGTTGTTGTTTTCTTGAATCCCAAGATCCACTGGTTTGGGCCTATGCAGTGCTGATTGGTCTTCTAAGGTATGTTTGAGGCCTATATGGTCCCACTTGGTCTTCTAAGGTATGTTTGGGGCCTATGGTCACACTTGGTCTTCTAAGGTATGTTTGGGGCCTATGGTCACACTTGGTCTTCTAAGGTATGTTTGAGGCCTATATGGTCCCACTTGGTCTTCTAAGGTATGTTTGGGGCCTATATAGTTCCACTTGGTCTTCTAAGGTATGTTTGGGGCCTATGGTCACACTTGGTCTTCTAAGGTATGTTTGGGGCCTATGGTCACACTTGGTCTTCTAAGGTATGTTTGAGGCCTATATGGTCCCACTTGGTCTTCTAAGGTATGTTTGGGGCCTATGGTCACACTTGGTCTTCTAAGGTATGTTTGGGGCTTATATAGTCACACTTGGTCTTCTAAGGTATGTTTGGGGCCTATATAGTCACACTTGGTCTTCTAAGGTATGTTTGGGGCCTATAGTCACACTTGGTCTTCAAAGGTATGTTTGGGGCCTATATAGTCACACTTGGTCTTCTAAGGTATGTTTGGGGCCTATATAGTCACACTTGGTCTTCTAAGGTATGTTTGGGGCCTATATAGTCACACTTGGTCTTCTAAGGTATGTTTGGGGCCTATATGGTTCCCCTTGGTCGTTTAATGTTTTTTAAGTATGGTTTTGTTCTTGAATGGTATGATTGATTTGCTTGTTTTCTTTCAACCCCAGGTGCAAACCCTATGTGGCTGCAGATTTGTTTCTACTCATTGGTCAACTTAATGAACGTGAATACCCTGAGAAGAAGAGCCGACTAAAGGTAGGTGTCACACCTTTAATTTTTCTGTTAATACGTATAGGTGCAATTATGATATTGCTGTAGTCTTGTCACATGAGTTTTTTCAATCTATATTGTATACCAATGAATTTAACACATTGTTACTTTACTTCTTGACATTTCTGCATTGCAGATCATGTATTTCAATGGGCTTTACAAGCATAAGGTCATTGGGCGGGGCTTATAAAGGTCATTATGACATCAGGGGGAGGAGTTATAAAAATGGGTGTGGTTTGAAAAAGGGGGAGTGGCTATGTTTCGCCCTGTCGCCCCTCCAACTTGAAAAGTCACCAGCCGCCACTGAATATAGGTATCACCTCTGCCTTTCTCCAGTTATCTGGTAGAGGTTATTTGGTGAAGGTAGTGTAGTCCCATTATGTTGCAGTGACCCAACCACCGGTACCTCCCTTGTGTATACCGAAGAAAAGAACCTATTTAGCTCATCTGCCTTTTCCTGGTCACTAATTATCAGGCAGCCTGTGTCACAATGTAATGTTCCTATAGCTTACTTCTTGGCCTTCTTCCCATTAATATATTTAAAAAATATTTTAGGGTTAGTCTTACTCTCCTTTGCAACTAACTTTTCATTTTCGATTTTAGCCAGTCTAATAGCACTTTTGCAAGTCTTGATGATTTCCTCTTGTTTGTATAATATAAATGTTAAGCCACATGGGTTGTTGTTTACTCCTTCTACTTTTATTTCCACATGGTATATGGTGATAAGTATGTTTATTTATTAAGGACTTGAAAATTGGCCATTTACATTTTTTTACCCATCAGTTCTCTGTCCCAGTCTATACGTTGTATTTCTGCCCATAGACTGTTAAAATCCGCCCTTTTAAAATTAGGATTTTTCATTAGCCCCTAACAGTTATGTTTTTATTTTATTCAATCTCCAATGAGACTGTGTTGTGATAACTGTTTCCAAAAGGTTGCCCTATTTCAACATTTGATACTATATCAATATTATTTGTGATAACTAAATCCAAGATAGCCTAATTTCTAGTAGGTTCTTCTTGAATAACCTGGTCCAGATAATGATCTCTGAGTGTACTCAAAAACCTGCTCCCTATAGCTGAGCTGCTGGTCTCATTTATTCAGTTTATTTCATGTTAAATAAAATCTCCCACTATTAGAACTTGTCCATGCTTAGCTGCATTTCCAATCTGTAACAATAATTGCATTTCCTCACTTTCAATTATATTTTGGGGTTTATAGCATACTTCTACTAATATTATTTTAGAATTTGCTCCTCTGCTATTTAACTCTACCCACAAACATTCAACATTACCGCTAGTTCCACCATAAATATCTTCTCTGACTATAGGCTTAAATTCAGGCTTAACATACAGACAAATCCCTCCTCCTCTTTTACCATTGCCCCAATCTTTCCTTAATAGGTTATAACCATCCAGATTAACAGTCCAGTCATGAGAATTATCCCACCACATTTCAGTAATGCCTATTAAATCCCATTTCTTATTAACTGCTAATAATTCTAACTCTCCCATTTTTCCTGGCATTAGCAAGCATACACCTTATGTTATGAGTCTGTGGTTCTGAAGTGCCTGCCACTGTACTTTAGTTATTTAGCAATACCTCCCTATTGACTGTACTAACCCTCCCCCATCTCCTCCCCCATGACTAGTTAATACATTTTTTACCCCCTCTACACTTTCTACCCCATTACTTCTATCTTGTCCGTTCCTTACCCCCTCTACACTTTCTACCCCATTAGTTCTATCTCATCCCTCCCCCCCACCTACTAGTTTAAAAACTCCCCCAGCCGTTCTACCATCCTATCCCCTAGCACAAAAGCTCCCTCATCATTAAGGTTCAATCCATCCCTGATATAGAGATTGTACCCAAGTGAAAGGTCAGCCCAGTGCTCTAAAAAACAAAACCCCTCCTTAATGCACCACATTAAAATCCCTAAGCCCCTTCTGCCTCCCTGGGCTAGCACGTGGCACTGGTAGTATCTCAGAAAATTCTACCTTGGAGGTCCTTGCCTTCAGCTTATTACCTAGTTCTATAAAATCATTCTTTAGGACACTCCATCTTCCAATAACTTTGTCATTAGTACCAATATGTACCAAGACCACTGATTCATTTCCAGACCCTCCCAATAATTTGTCTACCCGATCCACAACATGCCGAACCCGAGCACCCAGAAGACGGCAAACTGTTCGATTTCTGGTATCCGGGTGACAAATCACCCTGTCTACCTTCCTAATAACAGAGTCCCCAACTACCAAAACCTGCCTGTTTCTCTGCCTATTCTGCCCTCCCACTCCTCCAGTAGAACTGTTCTCCCGGCTGTTAGAGGGAACAGCTCTATCTAGCATTACCATTCCTGAATGGTCATCCCCAACAGTTTCACTCAATCTGGCAAATCTGTTGGTGCTAGAACTGGCCTCCCTCCTGCTCCATTTCCCCCTGCTTCCCCTTGTAACTGTAACCCAGCTACCTCCCTGGACATCCTCCACCCTCCATGCTAGGCCCAGCTAAACTGTTCTCCGTGAGCACCAACTCCATTTCCAGTGGAGCAATATCACTAAGTGCTGCAATTCTCCTCTCCAGTTCTCCAATGTGGGTTTTATTTAAACTCCTACACGTATACTAGAACTGCCCTTCAGCTAGAAGTGTTCACACTTTTACCTCTTTATATTAGGTTCTTAATACTCACCTGCCCACTACTCACTGCACAAGTACACAACACACAACACACTTACTGTTCAGGAGAAATCACAGGACAGATCCAAACAGACCACAAAAAGTCACACACTGATATACCTTCACACAGGCAAAACCACACCCTCTCTCAGCTGCCACTCTCAGCTGCCACGAATCACTGTACAAGTAGACAACACACTTACTGTTCAGAAGTAATCACAGAACAGAGGCATAAGCCACTATTATTTTCATATTGTCCACTTCCTGGTGATACATTTTAGTAAACATATTACTCACAATGTCATTGTTAACAAAATACAATGGGATACGACCATGAATAAGACTTGTTACACAATCCTTTATTTCTTCTAGATAATTTGTGGAAATAAAATTAATAGGTTCCTGATAAAAAGTTCTGTGTCTTTTGTGTGATACCGTAGATCGAGAAATAAGTCCAGAATAAAAATTAGTGTTGACAACAGTGTAATTCACAACAGTTATCAAGTCTGTTAAATTATGTTTTGCAGCTCTAACTCTTTCTGTACCACTTTTATGGAAGTATCAAGTAAAATTGATTCTTTGTTTAAAATTTAAAATGAAATAGAGATGGCTATAGACACTTACAACAGCCCCAAGTATGGTCATTTTTGCAGCTCCAATAAGAAAGCCAAAAAAAATGTTGGATGTCGATTATTTGGATGGTATTATTCAGGTATGAAAGTTTTCCGTAACTGTTACAACATTTCTTTTATGGTTGCTTGAGATCGAGCAATATGTTTGTGATACCATACTTGGATTTCCCCCATTTTTATTTAGTTAATGTTTGATTGTTTTTCAATCATTATCTGAGGATCCACTCCCCAGAAAATATTTTGCGATGTTTTTAATATAACAGTATGAGTAGAAGTTTTATGATCAATCCCATGTATTCATTGATCGTAGTGTTGTGGATTTAGAATTAAAGTTAGATTTTTCAGCTAGTTTTGCTTGTTTATGATATTAATGGGAATAAATACATTTTCATCTTTAGTTTCTATGTTCACCAGGATTTTAGAATAATTATTTATATCAGATGACTTAGAAGCTTTTATATTTAAAGAAATAGATAGGACATTTACCTCTACATGAATATTATAA
The DNA here is from genome assembly GCA_027410445.1 of Discoglossus pictus. Taxonomy (NCBI): domain Eukaryota; kingdom Metazoa; phylum Chordata; class Amphibia; order Anura; family Alytidae; genus Discoglossus; species Discoglossus pictus. The sequence continues at coordinate 251,802,875 of CM050167.1, read as the reverse complement.
ATATGTGTGTGATAAATCTGGATCACATTTTCATGATTTACTTGTTTTCCAGAAACATCTTTGCATGGAAGTATTGTCACCTCAGGTGTTTGATTAGTTTAAAAAAAATGTCAACAAAGTTTTCTATAATCTCTATCATTTTGCATTTTCTTTGGACATAGGGTTGTTTAAGCTCTTCATAATTGATGGGAAAATTATGGTGCCCATATCAATAAATCAATACAATCAATACAATCGATTATTGCACTAAATCTCCTAAGTAAATCAGTCCCAATTAAAAAATTATATTGAGGAACATCCACCACAATGACCACCTTTTTATTACCTATTCTGATATTTAACCATATGGCCTATGGTATTTATTTTGATTCCGTCAAAATTGCTTACAATTCCAAGAATAGTTTCAGAATAGTTTTTTTTCTGTAACCCTATGTTCAATTTTCTGTTACGTGTCTTTTGAAATAACAGAAACATAGGAGACTGGATCTATGAACCCTCCCACTCCTCCAGTAGAACTGTTCTCCCGGCTGTTAGAGGGAACAGCTCTATCTAGCATTACCATTCCTGAATGGTCATCCCCAACAGTTTCACTCAATCTGGCAAATCTGTTGGTGCTAGAACTGGCCTCCCTCCTGCTCCATTTCCCCCTGCTTCCCCTTGTAACTGTAACCCAGCTACCTCCCTGGACATCCTCCACCCTCCATGCTAGGCCCAGCTAAACTGTTCTCCGTGAGCACCAACTCCATTTCCAGTGGAGCAATATCACTAAGTGCTGCAATTCTCCTCTCCAGTTCTCCAATGTGGGTTTTATTTAAACTCCTACACGTATACTAGAACTGCCCTTCAGCTAGAAGTGTTCACACTTTTACCTCTTTATATTAGGTTCTTAATACTCACCTGCCCACTACTCACTGCACAAGTACACAACACACAACACACTTACTGTTCAGGAGAAATCACAGGACAGATCCAAACAGACCACAAAAAGTCACACACTGATATACCTTCACACAGGCAAAACCACACCCTCTCTCAGCTGCCACTCTCAGCTGCCACGAATCACTGTACAAGTAGACAACACACTTACTGTTCAGAAGTAATCACAGAACAGAGGCATAAGCCACTATTATTTTCATATTGTCCACTTCCTGGTGATACATTTTAGTAAACATATTACTCACAATGTCATTGTTAACAAAATACAATGGGATACGACCATGAATAAGACTTGTTACACAATCCTTTATTTCTTCTAGATAATTTGTGGAAATAAAATTAATAGGTTCCTGATAAAAAGTTCTGTGTCTTTTGTGTGATACCGTAGATCGAGAAATAAGTCCAGAATAAAAATTAGTGTTGACAACAGTGTAATTCACAACAGTTATCAAGTCTGTTAAATTATGTTTTGCAGCTCTAACTCTTTCTGTACCACTTTTATGGAAGTATCAAGTAAAATTGATTCTTTGTTTAAAATTTAAAATGAAATAGAGATGGCTATAGACACTTACAACAGCCCCAAGTATGGTCATTTTTGCAGCTCCAATAAGAAAGCCAAAAAAAATGTTGGATGTCGATTATTTGGATGGTATTATTCAGGTATGAAAGTTTTCCGTAACTGTTACAACATTTCTTTTATGGTTGCTTGAGATCGAGCAATATGTTTGTGATACCATACTTGGATTTCCCCCATTTTTATTTAGTTAATGTTTGATTGTTTTTCAATCATTATCTGAGGATCCACTCCCCAGAAAATATTTTGCGATGTTTTTAATATAACAGTATGAGTAGAAGTTTTATGATCAATCCCATGTATTCATTGATCGTAGTGTTGTGGATTTAGAATTAAAGTTAGATTTTTCAGCTAGTTTTGCTTGTTTATGATATTAATGGGAATAAATACATTTTCATCTTTAGTTTCTATGTTCACCAGGATTTTAGAATAATTATTTATATCAGATGACTTAGAAGCTTTTATATTTAAAGAAATAGATAGGACATTTACCTCTACATGAATATTATAAATATGTGTGTGATAAATCTGGATCACATTTTCATGATTTACTTGTTTTCCAGAAACATCTTTGCATGGAAGTATTGTCACCTCAGGTGTTTGATTAGTTTAAAAAAAATGTCAACAAAGTTTTCTATAATCTCTATCATTTTGCATTTTCTTTGGACATAGGGTTGTTTAAGCTCTTCATAATTGATGGGAAAATTATGGTGCCCATATCAATAAATCAATACAATCAATACAATCGATTATTGCACTAAATCTCCTAAGTAAATCAGTCCCAATTAAAAAATTATATTGAGGAACATCCACCACAATGACCACCTTTTTATTACCTATTCTGATATTTAACCATATGGCCTATGGTATTTATTTTGATTCCGTCAAAATTGCTTACAATTCCAAGAATAGTTTCAGAATAGTTTTTTTTTCTGTAACCCTATGTTCAATTTTCTGTTACGTGTCTTTTGAAATAACAGAAACATAGGAGACTGGATCTATGAACCCATTTATATCCAGGGAGTCTACACCTTGTATACTGACAGAAACATAATACATATCCTGGATTTCTTTCATCTGACATAAGAAATGTGAATGTTTTAACATATCTAACTTCTTCCATTGATTGTTTTTATTTAAAGAGTCAGATTGTGGAGCCTTATTTATTCAGTTTATTGTTATTTCTGTGGGACTATTGGCAACTTCCTGTATATCATTCGTTTCATTTTCATCATCATATTCAGACATTCATTGACTTTCACTTTTAATGCCATGTGCAAGTAATAAATCATTTTCTACGCCATTGTTGCCCCACACTGTTCTTTTTCTTTATCAGGCATTAACCCTTCACCAGTATTTTCTTGTTCGATCTGTGTTACATCGTGTGAACATAAATGGTTAACACTTATACCTTCTGTACCATTTCCATTGATTTTATGATCACCACCTTTCCGCTGTATGGAAGTTACTGTGAAGAGAGAAAACTTGTGAAAAGAAGGAAAAAGTTAATTATTAACATTTATTTTAGAACATATACCGTATATACTCGAGTATAAGCCGACCCGAGTATAAGCCGAGGCACCTATTTTACCACAACATACTGGGAAAACGTAGTGATTTGAGTATAAGCCGAGGGTAGGAAATGTGCTGCCCCCTGTATCCCTCTTGTGCCCTCTGTGTCCCCCTCTTGTGTGCCCTCTTTGCCCCTTTCTTGTGTCCCCCCTCTCTCTCCCCTGTGTCTCTTCCCCCCACTCCCTCCCCTGTGTCTCTTCCCCCTCTCCCTCCCCTGTGTATCTTCCCCCCTCTACCTTCACTGTGTCTCTTTCCCTTCCCCCCCTTCCCTTCCCTGTGTCTCTTTCCCCCTCTCCCTTCCTTGTGTCTCTTTCCCTCCCCTCCCTTCTCTGTGTCTCTTTCCCTCCCCCTCCCTTCCCTATGTCTCTTTCCCTCCCCCTCCCTTCCCTGTGTCTCTTTCCCCCTCTCCCTTCCCTGTGTCTCTCTCCCCCCCCCCTCCCTTCCCTGTGTCTCTTTCCCTCCCCCTCCCTTATCACCCTCCACAACCCCCCACCTCAACCCCCCTCCTCATCCTCCCTTCTCATCCTCAAACCCCTCCTTAGCCTCTCTCCTCAACCCACCTCCTCAACCCCCCTCTCAACCTCTCTCCTCATCCCCCTTCCTCAACCCCCCTCCTCATCCCCTCCTCATCCCCCCTCATCAACTCCCCTCCTCAACCCCCCTCCTCATCCTCAACCACCCTCCTCATCCCCCCTCATCAACTCCCCTCCTCAACCCCCCTCCTCATCCTCAACCACCCTCCCTCATCCTCCCTCCTCAACCCCATTCCTCATCCTCAACCCCCCTCCTCAACCCCTCTTCATCCTCAATCCCCTCCTCAACCCCACTCCTCAACTCCACTCCTCAAGTCCACTCCTCAACCTCTCTACTCAACCCCCCTCCTCAACCCCCCTCCTCATCCTCATCCTCCCTCCTCAACCCCCCTCCTCAATGCCCTCCTCATCCTCCATCCTCAACCCCCTTCCTCAACCCCCTCCTCATCCTCCCTCCTCAACCCCCTCCTCATCCTCCCTCCTCAACCCCCTCTTCAACCCCCCTCCTCAACCCCCTCCACAACCCCCCTCCTCATTCTCCCTCCTCAACTCCCCTCCTCAACCCCCCTCCTCAACCCTCCTCCTCAACCTCTCTCCTCATCCTCCCTCCTCATCCCCCCTCCTCAACACCCCTCCTCAACTCCCCTACACAACCCCCTCCTCATCCTCAACCTCCTCCTCATCCTCCCTCCTCAACCCCCCTCCTCAACCCCCCTCCTCAACTCCCCTCCTCATCCTCCCTACTCAACCCCCTTCCTCATCCTCAACCCTCCTCCTCAACCCCCCTCCTCAACCTTCCTCCTCAAGCCCCTGCTCAACCTCAACCCCCCATCCTAATCCTCAACCCCCCATCTTCAACCCCCATCATCAACCCCCCCATCCTCAACCCCTATCCTCATTCTCAACCCCCTCATCCTCAACCCCCCTCCTCAGCCCACCTCCTCAACCCCCTCCTAATCTTCAACCCCCCTCTCAACCTCTCTCCTCATCCCCCTTCCTCAACCCCCCTCCTCAATCCCCTCCTCACCCCCCTCATCAACTCCCCTCCTCAACGCCCCTCATCATCCTCAACCACCCTCCTCATCCTCCCTCCTCAACCCCATTCCTCATCCACAACCCCCTCCTCATCCTCCCTCCTCAACCCCCTCCTTATCCTGCCTCCTCAACTCCCCTCCTCAACCCCCCTCCTCAACCCTCCTCCTCAACCTCTCTCATCATCCTTCCTCCTCATCGCCCCTCCTCAACTCCCCTACACAACCCCCTCCTCATCCTCAACCTCCTCCTCATCCTCACTCCTCAATCCCCCTCCTCATCCTCAACCCCCTCCTCAACCCCTCTCCTCATCCTCCCTCCTCAACCCCCCTCCTCAACCCCCTCCTCAACTTCCCTCCTCATCCTCCCTACTCAACCCCACTCCTCATCCTCAACCCCCCTCATCAACCCCCCTCATCAACCCCCCTCCTCATCGTCAACCCCCTCCTCATCATCAACCCCCCCCTCAACCTCATCCCCCCTCCTCAACATCAGCACCCCTCACTTTACCCCTCATTAATTACCTCCCCCTCTCCCTTTCCCCTCACTTACCTTCCATCAGCAGCTGCTCCTCGCTCCTCCGTGCACCTTCTGGCTGCATCGGGACCCGGCCAATGCTAATGACGTGACGTGCATGTGACGTCACGTCATTAGCATATGCGCAGAGGAGCGGAGGAGCAGCTGCTGATGGAAGGTAAGTGAGGGGAAAGGTAGAGAGGGAGGTAATTAGAGAGGGGTAAAATGAGGAGGGGGGTTGAGGAGGGAGGATGAGGAGGGGGGATGAGGAGGGGAGTTGAGGAGGGGAGTTGAGGAGGGGGGGTGAGGAGGGGGGTTGAGAAGAGGGGTTGAGGATTAGGAAGGGGGTTGAGGATGAGGAGGGGGGTTGAGGATGAGGAGGGGGGTTGAGGATAAGGAGGGGGGTTGAGGAGGGGGGTTGAGGATGAGGAGGGGGAGGGGGGTTGAGGAGGGGGGTTGAGGATGAGGAGGGAGGTTTAGGAGGGAGGATGAGGTGGATGATAAGGGAGGGGGAGGGAAAGAGACACAAGGGAGAGGGGGGGGGGGAACACAGGAGAGGAAGAGGGGAGAAGAGAAACGGGGGTGGAGAGACAGGGCGGTGACTCAAGTATAAGCCGAAGGGCCCCTCTTCAGCCTGAAAAAAAGGGCTGAAAACTCTTTTTTTTTAAGAAGTACGATCACTTAACTGCATTGTGATAATGACACATTTCTTTGAGGATAATGGGTCCTTTGGTCTGCATTGTTCTTGTTCTTGAATGGGAAGACCCTTGTATATTTATGACCCTGGGGCGTGATTACTATCTCAGGGATGCCTTATCTTTCTCTTTTATTTCTGATCCGAAAGTCTTGAATATAAGCATTTGTGCTTGGTGCAGAGGCCTCTACGCTACCTTTCAGTGAATGTTTAGCAGGATTAGAGGAATGTTGAGAGGATTACATGGTTAGTTTCGTAGCATAATAATCTTGGATATCTTTTGAGGTGAGTCTCGTAGAGACACCAGCCATCTCCTTTGTTAAATATTTTCGATGCATTATAATTTCTCTCTTAGTTATGTCACTTGTAGGTTCAGTGGCCCTTATGTAAGGGGGTGGATGTTCTGACATATTTAACTTGTGATTAGTAATGGAATACATTTGTATAGTATTTTTCTCTTTATTAGATTGCAAAGGGTTGATGTTTCTCACAGAACGGCCACTAGATAGAAGTGTAAGCCTGTGTTGTTCAGTAGTTATTATGATGGTTATATAGCTTTAGTTAGCCACTAGATGGCAGCAGAACCTCCAGAGTTGTAAGCAATTGAATTCATTTTTGCTGCATAAATAATAAATTCACAATAAGCAATTTACATTGTTAGCTATAGGCAGGTTTAAGAACTTATAAAGCAATCTTTAAGTGCAAAATCTGTATTCATTTTCCACAGTCTGACATATAAAGAGCATATGTTATTTCTTTATTATTGCTCAGATGGTAAACTGCTGGGTCTCCACTTAATTTTCAGAATCCAAAATTACACGGCCTCATGATCCTTGTAGGAAGAGTCTGATCTATATCCTAAATTTGTCCCACAGGTCAGGGGCCATATTCAATTGAGGTTTCGACTGATCTGGTAGCCCGTAACTGAGGTCGCAAGTCAATTTGCTATTCAATTGACGTCTTTTTGTGGGCTCCAAACAGGTTGCGAGATACGGCCTTGAAAATATTGCTTTGGTCAAACCCATAATTTACAGACTCCAGAAGCCTTTGATCTTTCACTTTGAGGTTAAAAGGTTAAAATCACAAATCGCTATTCAATTGTTCAATTTCCCCAAGCCCGCAAATGTTTTCACACCCGTAAATGGCAAAAGAAGGAGTAAATCATACGAGTGCTAATGAGTACCCGCAAGGGGGTTAAACACCTATTCGTAGCACTGTAAAAGCAAATAAAAAATCACTACTGCACTGTAAATAATGGGGAAAGTGATGACAGACATTATAATTAATTGCACAACAGTCTCAAGCCCACAAATCGTCAGGAAATTAAAATTATATTTATGTTTCATTTCAGGGCTAAATCTATCTCAAGTATCAATGAGTTAATACATATCAGGCCACCCATATGGACTAGAATAGTATTGGCATTAATTTTCATAATTCTGTATTTTGCGGGTTTGCAAGTCTGATCGCATATCGGACCCCCGAACCTAAGATTGACATGTAACCTCGATGTTTTACTGCAGTAATAATCACAGTCTCAATTTCCATTGGCTGATTCGAAATGGGAGGTTACGGGCTTGGTTAATTGATCCTGTTCCCGCTCTGAACTGCTACGAACAAGTGCATGGTTTACGGTTTCGGCTTTGGGACAGTAACTTGCGGGGATAGTAACTTGTTGAGGATAGGAGTTAAGGATGAGGAGGGGGGTTGAGGAGTGGGGTTGAGGAGGGAGAATGAGGAGGGGGTTGAGGATGTGAAGGGAGGAGGGGGGTTGAGGAGGGTGACAAGGCAGGGAAAGAGACATGAGGGAGAGGGGGGAAAGAGACACAGGGAAGGGAGAGGGGGGGAAGAGACACAAGGGAGGGAGAGGGGGAAGAGATACAGTGGAGGGAGAGGAGGGGAGAGACACAGGTGAGGGACAGGGGGAAGAGACACAGGGAAGAGAGGGGGAGGGAAAGAGACATTAGTTGCTAAGTGATATTTTGTGTTAATCCGATTCCAATTGGAGAGTGAAAGTCTACTGATAGGATTACTACAGGGAGTGCAGAATTATTAGGCAAATGAGTATTTTGACCACATCATCCTCTTTATGGATGTTGTCTTACTCCAAGCTGTATAGGCTCGAAAGCCTACTACCAATTAAGCATATTAGGTGATGTGCATCTCTGTAATGAGAAGGGGTGTGGTCTAATGACATCAACACCCTATATCAGGTGTGCATAATTATTAGGCAACTTCCTTTCCTTTGGCAAAATGGGTCAAAAGAAGGACTTGACAGGCTCAGAAAAGTCAAAAATAGTGAGATATCTTGCAGAGGGATGCAGCACTCTTAAAGTTGCAAAGCTTCTGAAGCGTGATCATCGAACAATCAAGCGTTTCATTCAAAATAGTCAACAGGGTCGCAAGAAGCGTGTGGAAAAACCAAGGCGCAAAATAACTGCCCATGAACTGAGAAAAGTCAAGCGTGCAGCTGCCACGATGCCACTTGCCACCAGTTTGGCCATATTTCAGAGCTGCAACATCACTGGAGTGCCCAAAAGCACAAGGTGTGCAATACTCAGAGACATGGCCAAGGTAAGAAAGGCTGAAAGACGACCACCACTGAACAAGACACACAAGCTGAAACGTCAAGACTGGGCCAAGAAATATCTCAAGACTGATTTTTCTAAGGTTTTATGGACTGATGAAATGAGAGTGAGTCTTGATGGGCCAGATGGATGGGCCCGTTGCTGGATTGGTAAAGGGCAGAGAGCTCCAGTTTGACTCAGACGCCAGCAAGGTGGAGGTGGAGTACTGGTTTGGGCTGGTATCATCAAAGATGAGCTTGTGGGGCCTTTTCTGGTTGAGGATGGAGTCAAGCTTAACTCCCAGTCCTACTGCCAGTTCCTGGAAGACACCTTCTTCAAGCAGTGGTACAGGAAGAAGTCTGCATCCTTCAAGAAAAACATGATTTTCATGCAGGACAAGGCTCCATCACACGCGTCCAAGTACTCCACAGCGTGGCTGGCAAGAAAGGGTATAAAAGAAGAAAATCTAATGACATGGCCTCCTTGTTCACCTGATCTGAACCCCATTGAGAACCTGTGGTCCATCATCAAATGTGAGATTTACAAGGAGGGAAAACAGTACACCTCTCTGAACAGTGTCTGGGAGGCTGTGGTTGCTGCTGCACGCAATGTTGATGGTGAACAGATCAAAACACTGACAGAATCCATGGATGGCAGGCTTTTGAGTGTCCTTGCAAAGAAAGGTGGCTATATTGGTCACTGATTTGTTTTGGTTTTGTTTTTGAATGTCAGAAATGTATATTTGTGAATGTTGAGATGTTATATTGGTTTCACTGGTAAAAATAAATAATTGAAATGGGTATATATTTGTTTTTTGTTAAGTTGCCTAATAATTATGCACAGTAATAGTCACTTGCACACACAGATATCCCCCTAAAAGAGCTAAAACTAAAAACAAACTAAAAACTACTTCCAAAAATATTCAGCTTTGATATTAATGAGTTTTTTGGGTTCATTGAGAACATGGTTGTTGTCCAATAATAAAATTAATCCTCAAAAATACAACTTGCCTAATAATTCTGCACTCCCTGTATTTCTATTTATGTTGGGGGGAACTTTTGGGGACCAAATAATAGAATCTCATTTAAAGGGTTAAATTTGTTGATTTTCAATGAATACCTATAGGGGTTGGTTTTGTTATTGAATGCGCTTGGGGTATGAAAGCCGATTGAGCTGCTCTGAAGTACGATCTCAGATTGGGTCCAATTTTTTTACTACTAAAAAGAAGCATTTTAGATACGTGTGGCTTTTTATTATTCCATATGAACCTTGAATATAGTATTCATGGCAAAATATTCATCTTTATGGAATTTATGTGTCCCGTCCAGGAAAGAGGGAATTTGCTCCATTTTTTATATCTTCCGTGAGAGTTTTTAGCATAGGTGTACAGCTCAGACAGATCGGGGGTTAAATGGATTCCTAAATACGTGAAGTGACTATTGGGCCAAGTAAATGAGTATTGCTTTTCAGCTGCTCAAGAGTTTGTTTGGGCATTTGGGCCCCAGAATCCTCAGACTTGTTTAAATTGATATTGAGACAGGAGACCTGCCTGAAATGTTCTAATGTTTCCATCAAGACAGGAAGATAAGTTTTTGGTTCAGTTAGGGTGCACAGGATGTCATCTGCAAATAGTCAGCACTTGAACTGTTGTAATCCCACCTGAACACACTGAATTTGTGAAGTTGAGTCAATGGTTTGCGCAAGATGTTAAATTGCCAATGCAAACAATAGGGGGATAAGGGGCACCCCTTTCTTGTTCCTCTCTGTATGTTTATCACATTCTTATTTTCTCCCTGAGGTTTTAAGTAAGCCATTTAATCTTGATAAAGGGAGTTGATGAGGTTAATAACGTTCCCTTTAATGCCCTTCTTAGTTAGCACTTCCCTCAAGTATTTTCATTCTAAGGAGTCAAAAGCCTTTTCAAGTTCTAGTGCTATTGTGCATAAAGGCTTGTTAGTTAATTCGGTTAAGTAAAATATATTCCGAACTTTCCTTATATTATCCCACGCCTGTCTGAACAGCACAAAGCCTACCTGGTCGTTGTGTATCATTTTTGGGAGAAACCTTGTAAATCTGGTGGCCATAAGTTTCACCGATACTTTTAAGTCCCCGTTGAGTAGCGATATATATAGCGATCTTCTTATTTTCTAACTGCATTGTTTGAACCAGTTATCACAATTGCCTGTTTTGCTTTGCAACACTGTGCCAGTCTGATTCTGTTACCTTCTACTGCCTGCAAGTGTGGTTGCCCTGAAGCCCTTGAATCCAAGTGTGTCTGTTACTGTTCTAGTCTGTTCCTGTTATATGCTATTGCCAAGCATGTACCAGCTTTGAAACGATCAGTTCACTCATGTGCCAAATAAATGTATCCTGTCTGCTGCACCTGTTTATCAGTATACAAGTTTCCACTTTGGTGCACCTGTGCGACCACATCCCCTTTTAGACTTGCACAGATCTCCCTGTGTTTGAACATGTGCTTGTTACTGAACTTCATGCACTCAGTCAGCCCTGAAATTTTTATGAAATGTATTTGTATCATCCCTCCTATACTGTGAACAGACTGTAGCCATTTGGGTACCCCTACTCTTGGTCACTTTTTACAGTGATTGGAATGGGTACATGTGCAGTATAATCATGACCAGCTTCAAAACATTTAAACACTTTATTATCATGTTCATATAAACTGACTCCATTACAACCCATGAGATCATTAAACAATAATCATTTAAGCCACATGGAAATAAGCAGGTTGTGTAATGCTTGGCCTATAAAAAGAACATTTGCACTCAAAACCACACATATTGCCATCATGAAGGCTGATCATCTAGGGGCCTTAAGAAATGCTACAAAATACATTTTGAGACTGAGGTTTGAAAGAGACAGAAGAACATAATAATGTGTGCTAAACACCAGGGTGTGATAATTGTGATAGGGCCAAGACCAATGTGTGAAAGAGCGGAGAGGATGCTATTAAATATGGATGAAAGGAGGGCTGGAATCCATGCTGAAGATGACCAACAGCAGACCATAGACAACTCACAACATCCCTTGCACAGGGTTATTGTAGATGGCTGGGAAAGGGACTGAGTGTTAGTGGGAGAGGGACAGGGGGTATAGGTCACATGCTGACAGGGAGGATCACATCAATATGGATGTAACTTTGAGGATATCAAACAGCAGCTAGCAAGGGAGGTATTGCAGGACATGTATGAAGGCGTGCCTGATTGCCAGGCCCAGCAGCAGACCCAGGAGGCTGGCCAGTGGTAGGTAGCAGGATGCACACATCACAGCAGGCTATACAACAGCTCCAGCATATACATTTTGCACCAAGGGTGTACAGGGAGAGAGTCATAATGGAGGGGTTAACCAATGGTGAAGATATGAGAAATGCTAATATGTTGTATCACTCAAGTGAGTAAATCCAACTTTATTTACTTTTTATATACTTCCTAGCCTACTTTTACTGTTCTTCACATATGTGCCTGTTGCTATTTTGGTGTTTCTGCCATATTGCACTGGTCCTTGAATTGTGAGTGAATTAACCAGCAATGGCAGTACACATGTTCACCTCCATTTCTATGGGTATTCCTGTACAAATAAGATATTTTTTGAATTGATGCCTAATCTTTTATTATCTAACCAACATGCATCTTACAATCTTATGTTTTTTTTTATTGTGTTATGATGCCAGTTCTTTAAATGGTGTTCCACATTAATCACTATTCTATATTAGAAGTAAAATAGAATCTGCATGCACAATATTTTCAAAATATGATTTGTGTTTTGGAAAAAACATACCCACAGACCACATTTTACCTCGAAAGCCAGTCATGATACCAGAAAACAGAGTCCTCTGATAATTTTCTTATTATTAGATTTTATTTAGACAAAAAGTGGGTCAGCACCAAAAAACATCCAAAATGGCTGCTACTGGCTGGCTGACTGACTGAAATTTAAACAAACACAGCTTTTATAGTAATTACATACAGAGAATGGTTCAATCCATTATCACCCATCTAGGAAAATGAGACATTCCCACCAACAGCCAATAAATTATGGTTTATCTTATGATATCCAATTAAATAAGATGCATGCAGTTTGCATGTGCTTAATCATATCTGGCACGTCACACAAAAAAACTCTTAATTGTTATTTCTGGGCATAGGTCAGATATTACATTCTGATCATGATTGAGCTATGACATTGTGGACTTTCTAACATACAGATTGTTTAGACAAAAAAACATGTTTATGGCTTCTACTGAGACTGCTAAATCATGGGACATGCAGATTTAACTATTTCATACCTTATATCTTACAATGGAAAATTATTGGTTCACAGCTTACACCAAATATCACACTTGCTGCAAAAGTGATAAATGCTATATATATATATATATATATATATATATATATATATATATATATATATATATACTAAAAATGTATTTGTATTTTCCACAACATTTGCCTGTTCTTAACAACACCGCTTTCATCATTGTTTTAAATATATGTTAAAAGTATTTTTTTTAAGTAAAATGTTATGTGTTGTTAGCATTTAATTGAGAGGTTGTAAGAATTGGTGCTGTTACCATAAAAGTTATTCTGACAAGTTAACCTGACACTTGCCATATTAACATAAATTTCTAATTCAGATTCATGGCGAGGCCCCCCCGGCTTGCATCACCCCACAGTACCTGATTCCTGCCAGTAGCTTAAGCATGTACCTGGATACAACACTGCCAGCAGCGCCGCACTCCGTCTTCTCCTCTGTGGCTCTAGTCCTCCAGCCAAAACTACTTTCTGGATCAAGCCGCGCAAATGCACGGATGGATCGAGAAAGTAGTTCCGGCTGGAGGACGGGAGACGCAGAGGAGGTGAGTGCGGAGCTGCTGGCAGGGTTGCATCCAGGTACAAGACACAGAGGAGAGGGAAACGGAGACAAGGGAGAGAGAGGGGAAAGGAGAAACAAGGGGGAAAATGAAGAGGGGAAAGGATACATGAGGAGGGAAAGGGAGAGGGGTAAGGAGACATGGGGGATAGGGAGAGGGAGAAAGGAGGAACAGGAGAGGGGGGAAAGGAGACACAGGAGAGTGAGATGGGAGAAAGGAGACAAAGGGGAAGGAGAGGGAGGAAAGGGAGAGGGGGAAAGGAGGTACAGGAGTGGTAGTGAGGGTAAAGGAGAAACAGGAGAGGGAGAGGGGGGAAAGGAGACATAAGGGGGAAGGGAAAGGGGGATGGAGACATGGGGGGAAAGGGAGAGGGGATAGGAAGAACAGGAGAGGGGGAAAGGATACACATGGGATGGAGATGGGGTAAAGGAGACACAGGGGAGGGAGAGGTGGAGAAAAGACACAGGGCGGGTTGGCCAAGACACGTTGGAAGTGGCGGGTTGACCAAGGCTAGCGACAAAGCCGCTCATTGTGCGGGTCGCGTGAGCGTCCAAGGAGCTCATTGCGATGCCCGTAAAGTAGACGCTGGGAGCGGCTCGCGATGAGCGCCAAAGGCGCTCATCACGAGGCCCGCAAGTTACAGGGGGAAGAGCCAAGCATTGTCTGGCTAACAGCAATGCCAGCTTTCAAATTTTATTCCCATCATTTTTGATGGGCAATTTCCTAGTGATAATATAAATGTTATATATGTTTATGTCCCAAATAAGTAAGAATGCAAAAAGAAAAAAAAAACTGACACATTGAGTAATGTAAAAATATTCAGACATGGCTTATTATATCCAAACTAGTAACTTGACCATCATAAATGAGGGTGTCAAATGTTCTGTTGTCTGTTCTGTCTCTCTCTGTGCTGTATCTCTCTGTGTGCCCTCTCCCTCTCTCTGTGTGCCCTATCGTTGTACCCTCTATGTCTCTGTGCGCTGTCTCTCTCTCTGTGCACTGTGTCTCTCTCTGTGTGCTGTCTCTCTCTCTCTTTCTCTCTCTGTGCATCCTCTCTGTGAGTGTGCGCGCGTTCTCTTTGTGGGCCTTCTCTCTCTCTCTCTGTTTCCTCTCTCTGAGCTCTGTGTACTCTCTGTCTCTCTCTCCCCTCTCTCCCCGTCCTTTCTCTCTCCTTCCCTCCATTTCTTTCTCTCCCTCCTACTTTCTCTCTCCCTCCCCCTCTCTATTCCCCCTCTCTCTCCCTCCCTCTCTCCCCTCTCTATCTCTCTCTGCCTCCTCTCTCTCTCTCACTCCCTCTGTCCCCTACCTCCCTTTGTCCCCTCCCTCTCTTTCTCCCTCCCTCTGTCCCCCTCCCTAAGTCCCCCTCCATCTCTCTCTCTCTCCCTCCTTGCTCTCTCTCTCTCTCTCTCTCCACCCCTCTGCCCCCCAACCTCTCTCTCTCTCTCCCTCCCCCTCTCCCTCCCCTCCCACTTTCTCTCCCCCTCCTCTACCCCTCCATCACTCTCTCTCGCTGCCTCCCTCCCCCTCTCTCTCTCTCTCTCCCCCTCCCATTCTCTCTCCCTAACTCCCTCCCTCTCTCTCAACCTCCATCTACCCACCGCTCTCCCTCTTCCCCCTCTCTGCTGCGCAGCGCATGCACATTGGCGAATCTGTGCAGGTCAATCAGCTCACAGGCGTTACTCATATCTTTTTTTTATTTTTATTTATTACAAAGTTTACAAACATTAAAATCCAAATATCAAAACATCAATATTTATACACAATCAAACAAGCAGAAAAAAAAAAAGAAGAAAAAGAAGAAAAAACAACAATACGATAACTATTATAGTGGATTTCTTTAGTGCAAAGAGAATCCAAGAGGCCAATAATCAGAGCATTTCTGTATATAGTGATTTATTTTTATTGGACAAACATTTTAGTTAAAGTGACAAGCTTTCAAGAGTTAGAATCTCTGAGGGCAGATTTTAATGCATAGTTAGCATTTAAATACACATTTTAGATATCAAAATTTTAAAAAGTGAATATGGCATATGCTACAGAATGAGTGTCCTGTCAGTACATAGCGCCACTTCATTTTACAGAAGCCATATCTCACAGAAGTTTTTTTTTATTTATTTTTTATTCTTTTTACAAGAGCAAAACAATATAAAAATACAATGTATAACATCATATAACAAAATAACTTACGATTACAAAGTAATAACGAAAGAAAGAAAAATACAAGATCAGACAAACAAAATGACATACATACATTACACATGCATTCACAATCGTTCCATTGTGAATGTCTCGCAGCCTGCTTTGCGATATGACTGCGAAAAAATGGCCGAGAATAGGCTCCGAGAGAGAGCTACGTAGCCTTAAATCTATGCATGATTCTCACATATCGTAAGAATCCCTACGTGGACAAAAAGTGCCTGCAAGGGATCCTTAAGCCTCTACGTACTGCCTCGGAACAGCCCGAGACAGCAGTGTGAGGCTCCCCCCTGCACCCTATACACATCCCCATGCTGCAGGGGTCTCTATCGGGACCCCTGCAGCACCCCCACATTAACCCCTTGCAGCGGGGGTCCCCGATCGGCACCGATCAGGCCCCCCGCTGCATTTAAAACTTTTAAATTCCCCGCCGCGGCTCCTTAAAGGGGCCGCAGCACACTATTACCCAATCCCGGCCGCGTCACCTAACATTAACCCCCCTCTATGCTGGGGGTCCCCATCGTCCCCCGAAGTGTCCCCACATAAACCCCCTGCAGCGGGGGTCCCCGATCGGCACCGATCGTGACCCTGCTGC
This sequence comes from Discoglossus pictus, assembly GCA_027410445.1. Lineage (NCBI taxonomy): Eukaryota > Metazoa > Chordata > Amphibia > Anura > Alytidae > Discoglossus > Discoglossus pictus. The sequence continues at coordinate 251,786,769 of CM050167.1, read as the reverse complement.
AATTCAATTTTAAATTTCCCACCTCGCGGGTCCTTAAAGGACCGTAAAGGTCCTGAAAGGACTCGCACTCAAAATATTAACCCCAGGCAACTATAATTACCCCATTAACTCATGGTGGTCAATACAGACCACCATAAGGCTTGAATTAACTCATTAACTCGTGGTGGTCAATACAGACCACCATAAGGCTCTATTTAACCCATTATGTAATATATTATATGTAATATATTATATGTAATGTATGTAATGTCATGTATTTTATGTCATGTATTGTATGTAATATATTATATGTAATATATTATATGTAATGTATGTAATGTCATGTATTGTATGTAATGTATGTAATGTATGTAATGTATTATATGTATGTATTGTATTGTGTTTATCTGTCTTTCCTTTTCAGGTGTGTAATTTTTTTATTTTCTGTAGTGGGGAGTGGGGTTGTAATGTATTTTTTTTTTCTGTACTGTAGGTTGTTTTTTTCTGTACTGTAGTTTTTTTTTTTCTGTACTGTAGTTTTTTTTTTTTCTGTACTGTAGTTTTTTTTTTTTTTTCTGTACTGTAGGTTTTTTTGTGTTCTGTAAGGTAGGTTTTTTATTTTTTGTAATAGTGTTGGGGAGGTTTATTAGGGGGTAGGTAGTGTAGGTATGTAGTGTAAGTGTTAATAGATTAGTGTAGAGGGGGGTTAGTTTAGATTAAATGGTTTATTGGGGGTTATAGTGTAGTGTTTGTAGTTAGTGTCATGATGGTCCTTGAGGACCGTCATGGCACTTATGTGGTTAATGTTGGGTTGTAACAGGCCCATAATGGTAATAATATACCCTTATGGGACTGATGGGGTTAAATAGAGCCTTATGGTGGTCTGTATTGACCACCATGAGTTAATGGGTTAAATAGAGCCTTATGGTGGTCTGTATTGACCACCATGAGTTAATGGGTTAATTAAGGCCTTATGGTGGTCTGTATTGACCACCATGAGTTAATGGGTTAATTAAGGCCTTATGGTGGTCTGTATTGACCACCATGAGTTAATAGGGGAATTATAGTTGCCTGGGGTTAATATTTTTAGTGCGAGTCCTTTCAGGACCTTTACGTTCCTTTAAGGACCCGCGAGGCAGGAAATTTAAAATTGAATTGCAGCAGGGTCCCGATCGGTGCCGATCGGGGACCCCCGCTGCAGGGGGTTTATTTAGGTGCCGCGGCCGGGGTTGCGTAATAGTGTGCCGCGAGCCCTTTAAGGAGCCGCGGCAGGGAATTTAAAAGTTTTAAATGCAGCGGGGGGCCTGATCTATGCAGATCGGGGACTCCCCCTGCAAGGGGTTAATGTGGGGACACTTCGGGGGTCCCGATGGGGAACCCCAGCATAGAGGGGGGTTCATTTTTCGGGCCGCGGCCAGGATTGGCAATTAGTGTGCCGCGGGCCCTTTAAGGAGCCGCGGCTGGGAATTTAAAAGTTTTAAATGCAGCGGGGGCCTGATCGGTGCCGAGCGGGGACCCCCGCTGCAAGGGGTTAATGTGTGGGGGCTGCGGGGGTTACTATGGACCCATGCAGCAAGGTGTTCATGTGAGGACACTTCGGGGGTCCCAACGGGGACCCCTGCATTGAGGGGGGGTTAATTTTAGGTGCCGGGGGGGGGTATTTGGAGTACCCCCCACGGCAAGGCTTATGTGGGGGACTGCCGCGGAGGTCCCTTTTAGGACCCCCACAGCAATTGATGAGGAGTGGGAGCCTGCGATATCATCTCGCAGGCTGTCACTCCTAATGTACATTTACGCAGTGTAGATACGTACGCCCCTGCTGCGTAGCTCATACGTTGCTCGCAGCAGGGCTAATTTAATAGCATTGTAAGTTACAGTACGTAGGGCTTAAGTAGAAGCCTCTTATTTACGAGGCTGGAATTTAATAGGGCCCTTAATTAATGGACAAGCACACAGTATATGGAGAAAGTCACCATACATTCCACATTGTCTTCAACAACTACTGTCCGGAAGTTTATGAGAAAACTCGTACATTTTTAAAGGCACCATGTACCATCTGTTTACTGTCTTAATATGAAGCTCCCTGTACTAAGGATACTTAACAAACCTATTCGTCAAGAAAAATAAGGATTCCCATGTCTCACAAGAAAAAGAGACACAAAGGTCCCTTTCCCAGAGTTCCATGCCAGATGCTTTATTATACACCGCGAGTTTCCTTAAAATGTTGTGACGCTTGGCTAGTAAATGAGAGCTATTTTGAGACTTAATAAGTTGTTCCAAAGTCGTTAAGCCTTCATCAATGCTATTTAAGGGAGGACGTAAAGACAAAAACCTTGAGAGTTGTTTAACCCTTAATCAACAATTCAAAGGGAGCCCATGTTTGGTCAATAACTGATCAAAAGAGAGCAAACGGCCCTCAAAATAAAGATCTTTTTTATAAAGCACGACATTGTTTACATCAGAACTCATACAAGGGTTTTGGAAGGTAAGTACTGGGAGTTCTTGAATTAAAACACTAAATTTTGGCATAAGATGATATTTATTATTAATTGATCTCCACGTATTGTAAATATTCTTAACTAGATGAGATCCGCCTTCAAAACCTTTAAATACAATATTACCCATAAAGAATAACAATCTGAGGTCCATGCGAGGCACCAAAACTTTCTCAATTTGGTACCAAACATGGGACCCGCTTGAATTCAACCATTTTAATGCATGTACCAGCATGTTGGCATCATGGTAGAGTTGCAACAGGGGATAAGACAGCCTCCCTGAGAGAACTCTCTGGATTGAGTTATTCTTTTAAGTCTAATATGCTTTGAAGAATGAATAAATTTATCAATAATAGTTTTGAATTTTTTGACCCAAAACAATGGAATTCTGACAGGTGTACAACTCGTCAAGTAGTTAAACCTGGGCAAAAGGGCCATTTTGATAATAGCTATTTTGCCACTAAAGGATGCTTTTACTCCCTTCCATCCTTTAAGAATGTCTAAGAATTTAAGATACAGGTCTCTACAGTCATTTTCCTAAAATTTGCTACAAATGTAATCCCCAAATGAGCAAAAGAGTTGGAATCCCAATTAAATGGGTAAACATTTTTCAAATATCTCCTAGAATTTACAGATAAATTAACCGATAAAGTATCCGATTTTTGCAAATTTAATTTATAATTTGAAATTGTACTATACTCGTTAAACGGTAGCATAAGGGATTTCAAAGATTCCCTAGGGTGTGTAATCGATAGCACTATATCGTCGGCAAAAAGGCTTATTTTGTGTTCTCTCTCGCCCAACCGGATGCCACGAATATCTAAAGAGGATCGTATGGCTACTGCCAACGGCTCTATCAACAAAGCAAATAGAATGGGATAGAGAGTCCACCCTTGCCTAGTTCCCTTCGAAATTCCAAATGAACGAGAATGATATCCATAACTAGCTACTGAAGCAGATGGGGCCTTGTACAACGCCGCTATCGCCTGGGCTCCAAAACTTCCCTAACCAAACCTGGCTAAGGTAAGGTTCATATAGTCCCATATCTCACAGAAGTTTCATGTAACCAGCTGGTGGTCTTTTTACTCTTTCTTTCGCAATTTCCTCCCACTTTTCCTTGCTGTAGTACTTTTGTTGTTGTTGTTTAGTCATACAGTCATCTCTGACTCTCCATGACTCTATGGACTGCAGCACAACAGTTACATCTGTCAGTCGCTGACCCTCTGAGCTCCATCAAGTTCCTGTTCATTGCTTCAATGACCATACCTTCCAGGGAACAGTTTGTCTTGATCTCCTGAAGTACTGATTTATGGAATATTCTTGCTGTCCAAGAAGCTCTAAACAGTTTTCTCCAACACTACAATTCAATGGCATCAATTCTACAGTGCACAGCCTTCTTTATGGTCTAGCTTTCACATCCATATGTTGCTAATGGGCATACTATAGTTCTAAATATATGCAACCTTTTTTGATGTAATATCTTTACTATCTTGTCCAAGCTTGTGATAGCCTTCTTTCCTAGAAGCAAGCATCTTATAATTTCATGGCTGCAGTTACCATCTAAAGAGATCTTGGATCCCCAGAAAATAAAATCTGTCACTGCCTCCACTTCTTCCCTGTCTATTTGCCAGGAAGTAAGATTGTCATTTGTCATGATCTTTGTCTTTTTAACATTGAGCAGCAGGTCAGCGTTTGCATTCTCTTCTTTTACCCTCATCAATAGGTCCTTTAGTTCCTCCTCACTTTCAGCCATCAGAGTAGTATCATTCATAAATCTGAGGTTGCTCATATTTCTTGCAACAATCTTGATTCTGACTTTGGCTTCATCCAGCCATGCCTTACGCATGATATATTCTGCATATAAGTTGAATAAATAAAGGGACAGTATACACCTTGTTGCACACCTTTACCAATGTTGAACGATTCTGTTGTCCCATGTTCGGTTCAGACTGTGGCTTCTTGGTACACATACAGATTCCTCAGGAGGCGGATGAGATGATCTCGTACTCCCATCTCTTTTAGAACTTGCCACATGTTGTTGTGATCAACGGCTTTAGAATAGTCTGTGAAGCAGCTGTACATTGTTTTTCTGGAACTCTCTTGCTTTATCTATTATCCATCAGGCATTGGCGATTTTATCTCTTGCATCTCTTCCCCTGAAGAACCCAGCTTGGAAATCTGGTAATCCCTGGTACATATGTTTTTGGAGCTAAGTTTGTAGAATCTTAAGCAATATCTTGCTGGCATGTAAAATTCTTTTTTCCTGGATAATATCTCAAACTTTGGTTCAAAGTTCTTCAGACAAGCTATCTTCCATGCTGAATACCTTAAACCTATTCTTTATTTCCACTGCATATTCAGAAGGGATATTATTTATTATTATATCTGTTTGGTCTGATAAGGTTCACTCTTTTCTTCAATTTAATTCTGAACTTTGCAAAAAAAAGCTGATGATCAGAGCCACAGTCAGCTCCAGGTTTTTCCTCACTGTATAGAGCTCCTCCATTTTTGGCTACAAATGATATAGTCAATCTGATTTCTATATTGAGCATCGGGTGATGTCCATGGGTAGAGTCATTTCAGAGGCTGTTGAAAGAGGGTGTTTGCTATGACCAGGGAATTATCTTGATAGATTCTACTAATGTCTGACCTGCTTCATTTTGTACTCCAAGGCCAAACTTGCCAATTATTCCAGGTAACCTTTTGTTCCCTACTTTCATTACATGCATTGCATTACAATCTCCTATGATTAGAGTAACATCTTTTCTTGGTGTTATATCTATGACGTGTTGAATATCTTCATATAATTGGACAACTGCACCCTCTTCAGCATCCACAGTTGAAGCATAGACTTGGATCATTGTGATGTTAAATTATTTGCCGTGAATTTAAACTGAAATCATTCTGTCATTTATTGCGTTGTAACCGAGCACTGCTTTGGCTCAATATGATCTGCCCATTTTGGGTAGTACTACATGATATAGTTCACAGCTTCATTGAAGTACACAAGCCCCTTCACCACGACAAGGTAGTGATCAAGAAGGGGACAGTTTGGGCTAGTAGTATATATATCACAACAGCATTGCAGTACATTGTGGTACATTTTTTATTGGACAAACATTTTAGTTAGAGTGAGCTTTCAAGAGTTGCACCTCTCTGTATTAAGGCAGAAGCAATACTGATTGATTTTTAACATGAACATTGGAATAATTGGACTATACAAAAAAAAACATGGGTTCTAAGTGATAACAAACCCATCAGACATCATAAATAAAGTACTTGTTCAATCAAGTGTATGTGTTGTATGGATCTAAGTTCTGTATCATTAGGAGTTAAAGAATGTGATCATCCTCACTCTCCTCAGTGTTTTTAAAATTACCTATTTTGATTTTCAGGTTTGCGATGGAGTGGTCATTCTGGGTAAAATTTTGTACAATTGGGTTACAATAACTGTTTTTATTGTGTTTTTAATATAATGCCTTGTAGAATTATCCTTAGATATAATGTTTGGTTTGTCCAATGTAACAGTCCTTTTCATATACAGTACATCCACTTTGGAGGAATGCTCCATTGCCCATATGGACAGGCCTACCCTATGTCAAGGTTCTTTCAACTGATCTATTCACAAAAGATCCAGGTAACCAAAGTCTGTATAAGGAACATATAGGATTAATCAAATGCAAATCAAACAAGTAGAGGTTCAGGGGTGGCAGAGTTCATGCAAAGTCTGTTGAGTTAAAAGTAAGGAACCAAGCAAATAAGAGGGAAGAAGGGAACACGAAACCTAGGTATCCAGGTAGGCAGTTGTTAGTGCTGGGACACTGTCAGGCAACCAAGACAACTGGTACAATGGAATCATGAATTAGGATCTGCAGCAGACTGGCACACTCAGGAACAAGTAGCAGGAAGGCAGGCATACTGGCAATAAATAATGGGTGTACAAACAGCTGGTACCAAGGTAGGCAGGGGTTAGTGCAGGCACACTATCAAGCAGAGGAGACAACGGGCACAATGGTGGGACAATAATTGACTTCAGACTGGTAGCAACTGTTAGCAAGACATGAATACTGGTAGGCATTAGCAGATGGTATAGACAACAGGCACATTGGAATCAGATCACAAATGTAGTCTGTAACAGGAACAAAGTGAGTGTGCTAATGTGGACACAATGGAAAATCAATATCGGGCATTGTGGATAGGCAGATGCAAGTATTCAACATAATTACACTATATCTTTAAATTTCAGATGTCACCCTTGTGTGCCACGGTGTATAGAGATCAGTTGAAGAATGCTGGTCACGTTTGCGGCATTGTCACATTGGCGAGCATTTGATCCTGTGGGACAGGCTGCAATGATCGCCAAAGGTGTTTATTGCAGGCCTTGTGATGAGCGCCTCTGGCGTGCGGGACTTAGGCATACCGCAGGCATCCTGCAATGAGGCCCGCAGGACTTAGGCATGCTGCAGGCACAGCTTCCCTTACCCCACTGATGCTCCCCCTGCCCCACTGATGCTCCCCCAGCCCCCACTGATGCTCCCCCTGATGCTCCCCAGCCCCCACTGATGCACCCCTTGCACCCACTGATGCTCCCCCTGCCCTCGCGATTACGGGCCGTACCTGGTTTTAGACCCTGCCAGTAGCTTGCAGCCCATATTCACCGTCTTCTCCTCTCCTCTGCGGCTCCCATCCTCCAGCCGGAACAATTTTCTGGATCAAACCACGCATTGCGCATCCAGCCTGCGCGATGCCCAGCTTGGTCCACAAAGTAGTTACGGCTGGAGGACGGGAGCAGCAGAGGAAAGGAGAAGATGGTGAGTACGGGGAACAGAGACACAAGGGAGTAAGCGGGGGGAGGAGACACAGGGGATGGAGAGGGGAAAAGGAGACACGAGGGGGGACAGGGGAAAAGAAAACGAGAGGGGGAGGGGAAAAGGAGACACGAGAGGGGGGGAAGGAGACACAAGGGTGGGAGAGGGGAAAGGAGACATAAGGGGAAGAGAGGGGGAAAGGAGACACAGGGGAGGGAGAATTGCAATGAAAGGAGACACAGGGGAGGCAGAGGGGGAAAGGAGACACAGGGGAGGGAGATGGGCAAATGAGACACAGGGGAGGGAGAGGGGGAAAGGAGACACAGGGAAGGGAGAGGGGGGATGGGAAAGCAGGAAAGGAGGCACAGTAGAGGGAGAGGGGGAAAGCAGACGGGGAAAGCAGACATGAGGGAGGGAGAGATGGGGCAAAAGGAGATACAAGGGAGGGTGGAAAGAAGACACAGATACAAGGGAGGGAGAGGAGAGGGGAAAGGAACAGATACACAAGGGAGGGAGAGGAAGGGGAACGGAGACAAAAGTGAGGGATCGGAGGGGGGAAATGAGACACAAGGAAGGGAGAGAGAATGAGACACAAGGGAGGGAGGGGGGGAAATGACACTCAAGGGAGGGAGGGCGAGGACGGGGAAATGAGACACAAGGGAGGGAGGGAGAAGAGGGGGGAAATGAGACACAAGGGAGGAAGTAGACAGGGGGAGAGACTCGCAATGAGCACCGAATGCGCTAATTGCGAACCATGTGATGAGCGCCAAAGGTGCCAGGCTTACATTGCCAGGCTTACAATTTTAGTCCCGTCACTTTTGATGGGCAAGCAGCTAGTTGTTGATATATTATGAGGTTTATTATGACCAAAAACTAGTGACAAGTGCTATTCTGTGTCAATATACATTATATGACCCCAACTGAGCCTGAATACACTAGCACCTGACACGATTTATGTTTGGGGCATTGGATGAACTGATTTAAAACTATTTCTGACCCTGAACTATGCAAATCTCAGCTCATTACTAGAATTTGTTAACATTTTCCTGTAGTTTCTATTTATTGTGACTACAAAATAGATTTGCCAATCTCTATATTATAGGGATGTTTCTCTTATCTATAGGTTGGTTTTCCTGTGAATGTTATGTTTTGTCTGAGCATCTCTCCCTTCAATAATTTTTTGTAGATGCCTGGTATTCAATAAGATTTTTTTTATTTTTTATATACGAGTGTGCATTACAGAAATCTTGTAAGGGTTTCCTCTTCGTTACATACTTAATTCTGGTACACCTTGGGTCCTATTAAATTCCAAGCCCACAGTGGCCGAATTAGAGACTGTATGTCTGCGGGGTTGAAATTCTCTGTAGTTATAGAGTGATTAAATGGAACAAGGCCGCAACCAAAGGTCCGAAGCCTCAAACCAGTAAACCCTTCCTGCGCCCTCAAGCCGTCAGTGGGCTGGAATAGATGCAGTCCACAGTTACAATCCAATCCCTTAATTACGGAGTGCGACACAGGCCTCAGAGCCAACGAAAAGCGGGATACTGAAAAATGATTAACAAGGAGAGATAATAAAGCTGCATTCCACATGCCCATGCATTGACTGTGTTGTAGATTCTTCCGAAGTAACACGCAGGTCCAGGAGTTGGAGGTTGGATAGAGACAGAGAGAGAGAGAGTAGGTGTTATTGGAGAGCAGGTTCTTACACTTATATTATTTACTATTATCAGCAGAACTGTTTTAAAAATACATTTTCCTTACACATATATACTGATTACACCTAATACAAATACACATAGAATAAATAACACATATAGATACACTTAGAGCCAGCTCAACACATAGATCCCCCCCCCCCCATCCTATACCCCCACCCTAAACCCCAACAGTTAGCAATTACACATAAAAATAAAAACATTTTTACATCACAATTATTTACATGCATACCTTTTTTCATTTATCGTTATTTTTGGGATTGAAATGGAGGAAGGAGAAAGGAGGGGGGAGGAATGGAGAGGATGGGAGGAGAAGAGGGGGAGGACTTCATCTGGGCAGTGGGGCCACTGGCAGGACTGTATGCCACTCCTGTGGCCTTCGACAACGGATGCAGTTCGCCACTCTCTGATCCCCAGCCTTACCTCGTCCACCCCGTAGGCGTCCCCCGTGCACCAGCAGCCTGGCACCTCCTCTCCTCCCCCCATGCCTCCTCCACTGCCACTAGTATCGACACTTGTTGTGCCGCTACCTCACGGGTGGATGCCTCCCCCTGCCACCCCCGCACCCCCATGAGGGATTGGGGCCCTGATGCTAGGCATGGGAGGATGCAGGTGCTGCACTTATCTTTGTGTCTTCTCAACAGCACTCCTCAGTGACAATCTATTGGTCCCAATGTTAACTTAATCTAGCCTGGCTACAGAGTTTTGGATATTGGCCTATGTGATGTGATGGTGATGCTATGTAATGGTGACCTCCCATCCCATGGTCCATGATCCACTTCTCTGTGGACATGTAGGGTTGTGTTGAACATGTCACCAATTGATGGTCACTGAGGAATGCTGCTGAGAAGAGATGCTGCAGTCCCTATCTTTTTTTAAGGCCTTATTTTGCTGGTGTTATTTTTTTCTTCTGTTTTTTTTTAGGTACAATTCAGGTACATGAAGCCATCTTCTGCATCTGCAAGCATTGTGAAGGAAATGTAGACATTCCTTTAATGACAGGTCCTCCTTAATGTGTAGCTCCCACAATATTAAAGCTATCGCCATCATATATCCGGATATCTAAGACATGATTGTTGTTAGCTTAAATGTAGACTAATACCGCTATGGTGGTGGACTTGCAAAGTCTCACTTTGGCATGTTAATGACAGCCAGCATTCATTTATGCACGAGTTAAGCATGTGATCCTGACCTCAATATCAGTCTGAGAACAGATCCTTGGGTCTGATATAAGTAACATAGAATCTGGCTGCTGACCTTTGTGTTCTCTTCGTATTAATAGATATTTTCCCCTATTGCTGATATCATGATTATATTTAACATGTGCTAATGGAACAATTTCATATGGAGAAGGTGATAGCACGCATTGACCACTGACCACAGCTAAGCATATATTGTGTGATGAAACATCATTATTAATGGCCATGGCCAGTGAGTTATCCTGAGAACTAGCTAATGGTTAGTAATGCGTGCAGTTGGTATATTGTTACAGTTACAGTTTTTAGCAATGTACTGTACATGCATGTTTTATTATTTTTTATCCTCTTCAGCCTTTTTCTTTTTGACAACTTCTTTTCATTCTTTTTTTTGCGAGTGCTATGCACATTAATGATTTCTTCAATTAAATAGAGTCATTTGTGCTGATAATTTTTTTCATCAGATTCTGGTTGCAGTGGTGTAGTGACCACATGTGACCCTGGTTGGTGCTATGCATCATGCTTATTCTAGACTCTGACATTACCCCCTTTAGGTATCCCCTTTTTCCCCAAGAGCCTCTTGCCTTTCCGGGATTCGCCCACACCACACCCATGATATTAATGCACAGACTTGCCCATTTCTGATTGTGTATGAAATAAAGCTTTGTTATACCGTTCTCACCATTTCAGTGTGTTTTCAATAGTTGGGGTTTTGGGACAAACACATACATCACATTTGTGTCACATTCCTATATCACTAAACTAATGAGCACTGGTTACTATGTAATAGATTTAATGCATGTGATAATAATAATAATAATCATCATAAAAACAATAATAATAATAGTAACATGATAAGATATCATATAATATAGAAAGTATACACTGGGACAGAGAACTGATAGGTAAAAACACTGAATATAAATGGACAACATTTAAATCCTTACTAAATATACATACACATCGGCATATACCATGTGGGAATAAAAGTAAAAGGAGTAAATCCCATCCAATGTGGCTTAACAATGATTTAAAGATCAAGATACAGAGTAAAAAACAGGCATTTACATTATACAAACAAGAGGGAACAGAGACTGATTTACATGAGTACAAGGAAATCAACAAGGCTTGCAAAAGCGCTATTAGACTGGCTAAAATAGAAAATGAAAAATTAATTGCAAAAGAGAGTAAGACTAACCCTAAAATATTTTTTAAGTATATTAATGGGAAGAAGGCGAGGAAGGAAGCTATAGGAACATTAGAATGTGAAAACAGGCCATCTGAAAATTAGTGACCAGGAAAAGGCAGATGAGCTAAATAGATTATTTTCTTTTGTATACACAAGGGAGGTACCAGTGGTTGGGACACTGCAACATAATGGGGCAACACTACCTTTGCCAACTAATTGGTTAGCACAGGAAGTAATCCAAAAGTGGTTGGAAAAAAGAAATGTTAATAAAGCCCCGGGTCCTGATGGAATACATCCACGGATACTGAGGGAACTGGGTTCTGTAATAGCCAAACCATTATATTTAATTTTTCAAGATTCACTCAACACAGGGTCTTTACCAGATGACTGGAGAAAAGCAAATGTGATACCTATATTTAAAAAGGGAGCAAGAGCAAATCTAGGGAATTATAGACCAGTGAGCCTCACTTCTGTAGTGGGGAAGCTTTTAGAAGGGTTAATAAGGGATAATATACAAGAATATGTCTATTTGAACAGGATTATAAGTAGGAGTCAACATGGATTTATGAGGGATAGGTCATGTCAAACAAATCTAATTAGTTTCTATGAGGAGGTTAGTAGGAACCTGGATCAAGGCACTTCAGTGGATGTAGTCTTTTTGGATTTTGCAAAGGCTTTTGATACAGTGCCACATGGGAGACTATTGTGCAAACTAAGATATACATAAATTGCAGTAAATATCTGCTCATGTATTGAGAGCTGGCTAAAAGACAGGAAGCAAAGGGTTGTTGTAAATATTTGGAACATACTCCGATTGGACTAATGTGGTAAGTGGGGTTCCTCAGGGTTCAGTATTAGGTCCTCTCCTTTTTAACATATTTATTAATGACTTAAGGATTGGAGTGTGGTGTCTCCATTTTTGCTGATGACACAAAGTTGTGCAAGGTAATTAAATCAGATAATGATGTGCTTTCCCTCCAAAGGGATTTACATAAAATTGAGGAATGGGCATATAAATTGCAGATGAGATTTAATATGAATAAATGTAAAGTTATGCATCTGGGAAGGAAAAACAGCCATGCAATTTATAATCGTAATGGAGCAAATCTAGGTGTATCAGATATTGAAAGGGATTTGGGAGTGCTTGTGGACAACCACCTAGGTAACAGTGCTCAAAGCGAAGCAGCAGCTGCAAAGGCAAATACAATATTAGCATGTATTAAGAAGGGTATAGAAGCAAGGGAAGCAAATATAATTCTGCCACTATACAAATCTCTAGTACGCCCTCATTTGGAATATGGAGTACAATTTTGGGCACCACTTAATAAAATGGACATTTTAGAGCTGGAAAAGGTACAAAGGAGGGCAACAAAACTAATAGAAGGGCTAAGTTATGAAGAAAGACTAACCAAATTAAACTTATTTTCTCTAGATAAAAGGCGTCTAAGAGGAGATTTCATTACCTTATATAAATACATCCAGGGTCAGTATAAAGATTTGTCAAGGGAGCTTTTGTGCCAAGAGGTTTTCAACTGACAAGAGGTCATCCCTTGAGGTTAGAAGTAAAAAGATTTCACCGTAAAGAAAGAAAAGGGTTCTTCACAGTAAGGGTGGTTAATCTGTGGAATTCGATAGATAACTTTAAAAGGGGACTGGATTTATTTCTAATTAAAAAGGGAATTCAGGGTTATCATGGATAATTAGAGAGACAGTATTGATCCAGGGAGAAATCCGATCGCCAGTATCTGGGTTAGGAAGGAATTTTTTTTTTTTTTTTGTCTTTTGAGACGATTGGCTAAGTCTCACTTGGGTTTGTTTTCTGTTTGCCTTCCTCTGGATTCATTAATAATTAACAAAAATAATAAAAAATTAAATAATTGGTTAATAATTAATTAACAACTAATTAATTCATATTTAATCCACATATTGCAGATCAGAGGGATCTTAAAAGTTTGAACTTGATGGACTGAAAGTATTTTTTTCAACCTTAATTAGTATGTAACTATGTAACTATGTAAAATATATATATATATATATATATATATATATATATATATATATATATATATATATATATATAAATAAAAAATAATGTGTGGTGGGTCAAAGTGTTGACCTTATTGAAAGATTACAGGGGTGCTCCCTGAGATAATAATGAATGTAATAGAAAAGGGGAGGATAGAAAATATCTCAATGTACTGGGGCACACCCTGTTCTGATGTCAATTAAAAAGGAAAAAACATTTTAAAATATAACTTTTATTAAAAAAAAATTTTTAAATCCTTGTTGATAAAAATAAAGAGAGACACAGTCGGACCTACTAATGGAATATAATATGAATCTCTATTGGTATCAAAAAGTGATCGGCATATATTATAAACACCTAAAAGTATTGGTGCCGACAATATAGAGAGTGATTAAAACAAAATATATGTGTCTGGTGCAAAAGTGAAAGTGCTGAGTGCTAAAAGGAGCTGCAGTAAGGAGCTACAGTGAAATATTGCACTATCATGCGATATATAGTACAATTAATAAGGTGCTGAAGAGCTGCTCTTACTTGGCAACATAAATTGTTACAAAGGTCTATACCAATATTAATGTCAGCATTGGTATAAATATCAGCTATATTGCTTATATTGAAATGCTGTATAAATACATTTCTTAATAGAGAATAATTCCTCTGTTAAATTCCTCCCATTACCAAATCCCCTACTAAATTCTATTAGAAGATGGACCATTCAGCTATTTGGCATATTCAGCAGTTGAGGGATAGTGGCATTAAGCTATGAGCCTAGGTCCATGTGGAACGCTGCCTAGATGCTAGCTAGTGACATCCTCAGATCGCGTCTAGCATACTGCATCACCCGACAACGTTTCTTTATTTCCTCAGGGGTTTCCTCAGGGTTCTGAACATGGAAGCTTTATCAGGCTTTTCAGACGCAGTGTAGATGCTGCAGTTGGAGACAGCTCAGGAACAGACCCATGAGACATCACAGACTCAGTACAGATACTGAAGTTGTCAGAGAAGTATCCTGATTCCAACCTCAAATCTAAGATAAGATTGCTTGATCTGGAGTTTTATGTTTATGTCACTGATTGTTTAGCCAAAATTGCTGCACTTGGTTTGAACACCTATCAAAAAGACAGTTACTAAGTATGCCAAGGAGACTTGAGACAGAGTATCAATGAAAACTTTTTTGATAAAGAATGTACAGTATAACAGAGGCTTGCAGCAAATGGCTTTAAGGATGGTAAAAGACTCGGCTAATGTCTCAATGTCTGTTTAAACTGGCTATATCATCTACACAGCAGAATTCGCTGGAATATAAACTACATTCTCATTGAGATACACTTTCTTTTTTGGTCCCTTGGAAACGTTATAAAACAACAGAGTCTTGCTAGAAATTGTTCTAATAAAGCAAAACATTCAGCTTAAGTTATGTCTCTTTAAAAAAACAGATTCAAGTAATATAAGTATTTTTGGGACAGTCTGTGTGACCTGTCTGTTATTTATATAGCAGCAATAGCTGAGGTATAAAATACACCTTTATTGAGACAAATTGTCTTTTTTTTGGAGCACAGTTACAAGTTAATAGAGACCTGCTATAAATAGCTTTAAGAAGTGTAAAACACTCCGCTTTATTGCATGTCTATAAAAGCAAATTAAAGCAACATAACCTTTTGAGATTGGGTGTTCTAATTGCTCACATTATCTACACAGCAACACCTGCTGAGGCATAAATTAGTTTTTTTTTTTAGATATATTCTCTCATGGATTCTTGGAACAATGTTTTAAGTCAACAGAGGTTATAACAAACAGTTTAAGAAGTGTAAAACACTTAGCTCAAAGCTACACCCCTATTAAAACAAACCAAATAAATATAAATCTTTGGGGAAAAGCCTGATTGAACTGCTTACAACATTAACATAGTGATATCTGTTGCAGAACAAACTATATTTTCATTGATATATATTCTCTTTTGGATTTTATGAATATTGCAATACATTAACAGAGGTGCTACAAATCACTCTAGGATGTGCAAAACACCCAGCCGAAGTGACATGCTTATAAAAGCAAACTAAAGAAATATAAAACTTGTGGGACCATTTATATCACCTACAGTGCCTTGCAAAAGTATTCACCCCCCCTTGACTTTTTACCTATTTTGTTACATTACAGCCTTAAGTTCAATGTTTTGTTAATCTGAATTTTATGTGACGAATCAGAACACAATAGTCTAAATTGGTGAAGTGAAATGAGAAAAATATATACATAAAGCTATTTTTTAGAAAGAGAAAACAGAAACTTGGCATGTGTGTATGTATTCACCTCCTTTGTTATGAAGCCCATAAAAAGCTCTGGTGCAAACAATTACCTTCAAAAAACACATAATTAGAGAAATGATGTCCACCTGTGTGCAATCTAAGTGTCACATGATCTGTCATTACATATACACACCTTTTTTGAAAGACCCCAGAGGCTGCAACACCTAAGCAAGAGGCACCACTAACCAAACACTGCCATGAAGACCAAGGAACTCTCCAAACAAGTAAGGGACAATGTTGTTGAGAAGTACAAGTCAGGGTTAGGTTATAAAATAATATCCAAATCTTTAATGATCCCCAGGAGCACCATTAAATCTATCATAACCAAATGGAAAGAACATGGCACAACAGCAAACATGCCAATAGACTGCCGCCCACCAAAACTCACAGACCGGGCAAGGAGGGCAGTAATCAGAGAGGAAGCAAAAAGACCTAAGGTAACCCTGGAGGAGCTGCAGAGTTTCACAGCAGAGACTGGAGTATCTGTGCATAGGACGACAATAAGCCGTACGCTCCATAGAGTTGGGCTTTATAGCAGTGTGGCCAGAAGAAAGCCATTACTTGCAGCAAAAAAACTAAATGGCATGTTTGCGAAAAGGCATGTGGGAGACTCCCAAAATGTATGGAGGAAGGTGCTCTGGTCTGATGAGACTAAAATTAAACTTTTCGTCCATCAAAGAAAACGCTATGTCTGGCGCAAACCCAACACAATACATCACCCAAAGAACACAGTGAAACATGGTGGTGGTAGCATCATGCTGTGGGGATGTTTTTCAGCAGCCGGAGTAATTGAGCTAGAGCAGTTTTGCAAGGAGGAATGGGCAAAAACCCCAGTGGTAAGATGTGGCAAGCTCATAGAGACTTATCCAAAGTGACTTGGAGCTGTGATTGCTGCAAAAGGTGGCTGTACAAAGTATTGACTTTAGGTGGGTGAATAGTTATGCACATTGACTCTTTCTGTTATTTTGGCCTATTTGTTGTTTGCTTCACAATAAAAAAAAAACATCTTCAAAGTTGTGGGCATGTTCTGTGAATAAAATGATGCAAATCCTCAAACAATCCATGTTAATTCCAGGTTGTGAGGCAACAAAACCTCAAAAATGCCAAGGGGGATTGAATACTTTTGCAAGGCACTGTATACAGCGACACCTGCTGGAGTACAAAATATATTTTTCATTTGAGATATATTCTCTTTTGGAATTTTTGAAACCTTACAATAATTCAACAGAAGTTTATTATAAATAGCTCTAAGGAGTGTCAAACACTAAACCTAAGTTACATGCTTATAAAAGCAAACTAAAGAAATATAAAACTTGTGGGACTGCCTGTTTGACTGTTTATATCACCTATACAGTGACACCTGCTGGAGTATAAAATATATTTTTCATTTGATATGTTTTCTCTTTTGTAACTCTGGAACTCTACAATAATTTACCAGAGGTTTATTATAAACAGCTCTAAGTAGTGTGAAACACTCAGCCTAAGTTACATGCTTATAAAGGCAAACTAAAGAAATTATTTGGACTGCCTGTTTGACTGTTTATATTACCTATATAGCGACACCTGCTGGAGTACAAAATATATTTTTCATTGAGATACATCCTCTTTTGGATTTTTGTAATCTTGCAATAAGTCAACAGTGGTTTATTCTAAACAGCTCTAAGGAGTGTAAAATATCTAGTTGAAGCTACATGCCTATGAAAGCAAATTAAAGAAATATAATCTTTCTGGGACAGTTTAAAGCATCATAAAGCCTACATAGTTAAAGAAAGAGATATCTGTAATCTTAGAAGAGATTACTAAGGCTCTGGAAAACGTAACCAAGAGAACAAATACATTGGAAGATAGGTATGAAAAAATTTATTTAGAAAATCAAAAAATTCAAATGAAAAAAATAGAAAATAAAATCAAATTAATGAAAGAAATCAAGATACCCTGAAGGATTACTAAATAATATGCGACTGAGAGGTATTCCAGAAACAATAACGCAAATAGAACTGAAAGCTTTTGTCACTAAATTTTTCTAAATGTTAGTAGGAGTATCGCTTTCAGGAGATGAAAGAATAGATCGTTTACATAGAATCCCGTTACCAACAAAACTTTCTGGAGTGGTAACCAGGGATATCTTGGTTAGAATTAATTTTCCTTCTTTTAAAGAAGCTATATTAAAAGCAGCTAGGGGAAATAAATTACTGGAAGCACCATTTGATAAAATTTATGTGTACACAGATTTATCTGGCTCCACATTATATAAAAGAAAATAATTTAAAATCATTACCACTGCTTTGAGGAAGGAAAACATCCTATATAGATGAGGTTTTCCAGTGAAATTGGTTGTTATTTAAGATAATGTAAGAACTATGATTAATACCAAGGAAGAAGGTGAAATAATTTAGAATTAATGAAAAATAAAAAATGGCCCTAAAGATGATAGCAGTATACCCCCAAAGGTAGATAAAACTTAAACAGGAAATTTTAATAAACTCCCTTGAGTTGGCCAACAAATAAATAAAACTCCAGGTAATGGATGGGTTTCCTAATATATATTACAAGATCTTTTCTCAATCCCTGATTAGACATTTGAAGGAAACGTTTAATGAAATCAAGTCTTTAGGTGAAGCTGCAAGAGAAATATTGGAAGCTAATATCATCTGGATTAAAAAAAACGGTGAAGATGAAACTAGAGTTGAAAATTATGGATCTATCTCCCTCCTCAATTCGGTCATAAAAATCGACTCCAAAATTCTTGCATTGAGATTATATTGTATACATTCCAGCCTGATAGATACTGATCAGACAGGATTTATCAAGAGTAGATATGGTCTGGAAAATTGGATGCCGAAAAGGCTTTTGACAGGGTCAGCTGGGACTATTTGGAACTGGTCTTAGAAAGGTTTGGTTTGGCCAGGTTTGGCTCGCATACAGTAATGGCCTTATAAAAAAAGTCTTCAGCCTATACTTCGGGCTATGCTTATAAATCAAGCAATTTCCCCATATCCAATGGGACAAGACAAGGCTGCCCATTGTCTCCCTTGTTATTTGCCCTTATAATTTAAACCCTTGCAGTAACCATTAGGTATGAGAGTTTGGACAAGGGTATATAAATTAGTCCTTTAAAGAACAAAATCACATTGTACGCTGATGATATCATTGTAACTCTGTCTGACCCAAAAAACTCACTAAATAAATTATTAAAATTTTTGGAATACTTTGGAAGAATTTCCTATTATAAAATAAATACAACAAATACAGAGATATTGTATTTGAATTTGCCATTACAACTTAGACTTGAATTAACAGAATTATATAAATTTAATTGGGATAAAAATGGATTTTCACACCTGGGGATAGATTTTATTCCAAACTTGAAACTACTCCCAAAACTCAATCTCAAAAAACTGTATATACACGCAAAATAAGTTATTTCAAATTGGAACAAAGTGAGTTTTTCATAGTTGGGCTGAATTGCCGTGATTAAAATGGTGATATTACCCAAAATAATATACATACTTAGATGTATTCTGCTTTATATCAAATATAAAACTATTAAGACTGGGAAAAAATGCTTGAGTTAACATAAAATTATTCTCAATGAGCTTTGCAAGAGGTGGAATGACATTTCCAAATCTGTCAGACTACGTTGAAGTAATAAATGTAACTCATTTTCTAAAATTTCTCAAAATAAAAACTCCCTTAAAATATATTCAAATCAAAAGGATATTATCGGAACCAATTAATTTGAACTTCCTGTGTTGGCAGAGATATAAAGAGAGTAAAACAATAAAAAAAACTGCCTTTGGTAGTTAAAACTTGTCTACGATTTTGGACTCAGACTAACAAAAAATGGAAATTGTTTCCATCTCCTGAGACTCACCCATGAGACTCAGCAAATGTAATGTGTTTTGTTGTAATGTTTGTTTACACTGCTTTTATATATACCTTCTGTTTTTTTCTCAAAATTAATTGATAAGTAGTGTAGAAGTGAATGTAGAGATACAATTAATATTACTGTATGATAGTGATCTATATATTATCAAGAAAGTATATGTATGTATCAGTAATGTAGGTATTAATGTTTTTGATTTTGTAAGAAATTAATAAAAAGGAAATTACAAAAATAAAACATTTTATTTTTTTAATATCTAAAAATCCCTCTAATGATTATGTTGACCCAGGGGGGTGTCTACACAACTTCCTCGTGACCCCCCCAATCAGCATGCAGCACCTGGGGAGCAATATTAAGCCATTCATCCCTACGACCCCGTACGACTTAAGCAGTGAGCGCCAAAGGCGCTCACTGCGCTGGTGTAAATGAGCGCCATAGGCGCTCATCCCTACTACCCGCGGAACAACACATCAACACAAAACTCAATTACACAATTCAGAATGCGAAACCCGTAGCAGTTTGAAAAAATTGCATTAAAAAATTACAGCCTGTAACAAGGAAAGCGAGCACATAAGACCCGCGGCACATAAAACTTCTACAATAACATTACAACTAATAACATTACCAATCCAAAATGCAGAATTACACACCTAAACAAACGC
The DNA here is from genome assembly GCA_027410445.1 of Discoglossus pictus. NCBI lineage: Eukaryota > Metazoa > Chordata > Amphibia > Anura > Alytidae > Discoglossus > Discoglossus pictus. The sequence continues at coordinate 251,766,513 of CM050167.1, read as the reverse complement.
TTTGTGCTCGCGCACGCAGCCTACTTATCCTACACAGGCTACACGACCAATACACACGCAAGAAAACGCCAGACACATAAGACTTTTGCACAAGCCCGTACGAGATCTAAAATACACTATTAGGGAGGACGCAAAATGATCCACACCCGCGTAACACATAGACAATCGTCGCCATTTTACAACACTAACTCGCAACTAATAACATTACCATTACAAAATGCAGAATTATACAGCTAAACAAACGGTTTGCCCTTGCGCACGCAGCCTATTTACACTTCACACATTGCTGACACTTACACCTCAGCTCAGCAAGAGTGAAAATGTACATTGTATGCTGCAGGAACATCAAAAAAGATTGTTAGCTCTTCAGGATATTGTTTACTGCATATATTAATTACAAATAGGTAAAGTATATTAATTAATGATTTCATTAATTAATTAATTATCATGAAAAAAAACACTACATTATCGCAATAAACGACAAACGCCTTCATCCCACCTCACAAGGAGCGCCAACGGTGCTCATAGGACACAAAGTACACCAGGGGAGAGGCTCGCAATGAGCGCAAAAAGCGATCAGTGCCGACCTTGCAATGAGCGCCGAAGGTACTCAGACGACTAAAACACTTACTTTGTGTGCAAAACTGCATTACCTGCCTTACAATTTCATTGCCGTCATTTTTTGACGGGCAAGTCGCTAGTATACAGTATATATAATGAAGGATGGAATTATTTTTTTCTTAATAATGAGAGAAAGTGTGCTTACATTTTTATGTGTAATGATAATGAAGATACGTGTGTGATGAGAAGGACTTTTTCTTGCAGGCATACAGTATATTTAGTAATCACAATAGTTCACCTCTGTAATTTGATAACTGCAGGGAACTAATATGTTCTTCTGATTCCATTATTTGCAACTAACTATTTATTTGCAAGGTACAAACAAATATTAAGAAAAGCATTTCTAGAGTGAAGAATGGGCAAAGTGTGGTGATTTTCAAATTGTTGATGTTCAGAGCCAGTGCAAATGCCAGACACCTGTTGTCAATAAGATGTCAATAATAACCAATGCAGGTCATGGCCACCTGGGGATTTTTGAACACCTTCTGAAAACTTATTTAAAACAAGAGGCACATCATACCCCACCCATCAGACCTTAGAACCTGTCAGTCACAGCTTAAGCTTTTTCTGTCTTTTTTTTTTAAATATGTAATTGTTTAAAAAAATGCGTTGTCAATTACACTGAACATTTACAAAATACACAGGAAATGTTAAAATATCATTTATTGTTTTCTGCATTTCATAACACATTTTGTAATCATACAATATGCTACTACTAATAATAATAATATAAAAAATTTAAATATTTTAAAGCATTTAATAAAATAGTAAACATAATACAATAAATTATTAGAATATGGAAGGTTAAATAACCAGGAAAAATTACATTATTTTTTGAAGGGTCATTGACAGTATAATCATTTTTAACTTATTCGTATTCATTCATAGGCAGCAGCTTTGTTAAAAAACATAGTAGCCAAGAAGTCCCAAGCCTTTGAACCTACTGCTTATGTGAATGACATGTAAAAGTATGTTGAAAAAATATATATTGTTTTTTTATACAAAATATAGTGAGGTAGCACCCAAAAGGTATTTGTTTCAATAAAATGTCAAAATATGTTGTTTCTTAATGCTCTATAAAACATATCTATAATAAATAAAAAAGAAAACATGACTGACACTATTTAAGTGCTTATTATATTCAAATAACCAAAATATTGTGCATTTGTACTATACAACTAAAATGATATGTTTTGGTTCTCTTAGTGCTGGACATGTTTGAAATATGACCAAACAAGTATTCACTGCATGCCTGGCCTAATACAATACAGATTATTTAATTTAATTGATCAAGGTCATTGCTACAGAATGTTTGAAGTATTTAGTCTAGAGTTTTGTTTTCGGAAATGTTCACGAATCTGAATGAGAATTGTATAGAAACTCATCTTTTCATCATCATCCACTTCACATGTCACCTAAAAAAAAAAAAGAAGATGTAAGCCAAAATTGTTACAGCAAAGCTCTATCCATTCACACTGTTAAGGAGAGGCTGACATATTGCAACTACTGTACTAAAACAAAAACAATCTTAATTGTCACCCTGAATTGAAGCTTCATGATGCTGTCAATAAATTGTCCCCTATGGGGAGGCTGTATCAGTGAATGGTTCTTTTTGCCTAAATTACAGTTCCTTGTGGTGGAAATATACAAACTCAGGTACTGAGCCAGGCCAGCAAAATATAGCAATTTCATAGACGTCTCCTCTTTTTAATACTTTTTTTTTTATCAAATGCTTTTACTTTAGAAATTACAGCATCTAAATCTAAGAAAAAAACAACTTTGCAGCGTATAACATAAAATGGCATTATATCAGGGCAACCCACATTTTATTTACATGTTATCTATTTATTTTTCCGTAGTCATCATAAAAAGATATACCACCTGGCCCTCAAAGTCACATTTAAATTTGTTATACAAACTGAACAACCTCTCTCAAACCTGCTCTAAACCAATAATAATGGTAGTTTCTCTATACGGTGAGATTTGGAATCAAGTGAGTGGAAATCTTGGCTTATACAAATTATAAATACTTACATTACTCGAGATCAGGCTTTTAATGTTCATTATCATTTTTCTCAGACCTATCGCTTTCGTTTCATTCAGTTTTTTAAGAGTTTTCACTATTTTGCAATTGTTTTCACTGTCTGTATCATTCTGTAAGTATGAAATAGATTTAGTTATACAAACAGAAACATATATTTCAACATTTAAAAGGCTAAAGTATTTCATGAGGAGATAAAGAGATTTCTTAAAACAAATCTGGGAAGTATCAGCAGGAAACTAACAATATGTAAATTTATGTGGTAAAAAATAATACATTTGTGTTTACATTTGGATACCTACTTTAAAAAACGTATTTCCTGCTCAGAATTCTGAGAAATAGTTATTGCACTGCACTCTGGGAAACTGGGCAGGTACATGCAAATGAGTTCACAATGCAATTTTCTTTAATCCAATATCACTTTATACATGTCTCCTTATAGCATATGCCTGCTGTATAATATGGCTTTTAATCAGTTTGGGGCTGGTCCCTAATTCCTGCTATAGATTTTGTGGCAAGGCTATTAACCACAACATCATTTAGCTTATTGTAGGCTTGATAGTTGATGTGAAAACAGGTCTAGAATTTTTAAAACAGTTTTTTTGTACTTTTTATGGCTGTTATTGAAGGTAGTGTCATTCTGTGAATAATCAGTTGCGTGAAACACATTGAACACAGTGCACACTGCTATTTTCAATTTATTATGATATTGCTTTTCTGTTTTTATTACTGCTTGGACTTATAGGTATAGTATCCTGTGTTACTGAGAAGAAGCCTATTCAAACAATGGAGTAGATTTACTAGGCTTTGCAACATTCAGAAATAAATATTAATACTTGGATGCTCTGAAAGAATGTAAGAAATATCCAGGTATCATCAGTATCTTACTCTCTGTGCCCAATGTTGAATCTGAATTAGATTTTATATAATTTAAAAATGACTATTCTGGAAAAGAAGATAAAATAAACTGTGTCTTATGGTATATATAAAATTATTGTTTCCCAAGCAATTTGTATTTTTGCTTTAAATAGCTGAATTTGGTAAGCTGGAAAGTTTAATAAACATTAATATTTTTCTTAGAAAATCAAGTGTATGACTGTGTATGTGATGACCAACACTTAACTGCAATTTATCCTTCATTGTGTTATTGGATTAAGTAAACAACTCCTCAGCCCTTTTCTATTTAAGTCAATATAGTTCTGTAAATACTAAGGGGCCTCATTCAAATGCGATTTGGCAATTGAATAGGGCTCTATATAAGCACACAGCAGTTTTTTTTTTACAGAAGTTTTTAGTTAGTGAACTTCTATCCAAAAGCAAGGTCTTCACTAACTAAAATTTTCTGTAAAAAATGTTACGTGCTTATATAGAGCCCTATTCAATTGTACAAATCACATTTGAATGAGGCCCTAAGAATTTAATCAATCTCTTGATTTTAGATATTTTCTCATTAAACTGTATTACCTTTCGATAGCTGAATGGTACCACTTCTTTTGTACAATTGTGCTATAAATAAAGAGAAATATATTAATGATGAGTGAAAGATTACACAAACAAAAATTACAAAAATTGATACTTTCATTTTATTAGAGGATTAAATAGAAATATATCTAGCTGGTTACTGCTAAATATATTATATTTGTTTGATAACGATTTATATATATTGTTCTAGCACAGATTTCACATTTCTAAGTCTAATATATGCATGTGTTAAGCAGTACTCATAATCTTATGAGGCTATTGGTATTTTAACTGATGAAGCCAAATAAACAATGCTTAATATTTTGCATTAGGTTATTTTCCCAACTCTGGATGCCTGGCTGTTGGATTTGAGCTGTTTATACATTTTGACAAAGTGAGCCAAACACTACACAGGCTTGAAATTAAGACAGCTGAGAATATTTAAACATGTTTTAATGTTCATCTATAAGGAGATTTTTTGTTGGTCTACACAACTTGCGTTCTCCTGGCAAGATAACCAAACAATATGTCATACTAAACTATATTATTAAAATTAGTAAAAATGACAAATTGATTCTGATGAAAAAGAAATACGCTGCATGTATAGATGTACATAAATTGCAAAGCATCTGTATGTCAATATCAAATAGTAAAGGTAAAGGTTCATAAAACGTTTTTACCCAACGGCTATCTCAGTAGTGCCCCAGATTTACTAAGCTTTGTATGGCCTGTAATAGAATTTCCCCCCATAGAAAATATCCATCACAGTCTTTAGATCTGAAAATCAGACCTGAGAAGCTTAGTGCAACTAAGAGATATTTTTTTCTTATTTTTAAAACTTTGCCATTTTATTTTACCAAAATTGTGAAAATACTAGTGTTTATAGATAAACATAAATATATATGATTTCTTCATTTAGAAAAAAGGAAACTGTTGGAATTAGTTTAAGCTTATAAACATATAAGCAAAACATCTTGGAAGCATTTTAAAGCGCATTATTCTTACCTGCACGTTACAGTTGTTGATTCGATTATTCACATCCCTGAGAATTTCTTCAAGTTTTACTGATTTATTAGGAATGATAGTACGTGTCTGTGTGAGATAAATCACACTGAGCACTATGCACAGGCTCTTCCACATGTTCCTCATGATTCCTTTGCAGTGAAGGTGCTGTGTATTTTGGGGTGAACCAGAGAAGATTCTCCTGTTTGTCTTGTTTCTTGCCTCATTTTCATCGGTTTTATAGTGAATCTACATGTTTCAAAGGAAATAAAATTGATGATGTAAAATGACACTGACAATTTCCTGCTGACTTTTTAATTAAGACATCTGATAACAGTGTCTCTGAGGAAAAAAAATTGTACATAATTGTGACGTTTTACAGAAGAAATAAAAAAAAACTAAAAAAAAAAGTGATTCTAACCAAAACATCATAGCGGAAAATATATTTTTAGAATATCTAAGAATGCAAGAAAAAAACTTTTAATATAATACATATTGTATAACATAAAGCACATTTAACACTGAAACATCATGAAGCATATTTAAATAACACCATGCTACTGAATTTAGTAGCTTTATATAAAGTTATATATGCGCAATTACCATGTTTTGTCCCATTACATTCATTTTTTTAATAATAACAGCCAAATGTAATAAATATAGTATTATAAAATGGGACTAATTTGATTTAAGTTAGGTTAGTCGTAGAGTGTTTACTATACATATACAGAAAAGGGTTCAGTACATTGTTCTTTGGCTTGATTTACTGTAGTTATGTCAAATATGAGGTAGAATGGTATTTTAAATATTAATATTTTTAAATGAACATTTTGAAGCAGTCATCTCCAAGATTCTTTTAATGTTTCTTTTTTAATTTTTGTGGAATCTGTGTAGTTGTAAGAATTTTTTTTTAATCTGACCGAATTTTTGTTATTTTCTCTTTAAGAGCTGTACTCTCATTCAATACAGTTAAAATGCTATAAAATAATTTTTAATAGAGAAATTTGCCATGTCTAAACCCTGCTGCAAGGGGCCAGTTGTGATATAAGTTTCAGCCACCTTAACTTCATTCCATTGGGTGTTCACGCCTAGCAATGTCAGCTACTAACCACACCATAGGAGGATAAATAATTATTAATAAGGAATTCAGCCAGAACTCCAAACGAATTGAGGAATTTGATGACTAACTACAGTTATCTAAAAAATGTTTTAGATAAAATTAAATTGATTAATAAATGAATATGGCCTAATCAGCTATAATAATTGTGGTATGTGTGTATTGCTCCATGAGAGCACACACACATACGTACAATTATTAAAGTCTGTACAGAGCTGCGTACTGGGAGACACTGGGGGGGGGGGGGCAGATGAAGGGGGGAGAGACACTGGGGGGGCACATGAAGGGGGGAAAGACACTGGGGGGAGAGGAAGGGCGAGAGACTGGGGGTCAAAGGGAGGTGGAGAGACACTGGGGGGGCAGAGGAAGGGGGAGAGACACTGGGGGAGAGGAAGGGGAAAGGAGACACAAGTGAGGGATCGGAGGGGGGAAATGAGACACAAGGAAGGGAGAGAGAATGAGACACAAGGGAGGGAGGAGGAAATGAGACTCAAGGGAGGGAGGGCGAGGATGGGGAAATGAGACACAAGGGAGGGAGGGAGAAGAGGGGGGAAATGAGACACAAGGGAGGAAGTAGACAGGGGGAGAGACTCGCAATGAGCACCGAAGGCGCAAATTGCGAGCCATGTGATGAGCGCCAAAGGTGCCAGGCTTACATTGCCAGGCTTACAATTTTAGTCCTGTCATTTTTGATGGGCAAGTAGCTAGTTGTTGATATATTATGAGGTTTATTATGACCAAAAACTAGTGACAAGTGCTATTCTGTGTCAATATACATTATATGACCCCAACTGAGCCTGAATACACTAGCACCTGACATGATTTATGTTTGGGGCATTGGATGGACTGATTTAAAACTATTTCTGACCCTGAACTATGCAAATCTCAGCTCATTACTAGAATTTGTTAACATTTCTCCTGTAGTTTCTATTTATTGTGACTACAAAATAGATTTGCCAATCTCTCTTATCTATAGAGATCATCTCTCCCTTCAAGAATTTTTTGTAGATGCCTGGTATTCAATGAGATTTTTTTTTTTTTTTTATATACGAGTGTGCATTACAGAAATCATGTAAGGGTTTTCTCTTCGTTACATATTTAATTCTGGTACACCTTGGGTCCTATTAAATTCCAAGCCCACAGTGGCCGAATTCGGGACTGTATGTCTGCGGGCTTGAAATTCGCTGTAGTTATAGAGTGATTAAATGGAACAAGGCCGCAACCAAAGGGATGAAGCCTCAAACCAGTAAACCCTTCCTGTGCCCTCAAGCCGTCAGTGGGCTGGAATAGATGCAGTCCACAGTTACAATCCAATTACGGAGTGCGACACAGGCCTCAGAGCCAACGGAAAGCGGGATACTGAAAAATGATTTGCAAGGAGAGGTAATAAAGCTGCATTCCACACGCCCATGCATTGACTGTGTTGTAGATTCTTCCGAAGTAACACGCAGGTCCAGGAGTTGGAGGTTGGATAGAGACAGAGAGAGAGAGAGTAGGTGTTATTGGAGAGCAAGTTCTTACACTTATATTATTTACTATTATCAGCAGAACTGTTTTAAAAATACATTTTGCTTACACATATATACTGATTACACCTAATACAAATACACATAGAATAAATAACACATATAGATACACTTAGAGCCAGGTCAACACATAGACCCCCCCCCCCCATCCTATACCACTACCCTAAACCCCAACAGTTAGCAATTACACATAAAAATAAAAAAATGTTTACATCACAATTATTTACATGCATACCTTTTTTCATTTATCGTTATTTTTGGGATTGATATGGAGGAAGAAGAAAGGAGGGGGGAGGAGTGGAGAGGATGGGAGGAGAAGAGGGGGAGAAGCGTGGAAGAGATAGGAGAGAGAGGTAGCCACCGGAAGTGTTTGAGACGAGGAGGAGCGGAGGAGGAAGTTGAGGAGGGGGTGGAGGAGGTGCAGGAGGAGGAGGGGGAGGAGGTTGAGGAAGAGGTGGAAGAGGAGGCGGTGGAGGAAAAGAGAGTGAAGGAGGAAAAGAGCATGGGAGAGGAGGAGATGGGAAAAGGTGTAAATGGGGAGGTGGGTGGGCAGGAGCCTGTAATGATAGGCACATCCTCTTCAGGGTCAGAGAGAGGGGCCTGATCCCAAGGGGATGGTAGTGGGGATGAGGGGCAGGCCCCAGGGACAGTTGAGGGAGGGCAGGATCCCCACTGACAGTCGGAAGGACAAGATGCTGGGGGCAGGCACAGGGCCCAGGCATGGAAGGAGATAGTGGCCGCAGTAATATCAGTGAGCATGGTGGAAAGGGATGTGAGATCTGTGAAGCACAGGTTCCATGACATCAGGGTCCTGGTGAGGAGGAAGATTGCCAAGGAGATGGTTGCAGCCTCAGCAACAAGTGATGGCACCGGAGTGACTGTCACCAACAATGAGTTACAGAGGGACCTCAAGGACCTACTGAGCCAGGTGCCCGATGCTGGAGCTTCATGCCTGGTGGCCCTGCAGGATCCAACCTTCACGTGAATATCCCATACACTAACATGCCCCTACATGTACATCACACAAACTACACATGTACAGGATGACCAACAAGGACACTGACATGTCAGCTACATGGATTTTACAAGGGATAGATGGATTAGTCATGCGTCATTAAATCCACGAGGCTGACAAATCACAGTCTTTAATGGGCACAAAAACATTAATCAACGAATAGCCAGTCCATGTATGGGTGTGCTGACTGCAGCATATGCAGTCACAGACTGCAACCAGAATCAAGTGAGCATTAGGAGCCAAGAACTATCAAGATCATGAACCCAACAAAGATCACAGCTAGCAAATGACAGCTACTTAGAGTTGCCTTAAACGGGACCAGAGCACAGGATTCTATGTTAAAGTGAACTATTGCTTTATCGTAATTTCAATAAGAACAGTTAAACATATGCAGCCTAAGGACTGTCTAGAAACACAGTACTGATTAACAGCCTCTGCCTCAATGAACATTTCACATATTATGGTTTAACTTCTTACAAGAATGTAATCAGCCAGCAGTTAAACAATAAATTAACATGGAATATTCTGTTCTGTCCCAAAATGAATAGCACTGATAATGAGGTCAATGGCCCAGTAAGTGATTCATCCATGTTCAAGCCTAGATGTCTGATAGTTAGGAAGGAGCTTAAAATTTTTTTTTCTTCAACATCATTAACACATATCCCTTTCTTTTCTCATTTCTCTTTGTCAGCTTCACAAAGGTCTTTGTGCACTGGTAAGCCAGAGGCGGGGGTGTTGGCTCCATCGGAGCAGGAGGACACAGAGCAAGCCTCTGCCCAGCAGGACCCGGTGCAGGGGGATGATGGACCAGCACAAGCCCTGTACCCTGGTGAGGAGGGGAAGGACTTCATCTGGGCAGTGGGGCCACTGGCAGGACTGTATGCCTCTCCTGTGGCCTTCGACAACAGATGCAGTTCGCCACTCTCTGATCCCCAGCCTTACCTCGTCCACCCCGTAGGCGTCCCCCGTGCACCAGCAGCCTGGCACCTCCTCTCCTCCCCCCATGCCTCCTCCACTTGTTGTGCCACTTCCTCACGGGTGGATGCCTCCCCCTGGGGGATTGGGGCCCTGATGCTAGGCATGGGAGGATGCAGGTGCTGCGCTTATCTTTGTGCCTTCTCAACAGCACTCCTCAGTGACAATCTATTGGTCCCAATGTTAACTTAATCTAGCCTGGCTACAGAGTTTTGGATATTGGCCTATGTGATTTGATGGTGATGCTGTGTGATGGTGACCTCCCATCCCATGGTCCATGATCCACTTCTCTGTGGACACGTAGGGTTCTGTTGAACATGTCACCAATTGATGGTCACTGAGGAATGCTGCTGAGAAGAGATGCTGCAGTCCCTATCTTTTTTTAAGGCCTTATTTTGCTGGTGTTATTTTTTTCTTCTTTTTTTTTAGGTACAATTCAGGTCCATGAAGCCATCTTCTGCATCTGCAAGCATTGTGAAGGAAATGTAGACATTCCTTTAATGACAGCCCCTCCTTAATGTGTAGCTCCCACAATATTAAAGCTATCGCTATCATATATCCAGATATCTAAGACATAATTGTTGTTAGCTTAAATGTAGACTAATACCGCTGTGGTAACTTGTCTTCCTTGAATGGTAATTCAGGACTTCCTCAAACAGGCCTTTGTAGGAGGGCTGAGAATCTTTATTTCCCTCCCACAATTGCTAAAGGAAGTCATGGACAGGATGTGATGTAAATTACATCATCTCAACTAAGAATATATCCAGGCAGGAAACTGGTGCTGCTTCCTGTTTTCTTGCTGGATGGTGTTGGTGATGGTTGATGGTGTTGGTGATGGCAATGGTCTAACCGTGGGTAAGATCAAGCATTTGGGGAAGGGAATTATTATATGTATATATAGGTAGATAGATTTAAAAAAAAAGGGTGTTGCTCCGTGCGTCTGGGCTGTGTGTTTGTGATGCATTTATAGTATTGTGTTATTGCCTTTTAATAAATACCTTTTAATGTAGACGAACCTTGTGTAATATATATATATTAATTTGGTGATACACCACAACCGCTATGTCGGTGGACTTGCAAAGTCTCACTTTGGCATGTTAATGACGCCCAGCATTCATTTATGCACGAGAGAAGCATGTGATCCTGACCTCAATATCAGTCTGAGAACAGATCCTTGGGTCTAATGTAAGTAACATAGAATCTGGCTGCTGACCTTTGTGTTCTCTTTGTATTAATAGATATTTTCCCCTATTGCTGATATCATGATTATATTTAACATGTGCTGATGGAACAATTTCATATGGAGAAGGTGATAGTACGCATTGACCACTGACCACAGCTAAGCATATATTGTGTGATGAAACATCATTATTAATGGCCATGGCCAGTGAGTTATCCTGAGAACTAGCTAATGGTTAGTAATGCGTGCAGTTGGTATATTGTTACAGTTTTTAGCAATGTACTGTACATGCATGTTTTATTATTTTTTATCCTCTTCAGCCTTTTTCTTTTTGACAACTTCTTTTCATTCTAGTTTTTGCGAGTGCTATGCACATTGATGATTTCTTCAATTAAATGGAGTCATTTCTGCTGATCATTTTTTCATCAGATTCCGGTTGCAGTGGTGTAGTGACCACATGTGACCCTGGTTGGTGCTATGCATCATGCTTATTCTAGACTCTGACATTACCCCCTTTAGGTATCCCCTTTTTCCCCCAAGAGCCTCTTGCCTTTCCGGGATTCGCCCACACCACACCCATGATATTAATGCACAGTCTTGTCCATTTCTGATTGTGTATGAAATAAAGCTTTGTTATACCGTTCTCACCATTTCAGTGTGTTTTCAATAGTTGGGGTTTTGGGACAAACACATACATCACATTTGTGTCACATTCCTATATCACTAAACTAATGAGAACTGGTTACTATGTAAAAGACTTAATGCATGTAATAATAATAATAATAATCATCATAAAAACAATAATAATAATAGTAACATGATAAGATATCATATAATATAGAAAGTATAGACTGTGACAGAGAACTGATAGGTAAAAACACTGAACATAAATGGACAACATTTAAATCCTTACTAAATATACATACACATCGGCATATACTATGTGGGAATAAAAGTAAAAGGAGTAAATCCCATCCAATGTGGCTTAAAAATTATTTAAAGATCAAGATACAGAGTAAAAAACAGGCATTTAAATTATACAAACAAGAGGGAACAGAGACTTATTTACATGAGTACAAGGAAATCAACAAGGCTTGCAAAAGCGCTATTAGGCTGGCTAAAATAGAAAATGAAAAATGAATTGCAAAAGAGAGTAAGACTAACCCTAAAATATTTTTTAAGAATATTAATGGGAAGAAGGCGAGGAAGGAAGCTATAGGAACATTAGAATGTGAAAACAGGCCATCTGAAAATTAGTGACCAGGAAAAGGCAGATGAGCTAAATAGATTATTTTCATTGGTATACACAAGGGAGTTACCAGTGGTTGGGACACTGCAACATAATGGGGCAACACTACCTTTGCCAACTAATTGGTTAGCACAGGAAGTAATCCAAAAGAGGTTGGAAAAAATAAATGTTAATAAAGCCCCCGGTCCTGATGGAATACATCCACGGGTATTGAGGGAACTGGGTTCTATAATAGCCAAACCATTATATTTAATTTTTCAAGATTCACTCAACACAGGGTCTCTACCAGATGGCTGGAGAAAAGCAAATGTGATACCTATATTTAAAAAGGGAGCAAGAGCAAATCTAGGGTATTATAGACCAGTGAGCCTCACTTCTGTAGTGGGGAAGCTTTTAAAAGGGTTAATAAGGGATAATATACAAGAATATATCTATTTGAACAGGATTATAAGTAGGAGTCAACATGGATTTATGAGGGATAGGTCATGTCAAACAAATCTAATTAGTTTCTATGAGGAGGTTAGTAGGAACCTGGATCAAGGCACTTCAGTGGATGTAGTCTTTTTGGATTTAGCAAAGGCTTTTGATACAGTGCCACATGGGAGACTATTGTGCAAACTAAGAGATACATAAATTGCATTAAATATCTGCTCATGTATTGAGAGCTGGCTAAAAGACAGGAAGCAAAGCGTTGTTGTAAATATTTGGAACATACTCCGATTGGACTAATGTGGTAAGTGGGGTTCCTCAGGGTTCAGTATTAGGTCCTCTCCTTTTTAACATATTTATTAATGACTTAAGGATTGGAGTGTGGTGTCTCCATTTTTGCTGATGACACAAAGTTGTGCAAGGTAATTAAATCTGATAATGATGTGCTTTCCCTCCAAAGGGATTTACATAAAATTGAGGAATGGGCATATAAATGGCATATGAGATTTAATATGAATAAATGTAAAGTTATGCATCTGGGAAGGAAAAACAGCCATGCAATTTATAATCTTAATGGAGCAAATCTAGGTGTATCAGATATTGAAAGGGATTTGGGAGTGCTTGTGGACAACCACCTAGGTAACAGTGCTCAAAGCGAAGCAGCAGCTGCAAAGGCAAATAAAATATTAGCATGTATTAAGAAGGGTATAGAAGCAAGGGAAGCAAATATAATTCTGCCACAATACAAATCTCTAGTACGCCCTCACTTGGAATATGGAGTACAATTTTGGGCACCACTTCATAAGAAGGACATTTTAGAGCTGGAAAAGGTACAAAGGAGGGCAACAAAACTAATAAGGGGAATGGAGGGGCTAAGTTATGAAGAAAGACTAACCAAATTAAACTTATTTTCTCCAGATAAAAGGAGTCTAAGAGGAGATTTCATTACCTTATATAAATACATCCAGGGTCAGTATAAAGATTTGTCAAGGGAGCTTTTTGTGCCAAGAGGTTTTCAACTGACAAGAGGTCATCCCTTGAGGTTAGAAGTAAAAAGATTTCACCTTAAAGAAAGAAAAGGGTTCATCACAGTAAGGGTGGTTAATCTATGGAATTCGATAGATAACTTTAAAAAGGGACTGGATTTATTTCTAATTAAAAAGGGAATTCAGGGTTATCATGGATAATTAGAGAGACAGTATTGATCCAGGGAGAAATCCGATCGCCAGTATCTGGGGTCAGGAAGGAATTCATTTATTTTTTTATTTTTTGTCTTTTGAGACGATTGGCTAAGTCTGACTTGGTTCTTTTTTCTGTTTGCCTTCCTCTGGATTAATTAATAATTTAAAAAAAATAATAAAAAATTATATATTTGATTAATAATTAATCAACAACTAATTAATTCATATTTAATCCGCATATTGCAGATCAGAGGGATCTTAAAAGGTTGAACTTGATGGACTGAAAGTCTTTTTTCAACCTTAATTACTATGGCCCTCATTCTATTATCGGCCGTAAATCGGCCGCAAAGCTGCGATTCCTTGCGGGGCTCCCGTTACCTTGCAATTCAAATAGACGGCGCCGCAAGGCTATCCCCTTACGGCCGGCCGTATATCTTGCAACCAGCCGTAAGCTCAGAAATCTTTAAATGCAAAAATAAATTCAAGACGGCACTGTGAAGCTCTGTAAATGCTAGGGATCATAATGGGGGACATGAGGAGTAATAGCAACCCCCTCTCAAGCTTGCACATCAGCCCAAATCCGAGATTACATTAACTGTTTATTTTCCGGCCGCAGCGTGGGCGGGTCTGAGGTGCTCAAAGCCCTCTGGACTTTTTACATGGATATTTGACATAAATTGTTTATTTTCCGGCCACAGCGTGGATTTGAGTGTAGGGGAATGTTGTGCTATTAATGCTAACACCTACAATCACTTCATAGTCTCCTCAGAGTGCAGGATGGCTTTATTATGGCTTTGTTATGTGCTTAATTGTGTGCCTGGGCGACCTTTTTGCTGCAAGTAAGCTGCGGCTCGGTTTTAGCCTTGAAGAGAGGGTTCCCGGAGCAATTGAATAGCAACCAGGATTTTCTTGCGGCCGAAACTCCTGCGGTCGTTTAAGATCAAAGGCTTTCCTCCGGCGCGTGCGGCCGCAAGGGATAACAAGGCGCCGGCCGCAAGCCCCTATGTAACTATGTAACTATGTAAAATATATATATATATATATATATATATATATATATATATATATATATATATAAAAAAGAATGTGTGGTGGGTCAAAGTGTTGACCTTATTGAAAGATTACAGGGGTGCTCCCTGAGATAATAATGAATGTAATAGAAAATGGGAGGATAGGAAATATCTCAATGTACTGGGGCACACCCTGTTCTGATCTCAATTAAATAGGGAAAAACATTTTAAAATATAACTTTTATTAAAAAAATGTTTTAAATCCTTGTTGATAAAAATAAAGAGAGACACAGTCGGACCTACTAATGTAATATAATATGAATCTCTATTGGTATCAAAAAGTGATCGGCATATATTAAAAAATCACCGAAAAGTATTGGTGCAGACAATATAGAGAGTGATTAAAACAAAAATATATATGTGTCTGGTGCAAAAGTGAAGGTGCTGAGTGCTAAAAGTGCTGCAGTAAGGCGCTACAGTGAAATATTGCACTATCATGCGATATAAAGTACAATTAATAAGGTGCTGAAGAGCTGCTCTTAGTTGGCAACATAAATTGTTACAAAGGTCTATACCAATACTAATGTCAGCATTGGTATAAATATCAGCTATATTGCTTATATTGAAAAGCTGTACAAAAACTTTTCTTAATAGAGAATAATTCCTCTGTTAAATTCCTCCCGTTACCAAAACCCCTACTAAATTCTATTAGAAGATGGACCATTCAGCTATTTGGCATATTCAGCAGTTGAGGGATAGTGGCATTAAGCTATGAGCCTAGGTCCATGTGGAACGCTGCCTAGATGCTAGCTAGTGACATCCTCAGATCGCGTCAAGCATACTGCATCACCCGACAACGTTTCTTTATTTCCTCAGGGGTTTCCTCAGGGTTTCTGAACATGGAAGCTTTATCAGGCTTTTCAGACGCAGTGTAGATGCTGCAGTTGGAGACAGCTCAGGACAGACCCATGAGACATCACAGACTCAGTACAGCTACTGAAGTTGTCAGAGAAGTATCCAGATTCCAACCTCAAATCTAAGATAAGATTGCTTGATCTGGAGTTTTATGTTTATGTCACTGATTGTTTAGCCAAAATTGCTGCACTTGGTTTGAACGCTTATCAAAAATAGTATGCCAAGGAGACTATTAATGAAAACTTTTTTGATAAAGAATGTATAACAGAGGCTTGCAGCAAATGGCTTTAAGGATGGTAAAAGACTCGGCTTATGTCTCAATGTCTGTTTAAACTGGCTATATCACCCACACAGCAGAATTCGCTGGGATATAAACTACATTCTCATTGAGATACACTTTCTTTTTTGGTCCCTTGGAAACATTGTTATAAAACAACAGAGTCTTGCTAGAAATTGTTCTAATAAAGCAAAACATTCAGCTTAAGTTATGTCTCTTTAAAAAAACAGATTCAAGTAATATAAGTATTTTTGGGACAGTCTGTGTGACCTGTCTGTTATTTATATAGCAGCAATAGCTGAGGTATAAAATACACCTTTATTGAGACAAATTCTCTTTTTTTTGGAGCACAGTTACAAGTTAATAGAGACCTGCTATAAATAGCTTTAAGAAGTGTAAAACACTCTGCTTTATTGCATGTCTATGAAAGCAAATTAAAACAACATAACCTTTTGAGATTGAGTGTTCTAATTGCTCACATTATATACACAGCAACACCTGCTGAGGCATAAACTAGTCTTCTTTTTTTTTAGATATATTCTCTCATGGATTCTTGGAACAATGTTTTAAGTCAACAGAGGTTTATAACAAACAGTTTAAGAAGTGTAAAACACTTAGCTCAAAGCTACACCCCTATTAAAACAAACCAAATAAATATAAATCTTTTGGGAAATGCCTGATTGAACTGCTTACAACATTAACATAGTGATATTTGTTGCAGAACAAACTATATTTTCATTGATATATATTCTCTTTTGGATTTTATGAATATTGCAATACATTAACAGAGGTGCTACAAACCACTCTAGGATGTGCAAAACACCCAGTCGAAGTGACATGCTTATAAAAGCAAACTAAAGAAATATAAAACTTGTGGGACCGTTTATATCACCTAGAGTGCCTTGCAAAAGTATTCACCCCCCCTTGACTTTTTACCTATTTTGTTACATTACAGCCTTAAGTTCAATGTTTTGTTAATCTGAATTTTATGTGATGGATCAGAACACAATAGTCTAAGTTGGTGAAGTGAAATGAGAAAAATATATACATAAAGCTATTTTTTATAAAGAGAAAACAGAAAATTGTCATGTGTGTATGTATTCACCTCCTTTGTTATGAAGCCCATAAAAAGCTCTGGTGCAACCAATTACCTTCAAAAGTCACATAATTTGAGAAATTATATCCACCTGTGTGCAATCTAAGTGTCACATGATCTGTCATTATATATACACACCTTTTTTGAAAGGCCCCAGAGGCTGCAACAAGAGGCACCACTAACCAAACACTGCCATGAAGACCAAGGAACTCTCCAAACAAGAAAGGGACAATGTTGTTGAGAAGTACAAGTCAGGGTTAGGTTATAAAAAAATATCCAAATCTTTAATGATCCCCAGGAGCACCATCAAATCTATCATAACCAAATGGAAAGAACATGGCACAACAGAAAACCTGCCAATAGACTGCCTCCCACCAAAACTCACAGAACTGGCAAGGAGGGCAGTAATCAGAGAGGAAGCAAAGAGACCTAAGGTAACCCTGGAAGAGCTGCAGAGTTTCACAGCAGAGACTGGTGTATCTGTGCATAGGACGACAATAAGCCGTACGCTCCATAGAGTTGGGCTTTATAGCAGTGTGGCCAGAAGAAAGCCATTACTTGCAGCAAAAAAACAAAATGGCATGTTTGCGAAAAGGCATGTGGGAGACTCCCAAAATGTATGGAGGAAGGTGCTCTGGTCTGATGAGACTAAAATTAAACTTTTCGTCCATCAAAGAAAACGCTATGTCTGGCGCAAACCCAACACAATACATCAGCCAAAGAACACAGTGAAACATGGTGGTGGTAGCATCATGCTGTGGGGATGTTTTTCAGCAGCCGGAGTAATTGAGCTAGAGCAGTTTTGCAAGGAGGAGTGGGCAAAAACCCCAGTGTTAAGGTTTTGCAAGCTCATAGAGACTTATCCAAAGTGACTTGGAGCTGTGAATGCTGCAAAAGGTGGCTGTACAAAGTATTGACTTTAGGTGGGTGAATAGTTATGCACATTGACTCTTTCTGTTATTTTGGCTTATTTGTTGTTTGCTTCACAATAAAAAAAAAACATCTTCAAAGTAGTGGGCATGTTCTGTGAATTAAATGATGCAAATCCTCAAACAATCCATGTTAATTCCAGGTTGTGAGGATACAAAACCCGAAAAATGCCAAGGGGGAGTGAATACTTTTGCAAGGCACTGTATACAGCGACACCTGCTGGAGTACAAAATATATTTTTCATTTGAGATGTATTCTCTTTTGGAATTTTTGAAACCTTATAATAATTCAACAGAAGTTTATTATAAATAGCTCTAAGGAGTGTGAAACACTCAACCTAAGTTACATGCTTATAAAAGCAAACTAAAGAAATATAAAACTTGTGGGACTGCCTGTTTGACTGTTCATATCATCTATACAGTGACACATACTGGTGTACAAAATATATTTTTCATTTAAGATATTTTCTCTTTTGTAACTCCTGAACTCTACAATAATTTACCAGATGTTTATTATAAACAGCTCTAAGGAGTGTGAAACACTCAGCCTAAGTTACATGCTTATAAAGGCAAACTAAAGAAATATCAAATTATTGGGACTGCCTGTTTATATTACCTATATAGCGACATCTGCTGGAGTACAAAATATATTTTTTATTGAGATACATTCTCTTTTGGATTTTTGGAATCTTGCAATAAGTCAACAGTGGTTTATTCTAAACAGCTCTAAGGAGTGTAAAATATCTAGTTTAAGTTACATGCCTATAAAAGCAAATTAAGAAATATAAATCTTTCTGGGACAGTTTAAAGCATCATAAAGCCTACATAGTTAAAGGAAGAGATATCTGTAATCTTAGAAGAGATTACTAAGGCTCTGGAAAACGTAACCAAGAGAACAGATACATTGGAAGATAGGTATTAAAAAATTAATTTAGAAAATCAAAAAATTCAAATGAAAAAAATAGAAAATAAAATCAAATTAATGAAAGAAATCAAGATACCCTGAAGGATTACTCCAGGAGAAATAATCTACGACTGAGAGGTATTCCAGAAACAATAACGCAAATAGAACTGAAAGCTTTTGTAACTAAATTTTTCTAAATGTTAGTAGGAGTATCGCTTTCAGGAGATGAAAGAATAGATCGTTTACATAGAATCCTGTTACCAACAAAACTTTCTGGAGTGGTAACCAGGGATATCTTGGTTAGAATAAAAAAAAAATTGATAACATTTCTGTGTACAAAGATTTATCTGGCTCCACATTACCACTGCTTTGAGGAAGGAAAACATCCTATATAGATGAGGTTTTCCAGTGAAATTGTTTGTTATTTAAGATAATGTAAGAACTATGATTAATACCAAGGAAAAAGGTGAAATAATTTAGAATTAATGAAAAGTAAAAAATGACCCTAAAGATGATAGCAGTATACCGCCAAAGGTAGATAAAACTTAAACTGGAAATTATAATAAATTCCCTTGAGTTGGCCAACAAATAAATAAAACTCCAGGTAATGGATGGGTTTCCTAATATATTACAAGATCTTTTCTCAATCCCTGATTAGACATTTGAAGGAAACGTTAAATGAAATCAAGTCTTTAGGTGAAGCTGCAAGAGAAACGTTGGAAGCTAATATCATCTGGATTCATAAAACCGGTGATGATGGAACTAGAGTTGAAAATTATGGATCTATCTCCCTCCTCAATTCGGTCATAAAAATCTACTCCAAAATTCTTGCATTGAGATTATATCATATATTTTCCAGCCTGATAGATACTGATCAGACAGGATTTATCAAAGGTAGATATGGTCTGGAAAATTGGATGCCGAAAAGGCTTTTGACAGGGTCAGCCGGGACTATTTGGAACTGGTCTAAGAAAGGTTCTGTTTGGCCAGGTTTGGCTCGCATACAGTAATGGCCTTATACAAAAATTCTTCAGCCTATACTTCGGGCTATGCTTATAAATCAAGCAATTTCCCCATATCCAATGGAACAAGACAAGGCTGCCCATTGTCTCCCTTGTTATTTGCCCTTATAATTGAAACCCTGGCAGTAACCATTAGGTGTGAGAGTTTGGACAAGAGTATATAAATTGGTCCTTTCAAGAACAAAATCACATTGTACGCTGATGATATCATTGTAACTCTGTCTGACCCCAAAAAACTCACTAAATAAATTATTTAAAATTTTGGAATACTTTGGAAGAATTTCCTATTATAAAATAAATACAACAAATACAGAGATATTGTATTTGAATTTGCCATTAGAACTTAGACTTGAATTAACAGAATTATATACATTTAATTGGGATAAAAATGGACTTTCACACCTGGGTATAGATTTTATTCCAAACTTGAAACTACTCCCAGAACTCAATCTCAATAAACTGTATATACACTCAAAATAAGTTATTTCAAATTGGAAAAAAGTGAGTTTTTCATGGTCGGGCCGAATTGCCGCGATTAAAATGGTGATATTACCCAAAATAATATACATACTTAGATGTATTCTGCTTTATATCAAATATAAAACTATTAAGACTGGGAAAAAAAAGCTTTGCAAGAGGTAGAATGGCATTTCCAAATCTGTCAGACTACGTTGAAGTAGAAATCTAACTCATTTTCTAAAATTTCTCAAAATAAAAACTCCCCCAAAATACATTCAAATCGAAAGGATATTATCGGAACCAATTAATTTGAACTTCCTGTGTTGGCAGAGATATAAAGAGAGTAAAACAATAAAAAAACTGCCTTTGGTAGTTAAAACTTGTCTACGATTTTGGACTCAGACTAACAAAAAATGGAAATTGTTTCCATCTCCTGAGACTCACCCATGAGACTCACCAAATGTAATGTGTTTTGTTGTAATGTTTGTTTACACTGCTTTTATATATACCTTCTGTTTTTTTATCAAAATTAATTGATAAGTAGTGTAGAAGTGAATGTAGAGATACAATTAATATTACTGTATGGTAGTGATCTATATATTATCAAGAAAGTATATGTATGTATCAGTAATGTAGGTATTAATGTTTTTGATTTTGTAAGAAATTAATAAAAAGGAAATTACAAAAATAAAACATTTTATTTTTTTAATATCTAAAAATTCCTCTGATTATGTTGACACCCCCAGGGGGTGTCTACACAACTTCCTGGTGACCTCCACAATCAGCATGCAGCACCCAGGGAGCAATATTAAGCCATTCATCCCTACTACCCGCGGAACAACACATCAACACAAAACTCAATTACACAATTCAGAATACGAAACCCGCAGCAGGTTGAAAAAATTGCATAAAAAATTACAGCCTGTAACAAGGAAAGCGAGCACATAAGACCCGCGGCACATAAGACTTCTACAATAACATTACAACTAATAACATTACCAATCCAAAATGCAGAATAACACATCTAAACAAATGCTTTGTGCTCGCGCATGCAGCCTACTTATCTTACACAGGCTACACGACCAATACACACGCAAGAAAACGCCAGACACATAAGACTTTTGCACAAGCCCGTACGAGATATAAAATACACTATTAGGGAGGAAGCAAAATGATGCACACCCGCGTAACACATAGACAATCGTTGCCATTTTACAACACTAACTTGCAACTAATAACATTACCATTACAAAATGCAGGATTACACAGATAAACAAAAGGTTTGCCCTTGCGCACGCAGCCTATTTACACTACACACTTCACACATTGCTGACACTTACAGCTCAGCTCAGCAAGAGTGAAAATGTACATTGTATGTTGCAGGAACATCAAAAAAGATTGTTAGCTCTTCAGGATATTGTTTGCTGCATATATTAATTACAAATAGGTAAGATATATTAATTTATGATTTAATTAATTAATTAATTAACATGAAAAAAAACACTACAGTATCGCAATAAATGACAAAGGCCTTCACCGCGCCTCACAAGGAGCGCCAACGGTGCTCATAGGACACAGAGTACACCAGGGGAGAGGCTCGCAATCAGCGCCAAAAGGCGATCAGCGACGACCTTGCAATGAGCGCCGAAGGTACTCAGACGACTAAAACACTTACTTTGTGTGCCAAACTGCATTACCTGTCTTACAATTTTAATGCCGTGATTTTTTGATGTGCAAGTCGCTACTATACAGTATATATAATGAAGGATGGAATTATTTTGTTCTTAATAATGAGAGAAAGTGTGCTTCCATTTTTATGTGTAATGATAATGAAGATATGTGTGTGATGAGAAGGACTTCTCCTTGCAGCCATACAGTATATTTAGTAATCACAATAGTTCACCTCTGTAATTTGATAACTGCAGGGAATTAATATGTTCTTCTGATTCCATTATTTGCAACTAACTATTTATTTGCAAGGTACAAACAAATATTAGCAAAAGCATTTCTAGAGTGAAGAATGGGCAAAGTGTGGTGATTTTCAAATTGTTGATGTTCAGAGCCAGTGCAAATGCCAGCCACCTGTTGTCAATAAGATGTCAATAATTACCAATGCAGGTCATGGCCACCTGGGGAGTTTTGACCACCTTCTGAAAACCTATTTAAAACAAGAGGCACATCATACCCCACCCATCAGACCTTAGAACCTGTCAGTCACAGCTTAAGCTTTTTCTGTCTTTTTTTTTAAAATATGTAATTGTTTAAAAAAATGCGTTGTCAATTACACTGAACATTTACAAAATACACAGAAAATGTTAAAATATCATTTATTGTTTTCTGCATTTCATAACACATTTTGTAATCATACAATATGATACTACTAATAATAATAATATAAAAAAATTAAATATTTTAAAGCATTTAATAAAAAAGTAAACATAATACAATAAATTATTAGAATATGGAAGGTGAAATAACCAGGAAAAATTACATTATTTTTTGAAGGGTCATTGACAGTATAATCATTTTTAACTTATTTGTATTCATTCATAGGCAGCAGCTTTGTTAAAAAACATAGTAGCCAAGAAGTCCCAAGCCTTTGAACCTACTTATGTGAATGACATGTAAAAGTATGTTGAAAAAATATATATTGTTTTTTTATACAAAATATAGTGAGGTAGCACCCTAAAGGTATTTGTTCCAATAAAATGTCAAAATATGTTGTTTCTTAATGCTCTATAAAACATATCTATAATAAATAAAAAAGAAAACATGACTGACACTATTTAAGTGCTTATTATATTCAAATAACCAAAATATTGTGCATTTGTACTATACAACTAAAATGATATGTTTTGGTTCTCTTAGTGCTGGACATGTTTGAAATATGACCAAACAAGTATTCACTGCATGCCTGGCCTAATACAATACAGATTATTTAATTTAATTGAACAAGGTCATTGTTACAGAATGTTTGAAGTATTTAGTCTAGAGTTTTGTTTTCGGAAATGTTCACGAATCTGAATGAGAATTGTATAGAAACTCATCTTTTCATCATCATCCACTTCACATGTCACCTAAAAAAAAAAGAAGAAGATGTTAGCCAAAATTGTTACAGCAAAGCTACATCCATTCACACTGTTAAGGAGAGGCTGACATATTGCAACTACTGTACTAAAACAAAACAATGTTAATTGTCACCCTGAATTGAAGCTTCATGATGCTGTCAATAAATTGTCCCCTATGGGGAGGTTGTATCAGTGAATGGTTCTTTTTGCTTAAATTACAGTTCCTTGTGGTGGAAAGATACAAATTGAGGTACTGAGCCAGGCCAGCAAAATATAGCAATTTCATAGACGTCTCGTCTTTTTAACACTATTTTTTTAATCAAATGCTTTTACTTTAGAAATCTTTCATCTAAATCTAAGAAGCAAACAACTTTGCAACGTATAACATAAAATGGCATTATATCAGGGCAACCCACATTTTATTTACATGTTATCTATTTTTTTTCTGTATTTTTTTTCATCATAAAAAGATATACCACCTGGCCCTCAAAGTCACATTTAAATTTGTTATACAAACTGAACAACCTCTCTCAAACCTGCTCTAAACCAATAATAATGGTAGTTTCTCTATATGGTGAGATTTGGAATCAAGTGAGTGGAAATCTTGGCTTATAAAAATGATAAATACTTACATTACTCGAGATCAGGCTTTTAATGTTCATTATCATTTTTCTCAGACCTATCGCTTTCGTTTCATTCAGTTTTTTAAGAGTTTTCACTATTTTGCAATTGTTTTCGCTGTCTGTATCATTCTGTAAGTATGAAATAGATTTAGTTATACAAACAGAAACATATATTTCAAAATTTAAAAGGCTAAAGTATTTCATGGGGAGATAAAGAGATTTCTTAAAACAAATCTGAGAAGTATCAGCAGGAAACTAACAATATGTAAATTTATGTGGTAAAAAATAATACATTTGTGTTCACATTTGGACACCTATTTTAAAAAACGTATTTCCTGCTCAGAATTCTGAGAAATAGTTATTGCACTGCACTCTGGGAAACTGGGCAGGTACATGCAAATGAGTCCACAATGCAATTTTCTTTAATCCAATATCACTTTATACATGTCTCCTTATAGCATATGCCTGCTGTATAATATGGCTTTTAATCAGTTTGAGGCTGGTCCCTAATTCCTGCTATAGATTTTGTGGCAAGGCTATTAACCACAACATCATTTAGCTTATTGTAGGCTTGATAGTTGATGTGAAAACAGGTCTAGAATTTTTAAAACAGTTTTTTTGTACTTTTTATGGCTGTTATTGAAGGTAGTGTCATTCTGTGAATAATCAGTTGCTTGAAACACATTGAACACAGTGCACACTGCTATTTTCAATTTATTATGAGATTGCTTTTCTGTTTTTATTACTGCTTGGACTTATAGGTATACACCCTTATTAAATTGTGATTCGGTAAATTTAAAAGGGCTCTATATAAGCACATAGCATATTTTTTTTACAGAAGTTTTTAGTTAGTGAACTTCTATCCAAAAGCAAGGTCTTCACGAACTAAAAACTTCTGTAAAAAAAATATGCTGTGTGCTTAAATAGAGCCCTATTAAATTTACGAATCACAATTTAATAAGGCTGATAGTATCCTGTGTTAATGAGAAGAAGCCTATTCAAACAATGGAGTAGATTTACTAGGCTTTGCAACATTCAGAAATAAATATTAATACTTGGATGCTCTGAAAGAATGTAAGAAATATCCAGGTATCATCAGTATCTTACTCTCTGTGCCCAATGTTGAATCTGAATTAGATTTTATATAATTTAAAGATTACTATTCTGGAAAAGAAGATAAAATAAACTATGTCTTATGGTATATATAAAATTATTGTTTCCCAAGCAATTTTAATTTTTTGCTTTAAATTGCTTAATTTGGTAAGCTGGAAAGTTTAATAAACATTATTTTTCTTAGAAAATCAAGTGTATGACTGTGTATGTGATGACCAACACTTAACTGCAATTTATCCTTTATTGTGTTATTGGATTAAGTAAACAACTCCTCAGCCCTTTTCTATTTAATCAATATAGTTCTGTAAATAATAAGGGGCCTCATTCAAATACGATTTGGCAATTGAATAGGGCTCTATATAAGCACACAGCAGTTTTTTTTTACAGAAGTTTTTAGTTAGTGAACTTCTATCCAAAAGCAAGGTCTTCACTAACTAAAATCTTCTGTAAAAAAAATGCTACTTGCTTATATAGAGCCCTATTCAATTGCACAAATCACATTTGAATGAGGCCCTAAGAATTTAATCAATCTCTTGATTTTAGATATTTTCTCATTAAACTGTATTACCTTTCGATAGCTGAATGGTACCACTTCTTTTGTACAATTGTGCTATAAATAAAGAGAAATATATTAATGATGAGTGAAAGATTACACAAACAAAAATTACAAAAATTGATACTTTCATTTTATTAGAGGATTAAATAGAAATATATCTAGCTGGTTACTGCGAAATATATTATATTTGTTTGATAACGATTTATATATATTGTTCTAGCACAGATTTCACATTTCTAAGTCTAATATATTCATGTGTTAAGCAGTACTCATAATCTTATGAGGCTATTGGTATTTTAACTAATGAAGCCAAATAAACAATGCTTAATATTTTGCATTAGGTTATTTTCCCAACTCTGGATGCCTGGCTGTTGGATTTGAGCTGTTTATACATTTTGACAAAGCTAGCCAAACACTACACAGGCTTGAACTTAAGACAGCTGAGAATATTTAAACATGTTTTAATGTTCATCTAGAAGGAGATTTTTTGTTGGTCTACACAACTTGCGTTCTTCTGGCAAGATAACCAAACAATATGTCATACTAAACTATATTATTAAAATTAGTAAAAATGACAAATTGATTCTGATGAAAAAGAAATACGCTGCATGTATAGATGTACATAAATTGCAAAGCATCTGTATGTCAATATCAAATAGTAAAGGTAAACGTTCATAAAACGTTTTTACCCAATGGCTATCTCAGTAGTGCCCCAGATTTACTCAGCTTTGTATGGCCTGTGATAGAATTTTCCCCCATAGAAAATATCCATCACAGTCTTTAGATCTGAAAATCAGACCTGAGAAGCTTAGTGCAACTAAGAGATATTGTTTTCTTATTTTTAAAACTTTGCCATTTTATTTTACCAAAATTGTGAAAATACTAGTGTTTATAGATAAACATAAATATACATGATTTCTTCAATTAGAAAAAAGGAAACTGTTGGAATTAGTTTAAGATTATAAACATATAAGCAAAACATCTTGGAAGCATTTTAAAGCGCATTATTCTTACCTGCACGTTACAGTTGTTGATTCGATTATTCACATCCCTGAGAATTTCTTCAAGTTTTACTGATTTATTAGAAATGATAGTACGTGTCTGTGTGAGATAAATCACACTGAGCACTATGCACAGGCTCTTCCACATGTTCCTCATGATTCCTTTGCAGTGAAGGTGCTGTGTATTTTGGGGTGAACCAGAGAAGATTCTCCTTTTTGTCTTGTTTCTTGCCTCATTTTCATCGGTTTTATAGTGAATCTACATGTTTCAAAGGAAATAAAATTGAAATTACACTGACAATTTCCTGCTGACTTTGTAATTAAGACATCTGATAACAGTGTCTCTGAGAAAAAAAATTGTACATAATTGTGACGTTTTACAGAAGAAATAGCCAAAACTAAAAAAAAAAGTGATTCTAAACAAAATATCATAGTGGAAAATATATTTTTAGAATATCTAAGAATGCAAGAAAAAAAATATTAATATAATACATATTGTATAACATAAAGCACATTTACCACCGAAACATCATGAAGCATATTTAAATAACACCATGCTACTGAATTTAGTAGCTTTATATAAAGTTATATATGTGCAATTACCATTGTTTGTCCCATTACATCAATTTTTTTAATAATAACAGCCAAATGTAATAAATATAGTATTATAATATGGGCCTAATTTGATTTAAGTTAGAATTGTCGTAGAGTGTTTACTCTACATATACAGAAAAGGGTTCAGTACATTGTTCTTTGGCTTGATTTACTGTAGTTATGTCAAATATGAGGTAGAATGGTATTTTAAATATTAATATTTTTAAATGAACATTTTGAAGCAGTCATCTCCAAGATTCTTTTAATGTTTCTTTTTTAATTTTTGTGGAATCTGTGTAGGTGTAAGATTTTTTTTTTTAATCTGACAGAATTTTTGTTATTTTTTCTTTAAGAGCTGTACTCTCATACAATACAGTTAAAATGCTATAAAATAATTTTTAATAGAGAAATTTGCCATGTCTAAACCCTGCTGCAAGGGGCCAGTTGTGATATAATATATACAGTTATCTAAAAAAATGTGTTATATAAAATTAAATTGATTAATAAATGAATATGGCCTAATCAACTATAATAATTGTGGTATGTGTGTATTGCTCCATGAGAGCACACACAAATACGTACAATTATTAAAGTCTGTACAGAGCTGAGCACTGGGAGACACTGGGCGGGGGGGGGGGGGGGAGATGAAGGGGGGGAGACACTGGGGGGGGCAGATGAAGGGGGGAGAGACACTGGGGGAGAGGAAGGGGGAGAGACACTGGGGGAGACACTGTGGAGGGGAGAGGAAGGGGGAGACACTGAGGAGGGATGATGAAAGTGGGAGACACTGGGGAGGAGAGAGGAAGGGGGGACACACTGGGGAGGGGAGAGGAAGGGGGAGAGATGCTGGGGAGGGGAGAGGAATGGGGAAGAGACACTGATGAGGGAAGAGGAAGGGGGAGAGACACTGGGGAGGGGAGAGGAAAGGGGGAGACACCAGGGAGGGGAGGAAGGTGGGGGGGGAGACATTGGGGAGGGGAGAGGAATGGGGGAAAGAGACACTGGGGAGGGGAGAGGAAGGGGGGAAAGACACTGGAGGAGAGGAAGGGGGAGAGACACTGATGGGGGAAGGAATGGGGGGAGAAACACTAGGGGGAGAGGAAGGGGGAGAGACACTGGCGGAGAGGAAGGGGGAGACACTGGGGGTCAAAGGGAGATTAATTGTATGTATTTAGGGGTTAAATTGTATGTAGTTAGGGGTTAACTGCATGCACTTATGGGTTAAATTGTATGTAGTTAGAGGTATTAATGTATGTAGTTAGGGGTATTAATGTATGTAGTTAAAGGTAATATTGAATGTAGTTAGGGGTTTCATTGTATGTAGTTAGAGGTATTAATGTATGTAGTTAGGGGTTATCTGCATGTATTTAGGGGTTACATTGTATGTAGTTAGGGGTTAACTGTATGTATTGAAGGTTTTTATTGGATGTAATGTAAGTTTTATTTCATGTAATGTATGTTTTTTTTTTTGGGTAACTTAGGTTTTTTTTTATTTTATTTAAAGTAGGTTTTTTTCTTTGTGTAAAGTCAACTTTTTCTTTTCTGTAAAGTGTTTTTTTTTATGTAAAGTATTTATTTTTATTTTTATGTAACTTAGTTTTTTTTTTAAATTTCTGGTAATGTTCTTTTTATATTTTTAGTAATGTCCTTTTTTATTTTTGTAATTAGGTGTTTTTTTCTGTAAATCAATTTTTTTTTATTTTGTGTAATTAGTGGGGTAATAGGGATTTTATTAGGGTGTTAGGTGGGTAGTGTGGGGTTAACAGGGTAGGGTAGGAGGGGGTTTATGGGATGGGGTTTTCTGGGTACATTTGGGGGTAAAAAGGCCCAGTATGGGTTAAATAGGACTAGACTGGGTTAAAAAGGACTAGATGGGGTTAAATAGGACTAGATGGGGTTAAATAGGATTAGATAGAGTTACATAGGAGTAGACAGGGTTAAATAGGTCTAGATGGGGTTAAGTGGTTAGTGACAGGGTTAATAAGGTGTGGTTTGGGTTAAATAAGGTTAATTACTTAGATGGAATAATTAGTTGGAGGGGGGTTTATTACTCAGATTTATTGGTTTATTTGGGTGGCTAATAGTGTAGTGTAGGGTAGTGCTTAGACTTAGTTTTATGAGTGTCCTAGACTCTTATGTGACTGAGGGGATTCATTTTATTCTCATGAGATCTGTTTAGACCCTCATGAGTGATGGGGTTAATTTGAGATGCCTGGGGGTGTACTTATAGTACCCCCGCAGCAGGAGTTAATTTTTTAGTGATCGCGGGTCCTTTAAGCACCTTTACGGTGCAGCAGGAAATTTGAATTTTAAATGCAGCGGGGGTCCCGATCGGGTCCCAATCATGGCCTCCGCTGCAAGGGGTGATATGGTGACACTGCAGGCGTCCCCATGGGAACCCCCAGCATAGTGGGGTTAATTTTAGGCGCCGGGTGGGTACTTAAAGTACCTCTGCGGCAGGGATTAACACTTTGATTGCCGCGGTGGTCCCGATTGGGAACCCTCGCAGCAAGGATTAATATGGGAACACTGCGGGGATCCCGATGGGCTTGTGCTTTTAACTGCTGCAGAGGTCCCAGTCGGGACCACCGCGGCAAGGGCTGATGTCGGGAGCCTGCGTGTGATCACCCAGGCTTTCATTAGGCATGATGGAAATCTGTTTTGCCATTGGCTAATTCTGACCCATTGCTACGTGCTAGCTTAATTGATCTTAGCACGATCGCACATCCAACGTGCAAGAGTCTGGGTTAAGATTTTGCCTCTCTCGCTCATAGCTCGCAGACCCTTCTAATTTAAAAGCAACGTAACTCTGGATAATTTGAAGCACGTAGGGTTTAAGAGCTACACGTTGGATTTACAAGGCTGGAATTTAAAATGGCTATTAGTCTTCTTACAAAAGTAAGAAACAAATAAGAATTCACAAGAACTGCTGCATTTATGGGCTTGAACACATTAAACCAGTAAACATACATGCTAAGCTTCAAATTCCCAGGCTTAGCATGTGCAAATTTAACCTGCACTCACTTGTTACCCAGACATTAAGGGAATACGTTCACAGTAGATCTCCAAATACAAGTAACAAACTAACAGCCCTATTAAATTAGGGCTATGTTTTCAAACATAGCCCATAACTCAAAATTTACAGGTTACGGGTATTAAATTAGCCCTGTAGCGTAGCTCCCAGCGGACTTGCGTGTTAAGACGCATGACGGCCGAGAATAGGCTACGTGCTGAGCAACGTTGAATTTCGCGCCTGTAAATCCTTTGATCTGTCAAGCCTGTAACCGCTACTTGTTCAAATCAGCTATTAAATTGATAAGAAGTCACACGCAAGCCCGTAACATGCAAATGGAGCCCAAATCCCAATGTGTGCTCGAGAGCACCCGCAAGGGGGGGTAAAGTCCAATACGTAGCACTTGTAATGCAAATAAAAACACACTACTGTACATTTATTAAAAGGGAAAGTGATGTTAGGTCTTAGAATTAATAGCACAACATTCGCAAGCCCGCAAATCGGCCCTGAAAAATACTTTATTTCATGTTTATATTTTGTGTTATATCGATCCCTGCAATCAATGTGTTAATCCATATACTGTAACTCGCATGTAATAGAATATCATATTTACGTCTTTATTAATATTGAATTAATCAGGAATGTGGGTCTGATCGCCAACTGTAATTAAAGCATGTAGGACTCTGAAATCTACCCTCCCCTTTTTCAGTGACGTAACGCTGATGATCTCTTTTTCCATTGCGGAAACAATATAACTGCGGTCTATACTAATTGATCATCCGCACGGCCGCAAATACATTGTTCTATGAACAAGCTATGATTTTCGGCCCAAACCCATAGCTGGCAGCCCCTTCCAATTTAACTCTGCCAAATTTCAAGCCTGCAGCCTTTACGTGCTATACGTTAGACTTACAAGGCTGGAATTTAATATGGCCCTAAATCATCCATCAAAACTTTTAACTACTTTAGACACTTTATGCACATAACCACTCACTAAAAACACAAAAAATCTGGCTAAAACTTAAAACTATAATAAAGAATAATGATGATCTATATTACTAGTATCCTGGGTGCTTTACACCCCTTAATATATCAAAAAAGATTATATATAAAAAATAAAAAAAAAACTTTATTGGATACTCTGGATCCGGAAACTACGCCGATTAAAATGTATAAACATTGTATATAGACACTCCAATAATGATGAGTATGAGTTGTTGAATATTTGCATATTATGTATTCATACCATGAACTATGCTACAAAATCCTCATAAATCAGAATATACTGATACTCCTGTTAATACAGGATATACTGATAATCATAGGATAGTGCAGCAACTTGTAAAAAGTGTGAGTATCTATATACATATAAAAACAGATATACATAAAAATAAAGTCTGATACCTTAGAAAATACTTGAATAGACTGAAAGTATATACAATCACAAATGAATGGCTCTGTAAATCAACTATAGTGTCTATATCATGGAGAGAATAGCACTATTGGATATGAGCAAAACAAAACACATATAGCAATATACTTGCTGTTCAGTAGTAAAGCTCTCCAATGCAGCTCTCCATAGACTTTCTAGTGTCACTAGATAATTGAGATGTTAGAATATATGCATAAAGTGATAATTGAGCCAATGCAATTGTAAAAAAGAAAAAATTACACTCCAAAGAGTGTTTGTACTTAGCTTTTAGTTTTCTAAGGTTCGGAAAAATGATGCCAACGGGCCTTTTCGTCCCTCCACGGGGACTTTTTCAAAGGCTTTTAACTTAAACCAGCGTTTTAGGCCTATTTAAGGCCCGTAAAACGCTTCCTTAATTGGATCTTATTGAAAACGCAGTGATGCGCAGCGTCATGACGTCATGACGTTTTTCAAAATAGACTAAACTTTATTGTTACAGACAGTGGCCGAATGGACGCCGGAACGTCAACGTGGTGACGTCACGGCGTCCATTCAAATCCTATTCAACTTTATTAGGATCGTTTTTAACAGGGAATACATTTACCTGCAAATTGGGACTAAATAGGCTCAAAAACGGCCCAAATTGATGTCAAGAGTTTTGAGAGATCTCACTAAGCGTACTAAGGGCTAAATATATATATAAGAAAGGTGTTTTGAATATGAAAAATGAGGATAAAATATTAATGTACATTATACATATAAAATAAATAAATAATTTAAATTATAAGTCTTATTCATTCTATTATACTTGTGCATATACTACGCCTTCAATAAAGAAGGGCAGAGACTGTGCCTATATTCCAAATAATCCAAATGTGTCTTTAAAGTTAAGTTATTTCAGTAATTTTGGAAAATCAAAAGGGAAAATATAATATATACTACAATAAAGGATATATGCAATAACTAAAAAAATGTAAACTTGCTGTATAACATACATTATCATTTTTCTATTTGGTACAAAGTCATGATGTGCCAATTGATGTTTGAATTATATAGGATAGGTCTAAATACTGCGATAAAATATATAAGGCTTAAATAAATAAGCATTAATGAAAAAGTGTTGAAATTAGTATACCACAATAGCGTTTCCGTGCCAGAAACGCTAGAATGGATAATGAAGTTAATTGAGCATGTGAAAAACACACAACCTATCTAGATTGTATGATAAAAGTGTGTAGTGTAGAGTACAAATCGACTAGTGAGTGATGGAATAAAAGTGATAATTATATTAAGGGGATAAAAGTGTAAAAATATGTGCTCTAAAGAAAAGCAGAATAGGAATATACTACGTTGAGGCCCATAGGGTATTTGCTGTTCAGTGTAAATATCCATTTGCTTTCTTTTTGGAGCAAAATTTGGTCAATGTTTCCTCCTCTAGGTCCTAACAATAGTTTTTCTAAAACTTGCAACTTCATTACCCCAGCCTGATTTTGATGGAAATTGTTGATATGTCTAGATACAGGAGTGTCCAGGAATTTAGTTATTGAGTACACATGTTCCAGAATCCGTCTTCGTAATTGTCGAAAGGTTTTTCCCACATAATATTTATGACACGGACAAGTCATTACATAAATTACATGTGTGGTTTCGCAATTTAGAAAAGTTTTTACTGGATATTTCTTTCCTGTCTTATGGTCAATAAATTCTTTGCTAGGTTGAATGTAGTTGCAAGCTTTGCAATGACCGCATTTAAATAATCCTATTGTAGGAGTTAACCAATTCAATGGTTTTCGAGGAGGTTTGTAATAACTCCTTACCAATGTATCTTTTATATTTCTATTCCTCCTATATGTTATGGAGGGTTCAGATGTTAATGATTCTTTTAGGGCCTCATCCTCTTGTAGAATGTACCAGTGTTTTTTGAGGATTTGTTTAATGGCACGCCAGTCTTGACTATATTGCATTATGCAGCGTATTTTCATATCCTGGTCTTTGAATTCACCTTTATCCATTTTGTATAGTAAATCTTCACGTTTGCTCAACAAGGCTCTACTATAGGCTCTCTTGAGCACACGATTAGGGTAGCCTCTTTGTAAAACTTAAAACCCCTGCCACCTAATACAATATTGAAATGGGTACCCATTGCTTTGTGAACTACAGGATGGCTCTTTGGATCCTTTCATTTAAACCTGCCCAATTATGTAGCCATGTAGTGCCTGGAAACCCTTATTAATATGTAGGCTGGACACTTCAAATGTATATTAAACCAGATTATTCATAAATATTCTTGCATTTGCTGTATCTTTTATAACATCCAAAAATGTGAGGCACACCTAGCAAAAACCATGGCACACTGTCTTAGATATTTCACTTTAGTACATTATCCATTGTCTCGGACACCTGATCACCACAAAAAACAATACAGGAAATTAGCAACTACATATGAATTTAGAGACATATTTGGATACCATATTATAATTTAGTGTATAGCTTTGAGAAAAGAAGGGAAAGGGATTATAATAACTTTACATAAAGTAGTTAAAATATATGGAAGTAGGGATCTTGGCTCACTCCACTATAGCTGCCCTATAAGGTACCCATTAATGATAAAAACTCTCAGACAAAATGTAACCATAGAAGCAGATATCCTAACAAAACCCCCAAACTGGTCACCTACAGAGTTTAGGGGTAAATTCCACTTACCATAAATATAAACATTGCTTATGTTCGAAGGTACAACATAGCAACCAGAAAAATTGTTTAAAAAAAATAAAAATGCTGCATCTAAAACTCCAATGCAAAGAAAAATATCTCCGTTCTATATAATTACCTAAACAACCAAGTTACAACAGTCAAATTACCCTACAAAATATCCTGGGAAAAAGAACTGAATATAACCCTTGACTAAGTGCAAGGGGACTAAATTTTTAAAAATGCAGCAATCTCCTCATTGAATATAGCTCTAAGAGAGAATGCTGTAAAAAAACTCTTCTAAGATGGTATCTCACTCCAGCAAGACTACAAATCTCAAATCCATCCCTGGATGGTAAATGTTCTAGAGGCTGCAACTAAACAGGTACACTGAGACATGCATTATGGGAATGCCCTAAACTTGTTCATATATCGTAAGAAACATACTCTTCTTTCAAAAACTGTGGGGTTTTCTTTTTTTTTTTAAACCACAGGAAGCATTACTATGACTTCCCATTCCAAAACTCCAGAAGGAATCACAATTCCTAACAAATCAAATTTTCTTAGCCTCCAAAAGTGTCATAGCAAAAAATTGGAAAACAAACATTCTCACGTTTTGAATACTTTAAGAGAAAAATGTAGTACATATACACAATGAGTACAATTTCAGTTGAACTAGATGAAAATTATAAAAAAAATATGCATCCAGCTGGGGCATATGGTCTCTAAAATTAGCCTGGAACAAAAAAAGAGAAAGATAAAAATCAACGCCTGATCTGCATTATGGAGAGCGTCCGCAAAATTTAATTTAAGATACATGGGGAAGTTTACTATACCATTATACTGTAAAAAACGTGCAATATATAATTTTATTTTGTGTACTTTCCTTGTATTTCAATAAAAAAATTAAACAAAAAAATAAGGAGGCAATACATTTCAGAGAAGATTAATAATAAGAGATCATTGTTTTGAATTCAAGACTTGTACACATCACCCTGATTTGAGTATTATAATTGATTGAAACCTTGTAATAAAATAATGAATAAAAAAATAGATCATGGCTAGCCTAAATCAAATATAAAGCCTACTTTACAGAAAGAGTACTAGAAACAGGGAACAGTCATAGAAAACACTTTCTTTGAATAGACAATCTGTTCTTGGTTCAAGGCTTTAAAATCCTGCTTAACAACATGTATTCAGTGAAGATCAGAGGATTTTTCTTCAGCCACCAGTATTTGTTTTCCCCGGTTGATCTAACAATCATCTAAGCTGTCCTTAAAGACTAAAATCACTGGTTCTAATTCCCCTGGAAGAAGTGTTTTTAATTTGGACTGGTCATAAAAGTAGACTACGGTGACCCTCCTTGTCTCCAGAACTCCATAAAGGCTATTCCCCCTAAGAAGCCAGTCTACTGGAGCCTAATTCCCTGTTTTTCCCTCTGATGTAATTATTGTTATATGTATAATGTGTTTTGAGGTGTGTTTGATACTTAGGCTAAACAGAATTTAATGGGTCTATCTGTGGCACTGATTTAGACATCAAGCATAATTAACTAGGTTGTCAGACAACAATTGAAACACTTTGTTTCAGTAGATAAAGGTTAAGAGATGTCAAGTACGCTGTAAGTGATATCTCTTTGATACACAGTCTTGCAGTTAACTGATAAATTGGACGTGCATGAATGTGTCAATCAGCACCAGGTCCCCATGCACTCTATGGAAGCCATGCTTTACTTCCGACCCCCCTTAGCCTCACTTCCTGGATTCCCAGAGAGCCAACTTCCACAGTGGAGAATCCGCCTTAATCACCTGGAGAGCCCAGATTCTGTAGGGAAGGTCTGACCATTTGGTGGGAAGTTAAATTGACAGCTGGCTAGGTTACTCCCTGGATTCCCAGACAGCCAACTTCTTCAGTGGAGACATCACCCCAACCCCCTGGAGAGTCTAGATGCTATACAGAAGGTCTGACCATTTGATGGGGAGATAAGCAAGAACCTCTCAGGGTCAAGTATACATCTTGGCACCCCTGTCCCTGCTGGAAACCCTGTAGCCCCTTCTCCACTCTTAGACATCCCACTAATCAGCACTCACCAAGCCGCTTGCTGATTAGTTCAGGACTGGTCTATGTAAAATTACCATTGCTTTATTGTATGGTAGAAATGTATAAAAATGAGACCCAAAGAATAAACATTATGCTTATTCTGCAAAACATATAAATGCTGTGTTTTATTTAGAAGGAAGGCTTATATTCATTTTGCTTAGCTATAATCACTTTGTATCCTGAATCTCTGCTGCTAACCTGGAAGAAAGAATTGGAGAACCAGATTGGATCTGCAGGTAGGATTTGTCTCCTTGGCCTTTTGAAGCCCACGAAGAGCAGCTCATGAAGGCTATGCTAATCCAGTCATCCTGTGTTCCTGATGCTTTTGCCGATGATCCTCATTTGACCACTGGGCACCGAGAAGCCTTCCCTCATCACAATCCTGAGGGAGAATCCCAGTACTGAGGTAGGAGTTATTGGGAGTAACGTAGACCCAATCCCCTGGGTTATGACAATAATTAAATAAAAAGACCACAAATAAAACTAACTTCAAATAAAACTGACCCGGTAACCCCAGGCTTATGGCAGTAGCAGTGGTACACTACTAGGTTTCAGTGCTTTACATATGCTGGACCTGCATTACAAAGCCCCTGACTGGCATTTATTTGTTTATTATTTATCTATCTTTCCTTTTATCCAAGGTTTAATTCAGTTTTTGAAAAGCAAATATAAGATGTGTTTGTTTTATTTTCAGTGATAAAAGCTGTGGCCCCAAAGGTAATTTGCCTATGGCTCCCCCATAATTAGAGTTGTTTGTTGTTGTCAAAGTTTTTATGCACCAAGCAATTTTCTTACATGTTGCAGATGTCTGTGCTGATTAGAAATCTAAAATGCCTACACAAAAAATTTGTTGGTTTTATTTAGAAAGATGCATCTTATTTTTTCTTAGTAATGGTCTACAAACGGTGTTGTGGTGAAGTAAGATTATTTCCATTAGTCAGGGTTTTTCATTTACATAATAAAGATACATATATAATATTTTAACCTGCAAAGTAAAACAGGAATTCCAAATAAGTCTATACATCTTAAACAACAACCTTGTTTTACCTTTGTAATTGTTATATACGTTTTAATTCTGCAACTAAAATAAGCATTTCCATTAGTAAATTAGTATTTAGTGAACTGAAACAGTAATAGAGTATAATATCTTCAAGACAGAAAAAGAGCAGTTTTATTAATCTTCTGACAACAGCATTAGATATACCGTATATAAAAAAGGAAACATACTTGGGGTGCCTCATCAGTGTTTCTGTAGTGTTTTGCTAGATTAAATAAATAATTGAATTCCATTCAAGACAATGGGATTGCTTATGACATAAAAAAAATCACAATGAAGACAACTGCAGAAAGCGTGCATAGAAAGCTTTAACCCATCTGTGAATATGTCATCCCCTTCTGGATATCTACCTTTTTATGGTGAAGGGTCTTATGTAATTCAGTGAAGGATCCAAGATGTACGGTCATCCAAGATGTAGGGTCACCTAAGATGGTTAGGTTATAGCAGAGAGGTCAGACAAATCACTGTCCACTTAAGAAGGAACTGGTAATCCATTCCAGTATCTTCAGGTCAGATGGTGCAAACCACATTACTAGGGAAGAGCAGAGGGCAAGTATGAGTAGCACCATATTTAATGAATTAGTTGGACCAAAGTCAGGAGGACTGCTGCAGATGAGTCTAGAGAGAAAGGTATGCCGCTGGAAAGAACAATTCAGCATAGGAACCTGGAATGCTGAAACTATGAACCAAGGTGAACTGGACATTCTCATATATGAAATGACAATATTAAACATTGATTTCCTGGAAATTAGTGAACTCACATGGACTGGAATTTGACATTTCATATCAGAAAAGCACCAGATATTCTACTGTTATCAAGAATCCCTCAGAAGAAATGGAGTAGCTCTCTAAAAATCAATCAAAGGGTGGCCAAAGCAGTGCCTGGTTACTACCCATTAAATTATATAATTATTTCAATTTGAATTCAAACTATTTAACATCACAGTGATCCCAATAACGTATATCATAGGAAATTAATATGCTAAAATAGGGAACCAAAATATACCTGAAATAACTGGGAAGTTTGGCATTGGAATACAAAATGAAGCAGGTCAGAAATCAGTAGTATTGTCTGGTTAATGTAAATACCTTTCTCCAACAGCCTCAGAGACAACAATACATATGGATATCAACAGATGGACAATAGACAAACCAGATTGACTGAAATAAAAAATACATCAAGTGAATATACAGTGGATGTAAATAATGGATTTAAGGGACTAAACATGGTAGATAGAATGCCAAAAGAATTTTGGACAGAGAACAGCAGCAAAGAATATCCCCGAAAGAAAGAAAACCAAGAACAATCTGGCTATGTGATGAGGCTTTGAAAATAGTCCAGAAGGAATGCAAAACGTAGTGTAGATACCAACATATTTGCCCTGTAAAAACTGTATGCAGTATTCCAAAGGATAGCAAGAAGAGACAAGGAGACATTCTATAATGAGTGATGTAATGCGATAGAAGAAGATAACAGTATGGGGAAGTAAAGAGATAGTGGGTGTGATAAAAGACAAAAATGGTAGGGACTTAATAGAATCAGATCATATAAGAAGAGGTGGTAGGAACACACAGAAGATCTTAATAAGACTGATAACCTCAATAGTTTGTCCAATGAGCTGGAGCCAAACATCTTGGAGAGTGAAGTGAGAAGGGCCCTAGGATGCTTCACAGATCACAATGTCGCAGCAGTTGATGTATTCCCAGCTGAACTGTTCAAAAACATACAAGATGAAGCTGTGAAAGTGTTGCTTCCATTATGCCAAGTTTGGAAAACGCATCAGTGGCCAGTGGACTGGAAAAGATCAGTCTTCATCCCAATCCTAAAGAAAGGCAGTGCCAAAGATTGTTCCAATTATTGAACAATTGCTCTCATTTCACATGCCAGCAAGGAATTGCTTAAGCCCTTGCAAGCTTGTCTCCAACAATATAAGGACCAAGAACTACCATATATGTAAGGATGCTGAGGAACAATTTGCTTAATTTGTCTCTGCTTCATATTATAAAGACTTTCACTGTGGGGATCATAACAAAATGTGACAAGTTTTTAAAGAGATGGAGATACAAGACATCTCATATGCCTCCTAAGGAATCTGTAAGTTGACCAAGTCGCCACGGTCAGATCTTAACATGGAACAACGAAATGGTTCAAGATCAGGAAAGGAGTGTGATCCTATATTGTCACCTTACTTATTCAACGTATCTGCGGTCTCATTGGATTCCTTCTGCCCATGCTTGCGCCTGGTATGAACTAAAGGGCCTATTGTTGATGGTGAAAGACAAAAGTGCAAAAGTTTACCTGTTGCTCAACGTTAAAAAGACGAAGATCATGGTAAATAGCAATCTCAGTTCCTGGCAAACATATGGGGAAGAAGTGGAGGCAGTGACGGATTTTATTTTCCTGGGCTCCAAGATCTCTTCAGATGGTAACAGCACCAATGAAATTAAAATATGTTTACTTCTGGGCTTCTGGACAGGAAAGATATGGCAAGCGTGGATAAGCTATTAAAAAGTAAATATATTTCACTATCAACTAAGGTCTGCATAGTTAAGAAATGCATGTTAGAGCTGGACCATAAAGAAGTCCAACTGTTCACTTGAAGGTATGAGGTTAAAGCTCTGATATTTTTGCCATATCATGAGAAGATAGGATTCCCTAGACAAGACTCTGATGCTGGGGAAGATTGAAGGCAAACGAAGAATGGGACGGCAGAGGCAGAGAAGGATAGATGCAGTCAGTGAAGCAATAAAAATGAAATTGAAAGATGTCGGAAGCCAGTACCTGTCAGATGTGCCTGGCATGCTGCAGCCAATGGAGTCAAGCAGAGACAGACACAACTGAGCAACTAAACAACAACATGTTTGCAAGCATCTCGCCCGGTTTTGGAGAGCAATGGTCCACCTCTTGCGTTTTTACCTCACATCTACTAAGCAGCATTGTTGCCAATATCCAAGGTAAGCTTTCGTGTTTTCCTTTAGCTGTCCTTAGTGGATTTCAGCCCCAAAACAACTATGCCACTTCCTTGCCCATGCCCAGGGTTCAATTTTTTTGGCTTTTGGAAGCCCTCCTTTGCAGTTTTTGGCCCAAGTCTACTAAGCACTCAATCACTCAAAGATATATAATGGCTCTCTTTATGAAAGGAATATCACCATGCATGGGGTACTTGTAATCTTGTAGCAATGTTCAATTAATAGTGTCATACTTCATAAATGTATTTATTTATTTATTTATTCTATTGTATGTATTCTCTTTAAGGGGATGGAACAGGATGAGACATTGGATTAATGAATTGCTTTAATCAATGAAACTACATAGCAACAGATAAATGTAGTGCAGATAAATTAAATCATATATGTGTGTATATATGTATATAGTGAACTATTTGATTATTTGTGTGTGAATATATAAATATATATGTGTGAGTATACTGTATGTGTATATATATATATATATATATATATATACATATATATATATATATATATATATATATATATATATATATATTGTGCCTTGCAAAAGTATTCACCCCCTTGGCATTTTTCGTGTTTTGTTGCCTCACAACCTGGAATTAACATGGATTGTTTGAGGATTTGCATCATTTAATTTACAGGACATGCCCACAACTTTGAAGATTTTTTTTTTTTCTGAAGCAAACAACAAAGAGGACAAAATAACAGAAAAAGTTCAATGTGCATAACTATTCACCCCCTAAAGTCAATACTTGATAGAGCCACCTTTTCAATCAATCACAGCTCCAAGTTGCTTTGGATAAGTCTCTATGAGCTTCTCACATCTTACCACTGGGCTTTTTGCCCATTTCTCCTTGTAAAACTTCTCCAGTTCCCTTAAGTTAGATGGTTTGTGATTGTGAACAGCAATCTTTAAGTCTGACCACAGATTTTCTATTCGATTGATGTCTGGGCTTTGACTAGGCCATTCTAACACATTTACATGTTTCCCCTTAAACGACTCATTGTCCTCCGTCCTAGCCTCAAATCATCCACAGAGTGGTACAGGCTGTGCTCAGGAACATCCCTGTATTTAGCACCATCCATCTTTCCTTCAACTCTGACCAGTATCCCAGTACTGGCTGCTGAAAAACGGTATGGTGTTCTTTGGGTGATGTGATGTGTTGGGTTTGCGCCAGACATAGCGTTTTCTTTGATGGCCGAAAAGTTCAATTTTAGTCTCATCAGATCAGAGCACCTCACTCCATACATTTTGGGAGACTCACATATGCCTTTTCGCAAACTCAAAACATGCCTTTTTTTTTTTTGCTGAAAGTAATGGCTTTCTTCTGGCCACTCTGCCATAAAGCCCAACTCTATTGAGCGTACAACCTATTGTCGTCCTTTGTATAGATACTCCAGTCTCTGCTGTGGAACTCTGCAGCTCCTTCAGGGTTACCTTAGGTCTCTGTGCTGCCTCTCTGATTAATGCCCTCCTTGCCCGGTCCGTGAGTTTTAGTGGGCGGCCGTCTCTTGGCAGGTTTGCTGTTGTGCCATGTTCTTCCCATTTTGTTATATAGATTTGATGGTGCTCCTGGGGATCATCAAAGATTTGGATATTTTTTATAACCTAACCCTGACTTGTACTTCTCAATAACATTGTCCCTTACTTGTTTGGAGAGTTCCTTGGTCTTCATGGCAGTGTTTGGTTGGT
Organism: Discoglossus pictus; assembly: GCA_027410445.1. NCBI lineage: Eukaryota > Metazoa > Chordata > Amphibia > Anura > Alytidae > Discoglossus > Discoglossus pictus. Next base: position 251,724,211 of record CM050167.1, on the reverse strand, counting down.
GTTGCCTCTTGCTTAGGTGTAGCAGCCTCTGGGGCCTTTCAAAACATTGTGTATATGTAATGACAGACCATGTGACTCTTTTGCACACATCATCTCACTAATTATGTGACTTCTGAAGGTAATTGGTTGCACCAGAGCTTTTTATGGGCTTCATAACAAAGGAGGTGAATACATACGCACATGCCAATTTTCTGTTTTCTATTTAAAAAAAAAAGTTTAATGTATATATTTTTCTCATTTCACTTCACCAACTTAAACTATTGTGTTCTGATCCATCACATAAAAATCAGATTAACAAAACATTGAACTTAAGGCTGTAATGTAACAAAATAGGTAAAAAGTAAAGGGGGGGGGTGAATACTTTTGCAAGGCACTGTATATATATATATATATATATATATATATATATATATATATATATATATATACACATATATATACAGTGAGTATGTGTTGTATATGTTTTTATTTAGGTAATTTGATCGTTGAGAAAGCCACAATTTAGAGTGGCGAAATGTGTCATCAGCTTTTTACTCGTTTTCATTGAACACTAAACTGTATAGTTAAATTTTTCCACTAATAAATCACATCTTACAATTGTCCAACTACGATTCATCGTCACGCTGTGTTGCGTGGTGCGTATCGATACGAGCCGTTAAATCGTAGCACTTTGGCAATGAGCGCCGCAGGCGCTCATTGCAGGCGAGCCTCGCTTAGCGAGGCGAGCCGATAATCCGTAGCACTTTTTTACACAAGACGCGGGACTTAGAAAAAAAATACGACATTAAAAAATTACGAGATAAGCGGCGGAACCAAAACAATTTAAAAACACTAAATACACACAAAAAAATAACAAAAAGGTCACTTACAGCATGGGGAACCAGGCAGGACGTCTGGGAGTGAGGTGGAACTCCAATTTACATCGATTTAGACGAGTTAGAAAGATCGAAAATCAGCTAAGCGAGAAAAAAATGGCCGCCGAAAAAAATGAAAACGAGGCTATACTACAACGAACTGCGTAAAACACAGCCACAGACGTATGTGCTCGAAAAACAACGAGACAAAGGATGCGCAATAACCGCACAATGAGTAAAAAAGACAGTAGCTAGTACATTTTACGAAACATTTACGCATTAACACAGATTTCCCACCTTTGTCTCGCGCCACATTGGATTTCCCGCCTAAAACAGCGCATTTGTCTCGCGGAACAGCGGATTTCCCACCTAAAACAATGCATTTGTCTCACGCACAAAGCCTATATATAGGGCACACTTGACACATAACTGACACTTTCTCCTCAGGTGATGACAGTCTGACTGGACATTTTCTGATGCCGGAAAATCTCAAGAGATTGTTAGCTCTTCAGGATACTGCTTCCGCAATATTACATTAAAAAAGGTAAATATCATTAATAATTATTAATTAGTAAATTATTACTTACTTAATAAATAAATAAATAAAAAATAGTAAATTTAATTAATAGAAAAATAATTTTGTGCTTACCTGTGTGAAACAATTGTCAATAACATTCATAATGTACATTAATTAATTAATTAATCATTAATATCAAAATTAGTTAACGTTTAAGAATGTGAATAAAAAAGCAACACATTGATTCATTAATTATTAATGTACATTAATTGAATAATTAATTTGTTATATATCGTGATTACCTGTGTGAAAGAATTGTAAATAACATTCATAATGTACTTTATTTAATTATTAATTAATCATTACTAATCATTAATATCAAAAAAGGTTAATTTTTAAGAATGTGCATAAAAAAAGGAACACATTGATTTATTAATTATTAATGTACATTATTTTAATAATTCAGTTCTTATATATTTAGTATAAAATAAACCAAAAAAAAAAAAAAGGCTATATACTCATGCTTACATCTTGACGTTAGATTTAGGCAGACATTACTTTAATATTAATGAACATTAATTGATTCTTATTTCATTAGTAATGTACATTATTTTAATAATTCAGTTGTAACATACTCATTTTAAAATACCCCTCAAACAAAAAAAAAGGGAATAGACTCATGCTTACGTCTTGACGTTATATTTAGTCAGACATTAATTTAAGATTAATACACATTAATTGAGTCTTATGTAAAGACTAACAGGAATATTGATTGTATGTTTTTAATCTATGCTAACATATGTGTGTTCATGCTGATTGATTGATATATTTATTTCATGTTTTTAATCTATGCAAAAATATCTATGTTAAGCCTCATTGATTGATACAGATGAAGCAACATATTATACATTAATTTTACTATTTTGTATAATTGCAGTGAACTGTAGCTGAATGAACAGAGACTGTCGTTTGGACACATTGAACATCATAAATATAATTTTGACAGGTGCAGAATTTGAATTATATTACTACAGCAAGATATTAAAGAATATGCTTTTAGGTTTTTAATCTAGCCAAATATATGTCTGTTGATAATCGATGATGATATCGATGAAGCAAAATCTTAAAAATATTCTCAATTTGATTTAACAGTTTCTTTGGATCTGCAAGGGAATCAACTCACAGCGTGACGTTTGCAGCCTTTGAACAACATCAACATCATCTTCACAGGTATAACATTTAATTTTGTAGTGATGCATACAAAAAGGCTATATTATATTTTGTGAAAATGGAGAGTACTTATTGAGTCATTAATGTATAATATTTAGTCATAACTTTGCAACAATTTTTAACATGCACTTATGTAAAGTTGAAAAGACAATACTAATTAATAATAATATTTGAAAAAAATAAGAAGATTTCAACACTTGCGAAAAAAAGAAATTGAATGTATGCAGTGAATTCAATCAAGAATGAATGGAATTGAAGGATTAAGAATATAAATATATATATGTGCAGCTCTTTCCTATTTAATATATGTCAATAAAATACTTTGAAAAATGGTTTCATTTATTTCATTCTAAAAAAGTACAACATTTTAAAATGCTTGATTACTTTATTCATCAACTTTAATGTAACAGTACAAAAAGTAAAACAAAAATATGTATACAAAACAAAGAACAAACAATAATTACATCTCTATTTACAATTACAGATTAAAATGGCGGATAATGGAGAAGACAAAATTGATCGCAAAAGAAGATTGGCAAGGGAAAGGAAGCAAAGGTGGAGAGATGCTCAGACACCAGAAACTTCACAACGCTTGCGAGAAGAAGATCGACAGAGACTTTTAAATAAAAGAAAGATAGGTAAGAAAGTCGCAAGTGAGTATGTTGGGGTTTCCAAGAAACGTAAAAGTAAACAAAAACATCTCTGTGAACCATTGTCGAATGATTCTATTTTGCAGAATGACTTAAATGTAGACACACAAGAAAACAATGTACATATAGAAAGTGGGTCTGATATCTATGTTGAAGAAATGCTTGACAATGTGTTTACTACTGCAGTACAAGTAGCTACTCGTTATTGTGGGTTACTTAATGTGGTTTGTCAGTTTTGTGGGGCCTATCATTTTATAAAGGAAAGACCTACTGATGGAAATTTCATTAGTTGCTGTCAGAAAGGAAAGGTGAAACTTCCACTAAGACACCCATTTCCATATTATTTAGAATGCATTATGAGCGATCCAACATTTCCAAATTATAATAATTTTAAACAAAACTTAAGGTCTTATAACAGTGCAATTTCTTTTGCTTCAATGGGTGCAACATTAGCAGAAAATGTACCAGGACATGGTCCTTACTGTTTTAGAGTTTAAGGTCAAATTTACCACCGAACATCACATTTACACCCACAAGAAGGAGAGCAAAGGAAATTTGCACAGTTATATGTCTTAGATACAATGGAAGCTGTGGAACAAAGAATGACACTTCCAGAAAATAAACAGTGTTTGCGCATAGTCTTTGAACAGCTGGATAAAATTATGCAAAAAAAACCATATAGTCAAGCATACAAACAATTAGCACAGCTTGAAAAAGAACAACAGGAACATGCTGAAAGACATCAATTGCCTACACCAAGAGTAAATATGGTGTTAAAAAGAGATCGCAACACTGATCAAAGAAAATCTAATTTACCTACAGTAAATGAGGTTGCCATGGTGTTTAAAAATGAAGATGGTGAACCACCTTTTCAGCGGGATATTAGAATATATCCATGCAATGAAGAACAACCATTTATCAACATCAATATATTAAGCTGTAATTTAGATCCAATGACATATCCCATTTTCTTTCCAAATGGGGAACCTGGATGGGAACCAAAATTACAATTGGAAAGTTATCCCAATACTAAACTTCGTATTAGATCTAATATTTCCATGCTGGAATATAAAGTGGCACAAACTGCTATCCGGGATTGTTTTAATCCAATTTTACATGGAGGCAAACTCACTCAACAATGGATTATTGATTCATATTTACAAGTTGAAGCCAATAATCTAAATTTCATTAAATTTCAACAAAATAAATTACGAGTAGAACAGTATTGTGGATTAATGGATTATGTGGCAGATTTAACTTCCAACAGAGACATTCCAGCTGGAAGAGCAATTATTTTGCCATCCACTTTCCAAGGATCTCCTCGCAATATGGGAGAAAGGTATAATGATGCCATGGCTATTGTCACAAAATTTGGAAAACCAGATTTATTTATTACATTAACATGTAATCCACCATGGCCAGAGATCAAGGAAAATTTGAATCTGGGACAAACTACTTCTGACCGACCAGATTTAGTGGCAAGAGTATTCAAAATCAAACTCAATTCATTAATACATGATATCACTAAAGCACACTTATTTGGACAATGTGTGGCTTTTGTTTACACCATTGAATTTCAAAAAAGAGGATTGCCACATGCTCACATACTTTTAATACTGCAGGAAAAAGATAAGTTGAACACTGCAGAGAGAGTGGATTCAGTAATTTCCGCACAATTGCCAGACCAAGAAAAATATACAAAACTTTGGGAGATTGTTACACATAGAATGATTCATGGCCCATGTGGAGAGATGAATCTTAATTCACCATGTATGGAAAATAAAAAATATACTAAAGAATTTCCAAAACAATTTCAAATGCAAACTTATGCAAATTGTGATGGATATCCTTTGTATAAAAGAACACAAGGACAAACAGCTATTATCCGTGGCCAAAAGATTGATAATAGATTTGTCGTTCCATACAATCCACATTTGCTCAGCAAGTACAATGCACACATCAATGTGGAAGCTTGCACTTGCATTTATATGTATAAATATATATACAAAGGATATGACGCAGCTACTGTTGTTGTACAAGGTGCTGCAAATGAAAACGAAAATCCAATTTTACATGATAAACTATCAAATTATTTAGATGCTCGGTATATGAGTGCTCCTGAAGCAATGTGGCGCCTTTTGAAATTTGAGATGCATGATCGGTCACATGCTATCTATCGTTTAGCTGTACATTTGCCTCAAAGTCAGTTGGTTTGCTTTACTGCAGGAAATGAAAGAACTGCATTATATCAAAGTGAAGACAGAGATACCACACTTACTGCATGGTTTAAATTAAACTGTCAGGATACGCAGGCCAGACAATTTTTATACATAGAGATACCATATCACTATGTATTTGTAAATGGTCTATGGCGACAACGAAGACGAGATGCACATAAAATTATACCACGCATTTATACCGTCAGTCCAAGGGACATTGAACGTTTCAGCTTAAGATTACTTCTGCTACATGTTCCCGGTGCACAGAGTTTTGAGCATTTACGTACAGTGAATGACATTGTTTATGATACATTCCTATTAGCTGCAAGACATCAACATTTCATAGCTGATGATACAGAATGGGAGAGGTGTCTGGAAGAAGCAGCACTATGTCAAATGCCTAAGCAAATGAGACAACAATTTGCATTCATTTGCATATTTTGCAATGTACCTGATGCTTTCACTTTGTGGGAAACATTTAAATTAAACATGTCAGAAGATTTTTTTGAAACGTTACAGAGAACCAATAGCTCTGTTAAAAACATTGATGGAAAGACAAGAAATATTGTTGGCTCATGGATTAAATTGTGCAAGTTTTAATTTACCAGATCCAGGACTTATAGATGACATCAATTTTGATGATTATGACACTGAGCTACAAAAACGAAAAACCCAAGAAAAACTGGAAACTTTAAATACTTTACAGTTAGAAGCATTTCATGCCATCACAAATGCTACAGATGATGAAATGGTCAAAGACCGGTATTTCTATCTACACGGCCCAGGTGGATCAGGAAAAACTTATCTGTACAATTGTTTGATGAGTTATATTCGATCACAGGGTCAGATAGCTATGCCATTTGCAACAACTGGAATTGCTGCACTTTTGTTAGATGGTGGTAGAACTGTGCATAGTGGATTTAAGCTGCCAGTTCCCATTTTGGAAACATCAGTGTCAGATATTCGATTGAATTCCTTACAAGCAAAAAAATTTAAACAAACTAAACTAATTATCATAGATGAGGCAACAATGATGTCATGCCATGCATTGCAATGTATTGACAGATTTTTAAAAGAAGTGATGGATAATAAGTTGCCATTTGGTGGAAAGGTGATGCTGTTAGGAGGAGATTTTAGGCAAACATTACCTGTTGTGCCACACGGAAATAGAACGGAGATCATTGAAACATGTATCAAGACCAGTAAACTGTGGCAAATATTTACACATCTCAAATTAGAATTAAATATGAGATCTGAAGGCCAAAATTAATTCAATGATTGGCTCATTAAAATCGGAGAAGGAAAACATCCAGAAATACAGCATTTACCAAATGATACCATTGAAATTCCATCAGAAATGGTTTGCAATGAATCACTCATATCAGCCATATTTCTAAACACTCTTATTAATGAGGATTACTCAGACATTGCAAACAAAGTGATATTAACATAAAAAAATATCGATGCCTTGAATGTAAATAACGAAGTTTTAAAATACATCAATGCACCACAAAAGAATTATTACAGTGCAGATTCGATTCTGTCTGATGATAAAGACAGTGAATCGAAATTTAGGATCAAATTTATTAATTCTTTAACACCATCTGGAATGCCATCACATATTTTACAATTGAAAAAAGGAGCAATTGTCATGTTATTGCGAAATATGAATCCAAAAAAAGGACTTTGTAATGGGACCAGATAAATTGTGCATGAGTTAAAAGATCATTTTATACATGCAGAAATTATAACTGGGACCCATAAAGGTGAACGAGTTTTTATACCAAGAATTGGTTTAGCTCCAAGTGAGAGTGGTTTGCCTTTTGTCCTTCACATGAGACAATTTCCAGTTATCATGGCATTTGCCATGACCATCAATAAATCTCAAGGACAAACTTTTAAGTCGGATGGGATTTTTTTAAAGGAACCAGTTTTTGTACATGGACAACTCTATGTGGCTTTTTCAAGGTGCACAAATCCAAAAGAAATTAAAGTGCATGTTGAAGAAAATGAAACTCAGGGTCATTTATTGGACGATGGATGTGTTTACACCAAAAACATTGTCTACTATGAGGTGTTGGAAAGATAGAGGACAATGGTTTAATTTTAATGCTAACATTTTATGGTACTCAATATGATTGCACAAAAACAATATTTCAAGTAAAACATCTAAAGAATGGACAAAAAAACATAGAGAACAGTGGTTGACTTCCAGTACAAAATTAAAGTACTCTGGGACTCTTTAAATAGGGGACCACTATTTCACTTATGAAAATCTATGTGATATTTGCAGAAAGGACAAACAGAAAAAAAAAATGACAACAAAAACAACAGTAAAATATCCTTAAACAGATTGGAATGGGTTCAAAGTTTCATATTAACATGATTGGCCCCACAAAACAATTAACTGACTTTTTCATGATTTACAAGAGTTAAATGTTATTGTTTGATGTTATAATTTCAAATGTTAAATATGTGTAATTTCAATTTTTAAAAAAGTTTGTTAAATATATATGTGGTATAGTCAAACATGTATTGTTAGTATAAAGTTGAAGCATTTCATAATAATTGGAAATGTATTATCTAAAGACAAAGTATTGATTCAGGGAGTAATCCGATCACCAGTTCATGGGGTCAGGAAAGAATTTTTTTTTTTCCTCTTTGATACAATTGGCCAAGTTTCAATAGGGTTTTTTTATTGTTTGCCTTCCTCTAGATTCAATGCTAATTTACTTTAACAAGAGTTTAACAAAAATGTTACAAAAGATAAAAAGCATGTTATTGTTAAAACAATTTACTTACTCTAAGTTAATATAGTCCGCAGTTACTCAGTGATAAATATGTATTGAAAAGTGTTAGTATTGTTAAAAAAATGTTGAACAAATGTTTAATATACAAGTTGCATGTTACAAACTTTCATGTTAGACTTTACAATATGTATGCATTAAAAAGTAAGACATTATTATATTGTTATTATATATATTACAATTAAAAGACTGAAGATTGAAAAAAAAAATATGTTGGTGAAATATAAGTTGAAAGTTAAAAAAATAAAAAGTTAAAACAATAAATGTGTATTTATTTTTAGAAAAAAAAGGGACAAATGTAGCTGACTCATTTTGTGTTGCAAACAAATTTCACAAAATTTAATTTTTATTGACCGTCATTTTTTGACGGGCAAGTCGCTAGTTTACATATAATTATGTAATCTGGATATGGTTGTATTTTTATGCAATGATGGAGAATATTGGTCTAATGTAGACCCATATAATTCATATTATTTACATCGGCATAGAGATAATACCATCATTAAGATAGATAATATATCACGGTTCACATAGCCAGTACCAGCACACATACATCCCAATTCCACATTGTGGATTTCGAAATGCAAAACGGAACAGTAGTATAACAAGGCGTACCAACACTGTAGAGGGAACAGATTGGGAAGCAGCAACTATACCTCATAGTTTGAGGTTTCCAAAGGTGAGAGTTGAAGCTCTATTTAGATGCACACAGGAAATGGGAGCGTTATACTGTGGTCATCTGTAATAGGCACTGGTGCGCTATCTCTTCCTATTCCTCTTATATCTTATTCAGGACATAGACAAATTGGTGAACTGTATTCTCCATGAGAGAAGCTGCCCGCCCCGTCTTGACCTATATACTCACACATTAAAACATATTTGAACCAATGATTTACATCAAATATTTGCTCCAAAGAACGTACACTATTAAAAATAGTCACTCACCATCTTAGGAAGCATATATTCAAGTCCACTAGAGTAGTGCTACAGAGTACAGATAGGGATACATATATATATATATATATATATATATACCGTATATATATTATGGCTCCTCTCAAAAAATTCCACTCAATCTAAGTGATATACACCATGGTTTCTCATTACTCTCTCGCCCAACTGTGTGCTTGCAATCTGCTCGCAAGTCTGAAGCTTAGTAGTTTCTATTGCATAGAATAGCAATGTTGCCAATATGTGAACACAAAACACTAACCCTAACATTCTCTCTGATCCCTATATAAATCCCTTCCTATGGCAGGGAAGGGTTTAAATAACAATAAAATCTAAAGCAGGGGGTTTATGAACCTTCTTCCTATGACCCGCTACTGCCAATGAGTCTGGGATTCCTGGGATTCCCCCAATAGTTGCTATTAGCCAAGGCGTCCCATTGGATTCCCTATGCCCTTGCTCTGTAAGCCTGGGTATCCCTGAGGATTAACCTTTTCCCGGCACTAGGCCATATGACTCAGGGTCTCACATCTAAATTATAACCATAGGCCCTTATGGACCCACATGTCATCTAAAATTAACCTTTCTATCCTGAGAATCTCCTAAATGGACATCCATAGTATTTCACTTCTTGAACAATATGATGGCCTTTTAGGAAATATCAATAGGATGGCTACTTGTGGGGTACAATTTTACATACATTACTAGTCTTTCTTGTAGGATTTTTTATGGTGTGTGATGTGATTGCTGGTAGCTGGTTAATAAGTAAAGTTTATTTTTCCCAAGTGAGCCTTGGAAAGGTTGCTAATGTTCAAAGTAATCAGAAAAGCTTTATATTAGGAAGTTGGGCATAAAGGAACAGATATATGTTTTTTCACCTAAGCTGGTAGCTGCTAGACATTTTTTTTTAAATAAGTATTTTAAGTATTAAATGGTAGTTTGTTGGATGGATGATTGCACCTATTGAGTTAGGCACAGTTATTCAGTATGACCCTTAGGGAGTCAAAGAAATGACACGTTTCAACTGAATTTGGTTTTTATTCAAGTTACAAATAAAAGTTACATTTAACAAGTTTAATTACCTAAATGTGAGCGCAAATGTATGTTAATAATTTTTCTTTTATATACATTTGATTAATTATGGTGGATTCCACTAGTATAATAATGCTTAGATAGTACTAAAAAAAGATTTAAATTTGATGCAAAATAATCGTTCTTTTATTGTTTAACCTCTAAATATTGCCAGCAGCTATATAAAAAATACTGCTTTCTTAAAAATCTCCAATGAACGTAAATTAGTTTGTCTGGTCCAGTCATAAAAATTACAGAAAAATAATAAAAGATTACATCTAAAATAAATAAGCAATAAAATAAATGAAATACAATAAAATAAAAATAAAATATTTAAACCTCTAAAAAATAGAAATAAATAATACTTACCACCCCCAAATGTCATCCAGCAATGATCACTGACCCCCTGGTCCTCACTCTTCTGCCCTGAATTGATTGAGCTATCCTTGTTTCTTGATTGAAGACCATGGTCCTCCCTTCTGGGCCATGAAAAGGGCCCTCCAATAAAAAATCCTAACCCTCAATGGTTATGTAGATGAGTAATAGGGGGTGATCAGGAACGGGGGATCGGGTTTGAGGGAAGGGGACGACCAACAGGCAGTGGGGAGGGTGAAAGCAGCCGCAAAGGCATTTTTATAACTTTGCGGGTGTTCTATAGTACTCGCAATGCTACTTGAAGAAATCGGTGATATTAGAAGTTGTGAGTATTAAGTAATTTTGAGTAATTTAGAATAGAATACCTTTTTTGAGCTCAAGCAACTTGTACTATTACTGATGTGTGAAAAGCAATAGGGAAGCAGGTGTAACATTGCAAGTGTGGTTACACACAGGCATTTCAAGTAGCACATTCACAATGATGCTGTAAGGGGTGAATAGAATAGCAAGGAAAAGTTACTGAGCACCTGCTAGTCCTTTACAAAATTACATATATTTAAAATGATAGAAGACTCGGCAAAGTCATATTTACAGACACACTGCCCATGTCCATCGGCAAGTAACTTATGCTATAGACAAGCCAACAGAACAAAAGCACAACAATCCAATGCCACTAATAGCTGACTGACCTTCCAGAGTAACAAATTAAGTGTGACTGATAATTATTCTGACCTACCTCAGCTAATTAACAGCCACCTCCCTGTTTTAAAGGGATATGGAAGGGTCCCTGTTTATCTTATAAAAATAAAGAACCTAAGTGTTTGTTTGCATATCTAAACATCATGTATTAACTAGTGATTAAAAGTTATATTTTTACTCACTGAAAATGTCAACTCCCAACTCCCAACAATTGACCACCCCCTGCAACTCATTTATACAGTGTTTCTGTAGTACTAGATGAACTATCCAATCACATATTGTCTCTCAGCAGTATTACAAAATATGCTGTTGCGAAACAGTCTGTGATTGGCTAGTATATCTAGTATGCATGAGCTGCTGGAGGCAGGCCTTAGTTGGGACTATTTGGAAGGCTTGAGTGAGTAAAAACAGAGCTTGTAATCACTTGTTAATAAAAAAAAAATGTTTTGTTTTGCAAACAGACAATTAGGTACCATACACTAATATTAAAAAGAGGGAATCTTCCATATCCCTTTAAACTCAATAATATCATGTTCAGTTACACTTTCTATTCACCTGCCTTTCTATAGATATAGATATATATTTTTACCCATATTATTAATAAACTGAAGAGGGATTACATATGAGCGATGAATATAGTATTTGTGTGGAAGCTTGCAAAGATTTATATTATGACCATTACCACGACCATCCACATTTACATTTCAGGGACATGTGTTTGAATGCTGAACATTAGTATAGATAACAGAGTCATGTAATGACCAGACAGACATAATTTATAGTGAAGTTCCCATCCTCCCAAGTTGAAGCTATTACTGGACACAATCTATAACTTCAACCCTGCATCATGTGTGGGGACATAACATACCTGAATGGCCTAGGGTAGCATAAAACTGATTTTATAAGTTGAAAAAGTATTTTGACCATTAGCAATCCTATTTCTTCAAAAGGAGAACATATTGTAATTATAAAACTCCAGTTCTCATTTAATGCAATTAAAATATGAATAAATCATGGAATAACTACTCTAAACTAAATTGAACTGCTTTTGAAATGAAATGCTATTTTCTGTCATGTGTCAACAAAGTATGATCCACCCAGAAGAAGAGACAGTAGAAGTCTTAATTTATGAATCAGAAGAACTTTTAAATAAGCTGGACATTTTATTAGAAAGAATAGCAACAATGCATGTTGATAAAATGTAGAAGATTACCTGGAGTTTATCTGCCATATGACCATTACAGCTTATGGTGATGGTGATCTTCTCTTCATGCATTTCTCTAGCCAGGTTAGGGGACTGAATGGAATAATTATCTCTTTTATATTAACATTAAGGCAAACACCCGTTACCCCTCTTTTCTAGAAAAGTCCAATGTAAGTGCTTCTGTTCTGAACAGCTCTAAAAACAGGGTTGAGTCAAATTGTTATGACTACCATCTACTTTTGACCTTAACATCGAGCAGCCAATGAAATACGGCACATGTCGTGAGCTGGCTTGATGGGTATATAAGGTGACAAGTAGGCATTCTGCAAACATATCAGCCATCACTGTCATGAGTAAAACATAACATTTCTCTGACTTTGAAAAGGGGATGATCATTGGCTTTCGAGCCAAGGGTAGCAGTATTTCTGAATCAGTGCAGTTTGTGAACTGTTTGCGTGCTGGTAATGGATAAAGTGTACCATGACTGGAAAAAAGGCACCAATGCGAATAAACGTCATCGCGACGGCATCAAGTCGGCTGCAAAGATGTGTGAGGGCCAACAAACACGCTACAGTTGAGCAACTCACCGTCCAGTGAGCCAGGGGGCTACCAGAGGTGTGTCTAAAACAACAGAACAGCCATCCCTGCAGCGTATGATACTCCGAAGCAGACGACTTGAGAGTTCATAGTCAGAAACGGCTTCAATTTGCTCGACAATACCGAAATTGGACCTCTTCTGATTGGCAAAAGGTTGCCTTCTGTGATGAGTAATGTTTTCTGGTCCAACTGGACAGACATTGGCGTGCCAACCTCAGAGAACAAAAACTCTGCAACCATTGCTGGAAGAACACAAGCTGGTGGTGGTAACGTTATGGTATGGGGAATGTTTTCTTGGCATTGTATGGGTCCATTCATACCTCTGGAAGGCACTCTCAACCAATTGGGTTATCTACCCATCCTTGTAGATCAAGTACACCCATATATGTTGACTGTCTTCCCTGGAGCGGATGGGATCTTCCAGCAGGACAATGCAACGGTCAGAATTATCCAGCAGTGGTTAGAGGAGCACGACAAACACTTCCAAGTACTTCCCTGGCCTTCAAATTCTCTGACTTGAACCCCAGGGAGCTCTTGTGGGACCACCTTGATCGCCACAATCGCCGTTTGGATCCTCAACCAAGCAGTCTTCAGCAACTGTTGTAGGAACTGCAGTCTGCATGGCTCCAGATACCCTTGCCAACCTTCCAGCATCTTATTGACTCACTACCATGCCATCTAGCTGCTGTCCATGCTGCCCACAAATGTTTTTCAGGATATTAGCTGATGGTCATAATAATGTTACTCTACTGTGTAATCTCATTTCTTTATTTGGTTTTCTTTATGTCTCTTAGGGTGCATGAGAGCAGTCAAGGTCAGTGTTATGAACACTGCATAAAATAGCAGAGCACTGTAATTTGACATAAACATCATATGTTTGTGATGTATCATATGTTTGAGATATGCTCATGTGTAGTGGCTATCATAATGAACCTATAGGTCGATGTTTATGAGCCTGGATCCTGAGGAGCTTGGTTTTTCTGCTATAAGCAGCAATTCCATGTAATCCTATTGTTAGGTTGCACAACTTTGTATCAGCCGTTGGACAGAACTGAACTGAACAGAACTGAACTGATCAGAACTGAACAGAGATCTTATCTGCACCCAATTTACTCCCATGTTTCAAACGGCTTTTGCTTTTAAGACAACTTTAGCCCTATTAAATTTCCTGAACGTTGAAAACCGTAGCCCGTATCGTAGGCCGCAAGACTAGGCTATAAAATTGGCCCCATAAAGCAAGCTGCTCACGACTTACAGATTAAGGCTGAAAAAAGTATACGGGACATGGAACGTGGATTGTTGCGCCCGCAAATCCTTTGTTCTTTCAAGCCCGTAACTGCAATGTTCCAATTTCGCTATTAAATTGTATCAGTTTTCCAAATACGCCAGGGCGTTCAAGCCTTTAACCTGCAAATGGAGGCAAAAACATTACGGCCTCCAAATAGGACCCGCAAAGGGTTTACAGACAACTTTTAAACACTGTAAAAGACAATATAAACACACCAGGGCACTTTAAAATATAGGGAAAGCATGGAAAGGCATTACAATTACTTGCACAATAATCCCCAAATTAAAAAAAAGGCAAATATATATATTTTTATCATATGTTGGAATGGTCATGCATTTGCCAATATCAAAAGCCATGCTGCAACATGCATAAAGCAATTAAAGACACACTGCCTCATTAAATTGCAACACGAAAACATAAAACTGATGCCATAGTAACCCTTCCTCACTCACAGTGGCTCCGATGTGGACCCTGGAATATATATATATATACATATATATATATATATATATACATTTATATATATATATATATATATATATATATATTTGCATATACATCTCGTTAATCACATCTACATTTGGGAAAACAAATAGTGGCCAAATTACACCGCCACATCACAGGGGAACATTGATTATATGTTGTTCAGTCCTTCAGTTGTGTCCGACCCTATGGACTACAACACATGCAGCTAGGTCTCTGCCTTTGATTTTCGACAAAGTTTGCATGCCAAATATACTGGAGTGAGTTGCCAGTTCTTTCTCTAGTGGACTGTGATTTGTCTGACGTGTCTGCTATCATGCTATCACCTGCCCACGCAGTACATGGTATAGCTCACAGCTTTATTCAGGCACCCAAGCCCATTCACCACCACCAATTAGCAATCCACACAAATGTAAATTGATGAAAAGCAGAACATAATGGGAGGTCACAAAATGGGAATGGCTATATATCTTGGCACATGGCCACCAGCAATGGTGTAGGACTCTCCAAGATGGGTGTAACAGACATTACAGATGATGGAGGTGAGTTGGCTGTTGATCCACGTGCCTCTGCACAGCCTCCATGTGTTTTTGCATCCCATCCTGACGGGTTAGAGTAGATTAGTGTGGTGTATGTTCCCCTGGCCCCCTTCAGCATTGCTAAGTGGTGGTGGTGAAGGGGCTTGTGTACCTGAATGAAGCTTTGAGCTATACCATGTAGTGCCACTGTAGGTGGGCAGATCATAGCAGAGAGGTTAGACAAATCACAGTCCACTAGAGAAGGAACTGGCAACCCAATCCAGTATCTTTCTCATGCAAACCTTGTGGAACAGCACAGACAGAGACCTAACTAAATGTGCTGCGGTCCATAGGGTCACAGAGATTTGGACACGACTGAAGGACTGAATAACAAATATTAAAATGTTCCCTGGGTACTTGATATATGTGATGTGGTGGTGTAATATGGACACTATTTGTTTTCCCAAATATAGATGGGGTGAGCGAGATGTATATGCAATTAGATTTATATTTCCGGGTCCACATTAGGGCCTCTGTGAGTTAGAAAGGGTTAATATGGCATGAGTTTCATGTTTTTGTGTTGCTATTTAATTAGGTAGTGTGTCTTTAATTGCTTTATGCATGTTGCAGCATGGCTTTTCATATTGGCATATGCATGGCCATTCCAGCATATGCTAAGTGTTGGTGGTGAAGGGGCTTGTGTACTGTAATGAAGCTGTGGGCAATACCATGTAGGGTCACTCTAGGTGGGCACGTCACAGGAGAGAGGTCAGACAAATCACAGTCCACTACAGAAGGAACTGGCAACCCACTCCAATGTCACTTGTCATATTCATTTTAGGCCCTCAGGGGAATGTTCATACTCCACAGTAATTGGACTTGGCATGTGTATTAACCCTTTATTATTATTATATTTGATTTTGTATTAAATCATATCTAATGCTATTATAACTATTATTTTTTTAATAAGCAGTTATCTATTGGATGTTAACTATGGCACATTAGTTTACATATATAGGAATGTTACACTAATGTGATGCATGTGGATGTCCCATAATCCCAACCATTGAAAAAGACACGGGGAGAACGGTATAACAAGGCTTTATTTTATACACAGAGCACAATCAGAAATGGTCAAGACTGTGCATTAATATCATGGGTGTGTTGTGGGCGGACCCCCAGAGAGCAAGAGGCTTGGGGGAAAAAGGGGATACCTACAGGGGGTAATGTCATAGTCTAAAATAAGCATGATGCATAGCACCTACCAGGGTCACATGTGGTCACTACACCACTGCAACCAGAATCTGATAACAAAATGATCATCAGAAATCACTCAGTTTAATTGAAGAAACCATTAATGTTCATAGCACTTACAACTTGTCTAGATCTGCTCAATGAAACAGATGATTCAACCTTTGGACTGTGTAATCCAATCCAGTTTCACACATACAGTGCGGTGACAGAAAAATTAAATAAAAAAATAAGTGGTCAACTAAAAAACATGCAGTACAGTACAGTGCTAAATACTGTAACTGTAACAATATACCAACTCACCTGATTCCCATCTGCAAGCATTACTAACTATTAGCTAGGTCTCTGGATAAGCAGCAATATGGGAAGATACCCTTTAATACGGAGAAGACACAAAGGTCATACTTGCCGTGGTGTCAGTATGTCCGGTGGTGGTGGTGGCCAGGCCAGAGCACTGCTGTAGGGGGAAGGAGGTGGTGGCTGGCTGGTGTCCTGGGCTCCACATGTCTAGCTAGAGGGCTCTGGTAAAATTCGTAGTCTTTGTAGGAGGGGGATGGTGGGGTCAAATCCTGGTGAGGTGGCCAGATGTCTGGATGGTGACACCACCACCCATATTACTTCCTCCTCCTCTGAGCCAGGGCCCTCAGATCCTCTTCCTTCCTCCTTCCCGTGTACCGGTTCCTGCAGGGCGGGGGGCTTCCTCCTCCACTTCCTGCTCTGATGGAGCCGATGCCCCCGCCTCTGGCTTGCCACTAGACCCAGACCTCCACCTGGATGCTGAAAGATAGAAAAGAAAGGTATATGTCATTAGTATGATGAATAATACTTTGTTATGTGTTCATTCGTAACTATCTGACATCCAGGCTTGAACCTGTTATTTTCCAAATTGCAACTCAGATTAGCTATTATATGCTATATTTGATCTGTTCTTTGGTTTATGGTCTTGATTGTTCTTGGCTCCTAGCACTATCTTGATTCTGAGATCTGTTACTGTACGGGCTGCAGTGGGCACACCAATAAATGGACTCTCTGTTGCTTGATTGCTGTTGTTGTGCCCAGGAATGACAGTGATTTGTCAGCTTCATGGATTTCATGAAACATCCATCTATCCCTTGTTAATTCCATGGAGCTGACATGTCAGTGTCCTTGTTGTTCATCATTTACATGTGTAGTGTGTGTGATGCACATGTGGTGGCATGTTGGAGTATGTGATATACAACTGAAATTGAGGCTGGGTCCTGCTGGGCCACCGGGCCTGAAGCTCCAGTGGTGGGCACCTGTCTCAGATGGTCCCTGGCGTCCCTCTCCCACTCATTATAGGTCACGCTGCAGTCCTTGTCTTCCTTAGCCTCCAGCTCTGGGACCTGCATGCTAATTAGAAAGAAAATACAACACAATCAATGCATGGGCATGTTGAACTCAAATTTATAATCTCCCTCTGTCACTCATATTTGGCCAACCACTTTGTATTGACTGAGAGGTTTGTGTCGCACTACGTTATACCGCAATTGGATAGTTACGGACGATCGCGGCTCGTCCGTCCCTTTTACAGCTTGCATGCACAGAAAGGATTTATGGGCTTGCGTCTCAGGCCTGTAACTCGCGCCATGGTCTAATTTAATACTTCTTTAACTCTGACAAATTTTAAGTTTGCAGCCTTTGCGGGCTTGCCGATGCTGCTACGGGCTTGGAATTTAATAGGGCTGATTATATCAAGTCAAGATTATCAAAATAAGTTACTATAAATTCTTTAAGGTATCCAGAACGGAGTTTTTTTAAAGCTGCTGCAACCTCAGCTAATACTGGTGTCAATTTAACTAGCAAATGATTAGTATTTTAATGCATTATGCTTCTTTTTGCTGCTTTTAAACTTGTGGGATTATTATGAAGGCTGTACTGGCTTGTTTTACAAATAAGCATACTTCAATTAATAGATTTCTAGTTGTGTCAATAGAGACATACTGTTGATTGTTACCTATACACTGCATCTACAATACACATGAAGCTGGACTTCCTCCTCCAAATATTACCTATGTGATCTGCAAAAGTCTAAATATTACTAAGCATAACTCTATAATCTGTGGTTAATCATTTAAACTACAAGACTAGCAAAAAATCAAACAATCATCTTATTTCTGAAAATATAATGAAATATATCATATCAAGCATGTAAAGTATTTCTAATTAAATCACATTTAAACAGCAAACAGATAACAGTGAGTATATTTATCTCTATATACTGGCGGATGCTTGTCTCTTTACCATGTAGATTAATACTTATTCTTAGTATTGTGTGGGAAGTCGGCAAAGTTGAGCATATAGTATTGATTTTATCACAAGGAAACTACTAGGTTTGGTACTGTCTCACAGTTGTGATTTTAGGATACCACAATAAACTTCCTGTGATTAGGAAAATTAATATAATTCATTTTTAATCTGTTAATATTATTCTTAAAGGGACACAGAACTCAAATGTCTAAAAAGTATTAAATATATAAATGTAAAACCCCCTAAAATAATATAACAATTTTAAGTTGTGAAACAGGTAGGATAGTGACCAAAAGAAGGCAAATGGGTTGAATAAATAATCTAATGGTAGGGAAATTACAACAAAGTGGGACTGTACTGTCTTATTTAATAATGAATTAACTTAGCAAGGAATCAAAAAGATATATAAATAAAGGACCAAGTCCAGATGAAATATACCCAATGGTTTAAAGGGGATGCAGTTCCAAAACAGCCAAGCCATTATTCTGTGCGCTCTCTCCCGTTCTCTGTGCGCCATCTCTCTTTCTTTATGCCCTCTCTCTCTCGGTGCCATTTGACTCACTCTCCCTCCCTCCTCTCCTTCTTTCTTTCTCCCTCTCTCCTTCTCCCTCCTTCTGACTCTCCCTCCCTCCTTCTCTCTCCCTCCTTCTGTCTCTCCCTTCTTCCTACTCTCTGTCCCCCCATGTCTCTCTAGAACCCTTTCCCTTATTTCTCTCTCCTCCATCTCCCCATTTCCCCATGTCACTCTCCCACCTTCTCCCTGTCTCTCTCCCACCATCTCCCGTCTTTCCCCCCCCCATGTCTCTCCCCTGCCTCTCACCTCCACCCCTGTCTTTCTTCCCCATGTTTTTCTCCAACCCTCTCCCCTATCTCTCTCCCCATCAATCTCCCCTATCTCTCTCCCACTACCCCCCATCTTCCTGCTTGCGCAAGCAAGGTAGCAAGGCTGCCCCCCCCCCCACCTCGAGGCTCACAATGCGCATGTGCCGATCCTGATGAATAATGCACATTTAACTCACCTGCTTGCCCCTGCACAGTTCAGGTGCACCAGGCATTACACATGATGGAAGTGATTGATTGACAAGGCCAATCTCTGTAAGCTCGGTACTTTAGGATTTTCACTGGCAAAGTGTACGTTTTAGAGAGGTCAGGTTGGAGGAATTTGAGAATAGATACAGTACTGAGTGTATGTTTTTAATCTTCCTTTCTTAAAATTATGACTCGCACCTCGTAATATTAATATTATTTTGCCTAAAATATGTACGTGCCCAAAATAGCAGCCGTAAAGGCATAAAAATGATTGCCCCCTTCCCTGCTCCCACATGATTGTCCCGTTGCAAGTTGATAACCGATCGCTGATTTATATAACCATGGGGTCCATTGAAACCCCCATGGAACCTAAAATATTCATCCCGCGTCACGGGGGTCCTTAAAGGACCTCTGTTTTAAGAACAATTAACTCCTGCTACTTAGGTCCTTTAGGGCGCTGCAACCACTATTTGTGAATGGGGTGCTCCCCCTAGAAGAAGCACTGTTAGCTATTTTTTTTTTCCATTTTATAGAGCAGCATACATTTTTTTGGAAGGCCATTTTCTGTCCTGAAAGTGAGAACATGGGTTTCAGTCAAGACTTAAGCACCAGAATGTCCTCGATCACGATAGATAGCCCAAATACTCCAGGGCAGAAGATTGAGAACTAGGGCATTGTTGATCATTGCTCAATAATCATTTAGGTAGGTAAGTATTACTTATATAGTTTATTTTACAGGCTTAATATTCTTTTTTTTTTTTGTAATATTTTTTATTTTATCTGTCATTTTTCATTTTATCTGAATTTTTTTTTTGGAAATGTATTATTTCTTTATTTTTTCATAATTTTTATTTTTGCTACTTTTTGGGTACCTTTTGATGTGTTTTTTTTATTTTAGTTAGTGTTAAGTGTTTTTTTTACTGAAAACGCCATGAGAAATCTCGAGGACCCATAATTTCATACAAAAGGTAATAAACTTAATGTTATATTTTCCAACCTAAAAATATTTCTTTCAATTTTCATGTGTATTTCTAAAATGTGTATAATTGTTTGTTATAAAAAGTTATTATTTAATAATAATAATAATAATAATATTAATAATAATACAGAGAAAATAACAGAAATCATTCTGCCCACGGTGGGAAAATATAACTGTCTGGCAAATCTTTCTTAATCACAGTTGTACCACAGATTTGTTTGTGGTGTAAGGATTATATGTGATTCACAGAAAATATCTCTCATATCTAACATCAGTACTTGAATGTACAGTGTAGTGATTTACTATATTTCCTTTTTCTGCTCATTGATTATGTGTAGTATTGCAGGTCTCTTACCAGTGTATGATGACCAACTTTGATATGACTATTCATCAGTTACTTATTTGAAACTCAAAATGTCAAAATTGTAGTTTGCAAGTTTCACATGTCTAATTGAGCATTAGTTTAAATCATTGAGAGTGCCTATACAATTTTTAGACAAAAGTCACTCCAGATTTCTAAAAAAAATCCAGCAGTTGTACTTTGTGTCATTTAGCAAGGGGAAAGGGGAGAGACTTTCCAGAAACTGGACTATTTTCTAAGGGAAGTTCCTGCAAAACAGCCACAATCAGTGACCTTGATCTTCTTATACACAGGAGAAAAAGTAAAAAACAATAAACGGTCCGCAATAAAAAGCTTCCAAATGCATATTGAGTTGCGTTAAGTAAGTAGAACATTTACATTTTGTCAGTGATACTTATGGTAAGCCGCAGAAAGGCTATATACTAACTAATCACTCAAAGAACACCAATCTATTCCAATATATAGCAAATTACCCCATCATTAAGTGCAAAAAAAAAATTCCTAGCTATTTTATTTACCCATCTCCGCATAATTGAGAGAGTACTACCTTAACTGACTACATCTACATATGTGCAATGAAAAACAATTTAATTTCCAAGAGCCTCATTCAATTGCAATTTGGCCAATTTAATAGGGCTCTATATAAGCACATAGCATATTTTTTTTTACAAAAGTTTTTAGTAAGTGAAGACCTTGCTTTTGTATAGAAGTTCACTAACTAAAAACGTTGTAAAAAAAATATGCTATGTGCTTATATAGAGCCCTATTCAATTGGCCAAATCGCAATTGAATGAGGCCCCATGTGTGACTCAGCAGACATATGAGAATAGGAAATGTTGTGCATACAGCTGGATAAATCTGTTAAAGAGACAGCATATTAATAAATATCTTCAGATATCATATACCTCTATTAGAAATAATATGTTACAGTTACAAAGGCACAAATGTGAAAAATAAAACGTATATAAATACATTAATAAGTTTGGATCGTTGCATATATAATGAAACAGCAATATCACACCTCCACATAACATATTAAAATGGCCAGTGGCACGTAAACCACAGTACGCAAAAAGACATGGACCAGAGCAGATACCATAAAGCACTCAATATTAAAGGGATAGACACACCTCAAACAGTAACCAGCAACAGGAGTGATCATTACACAGTATAGTACTGACAGAGATCATCTAAGGCAAATCCATGGGAAGGTATGTAATCTACACAATAACGGTGGGTCTCATACACTGGGGGAGAGCTATGTCATCATGGGCAGCATGTGGCCTTAAACAGAGAACTAGCTGAAACCGATGGTGGATAAATGAGGACTTGAACACCACAGGCTTATCAATAGATAGCACAGACAGGCACTGGATTTTTACATGGGGCATGCAAAGAACAGGGTGTTATAGGCATAGGAACATGGCCATATAGAGATATACCATGACAAGGAGAGTTACACTAATGTCTTAAATCTGTTCAGAAAGGCCTACAAAACATAAAAGGAGGCCACCCACTGAGAGTCTCTTCCCCCTGTCCATGTTTTGTTTTTGTAACTTTGAATTTTTGAATTTTGTTAATCTGGAATTCCCTTTGTATGGAAAACGACAACACTACAATTCATGTATTACTTAATGTGTTTATTGTTACAATATGCAACTTGTACAGTTATATCTGTCAACCACTTCAAAACATATTTGTTAGCAAATGTATCATTTATTATTGTAACGTATACATAAATAGTATAATAAATGTGTAAAGTTTGTCAAGCATTACATGTTATTTAACACATGTTTTATTGTTTATATTGAATCCAGTGGAAGGCAAACAGAAAAAACCCAAGTAAAATGTAGCCAATTGTTTCAAATGGAAAAAAAAATTCCTTCCTGACCCCAGATAATGGCAATCGGATTATTCCCTGGATCAATAGCCTGTCTGTAATTTAAATGAATACTTCAAAACAGATAAATATGTAACTGAAACCTCATTGTGAAATACAATCAAAGAACCTCATAAGTAAATACAATCCAAGTGAGAATTCACCTCAATATTATGAGACTGTGTAAACTTTGTTTGAAACCATATCTATATGTAAAGCATTAGATGTTAATTAACACAACTGTTTATATTGAATCCAGAGAAAAAACCCCAATTGAAAAAAAAACAATTGAAATGTATGTAATTGTTTAAATTTAGGGGAAAAAAATCCTTCTTGACCCCAGACACTGGCGATCAAACTACTCCTTGGATTAATACCCTCTCTGTAATTATACATGAAGATCTAAAAATCCCTAAATACATACAGTAAACCTTGTAAGTAAATACAATTCAAATGATAATAGAGTTGTCTATGTGAAATATTGGTCCTCTAAAAAGAGCCCAACATATGATGACATTTTTCTTTGGGATGTAACCACTATTTGTTTTTTAGTAGACTCTGTTTTCTTATTTTCCTGTTTGGTTTTAGAATTTACAACACCTCATAGTAGACGATATTTTTAGTAAATACTCAGCCATCATCTAATAATTCGCCTTGACTTTAATTTTTTCTAATGAAAACATAAATTTCTTGTTGATTTTTGCATCTTAAAAATGCCACATAGATTTGTCCATGGGCTAATACTGGTTCTTCTAAAAATATGCCAACAGAGTTAAATGTTTGTCCTTGTGATTTATTAATGGTCATTGCAAATGCCATAATAATGGGAAATTGTCTTATTTGAAGTACCAAAGGCAAGCTTGTCTCACTTGGAGCCAAATCTATTTTTGGAATGAATACTGCTTCACCTTTATGGATCCCATTCAGAATTTCTGCATGTATGAAATGATCTCTCCTGAACAATTAATCTGGTTCCATTACAAAGTCCTTTTTTTGAGTTCATGTTGCTCAGTAGCATGGCAATTGCTCCTTTTTTGATTTGCAAAACATGTGGTGGCATTCCAGAGGGAGTTAATCTATTTAGAAATAGTGTTGTAAAATAAGATTCTCTCTGTTTGTCATCAGCTAGCACAGAATCTGCACTGTATTAATTTTTTTGTGGACCTTCAATTAATTTAAATTTTTTTTTTTTATTTTTGTTATTGAGATCCAAAGCATCTTTATTTTTGGATTTTAATAATACTTTCTGTGCAAGGTCAGCAGAATGTTCTGTAGTTATTCAATTTGGGAATACTGCTGATATAAGTGAATCTTAATGGGATTTCAACAGTATCATCAGGTAAATTATTTATTAAGTTGGTTTTTCCTTCTCTAATTTTAATTAGCCAATTATTGAATTCATTTTGGCCTTCAGATCTCATATTTATTTCTAATCGAAGGTGTGTAAAGTCTTTCCATAGTGGACTTGGCTTTATACATGTTTCCACAATGTCTGTGCGATTTCCACGTACAACCACAGGTAATGTTTGTCTGACATCTCAACCTAATAACATGGCTTTTCCACCAAAAGGCAAATCCTTACCCATGACTTAATAAACAATCAATACATTGCAAAGCATGGCTTGACATCATAGTGGCTTCATCTATGATTATAAATTTGGCTTTTTTAAACTTATTTGCTTGAGGCGATTTCATTCGAATATCCAACACTTTCTAAGATTGGAACTGTAAGCTTAAATCCACTATGTACTGTTCTGCCACCTTCTAACAATAGTGCAGGAATTCCAGTTGTTGCAAATAGAACTGGAATTGCTTTTACCTCTAATTGAACTCATCAACAAATTCTACGTTTTTCCAGATCCACCTGGTCCATCTAGATAGAAATAACGCTCTTTGAGCAAGTCATCATCTACTGCTTGTTGGATTGCATTGAAAGCATGCAATTGCAAATCATTTAAAGTGGCTATTTTTTCTTCTGTATTTTGTTTCTCAACATCAGCGTCATAGTCCTCAAAGTTGAATCATCAATAATTCCTGGATCTGGGAGATTAAATGTGGCACAACTTAATCCATGACATAGAAATATTTGTTGAATTTCCATTAATGCTTTTAATTTAGCTATGGACTTGTTATAGCATTTCAAAAAGTCTTCATACAAATGCATTTTAAATGTTTATCACAAAGCTAATGCATTAGGAACATTGTAAAAGATGCAAATTAATGCAAACTGTTCCCTCACATGGTGTGGCATTTTACATAGTGTTGCTTCTTCTAGACATCTCTCCAATTCTGTCTCATCAGCAAGGAAGTTTCTATGTCTGCTAGCTAATTGAAATGTGTCATGAAGTCTGTCATTGACAGTACTCAATTCTTCAAAACTTTGTGCACCAGGAACATTTAAAAGTAGTAAACGTAAGCAGAAACGTTCAATGTCTCTTGGATTTACAGTATACATTCGGGTTATAATTTTATTACCACCCTGTTTTCTCTGTTTCCATAACCCATTGACAAATACATAATGATATGGAATCTCATTGTATAAGTATTCCCTTGCGGCAATGATCTTACAGTTTAATGTAAACTAAGCCGTAAGTGTGGTTTGTTGTTGTTAATTTTGTGCCAGAGCATTTTCTTCATTGCCACTATGGAAATAAACTAATTGTCTTTGTTGCAAATGTACAGCTAATCGATATACAGCATGTGAGCGATCATGCATTTCAAAATTTCAGAAGTCGCCTCATTGCTTCTGGCGCACTGACATAGTGAGCATCTATATGAGAAGCCAGTTCATCATATAGTAACTCATTGTCTTGTTCATTTGGTCCATTTTTAACGACAACAGTTGCTGCATCATATCCTTTATAAATATATTTGTAGACAATTAATAGATGTGGATTATATGGCATCACACACACATGTTAACTACATTTTTCCCCAAATTATTGCCGTTGCTCCTTTTATTTGTCTACACAATGGATATCCATCACAATTTGCAAAGGTTTGATCTCTAAAGTCTTTGGGGAAATGTTTAGTGCATTTTTTATTTTACATACATGGTGAGTTTGGGTTTAGCTCTCCACGTGGTCCATGAATCATGCGATGTGTTACAATGTGATGGAGTGTCTCATGTTTTTGTGGATGTGGTAGTTCAGCAGTAATTACTGTATCCACTTTCTCTGCAGTATTCAGTTTATCATTTTTTAAAGTATGAAAAGCATATGTGCATTTGGCAGGCCTCTGGCCATTGAGGGTTACATGTAAATGTAATACATAAATCAGTTTTGCCAAATTTAGTTACAATAGCCATAGCATCATTATATCTTTCTTGCATGTTTCGAGGAGATCCTTGGAAGAAAGATGGTAACATTATGGCTCGGCCTGCGGCAATATTTTGGTTTGTAGCGGCCTCAGCCACATAATCCATGAGGCCACAATACTGTTCAACACAGAGTTTATCTTGTTGACTTTTGATGAAATGTAAATTAATGCTTCTACTTTCTAAATTCAAGCATGGAAATATCATTTCTGACACGTTGTTTAGTGTTTGGATAACTGGGAAGTATTCATTTTGGTTGCCAACCTGCCTCCCCATTGGGATACAAAATTGGATAAGTCATTGGATCCAAATTGGTACTTAATATACTAATAAAGGTTGCTCTTCATTTCTGGGATATATTCTAATATCCCTCTGAAAAGGTGGTTCCCCCTCATCATTTGGAAACATCATTGCAACTTCATTAGCTGTTGGTAAGTTGTAACATAGTTTATCAGTATGTCGTCTCTTTTAAGAACTATATTAGCTTTGGGCATTGCAAATTGATTTTGTTCAGCATGAATGTGTTCTTGTTCTTCAACGTCTGACAATTTTTTATAAGCTTGAGTGTATGGATTTGTTGCCAATATCTTATCAAGTTCACTAAAAACAGTGGGTAAGCATTTAGTATTTTCAGGAAGCTGCATACGTTGTTTCACAGCTTCATTTGTATCTAGTCCATATAGGAGGGAGAGGGGGCAGAGGTGGAGAATAGATACAGTGGGGGGAGAGAGGGGGGAGAGAAATAGTTGAGATAGAGGGGGGTGAAGACACACAGGGGAGATACACAGGGGAGGGAGAATGTGGGGAAAATGCATAGGGGAGGGAGAGGGGGGGGAACAGACACAGGAGACAGAGAGGGGGTGGGGTAAAGAAAGACAGGTGAGGGTAGGGCCAGACACATACGGAAGGGGGGAAGGCGGTCCGTGATCATGGCAATTTCATAATTGTTTTTCTAAAAAGTAATAATATCTGCAATTATTAATTTCTGGGCTACGCTAATGAAACATACTTTACCTGGTAGTTGTAAGTTAACTATGTGCACCTAAAGCATCACTGCAGCGATCTGCTGTGTGGCAGTGAAATTGACAGACACCTGCAAAGGATCAAATAACATAATCAGGATATATTATATTATTTTAATGAAGTAATGACTCAATATTAATGAAATGTAATATGCAAAAACGTCTCAATGATATATAAGAAATATGATATAAATGATTTTAAAGAAATGTATTGCATCATAATTATAAATGTGTGAAGCATATAAAATGAAATTGCCTATAAGGTAATCTACAAACTGTTAAAAAAAATTGCAAAATCTGTTCTCAATTAATGTAATGAAATATACTGTTACTCGTCCTTCTAAGTAGCTGTCTTTAGTCCACTGGCGGGATAATGTATGTTATACACTACAAACATATACAGCTTCTAATGTGGTAAATTACGTCATGCTAAAATGTAACATATTTTAGTTTTAGATAGAAAAATAAATAAATCAATTAATGATTAAATTAATTAATAATCAGACTTTATGTCTTATCTTTCTCTGTATTTACTACAAATCATAAAAAAGTTAGCATTAATTCAATGACATGATGCTAAAATCTACTTTTTTGCACATTTATTTTTACATTAATGAATTAATGAATTCATAATTATTAATAGAGTAAGTATGAATTAAATTAATGTAATTAAATATAGTCTAATTTGTCCTTTTAGGTTGCTCTCTTTTACTTCATGCACATGTGTCAGTCTGTTACTAAACAGCCAGTGCAGGCAAATTCTGTGTGACTGTGAAATTCAGAGACACCTGCAAATTGTTATACAATACAAACATATACAGCTTGCAATGTGTTAAGTAACGTCAGTCTAAAATATTAACTTATTTTTCCTGTGAATAAATCAATTACCGTATATACTTGAGTATAAGCCGAGTTTTTCAGCCCTTTTTTTAAGGCTAAAAAGGGCCCCCTCAGCTTATACTCAAGTCACTCCCCCTAGTGTGTCTCTACCCCCCCCCTGTGTCTCTTTCCCTCCCCCGTTCTGCTCATCAACCCCCCTCCTCCTCATCAACCCCCTCCTCAACCCCCTCCTCACTGTCTGTGACGTCACATGCGCGCCGGGGTCAAGACGGAGCAGAGGCCAGAGAAGAAGCAGGTAAGTGAGGGGGAGGTATTTAGAGGGGAGACAGTGAGGAGGGGGTTGATGAGGAGGAGGGGGGTTGAGGTTGAGGGGGAGTGAGGAGGGGATTAATGAGGAGGAGGGAGGTTGAGGAGGGGGTTGATGTTGGGGGGTGAGGAGGGGGATGAGGATGGGGGTTGAGGATGGGGGTTGAGGATGGGGGTTGAGGATGGGTGGTTGAGGAGGGGGTTGATGAGGAGGAGGGAGGTTGAGGTTGAGGAGGGGGGTTGAGGTTGAGGGGGGTGAGGAGGGGGATGAGGATGGGGGTTGAGGATGAGGATGGGGGGTGGATGTGGGTTGACGATGGGGGGTTGAGGAGGGGGGGTGAGGAGGGGGTTGATGAGGAGGATGGAGGTTGAGGTTGAGGAGGGGGGTTGAGGTTGAGGGGGGTGAGGAGGGGGATGAGGATGGGGTTTGAGGAGGGGGGTTGAGGATGGGGTTGAGGATGGGGGGTTGAGGATGGGGGGTTGAGGATGGGGGTTGATGTTGAGGAGGGGGGTTGAGGTTGAGGGGGGGTTGAGGGGGGGGGGGTTTAAGGATGAGGATGGGGGGTTTAGGATGAGGATGGGGGGTTGAGGAGTGAGGTTGAGGGGGGGTTGAGGTGGGAGGATGAGGAGGGGGTTGAGGATGCGGAGGGAGGTTGAGGATGAGGAGGGAGGTTGAGGATGAGGGGGTTGAGGATGGGGGGGTTGAGGATGAGGGGGTTGAGGATGAGGGGGGAGGTTGGGGATGAGAAGGGAGGTTGAGGATGAGGAGTGGGGTTGAGGAGGGAGGTTGAGAATGAGGAGGGGAGTTTGAGGAGGGTGATAAGGGAGGGGGGAAGAGACACAGGGAAGGGAGAGGGGAGAAGAGACATGGGAGAGAGAGGGGGGACACAGGGGGCAGCACATTTCCCACCCTCGGCTTATACTCGAGTCACTCATTTTACCCAGTATTTTGTGGTAAAATAGGTGCCTCGGATTATACTCGGGTCGGCTTATACTCAAGTATATACGGTAATCAATTAATGAATAATAAAGGTTTACCTGTTAGCTTTCTATTTATATAAAAAAATCAGAGAGATAAGTTAGCGTGTCTTAAATGACGTAATTGTAAAATGTAGTATGTAGGAAAGTTATTTATTATTTTTGCAATGAATAAATAATTAAATTAATAAATATTACTAATTTGAGCTAACTTATCATGTCTTAAATGATGTCATCCTAAAATGTACTTTGTATTAAACGTCTTAATTATTTTTTCAATTAAATAAATTATTAAATAAATAAATAATAAACAATAATAAATTACCTATTATCTTTCAATGTATTTGTTCTAATTCAACAAGAGGTATCCTCTGATAACATCCAGGCACTCAGTTCATCATCTGAGGAGAAAGTGAGAAATTTCTGAAAACTTTCCAGTATATATGCATGCACAGTTTACCACTTTTCTGCCATTTCATGGTGTAAATCATACATTTATGTAGTTGAATGCTTAGTCAGTACAACATGTAAAATAAGTGCCTGGCAATGATCGGCTGCGTAGTTCGCGTTGTTCGGGTAAGTGTCACATGCTTTGCGATCGTCTTTACTGTCTTGCACTGTTTTTGCTGTTGTGTATTTTCTAAGTCCCACTTTTTTTCATGTGTTTTACTGTCTTTGGCATCATGTATTTTCAAAGTCCTACATACCTGGCTTTGCTCAGCCTCGTTTTCATCCTTTTTCCTAATTTTTACGTTTTTTTGCCCACCGTCGTTTTCTAGCTTAGCCAATTTTTGATCGACGAAAAACACCAAATAGGGCTTAAATTTGCTTGCAACCTTACTGTGTGTGAGTGTGTTATGCTTTTTTGATTAATTGGGTGTTTTGGGGGGTCTTTGGAGTAACGCACTTGAAGCAATTTCGGACGTTAAATGAGTAAACTGCGTGTCTCGTGATCAGTGGCAAAAAGTGCAACGTTTTCCATCGGCTATCGCTGCCATCCACCTTATCGCCTTGGGTGCTTATTTATAGCCTGTTTGAAAGTCATGCGGGCCTCACGATGAGCAAAGTCCCGCGTGCCTCAACTGCTCACCTCGCTTCGCGAGCCTTGCCTCAACTGCTCACCTTGCTTCGCGAGGCTTGCAGTGCAGCCTAAGTAGTATGTGCATCAGCTGCTTGCCTTGCTTCGCAACGTTTGCAAGTGTTTCTCGCTGCGCGAGGGAACACAAGTACGTTACCAACATCGCAAATTTCCCCAACACTGACAACTATATATGTGATGTCACTATGAGAACACATTTCTATGTAGACTAAAAAAGTATCAAACAAGATACTTTACTTCTGTGATTTACTTAAGGAAAGTAGAGGGTGTTTCCATACTGTGTGCCTTGATTACTGTACAGGTGATTAATCAGAATCTCATTTAAAAAGAGGAAGGATCAAACTTGGGGCTTGTAGACAGTTGTAATCCAAGTGCAGTTCTAGTATATGTGTGGGAGTTTGAATGAAAGGAGGGAGTTCAAAGAAAAGGGGTTAAATTGTAGTGCAGAAAAGGGATGAAAGAAGCAGAAGGAAGGGTAAAGGAGAAAGAGAAAAGGGAAAACATGAAGCTTTATGCAAATATATTGATTTTGTTTTCTTTTTACAGTTGATCCAGGGTCTATACCTCTTTGGCGGGTGTTATCATGTTGCCTCTCTTGAAGCTCAAATTGGAGAACTTGAGAGGAGATTTGCAGCTC
The DNA here is from genome assembly GCA_027410445.1 of Discoglossus pictus. Classification (NCBI taxonomy): domain Eukaryota; kingdom Metazoa; phylum Chordata; class Amphibia; order Anura; family Alytidae; genus Discoglossus; species Discoglossus pictus. The sequence goes on along the minus strand of CM050167.1, from coordinate 251,692,786 downwards.
TTAGTGGGTTGGTGCTTACTGATCACAGTTTAGCTGGAACTAGCATGGAGGGTGGATGTCCAGAGAGATAGCTGGATTACAGTTACAAGAGGAAGCAGGGGGAACAGGAGGAGGAGGCAGGCCAGGTCTGAGTTGGCAAACACCAACAGATTTGCCAGATTGAGTGAAACTGTTGGGGATTTCCATTCAAGAATGGCAATGCCAAATAGAGATGTTCCATCTAGTGGCCAGGAGAACAGTTCTACTGCAGGAGATGGAGGGCAGATAGGCAGAGCAACAGACAGGTTTATTGTGGTAGGGGACTCTATTATTAGGAAGGTAGACAGGGTGATGTCTTACCCATATACCAGCAATTGAACAGTTTGCTGTCTACTGTGTGCTCGGGTTCGGCATGTTATGGGCTGGAAATGAACTAGCGGTCTCGGTTTAGTTACTGGAAGATGTAGAGTCCTAACAAATTATTTTATAGGATTAGGGAATAAGCTTAAGGCAAGGACCTCAAATGTAGTATTTTACTAGATACTACTACTACCAATGCCACATGCTAGCCCAGGGAGACAGAAGGAGCTTAGGGAGGTTTATGCATGGCTGAAAAAGTGGTGCACTAAGGAGGGGTTTGGGTTTTTTGAGCATTGGGCTGACTTCTCACTTGGGTACAATTTCTATAGCAGGTATGGATTGCACCTTAATGATGAGGGAGCTTGTGGGCTAAGGAATAGGATGGTAGAATGGCTGGGGGAGTTTTTAAATTAGTAGGTGGGGGAGGGACTAGATAGAAGTAATGGGGTAGAAAGTGTAGAGGGGTAAGGAATTAATTAACTAGGAGGGGATGGTTAGTGTACTCAATAGAGAGGTATTGCTAAGTAACTCAAGTATAGTGGCAAGTACTTTAAAATGACAGACTCATAACAACATGAGGTGTATGCTTGCTAATGCCAGAAGCTTGCCAAGACAATTGAGAGAGTTAGAATTATTAGCAGTTAATGAGAAATGGGATTTAATAGGCATTACTGACTCTCATGAGTTAATCTGGATGGCTATAACCTATTTAGGAAAAAAGGGGCAATGGTAAAAGAGGAGTCGGGATTACAATGTGAAACAGTTTGTCTGATAATTAGTGACCAGGAAAAGGCAACGGCTAAATAAGTTATTTTCTTCAGTATACACAAGGGAGATACCAACAAAATGGGGCTACAATACCTTTGCCAAATAATTAGTTAACGCAGGAAGAAATCAAAAACAGGTTAGTAAAAATAAATGTTAATAAAGTCCCAGGTCCCGATGGAATACATCCACGGGTACTGAGGGAACTGGGTTCTGTAATAGCCAAACCATTATATCTAATTTTTCACGATTTACTCAACACAGGGTGGCTACCACATGATTGCATAAAAGCAGATGTGATCAGAAGTGGCTGGTGCATTGGGGCAAATGGGCAAGCGCCCTCTGAAAATTATCAATCACTTTAATATTGTTATTTAAGTTTATAGAAAGAATAACATTTAATTCTATCTGTATATCAGCATTCATGTCTTCTTTCATATGATTTTGTTAAAAATATGCATCTATCACTTTAAATTAACCCTTTCCCCTTGCCTGGCGTCTCTCCCTAGTGCAGCACTAGATCATATTACAGTGTGAGCGTTGTGCTTTAACCTCCTGGAGGGGGGGGGATGGGGGGGTTGAGGATGAGGATGGGGGGCTGAGGTTGAGGAGGGAGGCTGAGGTTGAGGAGGGAGGCTGAGGTTGAGGGGTCGGGCTGAGGTTGAGGGGTCGGGCTGAGGTTGAGGAGGGGGGCTGAGGAGAGAGGTTGAGGAGGGGGGTTTAGGATGAGGAGGGGGGTTTAAGATGGGGGGTTGAGGAGGCTTATACTCGAGTATGTACAGTATTTTCTCTACAAAAAGGCATCTAAAAGGGCATATGATTACCTTATATAAATATATCCAGGGTCAATATAAAGCTTTGTCAGATTAACTGTTTGTGCCAAGAGGTTTTTAACTGGCAAGAGGACATTCATTGAGGTTAGAAGTAAAAAGATTCCACCTTAAAGAAAGAAAAGGGTTTTTCATAGTAACGGTGGTTAATCTGTGGATTGTTCAATCAAAAGAGGTGGTGACAGTGGATTCAATAAATAACTTTAAAAAGGGATTGGATATATGTTTGAATAAAAAGGGTATTTAGGGTTATCCTGGATGATTAGAGAGGGAGTATTGATCCAGTGAGGAATCCGATTGCCAGTATCTGGGGTCAGGAAGTATTTTTTCCCCTGTTTTGAGACAACTGGCAAAGTTTCTCTTGAGTTTTTTTTTGTTTGCCTTCCTCTGGATCAATTAACAATTAACAAATAATCTGCATATTGCAGATCAGATGAGTACTAAAAAGATTGAACTAGGTGGGCTAAAAGTATTTTTCCAACCTTAATTACTATCTTACTATGTAAGAAGCTTGATGTATTATTTTCCTCCCACCTTTTCAAAACTTATAAAATCTATAGCTCTGCTCATTCCTTAAATAGATGACCAGAGTACAGAGCTTTTATTGACACTCACAAAGAATGCTGAATCTTCCGTAGCAGAGATTTCCTAATAAAATTATCACCAGCCTACAGACCTCCAGACCTTTAGACGATTATCAAGCTCTGACACATAAAACCTGTCGGCAGAGATAGGGATCATCCATGCAGTACCACTAAACTTTGAGTGAAACCTGAGGCAAAATGGCAGTGTGAGGGAGTCAAAGACAAAGAGAGATATAGGGAGATAAACCGAGATACAGAGATAGAGAAACAACGAGCAGAGGCAGACAGAGCCAGGACAGACAGATACACAGAAACAAGTACAGTAGTTGGAGAGAGTTGAATCACTTACATAGTTACATAGGGCCTCATTAAATTCCAGCCTCGTAAATAAGAGGCTTCTACTTAAGCCCTACGTACTGCAAAGTTTCTCCAACTTACAATGCTATTAAATTAGCCCTGCTGCGAGCAACGTGTGAGCTACGCAGCAGGGCCGTACGTATCTACACTGCGTAAATGTACATGAGGAGTGACAGCCTGCGAGATGATATCGCAGGCTCCCACTCCTCATCAATTGCTGCGGGGGTCCTAAAAGGGACCTCCGCGGCAGTCCCACACATAAGCCCTGCTGTGGGGGTACTACAAATACCCCCCCCCCCGGCACCTAAAATTAACCCCCCCCAATGCGGGGGTCCCCGTCGGGACCCCAGAAGTGTCCTAACATGAACACCTTGCTGCAGAGGTCCATAGGAACCCCCGCAGCCCCCACACATTAACCCCTTGCAGCGGGGGTCCCCGATCGGCACCGATCAGGCCCCCGCTGCATTTAAAACTTTTAAATTCCCCGCCGCGGCTCCTTAAAGGGCCCGCGGCACACTAATTGCCAATCCTGGCCGCGGCCCAAAAAATGTACCCCCCTCTATGCTGGGGGTCCCCATCGGGACCCCCGAAGTGTCCCCACATTAACCTATTGCAGGGGGGGCCCCGATCTGCATAGATCAGGCCCCCCGCTGCATTTAAAACTTTTAAATTCCCAGCCGCGGCTCCTTAAAGGGCCTGCGGCACACTAATTGCCAATCCCGGCCGCGGCAATTAAAATTAACCCCCCTCTATGCTGGGGGTCCCTATCGGGACCCCCTAAGTGTCCCCACATTAACCCCCTGCAGCGGGGGTCCCCAATCGGCAACGATCGTGACCCTGCTGCAATTCAATTTTAAATTTCCCGCCTCGCGGGTCCTTAAAGGACCGTAAAGGTCCTGAAAGGACTCGCACTAAAAATATTAACCCCAGGCAACTATAATTAACCCTATAACTCATGGTGGTCAATACAGACCACCATAAGGCCTAAATTAACCCATTAACTCATGGTGGTCAATACAGACCACCATAAGGCCTAAATTAACCCATTAACTCATGGTGGTCAATACAGACCGCCATAAGGCCTTAATTAATCGATTAACTCATGGTGGTCAATACAGACCACCATAAGACCTAAATTAACCCATTAACTCATGGTGGTCAATACAGACCACCATAAGGCCTAAATTTACCCATTAACTCATGGTGGTCAATACAGACCACCATAAGTCCTAAATTAACCCATTAACTCATGGTGGTCAATACAGACCACCATAAGGCCTTAATTAACCCATTAACTCATGGTGGTCAATACAGACCACCATAAGGCCTTAATTAACCCATTAACTCATGGTGGTCAATACAGACACCATAAAGCCTAAATTAACCCATTAACTCATGGTGGTCAATACAGACCACCATAAAGCTCTATTTATCCCCATCAGTCCCATAAGGGTATATTATTACCATTATGGGCCTGTTACAACCCAACATTAACCACATAAGTGCCATGACGGTCCTCAAGGACCATCATGACACTAACTACAAACACTACACTATAACCCCCAATAAACCATTTAATCTAAACTAACCCCCCTCTACACTAATCTATTAACACTTACACTACCTAACTACACTACCTACCCCCTAATAAACCTCCCCAACACTCTAATTACAAAATAAAAAAAAGTACCTTACAGAAAACAAAAAAACCTACCTTACAGAAAACAAAAAAACCTACCTTACAGAAAACAATAAAACCTACAGTACAGAAAACAATAAAACCTACAGTACAGAAAAAAAAATACATTACAACCCAACTCCCCACTACAGAAAATAAAAAAATTACACACCTGAAAAGGAAAGACAGATAAACACAATACAATACATACATATAATACATTACATACAATACATGACATTACATGCATTACATATAATATATTACATATAATATATTACATATAATATGTTAAATATAATATATTACATATAATATATTACATATAATATATTAAATATAATATATTACATATAATATATTACATATAGTCCAAATCAAATACCCCCTATCTATCTAACATACAATCTATTTAATTTTAAATAAATCCTAACTATATCAAATACATCCCCCTATCTATCTAATATACAATAAATCCTAACTACATACACAGACCCTTATTCTAAAATAAAATAAAATAATTACAGTCCTAACTACACAGACTGTAATGATATAGAAATCACAAAGTTGTGGAGACCAGTAGCCAAGGTCAGCAATAATCCAGTTCCGCAAACTTGTAGGTGAAAACAGGAACAAGGTTTATTGAAGTGATCAGGAACCACACAATAATCTGGCAAGGATCAATAGACAGGAAGTGCCTTATATAGGCCAAGGACCAGACACCTGACCAGACACAGCTGAAGAGACTTAGGTACTGATACTATTGCTAGCAGAGTCAAGCTTATAAGGTCTCAATGGCATTCACAAAGGTAGGCTGGCGCAGTGGTAGGGAAGAGGTATAGCAGCCTGGGGACCAGGGTTCAAAACCCAGCAGAGTCAATTCCTCACATTACCCCCGCCTCTATAGGTGCAGCCTCTGGATGCCCTATTACCTGGTTTAGCAGGGTACTGCACATGAAAAGACCGAAGGAGATCAGGAGCGGGAATATTGTCCTCTGGTTCCCACGAACTCTCCTCCTCACCATAGCCTTTCCAGCGAACCATATACTGAAGCTTGCTACGGAAGATCCTGGAGTCAAGAATTTTGTCCACTTCGTACTCATCCCCCCCATCCACGAGGACTGGAGGTGGGGCAGGCAAGGCTCGGCCAGGGAAAGTGTTTTCATGAAAAGGTTTAAGCAGTGCAATGTGAAACACTGGATGTATTTTCATGGAATTCGGGAGTTGTAAACGGAAAGTGACAGCATTGATCTGAGCAATGATCTCAAAAGGTCCCATGAACCTTTGACCCAATTTATGAGAAGGAATCCGATGCTTGAGATTCCTTGTTGACAGCCACACCTTGTCACCAACGTGATAGACTGGGGCCTCCTTTCTATGCCTATCAGCAGCTCTTTTGTAACATTCCTGAGCCTCCAAAAGAGTCTCTTTCAACAGTGCTTGGGAATCACGTAAGGCCGTTAGCCGGTCAGTGACAGCAGGAATGGAAGTAGTAATTGGGAGACTGACTAGAAAGGTCGGATGGTAACCATAGTTGGCAAAAAATGGGCTCAAAGAACTGGATCAGTGTTGGGCATTGTTATAGGCAAACTCCGCCGCGGGTAGAAAATCGAGCCAGTCATCCTGCAGGTAACTAATTTAGCACCGCAAATATTGCTCCAAAGTCTGGTTGGTTCGCTCAGTCTGTCCATTACTTTGCGGATGAAAAGCTGACGACAGATTTACATTAATACCTAGATTAGAACAAAAATGTTTCCAAAAACGAGACGTAAACTGCACTCCCCTGTCAGAAACTACTTCATCAGGCACTCCATGCAAGCGAAATATTTCCCGAATAACCAGGTCAGCCGTCTGTTTAGCTGAAGGGAGACCACGAGCTGGTATGAAATGACCCATCTTAGTTAACCTGTCCACAACAACAAGAATGGTAGTGTGTTCCTTAGAGGGAGGTAGTTCCACAATAAAGTCCATGGATATAGATCCCCAGGGACGATGAGGAATCGGAAGAGGCTGAAGCAAGCCAAAAGGGGATGAGCAAGGAGTCTTATGTCTGGCACACACATCACAAGAGGACACATACTTCTTAACATCCTCATGATACTTCGGCCACCAAAAGGATCGGGCAAGTAGCTCTTGTGTCTTTCGGATTCCTGGATGACCTGCTGGTTTTGAGTCATGGTAGAGACGTAAAAGGTCCAGTCGCACTGACTCCGTAGCAAACATCCAAAACCCATTAAACATCGTCATATGGAGGTCACGAGGAGGATCACGAAGAACTGGGTCTTCAGCGTAGCCCTTTTTAATGCGAGACATCAGATCAGAAGGAAATGTAACTCCTATAAATATATCCTCTGGCAAGATGGTGGTCTTGGTTACGGTAGTATGGAGGGGGTCAGCTATTCTAGACAAGGCATCCGCCTTACCATTCTTGGAGCCAGGACGGTATGTAACCAAAAAATTAAACCTTGAGAAGAATAGGGACCAGCGTGCTTGTCTGGCTGACAGTCTCTTAGCTGATCGGATACATTCCAGATTTTTGTGATCTGTGAGGACAGTAATTGGATGGGTAGCTGCCTCCAATAGATGTCTCCATTCGGTGAAGGCAGCTTTTATAGCCAATAGTTCTTTATTCCCTATGTCATAGTTTCTTTCTGCTGGCACCATCTGGCGGGAATAGAAGGCACACGGATGTAACAGCATCTTAGGTCCAGCCCTTTGAGACAGTATAGCACCAACAGCTGAATCAGAAGCATCAACTTCCACAATAAATGGTAATTCCGGCTGAGGATGTACCAGGACAGGGGCAGAGGTAAACAGAGTCTTCAATCGGGAAAATGCGGTATCCGCCTTATCGGACCACTGAAAAGGAGTCCCCTTACGTGTGAGTTCAGTGATCGGTGTAATAACGGCAGAGAAATTCTTAATGAAACGCCTGTAAAAATTGGCAAACCCCACAAATCTCTGAACATCTTTTTCATTCTTGGGGATGGGCCAGTCCAGCACAGCTTTAATTTTACTTGCGTCCATACTTAAACCTTTGGGAGTTATTACATACCCCAGGAATTGAATTTCTGTTTGTTCAAACTCACATTTTTCTAGTTTAATGTATAGGCAGTGGGTACGAAGGCGCTCTAGAACTATACGGACCTGTTTTCTGTGGTTTTCAAGATTATCAGAGAATATTAGGATATCATCCATATATGCCACAACAAACTGATCCAGGAGATCTCGTAGTACATCATTGATAAGATGCTGGAAAGTTGCAGGGGCATTACACAGCCCAAAAGGCATTACTAGATATTCGTAATGCCCGTACCTGGTTCTGAAAGCTGTTTTCCATTCATCATTGGGTCTTATGCGAACCAGATTATATGCCCCCCGAAGATCAAGCTTCGTAAATATTTTAGCTGAGCGAAGTCTCTCCAAAAGTTCAGGAATCAGAGGCAAGGGGTAGCGGTTTTTAACAGTGATGTTATTAATGTCCCTGTAATCAACGCATGGCCGTAGGCTGCCATCTTTCTTTTCTACGAAGAAAATAGGAGCTCCTGCTGGAGAAGTAGATGGTCAAATAAAGCCTTTGGCAAGATTTTCTTGTAGGTATTCACGAAGAGCTTTCAATTCAGGCTCAGAAAGGGAATTTATACGGCCAAATGGGATAGCAGTCCCAGGCAACAGCTCTATTGGGCAATCATAAGGCCTGTGTGGTGGAAGCTGATCAGCATTCTTCTTATCACAGACATCTGCAAAATCCCGATATTGTAGAGGAAGCTTAGTCAAGTTTGTAGCAACCATTTCATTAATTGTTGTGGTAACAGGTGTTACCTTAGAGGGTTGACAATTCATTAAGCAGTGTTCTGAAGGAAAGGACAAAGCTCTGATCTTCCAATCAATCTGTGGGTTATGCAGAGCAAGCCAAGGTACCCCCAAAATCACTGGAAACTGTGTTGAGGAAATTAGGTGGAAAGAGATAGCCTCATGGTGATTCACTTCCACAGTCAACTTTAAGGGCACAGTCTCATGTGTAACCGGTCCTGACGTAAGTGGAGAACTATCAACTGTCTCCATTAACACAGGTGAAGAATTAGGGATAGACTGAATTCTATTTCCTGCTGCAAATTTAATGTCCTTAAAGTTTCCGCCTGCTCCAGAATCTATCATAGCGGTAGTTGAAATTTTACGATCACCACATTGCAACGTGATAGGCACCACAAAATGAGGATGTTGAGTCAACATACCCTCTTCACCATGAGCCAGAGAAAACAAGGGTTGTGTGACAGAATCCAGTTGATCCGAAATCTGGGATTGGTGTCGAATCTGTGCACCCTCAGCCGCCATAGCTATTGTTCTTTTGGATTTGCTAGGGCAATTGATGGCATAGTGCCCTGCACTACCACAATACAGGCATAAATTGTGAGTGCGTCGCCACTGTTTTTCTTCGTTGGATAATGGCCCTCTTATTAGATTTACCTGCATAGCCTCTGGCTCAGAGTCTGTAGGTGTTTGTGGGATCGGAGTAGAAGTTCTTGAATAGGAAATTGGAGTAGTACTTGGTCTAAAAGAGCCCTGTCTTTCCAATCTTCTTTCAGAAAGTCTCCGATCAATACGGATAGCCAAACGCACAAATGCATCAAAGTCAGCAGGAAGATCAACACGAGCTAGCTCATCTTTTATAGCTTCTGAGAGACCTTTTCTGAAGTGGAACCTCTGGGCTGATTGGTTCCAGGTAGTATCAGCAACCCACTGACTGAATTCAGCAGCATATTCAGCCACTGAGCGCCTCCCTTGATGCAAATGAAGGAGAGTGGCTTCTGCTGTTGCACATCGATTGGGGTCATCAAAAACTAGGCACATAGCCTCAAGAAAGTCATTTAGATTACCCAAGACTGGACTGTCTTGTTCCAGAAGAGGGGAGCCCCAAGCCAGGGCTTCATCTTTGAATAAGGAAAAAAAAAATCCCACCTTCTCTCTTTCAGATGGAAATTGTTGAGGTAACATCATAAAGTGCAAACGGCATTGATTTAGGAAACCCCTAAATTTTTTGCGATCTACTCCAAACTTTTCTGGCAGGGGCAAGCGGGCCTCTTGTGCAGGTGTAACAGTAGCAGCTGCAGCATCACGTGCCTTGTAGCTGGTATACTCACTGTGCATTGACTGAAATTTATTTTGCAGTTCAGCTACCTGGTCCTGCAGCACTTGGATGGTCTGTGCCTGGGTCTGCACAGTTCTTGTAAATAAAGCAACCTGCTGGGCCAATGCAGAATCTGTCCCGGTGGTCTCCATGAAAGGGCCAGATTATTCTGTAATGATATAGAAATCACAAAGTTGTGGAGACCAGTAGCCAAGGTCAGCAATAATCCAGTTCCGCAAACTTGTAGGTGAAAACAGGAACAATGTTTATTGAAGTGATCAGGAACCACACAATAATCTGGCAAGGATCAATAGACAGGAAGTGCCTTATATAGGCCAAGGACCAGACACCTGACCAGACACAGCTGAAGAGACTTAGGTACTGATACTATTGCTAGCAGAGTCAAGCTTATAAGGTCTCAATGGCATTCACAAAGGTAGGCTGGAGCAGTGGTAGGGAAGAGGTATAGCAGCCTGGGGACCAGGGTTCAAAACCCAGCAGAGTCAATTCCTTACACAGACCCTAATTCTAAGCTTAAATAAAATAATTAAGACCACTTACCTTTAAGATGTTGCTTCAGATCAATAACCTATGGGTCAAACAAAACAAAATAATTAGTACAAAACATTAACATCAAATAAATAAACATTATATACATTCTAAATAATATACTCACCTTTACATCATGTCCCGTCATTGTTTAGCTCTTCCGGCGCGGCCCTGTTAAAAAAAAACACAATACATGAATACATTAATACAATATATAAACAATAAATACAATAAACATATAAACATCTAAATATACATTTAACTTACCTCACTGCGATGTCCCCGGCCTTCTCTCCTTCAGCCCCAAATCCCTTTCAATATCTGATACACCTAGATTTGCTCCATTAAGATTATAAATTGCATGGCTATTTTTCCTTCCCAGATGCACAACTTTACATTTATTCGTATTAAATCTCATCTGCCATTTAGATGCCCATTCCTCAATTTTATATAAATCCCTTTGGAGGGAAAGAACATCATTATCTGATTTAATTACCTTGCACAACTTCGTGTCATCAGTGAAAATGGAGACACCACACTCCAATCATTAATAAATATGTTAAAAAGGAGAGGACCTAATACTGAACCCTGAGGAACCCCACTTACCACATTAGTCCAATCGGAGTATGTTCCTTTACAACAACCCTTTGCTTCCTGTCTTTTAGCCAGCTCTCAATCCATGAGCAGATATTTACTGCAATTCCTGTATCTCTTAGTTTGCACAATAGTCTCCCATGTGGCACTGTATCAAAAGCCTTTGCAAAATCCAAAAAGACTACATCCACTGAGTTGCCTTGATCCAGGTTCCTACTAAACTCTGCATAGAAACTAATTAGATTTGTTTGACATGACCTATCCCTCATAAATCCTACTTATAATCCTGTTCAAATAGACATTTTCTTGTATGTTATACCTTATTAACCCTTCTAAAAGCTTCCCCACTACAGAAGTGAGGCTCACTAGTCTATAATTCCACGGATTTGCTCTTGCTCCCTTTTTAAATATAGGTATCACATCAGCTTTTCTCCAGTCATCTGGTAGAGACCCTGTGTTGAGTGAATCTTGAAAAATTAAATATAATGGTTTGGCTATTACAGAACCCAGTTCCCTCAGTACCCTTGGATGCATTCCATCAGGACCCGGGGCTTTATTAACATTTATTTTTTCCAACCTCTTTTGGATTACTTCCTGTGTTAACCAATTATTTGGCAAAGGTAGTGTAGCCCCATTATGTTGCATTGTCCCAACCACTGGTACCTCCCTTGTGTATACCAAAGAAAAGAACCTATTTAGCTCATCTGCCTTTTCCTGGTCACTCATTTTCAGACGGCCTGTGTCACATGGTAATGTTCCAATAGCTCCCTTCCCATTAATATACTTAAAAAAAATTTTTTGGGTTAGTCTTACTCTCTTTTGCAATTCATTTTTCATTTTCTATTTTAGCCAGTCTAAACGCGCTTTTGCAAGCCTTGTTAATTTTCTTGTACTCCCGTAAAGCAGTCTCTGTCCCCTATTGTTTGTATAATTTAAATGCCTGTTTTTTACTCTGTATCTTGATCATTAAATCATTGTTAAGCCACATTGGATGGGATTTACTCCTTTTACTTTTATTCCCCCATGGTATATGCCGATGTGTACGTATATTTAGTAAGGATTTAAATGTTGTCCATTTATGTTCAGTGTTTTTACCTACCAGCTCTCTGTCCCAGTCTATACTTTGTATTGCTGCCCTTAGACCGTTAAAATCTGCCCTTTTAAAATTAAGAGTTTTCGTTGGCCCCTTAAAATTTTGTTTTTTTAATTCAATCGCAAATGATACTGTGTTGTGATCACTGTTTCCCAAAGGTTGCCCCATTCCAACATTTGATACTATATCAATATTATTTGTGATGAGTAAATCTAAGATAGCTTCATTTCTAGTAGGCTCTTGTATAACCTGGGCCAGATAATGATCCCTGAGTGTACTCAAGAACCTGCTCCCCTTAGCTGAACTGCTGGTCTCATTTATCCAGTTTATTTCAGGGTAAGTAAAATCTCCCATTATTAGAACTTGCTCATGCGTAGCTGCGTTTCCAGTGTGTAACAATAGTTGTATTTCCTCACTTTCAGCTATATTTGGGGGTGTATAGCATACTCCTACTAATATTCTTTTGGAATTTGCTGCTCCGCTATTTAACTCTACCCACAAACATTCAACTTTATCACTAGGTCCACCACAAATATCTTCTCTGACTATAGGCCTAAGTTCAGGCTTAACATACAGACAAATCCCTCCTCCTCGTTTACCATTGCCTTTATCTTTCCTAAATAGGTTATAACCATGCAGATTAACAGTCCAGTCATGAGATTCATCCCACCACGTTTCGGTACTACTACTTACTTCAATGTATAATGCTGAGTAGTGGGGATTAACTCCTTGTTAACTAACAATCACTCTTTTGCTGCTTAGTTAAATCAAAAGTTCAAAAGAAGCTCGAAAAATCGGGCTAGCATATATTTTCTCTTCCTCCTCTCTCTCACTCCCTCCTCTCCATCTCGCTGCTCTCTCTCCTTCGTCTCTATTCTTATCTCCCTCCTCTCTCTCCCTCTCTCTTCCTATCCTTCTCCTCTCTCTCTCTCTCTCTCTCCCCTCTCCCTCCTCTCTCTTTTCTCTCCTTCCTCTCTCTTTTCCTCTCCTCTCTCTCCCTCTCCTCTCTCTCTCCCCCTCTCTCTCTCCTTCCTCTCCTCTCTTCTATCTCTCCCTCCCTCCTCTCCCATTTCTCTATCTTCTCTCTCTCCCTCCTATCTCTCTTCTATATCTCCCTCCTCTCTTCGTCTATCCCTTCTCTCGTCCTCCTTCCCCTCTCTCTTTCCCCCTCCCCTCTCTCTCCTTCCACTCTTCTCTCTCTTCTATCTCTCCCTCCCTCCTCTCGAAATCCCTCTATCTCCCTGCTCTCTTTCTCTCCTCTCTTTTCTATCTCTCTCCTCTCTATATTTCTCTCTCCTCTCCTTCTTCTATATCTTCCTCCTCTCTTCCTCTATCCCTCCTTTCTCTCCCTCCTCTCTCTCTCATCCATCTCTCATTTATATCTTCCTCTCCTCTCTATCTCCCTCCCCTTCTGTCTCTCACACACACTCTCCACCTCTCTGTCTCCCCCTCTCTTTCTTCCCTTCTATCTCTCTCTCCTCTCTCTCCCCCCTCTCTCTCTCTCTCTCTGTCTCCCCCTCTCTCTCACTGTCTCTCCCTCCTCTGTTTGTCCCTCTCTCTCTCTCCCATTCTTTCTCTCTCCCTCATTTCTCTCCCTCTGTCTCTCCCTCCTCCTCTCTCTTTCCCTCTCCCTCTTCAGTCTCACACACTCTCTTTCTCTCCTTCACTTACCCTCCTGGTCAGCAGCACTTCTCCTGAGTGACTCCTCCCCTTTCGGGCTCCACGCCCTGCCAACTCCACCTGTCCTCCATGGATCAGAGGTGAGAGAGGGACCAGGGAGGTATAGGCAGTCTGGGGGAAGGAGTGTCGCCCCCAAGGCCGTGCGCCCAGGAAGGTGTGCCCCTACTGCCCCTCTATTCCTATGCCACTGCAACCAACTCCCCTCTCTGCAGTGGTTCTATAAAGAATTGACTCCTGGAGGGGGCTGAATATGTCTGCAATCAACAAATGTCTATCACATATATAGTTGTGAGCATGCGGGTCGTTGCTAACGCTGCGGGCTCGAGAAGCGAGGGCCACAGTTGCTGGCATGGAGCACCAAAGGCGCTCCTTGCCAGCAACTGTGGCCCTCTCGAAGCACTACTTGACAGCAGGTGCGGGCCTTGCCGCCCAAAGCCTGCGCACATGAAAACATTAAAAACGCAATAAATACACCAAAAGCTTACCTACAGCAAGGGGGGCACCCAGGACCTCAGAAACTGAAGTTACACCACAATTTACCACAGATCAGGCGCCATTTTACAACACTCACTTACACAATGTGGAAGTACACAGCTACCCTAACGGATTTGGCTATTTATACTACACACTGCACACATTACTGACACTTACACAGCAGCTCCACAGCCCTCAAAACACACATTGTATGCTGCAGCAACATCAAAACAGATTACCAGCTCTTCTGCACAATGCTTCCTGCTTCCTGCATATATTACTTCAAAATAGGTAAAATATATTGATGTATTATTTTATTAATTATTTCATTAGCATTAGCAAAAAACTATGCTCATAGCACACAAACAACCAACAACCTGGCAATGAGCGCCGAAGCATCTTGGAACACCAACAAAATTTACCGCCCTTACAATCTTATTGCTGTCATTTTTTGACGGGCAAGTCGCTAATTTTTTATATTTGACTGCTGTGTCACAGTGGTGTAGCTAGAGCTTTTGCCGTTCAGGGCTATCCCCGAGTTTGCCTACCCTCTCTCACTCACTCTCTCTCCCTTCTCTCTCTCCCCCTTCTCTCTCTTCCCCTTCTCTTGCCCTCTCCCCCTACTCTCTCTTCTCCTTCACTCCCTTTCTCCCCCTTCTCTCTCCCCCTCTTCTCTATCTCCCCCTTGTCTGTCACCCCCTTCTCTTCCTGTCTCCCTCTCCCCTTTCCCTTTCTCTCTCCCTCTTCTCTCTCTCCATTACATCTCTCTATCTCATCTGTCTCTCCCTTCTCTCTCCCCCCTTTACTCTCTCCCTCTCCCCCTTCCCTCTACCCCTTCTCTTTCTCCCTCTCACTACTCATTCTCTATCTCACTTCTTTGTTCCTCCTTCTCCCTCTAACTTTACCTCTCTCTCTCTCCCTTCCTTTTCTCACTCTCTCCCCCTTCTCTCTCTCCTTCTCCTTTATTCCTCTCTCTCCCTTCCTTTTCTCCCTCTCTCCCCCTTCTCTCTCTCCTTCTCCTTTATTCCTCTCTCTCCCTGTCTCCTTTATTCCCCTCACTCCCCTTCTCCTTTATTCCCCTCTCATTCCTTTTCCTTTCTCCTCCTCTCTCCCCTTCTCTCTCTCTCCCTCTCCTTCATCCCACTTTCTTCTCCCTCTCTCATCTTCTCTCTCTATACCCTTCTCTCTCTCCCTTCTCTCTTCCTCCTTCTCCCTTTACCTCTCCTTTCTTTCTTCTCTCTCTCTCTCTCTCTCTCTCTCCCCTTCTCTCCAGTAGAGGAGCTAGTGTATAACAGGCCCCGGTGAAAACTAGAAACGCCCCTGCCTTCCACAAGGGTGTGGGAGCAATTATATTTGTGCTTCTCGGCTGCCCTCCAGGATCAACTCACACAGTAGATTTCTATATAAAATTCCATACAGTTCCATACAAGTATTTCCTATAAGAATCAATGTAAATTGAAATAAGCTGTTCTAGACTCCCCATTTTCCCATTTTAGTTTGAACTGATAATCTTGTTTTTGGATATAAAGCCTTAAAACTAAACAGGAATAAAAAAGCAATAATTACATCAGATAACATATAATTTAACTTCACTATAACTCTATGAGAGGACTTGAGGGCCCAATTGGAAGGTGGTGATGTAGAGGAGGAGAGAGTTTTTTGCTTGGAACTTTGGTTTCTATAGGCACAGGATACACTTTGGTTCTTATAGGTACAGGATACACTTTGGTTCTTGTAAGCACAGGCTGCACATTGGCTCTTACAGGTACAGGATGCAGATTGGCTTTTTCAGACACAAGCTGGGCACATAACCTTTACTGACACAAACTGGGCACATTAGCTCTTACAGGCACAGGCTGGGCAAATTGGTTCTAACAGGCACAGGCTGGGCACTTTAGAACTTACAGGCACAGGCTTGGCACATTAGCTCTTATGGGCACAGGCTGGGCACATTAGCAGTTATAGGCACAGGCTGGACACATTAGCACTTACAAGCACAAGCTGGGCACATTAGCTGTTAAAGACATAGGCTGGACACATTAGCATTTACAGCCTATTTCGAATGCACAGTTGGGACATTCATTACACTTTATCATCAGGGCACCAACACACAAAATGTACATTGTATGTAGCCGGAAAATACAAACAGATTGTTAGCTCTTCAGGCTATTGATTGCTGGATACATTAATCACAAATAGGTAAAGTATATTAATTTATTCAGTAACTAATTCATTCATTATTTGTTAACTAAATAGAGATAAATATATATATATATATCTTTGTGATGAGTGACAAAGGTGCTCAGAGGAGCAAAAGTACACTAGAGGAGAGGCTCGCAATGAGCGTCGAAGGTCCTCAGAGTACAAAAAGCTTTACATTGTGTGTCAAACAGCATTGCCATGGCTTCCAATTTTATTGCCCCGTCATTTTTGACGGGCAAGTCGCTAGTCAAATATAAACTTCATAAAGCAGATGCATATAAAGGCAACTATCATAAAGTGTATGACACTAAATACAATTATCATATACTATAAACATGTCAAGAATGTGCATTGGCTATTTTTCAGTATGTTGAGGGTGTTCTCACTAATATGGTGAGGCATTTCAAAACACGTCATCAAATGGGGCCACACTACCTTCACCAAATAATTGGTTAACGCGGGAAGAAATCGAAAAGAGGTTGGAAAAATGCAATGTTAATAAAGCCCCAGGTTGTGATGGAATACATCCAAGGGTACTGAGGGAACTGGGCTCTGTAATAGCAAAACCATTATACCTAACTAGCGACTTGCCCGTCAAAAAATGACAGTCAATAGAATTTTAAATCTGGAAACACTGTGAATCTTTTTCTTATCTACAAAGAAGTACCCCAATTTTTTTTACATTGTTTTTATTTTTTTAACAATGTACTATTAAACCATATCAAACTTTGTAATTATCATGTATGAAATACTAATATAACAATCCATCAAATTTCTCTGAAAACTTATCTTAAACCCTTACATGAAGTTTTCTAATATTCAAGTGATATTGTAAACAGAGTGTAAGTTTTTTTTTTAACAATACTAACATGAAATTGTTGAACTTTTTGTAAATGAGTCTCTTCAAACATGACAGAATGCTTTTTAACATACAAACTTTAATTTAAACTCCTGTTAAAACACATAGGTATTGAATCCAGAGGAAGGCAAACAGTAAAAAAAAAACATTGCAACTTAGCCAATTGTCTGAAAAGGGGAAAAAATTCATTCCTTCCTGACCCCATTAAATGGAGATTGGATTACTCCCTGGATGAATACTTTCTATTTAATTATACATTGAATTTTGTTAACAAATGTTTCTGCTGCAAATGACATAAATGTTTTTTAAGATTTACTAAATGAATTTCGCCAACTTTTTAACATACAATGCTAACAATGCAAACATTAACATAAGATACTAACATTTAACCTTAATTTATTTGAAACTATATTGAGCTTGAATATTGAATCCAGAGGAAGGAACATTTCAAAATAAATTACATCCTGACTCCATTAACTGGATCAATAATCTATATATCATGCACCATTTTAATTTTTGAAAAAATGATGATGCTGCTACTAACATTAAACCTTAATTACAAAAAATTTATCAACGTATCAGTCCTTTTCAAACATATTTTTAAGCTTACAAACCTGTATGAAACATATTCAATTTTAAACAATTTCTAAAATGCAAACTTATTGTTTTGTGGAGCCAATCCTGTCTAAACTGACTTCCAAGACATTCCAATTTTTTAATTTTCCTTGAAACTGTTTTCCTTTCAAAGAGCACAGCAGCCTTTTATTTCTGTACTAGCGACTATAAAAGAAAGTGTTGAAATGCTGTTTGCCACACAATGTGAGTGTACTGTGTGCATCAACTATATATACCCCTCTAACAGAGTAATGAACGCACGTAATAACACTATATGTGCCATGAGGGTAATCCAGGACTCTTATGACTTAAAGTGTAAGCACTACACCATTTTAACCTTGTCACTTATGGGGGTCTATCCAGACCCTCATAAGCCTCTATTTAACCCCATCAGTCCCATAAGGGTATATTATGACCATTATGGGCCTGTTACAACCCAACATTAACCACATAAGTGCCATGACGGTCACTACACTGCACTACACTGCACTGCACTATACCCCCCAATAAAACATTAAATATCACACATACACTACCTACCTACCTACCCCCTAATAACCCTTTCCCCACCACTGTAATTACAGAAATCAAAAAAACTAGTCATCAAAAATCAAAAATCTACATTTATAAAATAAAAAAAATAAAATCACCAAAAATAAAAAATGTACATTACAAAAAAAAACCTGTCACAAAAATTAAAAAAAGAACATTACAGAAAATAAAAAATACATTACAACCCCCCCCCCCCCCACTACAGAAAAAAAAAATTACACACCTGAAAAGGAAATACATATAATACATACAATACAATAGAATACAATTAAATACAATACAATACAATTAAATAAAATACAATTAAATAAAATACAATATAATTAAATACAATTAAATACAATACAATTAAATAAAATACACCCCTATCTAATATACATCCCCCTATCTAATATACATCCTCCTATCTAATATACAATACTAGCTATCTAATATACAATACTAGCTATCTAATATACATCCCCCTATCTAATATACATCCCCCTATCTAATATACAATAAATACTATCTATGTACTATACATCCACCTATCTATCTAATATACAGTACATGCTATCTCTATATAGCAACCCTAATTCTAAGCTACAATAAAATAATTAAAACCACTTACCTTTGAGATGTTTTTTCAGATCACCAACCTAGGGTAAAAAAAGATTTAAAAAATGAATACAACACGTTTACATAAAATGAATAAACATTCTAAACATTCTAATTATTATACTCACCTTTCCAGCATGTCCCGTCCCAGCATGTCACGTCCCCCATCTTTGCTTCTGCGGCGCGGCCCCTGTTAAAAAAAACATTACATTAGCACACATATATAAACATAAAACCAAGTAAAATTAACACAATCTACATTGTACTTACCTCCGCGCGATGTCTTCGGCTTCCTGGTGTTCTGCCCCGGATGGGCCCTGGAAGCTTCCGCGCTGTTTAAAAAAAAATAAAACAACACACATCCGCCCTGGCGGATGTCCCCGACGCTAATGAGCTTCCTACGGAGTGTTCCAGAATAAAATTGGCAATGGCAGCTTCTGATTGGCTGAAAACGCTGTCTATCAAATTCCGCCAATGAGAAGACCCCAATTGTGAACCAATGAGAAAGGGATACACCCCAAAATCCCACGCTGATTGGATAACGCACCTGTCAATCTTTATTTGAACCAATCCGAAGGCTTTATTGCCATCAGCGAATCACAATGGGATACACCCACACATACTGATTGGTGAAGACATCTGCGCCTTCCCATGGGCTGTAATACTGATTGACATTGAAAATAGCCAATGAGAAGGCGCAAATCCTTCAACAATCAGTACGTGGGGGTGTATTCCATTGTGATTGGCTATTGTCAGTGCAACCAATCAGAATGCGCAGATGCCTCCAGCCAATCACCCTGTGGAGGTGTATTCCATTGTGATTGGCTGAAGGCAACTGTCATGAATCAGCCAGTGGCCATATTGGATTTGGTGTGAACTATGCTGGGGCCATTTTGTGACTGGCAGCAGTGGCCATTTTGGGCTGGGTTATCTTCCACATGCTGTTGCCATGTGGAAGAACAAAAGGTTTGGGGCCCACTTGTTATGGATATATTGTTGTGTTGTGGTCTAGGGGATAAAGTATTATAAGTTTACCCCTTAGCATATCCCCATCCCTTCCATGTTTAGGCTCATTGTAATGGGTGTCATGTGAGGGAGCTGGTGGGATGTGTTGGTTCTATGTGTGTGAAACATTGTGTGTTGTATTTGTAAATATGAATGTATGGTATTATATTAGTATGTCATTATATTGTAGAGGGGAAGCCATTGAATGCAGCCACGCCTCCTTTGTTCCCAAAGGCCTGTTAATCCCATTAGCTAAGTATCCAGCATAGAACTAACAATGGGAAGCTCACAGCTGTAGAGCAGACAGGCAGGCACCCAGAAACAATGGGATGGCCTGAAGGCTTCTCAGCCTTCATAGCATGGGCACAGGAGAGTAAAAGACATGCTTTGCCCTGAAGAGTCAAAACCCAAATTAATTAGTTGGCCTCGCCTAGTGGGCAGACCTGGGAGGGGACTATTGGTTCACACACAGTTCCCCTTCATGATTGGCCAGACGTCATTTGGGGCTGGCTAATGGTAGCCACTTACCCCATTCTTGTGTGATGTGGTTAAATATGCTGTTCTAAAATAAAACATGGTTCATAATTTTCATCAAGACTTTGTGTGCAGGTGTATTATTGACCCAAGGGCATATGCTAGTAGAGGAGATCGTTTCTGACTCCCTGCCAGGTTTTCCGAGCGCACACTACCTTAAGCTTGGACTTATGCTCTTGCATCCGCAAAGAAGGTCCATTGGTCTGAGTCACCCAAATCTTAGGTCTAAAACCTACAGGAGAAAAGAGGACTAGGATCCTCTATACTCCATCATCATTGTAGGTTGTGACAATTGGTGGCATTGGTGAGAGACTCCACAGAAAGACCAGCAATGGAACAGACGGATATCACCAAAGAAGCAACAAGACGGTTTAAAGCAGCCAGGCACTTATACCCCAGTAAGATGACCGCACAAGAGGTGTCCAACTCACTAGACCAGCATTGCCAGAGGATCTGTCAGGAGCGCAATGGAGCGAGAACTCCAGCTCAGCAAAGACTTGGCTACAGAGAGACATTGCGTCTAGAGAAATGGATGGCGATTCTGAATCTGTGGCAGGACGATGAGCTAATGGGCTGGCTGGAAGTACTAGTAAGAAAAGAGGTTGCCTTGGAGAACCAATATCACGTTTTTCACGCCAGAATAGTTGGTGGCCTTGGAGAGGAGTTTGATTTCCGCTTGGAGATAGATTCTGGCCTCCAAGACATTGTGTATGGTGATCCTGAAGGGGGCATAGGAACCTTTAAAAGGCACAACAACTTGTTTGTGGAACGCTGTCGTGGTCTGGGACTGGAACCGTGGTCCATGGAGGCTAATTTAATGGTACACCTGATTGAGCAGGAACTGCAGCTGGAGGAGGAGTATTTTGAGTTGTGGGACGAGATCTATGGGGAGACATTTTGCCCATCAAGAGGGGAACAACCCAGTCAAGAGGACTGGTCGCCAGATCGTTACAACACAGATGGTATGTACCGAAGTGATTGTGTGCAAGGGGTCTGGGGAGAACATAGTGATGGAGAATGCGTTCCTTTAAAAAATATAGAGACTGTGTCAGAGCCTAGAAGGGATGGTAAAGTCAGCTTGGGACCAAATCACCAGCTCCAAGAGCCAGAGACCTAGGGGAATGTTCCCTGGGAGGGTTCAGATAACCCATGTTTGTCCCCTGATACCCCAAGAGACTTAATCCCAGAGGAAATGCTAGCAGAGCACAGTTTCTCCAAACAGGTCTCACCTGAGGACTACCTTCCAGCACAAATCCTGGCAGAAACCCCAGTAACTGTTAAACAGGTAGGGCCAGATGAACTAAGTCTGCCCTCAGAAGTTCTAGGCAAGGTGTATGGGCCAGAACTGCTAATGGAGCCAGGGGCTCAGGATAGCCACCCAAGAGACTGTGGGGAGGGCTATGTAATGCACTCTGGGGAAAAGGCCGTAGAGGTCAGGTTGGGTGGGAAGGATAAGATTCCCCAGCCTACAACAGATAACCAAAATCTGTACTCTGACACCCCAGGAGAGTTGCTACAAAAGGTGCTAGGGAAGCACAGAGCCCAGGTGGGCTATGTAATGGACTGTGGGGAGGGAAAGGAACTGGTTCTTAGCTACAGGGAACCAGGCCTCACACAGCAAGAGTGCCAGGGGCACCAAGAGAGTGCCAGGGGCACCAAGAGCCCGACAGGGGCAGCAATCTTGCCAGCCTTGGCAAAGGAGCCGTGGGTGCAGTGTGGCACCATAGTAGAGGGTGAACCAAGTGGGGAGATACCCTGGATAACCAATGTCCAGAGGCCCACTGGAACAGACACCGCTCCAAAGGCCCAGTTAAACCTGGAGGACTGGCATAAGGGTACCAACCAAAAGGCCATAGAAGAAGAGGGTCAGCTGAGTGCCCCAAAGAACCAGCTGGGTGGGAATTGCGAGACTCCCCAGCCTACATCAGAGAGCCAAAGCACAGTCATTCAACCAAAGGCAATAGAAGAGGGTCAGCTGAGGGCCCCAAAGCACAGCCTGGGTGGGAACAGCGTAGTTCTCCAGGCTGCAACACAGACAGACCCAGGGGAAGAAAACAAGGAGGGTCTGTCCAAAGATACAGATCTCCAGGAGCCAGAGCAAACAGAGCATCCAAGTCCGGACTCCATCAGGGACGCTGGAGTCAAGCGCAGACCGGTATGTACTTTACTGCAGTTATTGTGTTATTGGGCTCCCAACACTAATGATTTTGCTGAGGGAAGTACTGGACTGCCCCCTTGCAATCCCATAGGCCCAGAGACTGTTTTAGAGACCCCAGCCCAGCTGTGGGGACTGGCTGGAGGGAAAGGGGTTGCTATGGGACAGGGGTTGTTTTATGGGGCTCCCAAAAATACGGTTTTGCCTCAGAAGAATGTATGGGTGCAACCCACTGTGTCCCCAGAGACTTCCATGCTGCTGCCAAAAACAGAGAGATGGGATCCTGGACTGTTTTGGGTGGGGGTTACATGGGAAGAGCAATTTGCTCGATACAGTGGGAGCAAGGCCAAGGGCTGGGGGAGGTCTTTACTCTGCACCTTGGGACTGTGTGCGCACCGACATGAACTTGCCTAGCATGCAGCGGGCCGGGCCAAACCAGCAGATTCATGACTATCAGCGTAGCTGGGAAAATCTTGGATGTTCTCCGCCCGCTTGGGGAAGGATTGTCATGAATCAGCCAGTGGCCATATTGGATTTGGTGTGAACTATGCTGGGGCCATTTTGTGACAGGCAGCGGTGGCCATTTTGGGCTGGGTGGTCTTCCACATGCTGTTGCCATGGGGAGGAACAAAAGGTTTGGGGCCCACTTGTTATGGATATATTGTTGTGTTGTGGTCTAGGGGATAAAGTATTATAAGGTTACCCCTTAGCATATCCCCATCCCTCATTGTAATGGGTGTCATGTGAGGGAGCTGGTGGGATGTGTTGGTTCTATGTGTGTGAAACATTGTGTGTTGTATTTGTAAATATGAATGTATGTTATTATATTAGTAGGTTATTATATTGTAGAGGGGAAGCCGTTGAATACAGGCAAGCCTCCTTTGTTCCCAAAGGCCTGTTAATCCCATTAGCTAAGTATCCAGCATAGAACTAACAATGGGAAGCTCACAGCTGGAGAGCAGACAGGCAGGCACCCAGAAACAATGGGATGGCCTGAAGGCTCCTCAGCCTTCATAGCATGGGCACAGGAGAGTAAAAGACATGCTTTCCCCTGGACATTCAAAGCCCAAATTAATTAGTTGGCCTCGCCTAGTGGGCGGACCTGGGAGGGGACTATTGGTTCACGCACAGTTCCCCTTCATGATTGGCCAGACGTCATTTGGGGCTGGATAACGGTAGCCACTTACCCCATTCTTGTGTGATGTGGTTAAATATGCTGTTCTAAAATAAAACATGGTTCATAATTTTCATCAAGACTTTGTGTGCAGGTGTATTATTGACCCAAGGGCATATGCTGGCAGAGGAGATCGTTTCTGACTCCCTTCCAGGTTTTCCCAGGCACACTACCAAAAGCTGGGACTTATGCTCTTGCATCCGCAAAGAAGGTCCATTGGTCTGAGTCACCCAAATCTTAGGTCTAAAACCTACAGGAGATAAGAGGACTAGGATCCTCTATACTCCATCATCATTGTAGGTTGTGACAATTGGTGGCAGTGGTGGGATGTGTTGGTTCTATGTGTGTGAAACATTGTGTGTTGTATTTGTAAATATGAATGTATGGTATTATATTAGTATGTCATTATATTGTAGAGGGGAAGCCATTGAATACAGCCACGCCTCCTTTGTTCCCAAAGGCCTGTTAATCCCATTAGCTAAGTATCCAGCATAGAACTAACAATGGGAAGCTCACAGCTGGAGAGCAGACAGGCAGGCACCCAGAAACAATGGGATGGCCTGAAGGCTTCTCAGCCTTCATAGCATGGGCACAGGAGAGTAAAAGACATGCTTTGCCCTGGAGAGTCAAAACCCAAATTAATTAGTTGGCCTCGCCTAGTGGGCGGACCTGGGAGGGGACTATTGGTTCACACACAGTTCCCCTTCATGATTGGCCAGACGTCATTTGGGGCTGGCTAACGGTAGCCACTTCCCCCATTCTTGTGTGATGTGGTTAAATATGCTGTTCTAAAATAAAACATGGTTCATAATTTTCATCAAGACTTTGTGTGCAGGTGTATTATTGACCCAAGGGCATATGCTAGTAGAGGAGATCGTTTCTGACTCCCTGCCAGGTTTTCCCAGCGCACACTACCTTAAGCTGGGACTTATGCTCTTGCATCCGCAAAGAAGGTCCATTGGTCTGAGTCACCCAAATCTTAGGTCTAAAACCTACAGGAGAAAAGAGGACTAGGATCCTCTATACTCCATCATCATTGTAGGTTGTGACAGCAACTGCGCCTTGTGATTGGTTTAAATAAAGATTGACAGCTGCATTATCCAATCAGAGTGGTATTTTAGGGTGTATCCCTTTCTGATTGGCTCACACATTGGCGCCTCCTGATTGGGTGAATTTGATAGAAGGGGTTTTCAACCAATCAGAAGGCGCAATTGCCTATTTTCTTCCAGAAAAGTTTCCGGGAGCCTCATTAGCGTCGGGGATGTCCGTGAGTGCGGATGTAAGTACTTTTTTTTTTTTTTTTACAGGGCGTGGCAGAAGAGGAGGAGGCCGGAGACATCGCGGGGAGGTGAGTACAATGTAGATTATGTTTATTTTATTTTGTTTTTATGTTTATGTATGTGTATTGATGTTATGTTTTTTTTTAACGGGTTTAGAATGTTTATTTATTTACTGTAAACGTGTTGCACTAATTTTTTTTATTTTTTTTCCCCTAGGTGGCTGATCTGAATGGACATCTGCAAAGGTAAGTGGTCTTAATTATTTTATTTTAGCTTAGAATTAGATTATTTTATATATAGATAGCATTTATTGTATGTTAGCTAGGGGTATGTGTTTTATATAGATATCATAGCATGTATTGTATATTAGATTATGGTATTATTTAGATAAAAGTCTATTAAATTGACCTATTGTATGTATCCATTGGGTGCCTAACACCCCTTTAATTATATATAAGAGTTTATATTTTATTGGGATACTCTTTATCCTGGAAAAACGCTGAAAAACTATTAAAAATTGCTACGCTGACTTCTTGACTCAATTCTAAAGTTGCAGTACTTTAAATATTATAGTGTGGCCCAGATAAAGTAATTCATAGACCTATACTTATACAGAACTGCAATGATGATAATAGACAAATCAACTCTCATATATCAGTCTATACTGATGATCCTGTAAACACAGGATACACTGATAATCATAGAGTTGAAAAAAGAGTATTGAGATAAAACAGCTCACAATAAATGAATTAAAAACAATTAGTATTGTGGAAACCCAGGCATACTATATCTCCCAAAAATATGGGATCTTATCAATCAATAAAGAAACTTTATATAAATGCAAGAAAAAATCATTGCACAATAATGATAGGGATATAATAGAAAAAAATTGTAGAATAAACCACCTAAGTGAGAGGGTAATAACATGTAGCAAATACTCAATACTTGCGATTCAGTTGCCTTTCTCCACGTAGCTTGTACCCCTTTATCAGAAAATGTAAAAAAGTTGAAAAAGGTTGGAAAAAGGCCCTTTATGCCTTATAAGCGAGATAGGAGCCTATTCCACAGAAAAAACTAGGTGCCTTAACGGTCCGTTTCGTCCTCTTACAGGACTTTCTCTGAGGCTATACTGCTCTGGCTTTCACACTGGCTTTTAAAGCCTGTTACTTTCTGGTTTTGCGTAGTTACGTAATGACGCATGCGTACTGCGCGATGACGTCACTACGTAGTGTCCATTTCAATGAACTTTATTTAGTCCCTTCCAAAAAAAGGCAAACTTTATTTAGTGTTATTGCACAGTTTGAAGTACAAAGAAGCTTTATTTAATATCGTTTTGCTCAATTCAAGAAATCTATTTATGTTGTTTCCCATATCTCTTGTTGGCTTATATTGGTTATATTTTAAACTATAACTACCTAAAAGAAACATATAATTCTTAGAAGTGTTTAACTTTTAATGAAAAGAAAAAGAAAAATGTGTTGAGATGTGTTAATAAGATCCTGAAAGGACTCTAAACAATATATTTATCACTAAGTGTCTCCAGACAAGCTATTAAGCTTAAAAAATAAAAAATGATAATAATAATACATTTTTTTAACGATTGACATCTGTGATTGTGATTTATCACATTAAATTAATAGTCAATTAATCGGAAGTGTTTTTATAAACTTAACACTCATTATTCCTCACTTCACCAGAAATTGTGTTAATTGTGTATCAAGAGAAACAAGATAGGTTTGGTGGCTCTAGATGTAATTGGGTATAATGACCTCTTACTTAGGGTGCCACTAAGGGTCAAAAATACATATTTAACACTGGAAGAAAAGAAAAGGGACACTTTTAATAGTGCACACCTATGAATCTCAATAGTGTAAGAGACCCAGTTGATTAAAACTTAGCTTATAATAATTTACTTTTAAAAATAGATGCTACAAAAGCTAAAAATATGGACGCTGCAATTTAGAACAGGAGGTGGAAAAGGATATGGGGATATGATATAACAGTACGCGTGCGTCATTACACAACTCAGCACTTTATAAATACAATTCATCACGATTGTATTTAAGTTAACCAAAGTTATATGCAATATTTATTTAACAGGGCAAAACAAATTTGTTTTGCAAGCACCTTCAGCATTTTATTATAGCACTTTATTATAGCACTTTAAAAATCACAGCACCTTAAAGATAATATTTAAAGGAGTATTTACGCCCATTTGAAAATCCTGTTATATCATATCCCCATATCCTTTCCCACCTCCTGTTCTAAATTGCAGCGTCCATATTTTTAGCTTTTGTAGCATCTATTTTTAAAGTAAATTATTAAAAGCTAAGTTTTAATCAACTGGGTCTCTTACACTATTGAGATTCATAGGTGTGCACTATTAAAAGGGTCCCTTTTCTTTTCTTCCAGTGTTAAATTAATTGTGTATCAATATTTAACTAAGTCTGGATCTTTCAGATAAAGTGAATGTCTAATGTATTCTTCTATATGAAAAAAAGTGACTCTTTATTTTAAATATAGGTAAATGCTAAAGTGGAAACATAGAAAAAAACCTCTAAGAGAGAAGTTTTTAAGGCTACAAAAAAGCTGAATAAGAATAACCTTCATTAAGGCCTTTCGGACATTTGCAATCTAATGTGAATATCCATTTACTCTCCATTTGTAATAAAATCCTGTCAATGTCACCTCCTCTTGGACTAATCCATAGCCTCTCTAGAACTTGGAATTTCATGGCCTCTGGTTTGTTTTCATGGAAATATTTCATATGTCTTGAAACAGGAGTATCGAGGCCCTTTTTAATGGAATACACATGTTCAAGTATTCTTCTTTTCAATTGGCGGAATGTTTTGCCTACATAGAACTTCTGGCAAAGGCAGGTTATGACGTATATTACGTGGGTGCTCTCACAATTCATGACATTTTTGACTGGGTACTTTTTGCCTGAATTTACATCTTCAAAGAACTTGCATGGCTGAATAAATTGACAGGCTCTACAGTGACCGCATTTGAAAAGGCACTTGGTTTCTGTTAGCCAAGTTTTCTTTGGTTTCTTCTGGTTATAAAAGCTCTTAACCAGCGTATCCTTGATGTTCTTGTTTCTTTTATACGTTATGCTTGGCTTTTCAGAGATGACATTTCTCAATGTTTCATCTTTTCTGAGGATGTTCCAATGTTTTTGTATAATCTCTTTTATTGGTTCCCAGTCGCTCCCATAGGACATTACTAGCCGTATAATTTGGTCTTGTTCTTCAATTTTGTCGCTTTTCTTCTTATAAATAAGATCTTCCCTTTCACTTATTAGTGCTTTCTTGAAGGCTTTTTTTAGGACCCGATTCGGGTATCCTCTTTCTTTGAACCTCCCTTTTAGGTCTTGGGCTTGTTTCTTAAATTCCTCTATGGTATCACAGTTTCACCTAGTTGTTTCTGTGTAACAGGCTCCTATCTCCCTTATAAGGCATAAAGGGCCTTTTTTCAACCTTTTTCAACTTTTTTACATCTTCTGATAAAGGGGTAAAAGCTATGTGGAGAGAGGCAACTGAATCGCAAGTATTGAGTATTTGCTACATGTTATTACCCTCTCACTTTGTTTTATTCTACCATTTTTTCTATTATATCCCTATCATTATTGTGCAATTATTTTTTCTTGCATTTATATAAAGTTGCTTTATTGATTGATAAGATCCCATATTTTTGGGAGATATAGTATGCCTGGGTTTTCACAAAACTAATTGTTTTTAATTCATTTATTGTGAGCTGTTTTATCTCAATACTTTGTTTTTTTTTCTGTAATGTTTATTTTTTTATTTTTTGTGACTTAGGTTTTTTTTATTTTCTGTAATGTAGATTTTTAATTTTTGTGACTTAGGTTTTTTATTTTATGTAATTAGAGTAACGGGGGTTATTAGGGGGTATGTAGGTAGTGTATGTGTTAATAGGTTAGCGTAGAGGCTGTTTAGTTGATATTTTATGTTTTATTGGGGGGGTATAGTGCAGTTTAGTGTTTATACTTAGTGTCATGATGGTCCTTGAGGACCGTCATGGCACTTATGTGGTTAATGTTGGGTTGTAACAGGCCCATAATGGTCTTAATATACCCTTCTGGGACTGATGGGGTTAAATAGAGGCTTATGAGGGTCTGTATGGACCCCCATGAGTGACAGGGTTAATTAGCGGTTTATGGGGGTCTATATTGACCCCCATGAGTAAGGGGGTTAATTAAGTGCTTATGGGGTTTTGTATTGACCCCCATGAGTGACATGGTTAATGAAGGGCTTATGGGGTCTATATTGACCCCCCTGAGTGAGGGGATTAATGAAGTGTTTATGGGGGTCTGTATTGACCCCCTTGAGTGACACATTTAAAGAAGTGCTTATGGGGGTCTGTATTGACCCCCATGAGTGACAGGGTTAATGAAGGGCTTATGGGGGTCTATATTGACACCCGTGAGTGACAGGATTAATGAAGTGCTTATGGGGGCCTGTATTGACCCCCATGAGTGACAGGGTTAATAAAGGGCTTATGGGGGTCAGTATTGACCCCCATGAGTGACAGGGTTAATGAATGGCTTATGGGGGTCTATATTGACCCCCATGAGTGACAGGGTTAATGAAGGGCTTATGGGGTCTGTATTGACCCCCATGAGTGACAGGGTTAATGAAGGGCTTATGGGGGTCTATATTGACCCGGATGAGCAATAGGGTTAATTAGGGGTTTAGGGGTTTATGGGGGTCTGTATTGACCCCCATGGGTGACAGGGTTACTGAAGGACTTATGGGGGTCTATATTGACCCCCATGAGTGACAGTGTATATTTTATTTTCTTATAACGGGTCCTTTAAGGACCTTTACGGTCCTTTAAGGACCCGTAACGTGGGAATTTCAAATTTTCATTGCAGCGGGGGTCCCCGATCGCATGCGATCGGGACCCCTCTGCGATGGTTAATGTGGGGTTAATGCAGGTGTCCGAGCTTATCTCGGATCCCGTGGGGTTAATGCGGGTTTCCGAGCTTATCTCGGATCCCTTCTTGAGTTAGTTTGTAGGTGGCTGGGCAGTCCTGGGCTTTGAGCCTCGTTTTCGTTTTTAGCAGCTGCCATTTTTTCTCTTGCTTAGGGGATTTTCGTGTGTCTGAACTTCACTTTCACAGGTCCTGGGTGCCCCCTTGCTATGGATAAGCTTTTTATGTATATTTTGTGAGTATTTGGTGTGTTTTAGGTGCGCGCGGTTCCTCCATTTTTTGTGCGTGTGGGTGTTTGTTACGTTAAGGTTGGTTTCGAGGTCATTTTTTTTTTCTAAGTCGTGCGTGTGTTTTTAACCGCGTGTGAGGCGCCTTTGAGCCTCCACCTCCGCAAATGCGGTCCCTCGCTTTGTGAGGGTAAGCATTTGCGGACAAACACAGCCAACGTTGGAGCCTCCACCTTTCGCAAATGCGGCCCCTTGCTTCGCGAGGGTCCGCATTTGCGGAGCAAACTGCATCCCTCGCTTCGCGAGGGTCTCAGTTCTTGCTGGCTCGTGCGCGAGCCTGCATGCGTGAGCAAAGGCTCGTATGCTCACAACTATATATGTGTTATGTGATGTAAGTCCTTTTTTTGTTTTTTTTCCTTTCTTCCTTTTGTGTTGGTTATTACTGTAATTTTCTGAAATTGTTGACATATTTTTGTAACTGAAATAGTGTTCCACTAAGAAGAGGGCAATTGACCTTTAATTTCTTCCTTCAAATGAAATCACTATTATCTGTGATTACAAAACCTCGTAGTACACAATATTTTTAGTAAAAATACGGCCACTGTGTAGTAGATCACCCTGAAATTGGGTTGTCTTCAACTGAAACTTTAATTGCATCTGGATTTGTGCACCTTGAGAAAGCAACATAGAGTTATCCATGTGCAAAAACAGGTTCTTGTAATAAAATACCCACAGACTTAAAAGTTTGTGTTTGGGATTTATTGATGGTCATGGCAAATGCCATGATAACTGTATATTGTCTCCTTTGAAGGACAAAAGGCAAACCACTCTCACTTGGAGCTAAATCAATTCTTGGTATAAAAACTCGTTCACCTTTATGGGTCCCAGTCATAATTTCTGCATGTATAAAATCATATTTTAACTTGTGCACAATTAATCTGGTCCCATTACAAATTCCTTTTTTTGGATTCATATTTTTCAATAACATGACAATTGCCCCTTTTTTCAATTGCAAAACATGTGGTGGCATTCCAGATGGGGTTAAAGAATTAATAAATTTGATACTAAAATTCAATTCACTTTATCATCAACATAACAAAGTCAGAGGTGCTCATCAGAGAACGAATTTACCTTAATAGGTTAGTGTTCTATAGCCATGATAAGCTACTCTGAGAGCAACCTCTTTTAGCTCACTTGTGCCCTTCACAGGGAGAAATATACTGTAGTATATCAGACTGGTCCCACTCAAAAGAGTGACCCAGCCCCGAAATACCAGGCAATTCTACCCTGAACAGGAGAAACAGCAAACAACAGACGCGTTTTGGCCTTTATGGGCCTCGTCAGTGAGGTGCAGCTGAACTCCCTAAGGGACAGTGAGCAAGGGGTCCACGTCTGGAGTCCCCTATTACCTTTAGGGAGACTAAACCCTAAAGGTAATTTGCATATAAAACATAACAAAGTCAGAGGTGCTCATCAGAGAACGAATTAACCTTAATAGGTTAGTGTTCTATAACCATAATAAGCTACTCTGAGAGCAACCTCTTTTAGCTCACTTGTGCCCTTCACAGGGAGAAATATCCTGTAGTATATCAGACTGGTCCCACTCAAAAGAGTGACCCAGCCCCGAAATACCAGGCAATTCTACCCTGAACAGGAGAAACAGCAAACAACAGACGCGTTTCGGCCTTTATGGCAGCCAGAACTGAATCTGCACTGTAATAATTATTTTGTGGTGCGTTGATGAATTTTTACATTTCGTTATTTAGATTCAAGGCATCCATATTTTTTGATGTTAATATCCCTTTGTTTGCAATGTCTGAGTAATCCTCGTTATTCAGAGTGTTTAGAAAGATTGCTGATATGAATGATTCCTTGCAAACCATTTGTGATGGAATTTCAATGGTACCATTGGGTAAATCATGTATTTGTGGATGTTTTCCTTCTCGAATTTGAATGAGCCAATCATTGAATTCCTTTTGGCCTTCAGATCTCATATTTAATTATAATTTGAGATGTGTAAATATTTTCCACAGTTTACTTGTTTTAATACATGTTTCAATGATCTCAGTTCTATTTCCATGAGTGACAGGGTTAATGAAGGGCTTAAGGGGGTCTATATTGACCCCCATGAGTGACAGGGTTAATGAAGTGCTTATGGGGGCCTGTATTGACCCCCATGAGTGACAGGGTTAATGAAGGGCTTATGGGGGTCTGTATTGACCCCCATGAGTGACAGGGTTAATGAAGGGCTTATGGGGGTCTATATTGACCCGGATGAGTGATCTGGTTAATTAGGGGTTTAGAGGTTTATGGGGGTCTGTATTGACCCCCATGACTGACAGGGTTACTGAAGGACTTATGGGGGTCTATATTGACCCCCATGAGTGACAGTGAATATTTTATTTTTTATAACGGGTCCTTTAAGGACCGTTATGGACCTTTAAGGACCCGTAACGTGGGAATTTTGAATTTTCATTGCAGCGGGAGTCCCCGATCGCGTGCGATCGAGACCCCCTCTGTGATGGTTAATGTGGGGTTAATGCAGGTCTCCGAGCTTATCTCGGATCCCGTGGGGTTAATGCGGGTTTCCGAGCTTATCTCGGATTCCTTCTTGGGTAAGTTGTAGGTGGCTGGGCAGTCCTGGGCTTTGAGCCTCTTTTTCGTTTTTTTCACTTGGAGCTAAATCAATTCTTGGTATAAAAACTCGTTCACCTTTATGGGTCCCAGTCATAATTTCTGCATGTACAAAATCATATTTTAACTTGTGCACAATTAATCTGGTCCCATTACAAATTCCTTTTTTTGGATTCATATTTTTCAATAACATGACAATTGCCCCTTTTTTCAATTGCAAAACATGTGGTGGCATTCCAGATGGGGTTAAAGAATTAATAAATTTGATACTAAAATTCAATTCACTTTATCATCAACATAACAAAGTCAGAGGTGCTCATCAAAGAACGAATTCACCTTAATAGGTTAGTGTTCTATAGCCATGATAAGCTACTCTGAGAGCAACCTCTTTTAGCTCACTTGTGCCCTTCACAGGGAGAAATATCCTGTAGTATATCAGACTGGTCCCACTCAAAAGAGTGACCCAGCCCCGAAATACCAGGCAATTCTACCCTGAACAGGAGAAACAGCAAACAACAGACGCGTTTCAGCCTTTATGGGCCTCGTCAGTGAGGTGCAGCTGAACTCCCTAAGGCACAGTGAGCAAGGGGTTCACGTCTGGAGTCCCCTATTACCTTTAGGGAGACTAAACCCTAAAGGTAATTTGCATATACAACATAACAAAGTCAGAGGTGCTCATCAGAGAACGAATTAACCTTAATAGGTTAGTGTTCTATAGCCATGATAAGCTACTCTGAGAGCAACCTCTTTTAGCTCACTTGTGCCCTTCACAGGGAGAAATATCCTGTAGTATATCAGACTGGTCCCACTCAAAAGAGTGACCCAGCCCCGAAATACCAGGCAATTCTACCCTGAACAGGAGAAACCGCAAACAACAGACGCGTTTCGGCCTTTATGGGCCTCGTCAGTGAGGTGCAGCTGAACTCCCTAAGGCACAGTGAGCAAGGGGTCCACGTCTGGAGTCCCCTATTACCTTTAGGGAGACTAAACCCTAAAGGTAATTTGCATATACAACATAACAAAGTCAGAGGTGCTCATCAGAGAACGAATTCACCTTAATAGGTTAGTGTTCTATAGCCATGATAAGCTACTCTGAGAGCAAACTCTTTTAGCTCACTTGTGCCCTTCACAGGGAGAAATATCCTGTAGTATATCAGACTGGTCCCACTCAAAAGAGTGATCCAGCCCCGAAATACCAGGCAATTCTACCCTGAACAGGAGAAACAGCAAACAACAGACGCGTTTTGGCCTTTATGGCAGCCAGAACTGAATCTGCACTGTAATCATTATTTTGTGGTGCGTTGATGAATTTTTACATTTCGTTATTTAGATTCAAGGCATCCATATTTTTTGATGTTAATATCCCTTTGTTTGCAATGTCTGAGTAATCCTCGTTATTCAGAGTGTTTAGAAAGATTGCTGATATGAATGATTCCTTGCAAACCATTTGTGATGGAATTTCAATGGTACCATTGGGTAAATCATGTATTTGTGGATGTTTTCCTTCTCGAATTTGAATAAGCCAATCATTGAATTCCTTTTGGCCTTCAGATCTCATATTTAATTATAATTTGAGATGTGTAAATATTTTCCACAGTTTACTTGTTTTAATACATGTTTCAATGATCTCAGTTCTATTTCCATGAGTGACAGGGTTAATGAAGGGCTTAAGGGGGTCTATATTGACCCCCATGAGTGACAGGGTTAATGAAGTGCTTATGGGGGCCTGTATTGACCCCCATGAGTGACAGGGTTAATGAAGGGCTTATGGGGGTCTGTATTGACCCCCATGAGTGACAGGGTTAATGAAGGGCTTATGGGGATCTATATTGACCCGGATGAGTGATATGGTTAATTAGGGGTTTAGAGGTTTATGGGGGTCTGTATTGACCCCCATGACTGACAGGGTTACTGAAGGACGTATGGGGGTCTATATTGACCCCCATGAGTGACAGTGAATATTTTATTTTTTATAACGGGTCCTTTAAGGACCGTTATGGACCTTTAAGGACCCGTAACGTGGGAATTTTGAATTTTCATTTCAGCGGGGGTCCCCGATCGCGTGCGATCGAGACCCCCTCTGTGATGGTTAATGTGGGGTTAATGCAGGTCTCCGAGCTTATCTCGGATCCCGTAGGGTTAATGCGGGTTTCCGAGCTTATCTCGGATTCCTTCTTGGGTAAGTTGTAGGTGGCTGGGCAGTCCTGGGCTTTGAGCCTCTTTTTCGTTTTTTTCACTTGGAGCTAAATCAATTCTTGGTATAAAAACTCGTTCACCTTTATGGGTCCCAGTCATAATTTCTGCATGTACAAAATCATATTTTAACTTGTGCACAATTAATCTGGTCCCATTACAAATTCCTTTTTTTCGGATTCATATTTTTCAATAACATGACAATTGCCCCTTTTTTCAATTGCAAAACATGTGGTGGCATTCCAGATGGGGTTAAAGAATTAATATATTCGATACTTAAATTCAATTCACTGTCTTTATCATCAGCCAGAACTGAATCTGCACTGTAATAATTATTTTGTGGTGCGTTGATGAATTTTTAAATTTCGTAATTTAGATTCAAGGCATCTATATTTTTCGATGATAATATCACTTTGTTTGCAATGTCTGAGTAATCGTCATTATTCAGAGTGTTTAGAAAGATTGCTGATATGAGTGATTCCTTGCAAACCATTTGTGATGGAATTTCAATGATACCATTGGGTTAATCATGTATTTTCTGATGTTTTCCTTCTCGAATTTGAATGAGCCAATCATTGAATTCCTTTTGGCCTTCGGATCTCATATTTAATTCTAATTTGAGATGTGTAAATATTTTCCACAGTTTACTTGTCTTGATAAATTTTTCAATGATCTCAGTTCTATTTCCATGTGGCACAACAGGTAATGTTTGCCTAAAATCTCCTCCTAACAGCATCACCTTTCATCCAAATGGCAAATTATTATCCATCACTTCTTTTAAGAATCTATCAATACATTGCAAAGCATGACATCATTGTTGCTGCGTCTATGATAATTAATTGACTTTTAAAAAACATTTTTGCATGTAAAGAATTCAGTCGAATATCTGACACTGATGTTTCCAAAATGGGAACTGACAGCTTAAATCCACAATGCACAGTTCTACCACCGTCTAACAAAAGTGCTGCAATTCCAGTTGTTGTAAATGGCATAGCTATCTGACCCTGTGCTCGATTGTAACTCATCAAACAATTGTACAGATAAGTTGTTCCTGATCCACCCAGGCCGTCTAGATAGAAATACCAGTCTATGACCATTTCATCATCTGTAGCATTTGTGATGACATTAAATGCTTGTAACTGTAAAGTATTGAAAGTTGACAGTTTTTCTTCAGTTTTTTGTTTTTGTAGCTCAGTGTCATAATCATCAAAGTTGATGTCATCTATAAGCCCTGGATCAGGCAAATTAAAACTTGCACAATTTAATCCATGAGCAAACAATATTTCTTGAATTTCCATTAACGTTTTTAACAGTGCTATTGGCTCATTGTAACGTTTCAAGAAGTCTTCAGACATATTTAATTTAAATGCATGAGGTACATTGCAAAAGATGCAAATGAATGCAAATTGTTGTCTCATTTGCTTTGGCATTTGACATAGTGCTGCTTCTTCCAGACACCTCTCCCATTCTGTATCATCAGCTATGAAGTTTTGATGTCTTGCAGCTAATAGGAAACTATCATAAACTATGTCATTCACTGTGCGTAAATGTTCAAAACTTTGTGCACCGGGAACATGTAAAAAAAGTAATCTTAAACTGAAACGTTCAATGTCCCTTGGACTGACGGTATAAATTTGTGGTATAATTGTATGTGTATCTCTTCTTCGTTGTCGCCATAGACCATTTACAAATACATAGTGATATGGAATCTCAATGTATAAAAATTGTCTGGCCTGCGTATCCTGGCAGTTTAATTTAAACCATGCAGTAAGTGTTGCATCTCGGTGTTCACTTTGAGCTAAGGCAGTTCTTTCATTGCCTGCAGTAAAGCAAACAAACTGACTTTGAGGCAAATGTACAGCTAAACGATAGACAGCATGTGACCGATCATGCATTTCAAATTTCAGAAGCCGCCACATTGCTTCAGGAGCACTGACATAGCGAGCATCTAAATAATTTGAAAGTTCGTCATGGAAAAATTGGATTTTCCTTTTCATTTGCAGCACCTTGCACAACAGTTGCTGCATCATATCCTTTGTATATATATTTATACACATATAGAAGTGCAAGCTTCCACATTTATGTGTGCATTGTACTTGATGAGCAAATGTGGATTGTATGGAACGACAAATCTATTATCAACCTTTTGTCCACGGATAATAGCTATTTGTCCTTGTCTTCTTTTATACAAAGGGTATCCATCACAATGCACATAAGTTTGCATTTGAAATAGTTAAGAAAATTCTTTAGTACATTTTTTATTTTCCATACATGGTGAATTAGGATTCATATCTCCACATGGCCCATGAATCATTCTGTGTAACAATCTCCCACAGTTTGGAATATTTTTCTGGATCTGGCAATTCAGCAGTAATGACTAAATCCTCTCTCTCTGCAGTATTCAACTTATCTTTTTCCTGCAGGATTAAAAGTATGTAAGCATGTGGCAGTCCTCTTTTTTGAAATTCAATGGTATAAACAAAAGCCACACATTTTCCAAATAACTGTGCTTGACTGTATGGGTTGTTGGCCATAATTGTATC
Organism: Discoglossus pictus; assembly: GCA_027410445.1. Classification (NCBI taxonomy): domain Eukaryota; kingdom Metazoa; phylum Chordata; class Amphibia; order Anura; family Alytidae; genus Discoglossus; species Discoglossus pictus. The sequence continues at coordinate 251,655,188 of CM050167.1, read as the reverse complement.
AGGCTGTTCAAAGACTATGTGCAAACACTGTTTATTTTCTGTAAGCGTCATTCTTTATTCAACAGCTTCCATTGTATCTAAGACAAATTTCCTTTGCTCTCCTTCTTGTGGGTGTAAATGTGAAGTTCGGTGGTAAATTTGTCCTTGAACTCTAAAACAGTAAGGACCATGTCCTGGTACATTTTCGGCTAATGTGGCACCCATTGAAGCAAATTAAATTGCACTGTTATAAGACCTTATGTTTTTAATTGAAATTTGAATAAATTGGAAATGTTGGATCGCTCATGATACTTTGTAAGTAATGTGGAAATGGGTGTATTTGTGGAAGTCTTCCCTTTCCTTTCTGACAGCAACTAATGAAATCTCCGTCAGTTGGTCAGTAGTCCACAATAATGAGTTTCTACTTTTAGTGCTCTACTAAACACATTCTCATGCACTTTCTTAACATAGATATTACTATAACTTTCTATATCTACATTGATGTCATGTGTCTGAACATTGGTGTCAGTAGGCAATATAGTATTATTGGGCAATGGTTCACAGACATGTTTTAGTTTACTTTTTTGTTTCTTTGAAGCCCCAGCACACTCACTTTGTGCTTTCTTACTCGTTTTTCTTTTATTTAAAAGTCTCTGTCGGTCTTCTTCTCTTAAGCGTTGGGAAGTTTCAGGTGACTGTGCATCTTTCCACCTTTGCTTCCTTTCCCTTGCCAATCTTCTTTTGCGTTCAATGTTTTCTTCTCCATTATCCACGATTGTAATCTGTAATTGTAAATAGAGATGTAATTATTTTTTGTTTTGTTTTCTGTACATATTGTTTGTAGCTGGTTTCAATCCAAAAGTAAATCGGATTAATTAAAGAATGCAAACATTTTAAAATATTTTCCTTTTTTTCGATGCAATAAATGAAACCATTTTTGTAGTTTTTTATTGACATACATTAAATAGCAAAGGACTGCACATATATATATATTTTGACTACTGAATTATCAATTCATTACTAAATGAATATACGTTAGTGAATGAATCCAATAATGAGATCAATGTGAAACCTAAAAAGTTACTTATATTGTCATAAAGAAGATCAAATATAAACAGCTATTATCAAAGAATAGATGTGTTCTAAAAGAATGTTCAATTTTCTTAAAGATGCAATGAATGTAGATATGATGTCTAATTGATGTTCTTTAAAACGTAATTACTTAAGCATATATATATCTTCCTATATCCTATATCTTTTTTTTTTTTTTTTTCTTGTAATGACCAATTAAAATCTCCAAACCTCCTTCATCTTCCTTTTTGGTTTTGTTTTTTGCAAAATGACATCCTAAAAACCTCATTTATTTGCACGTTGTTCCTGGCACTATATAAACACCTTTTTTTTATTTATTTATTTTTTTATTCAAACTTTATTTTTGGATAGATGTTCATTCCCTAAAATATTCATTTTAAATAATATTCTATGTGGTTATATCACTCCCTATGAATCCCTAATATACTTTTCTTAATTAATCATGAAGTGTCATCAATCCCAAACCATAAGGGCATGGTAAAATCATATACCTGTGAACTTGGTGTTCTTTGTGTCTAAATCCTTGCAAATTCACTCTCTGTCTCTGTCTGAGTCCGGTCCAGAGATGATTAATCTGTCAAATAACATGAAAATAAGTTTTAATCATTAAATTCCATTCCTTCTTGATTGAATGAACTCCATATAGTTAAGTGCTTAGTAAAATGTACATTTTTTTCTAAATTCTTCTAACGTCATCTTGTTTTTTTATCTTAATATTAATTAATATTTCCCAAACAAATGTACATAAATCAGCTGTAAGACACATATATAAGTGCATGTTAAAAATTGTTCTTACTTTTATTGCATTTTTTAAAAAATGATGACTAATTATTAATTAATTTAAATATTATTATATGTTAATTAATCAATAACTGTTATCCATTTTAGCAACATTTAATGTAGCCTTTTTTGTTCCCCAACTCCATAAATAAATGATATACCTGTCAAGGTGATCTTTATGGTGTTCAAAGGCTGCAAGCGTCACTCTCTGTGTTGAGTCAGCTGCAGATCCGATGAAACTGTGAAATAAGATTGAAATCCTTTTTAATAGTTTGCTTCATCCCAATCAGTCAATCACCCGCAATACACATATATTGGCATTTATGCAAAACATAAAAGCATATTCCTCAATGTATTGTTAAATCAAACCATTTTTTTGAGAATGATTACTAATTATTAATTAATATATTAATATACATTAATTGATCAATAAGTGTTATCAATTCAAATAAAAAAAATAATCTTTTTTTTTTGTTGCTTTACGAATATAATTTAATTCTATACCTGTCAAGATTATCCTTATGCTGTTGAATGCCTGCAAGCGTCACTCTCTGTGTTCAGTCAGCTGCAGGTAGGCTGAAACTGTCCAAGAAGATAAAAAATAATTTGTAATATGTTGCTTCATCCCTATCAGTCAATCAGCAGCAACACAGATTTATTAGCATAGATTGAAAACATAAAAGCAATACTCATCAATGTATTGTTAAACCAAAAAAATGGGCTCATTGCCTAAGTGTTCTGAATTTAACGGCTCGCCTTGCGCAATGAGTGCCTGCGGTGCTTATCGCTAAGTCGTACGCAAACAGCGTGATGACGTCTCGTACTTGGACAATTATAATATGTGACTAGATACTTGCCCGTCAAAAATTACGGGAATAACATTTTAAGGCTGGGAATGCTGTACCTTTGGCGCTCATTGCAAGCCTCTCCCTCTGTCTTCCGTACCAGCTCATTCTAGATCCCTGCGCTGAGCGTCTTTGGCACGCATTGCGAGCCTCTCCTCCCGTCTACTTTATGGCCTCACTATGCCTGCAAGCCTCTCCTCCCGTCTACTTTACTGGCGCTCATCGCGAGCCCATCAATGAGCAGCTTCGACGCTCATTGCAGGTCTTGTTAACCTGCAACTTTTGTGCTTAGGAATGCCATGTGTCTCTTTCCCCCATTTTCCCCCTGCCCCTTCCCGGTGTCTTTCTCCCCTGTGTGTCTGCTGAATCTTTGCGTTGCATGAGCTGATTGCCGTTGTTTTTATTTTCAAAGACCCGCATACCTGCCGTTGTTCGGCCTCGTTTTGATCATGTTGGAGAATTATTGTTTTTTCAGCCTCCATTTTTTTCCTCGCTTAGCCAATTTTCGCTCTACGAAAAACGCCAAATATGACCCAAATTTGCTTGCAACCTCACCCAAAGTCTTCCTGGCTCTCCCCTGTGCTATGTGTGAGTGTGTTATTATTTTTTTTTATGATTGAGCTTTTTGGGGGGTCTTTCGAGTTACACGCGTGAAACAATTTTGGCCATTAAATTAATAAACTGCATATATCTGGATCAGTGGCAAAGTGCTCCGTTTTTCGACAGTGATTGCAGTTATCGACATGAGCGCTCATGTCTAGGCTGTTTTAAAGGCCTTCAGCGCTCATTGCAGCCTAAGTCAAACGGTACATAATAGTTGATTGCAGCCGCGCAACTGCATCCCTCGCAAGTGCGTGACCAACATCGCAAACGTGACCAACATTCGTAAGATCCATTAACTATATATGTGATTTTTCCAGATTCACTCAACACAGGATCTCTACCAGATGACTGGAGAAAAGCAGAAGTGATCCCTATATTTAAGAAAGGAGCAAGAGCAAATCCGGGGAATTATAGACCAGTGAGCCTCACTTCTATAGTGGGAAAGCTTTTAGAAGGGTTAATAAGGGATAGTATACAAGAACATGTCTATTTAAACAAGATTACAAGTAGGAGACAGCTTGTATTTATAACGGATAGGTCATGTCAAACAAACCTAATTAGTTTCTATGAAAAGGTGAGTAGGAACTTGGATCAAGGCAACTCAGTAAATGTAGTCTTTTTGGATTTTGCAAAGGCTTTTGATACAGTGCCACATGGAAGACTATTGTGCAAACTAAGGGATACAGGAATTGCAGTAAATATCTGCTCATGGATTAAGAGCTGGCTAAAAGATAGGAAGCAAAGGGTTGTTGTAAATGGAACATACTCAGAATGGACTAATGTGGTAAGTGGTTTTCCTCACGGTTCAGTATTAGGTCATCTCCTTTTTAACATATTTATTAACGACTTAGAAATAGGATTTGGAAGTAGCGTCTCCATTTTTGCTGATTGCACTAAGTTGTGCAAGGTAATTAAATCAGATAATTATGTACTTTCCCTCCAAAGGAATTTGCATACATTAGAGAAATTGGCATCTAATTGGCAGATGAGATTTAATATGAATAAATGCAAAGTTATGGATCTGGTAAGGAAAAAATAGCCATGCAATTTATAATCTTAATGGAGAAAATATAGGGGTATCAGATATTGAAAGGGATTTGGGAGTACTTCTGGACAACCACCTAGGTAACAGTTCTCAATGCCAAGCAGCATCTGCAAAGGCAATAAGATATTAGCATGTATTAAGAAGGGTATTAGAAGCCAGGGAAGCAAATATATTTCTGCCACTATTCAAATCCTTAGTATGCCCTCATTTGGAATATGGAGTTTAATTTTGGGCACCACTACATAAAAATGACATTTTAGAGCTGGAAAAAGTACAGAGAAGGACAACAAAACTTAATAAGGGGAATGGAGGGTCTAAGTTATGGCGATAGACTAACCAAATTAAACATATTTTCTCTAGAAAAAAGGCATCTTAGAGGGAATATGATTATTTTATATAAATATATCCAGGGTCAATACAAAGCTTTGTCAAGTGAGCTTTTTGTGCCAAGAGGTTTTCAACTGACAAGAGGACATCCTTTGAGATTAGAAGTAAAAAGATTTCACCTTAAAGAAAGAAAAGGGTTCTTCACAGTAAGGGTGGTTCATCTGTGGAATCTCTACCAAAGGAGGCGGTGACAGCAGATTCGATAGATAACTTTAAAAAGGGATTGGATATATTTTTAAATAAAAAGGGCATTCAGGGTTATCCTGGATAATTAGAGAGGGAGTATTGATCCAGGGAGAAATCCGATTATCTGGGGTATCTGGGGTCAGACGGAATTCTATATTTTTTCCCCTTTTGAGACAATTGCCAAAGTTTCAGTGTTTTTTTTTTTCTGTTTGCCTTCCTCTGGTTTAATTAACAATTAACAATTAATCTGCATATTGCAGATCAGAGGAGATCTAAAAAGGTTGAACTTGATGAACTAAAAGTATTTTTCCAACCTCAATTACTATGGCCCTCATTCAATTGTGATTTTGCCAATTGAATAAGACCCTAAATAAGGACATAACATATATTTTTTAAAGATGTTTTTGGTTAGTTAACATCTATCCAAAAGCAAGGTCTTCACTAACTAAAAACTTCTTTAAAAAATATATGCGATGTGCTTGTTTAGAGCCCTATTCAATTAGCCAAATCGCAATTGAATGAGGCCCTATGTAACTATGTTACTATGTAATATGGAGCAATATATTCAAATGTGTTGCAATCTCTTCACACTTCAGTGAATAACAAATAGAGAAGTATAGGAAATCAAGAGGTCTCACCAATTAGATGAATATCACTTTCTAGCTTATATTCACTAAGATGAAAGCTTTTTTTCTTCCGGAAAGAACAATCTCATATTCAGATGTTATTCAATGGGACCTCTCTGCTAAAGTGTGAATAGTTCTTTGCGACATGAATAAGTGGTCCAAAAAAATAACATTAGAGAGGACTTGCTGACTTTACTCACTGACCGTATAACTTGTGGTAATATAGTATGGTGGAGGGGAGGAATAAATCATGCGGTAAACCTTTCTCTACTGAGCATGCTTCCATTGCACATCACAATTCTGATCTCTAGATACATTTTGTATGACTTTGTGGAATACTTGCAGTCCTCACAACAAGATATCTGTAAAAACTGTAGCATATAACAAAACATTATTGTATCAGAAATTAAGCTTTGTATGAATGCACATAATTGTGATGTCATTATTGTGTGCCATATGTTATTTAAACCCATGGCAAGCATGATTATTATGAACAATATCGAGAATCAGTATTAAGTAGGTAGGTAGAAATCTAAAGGCTCCTAATAAATGTAAGTAAAAAAAATGTCTATAGGGCTTATAATTATGTAGATAAAAAGCAATAGAACTTAAAATTAGTTTATGAAAAATATATTATAATACATTTGTTAAATAATTAGAAAGAATATAATATTAATATGCTAAATGATTAATGTCATAAGAAATGATTGAAATAACCTACAATTATGAATCATAATGATGAAATTGAAGTACAAATTAGTAACAAAAGAACTATCAAAATACCTATAGTACATGTGTAGTGATGGAAAGCGGACATAAGATGGTGCTGTTTGACTGCTAGGCTTATCTTTCTAGTGATTGCTATGGATATAGATTATGCTGTCTCATATGTGTGATATCCTAATTGAGCGTGGTATGTCTGTTTGAATGACACATGGCTAAAAAATAATGGGTAATATCTGAAGATACACAAGCTATATTTTTTAAGTTAGGTAGTAAAAATAAATACAATAATATATTGGTGAAGTAGTAAATACTAACAACCTTATTAAATTCCAGCCTCGTAAATAAGAGGCTTCTACTTAAACCCTACGTACTGCAAAATATCTGAAAGTTACGACGCTATTACATTAATATTTCCCAAACAAATGTACATAAATCAGCTGTAAGACACATATATAAGTGCATGTTAAAAATTGTTCTTACTTTTATTGCATTTTTTTTTTTTAAATGATGACTAATTATTAATTAATTTAAATATTATTATATGTTAATTAATCAATAACTGTTATCCATTTTAGCAACATTTAATGTATCCTGTTTTGTTCCCTAACTCCATAAATAAATGATATACCTGTCAAGGTGATCTTTATGGTGTTCAAAGGCTGCAAACGTCACTCTCTGTGTTGAGTCAGCTGCAGATCCGATGAAACTGTGAAATAAGATTGAAATCCTTTTTAATAGTTGGCTTCATCCCTATCAGTCAATCACCCGCAATACACATATATTGGCATTTATGCAAAACATAAAAGCATATTCCTCAATGTATTGTTAAATCAAACCATTTTTTTGAGAATGATTACTAATTATTAATTAATATATTAATTAATCAATAAGTGTTATCAATTCAAATAAAAAAAAAATCCTTTTTTTTTGTTGCTGTACGAATATAATTTAATTCTATACCTGTCAAGATTATCCTTATGCTGTTGAATGCCTGCAAGCGTCACTCTCTGTGTTCAGTCAGCTGCAGGTAGGCTGAAACTGTCCAAGAAGATAAAAAATAATTTGTAATATGTTGCTTCATCCCTATCAGTCAATCAGCAGCAACACAGATTTATTAGCATAGATTGAAAACATAAAAGCAATACTCATCAATGTATTGTTAAACCCAAAAAATGGGATCATTGCCTAAGTGCTCTGAATTTAATGGCTCGCCTCGCGCAATGAGTACCTGCGGTGCTTATCGCTAAGTCGTACGCAAGCAGCGTGATGACGTCTCGTACTTGGACAATTATAATATGTGACTAGATACTTGAACGTCAAAAATTACGGGAATAACATTTTAAGGCTGGGAATGCTGTACCTTTGGCGCTCATTGCAAGCCTCTCCCTCTGTCTTCCGTACCAGCTCATTCTAGATCCCTGCGCTGAGCGTCTTTGGCATGCATTGCGAGCCTCTCCTCCCGTCTACTTTATGGCCTCACTATGCCTGCGAGCCTCTCCTCCCGTCTACTTTACTGGCGCTCATCGCAAGCCCATCAATGAGCAGCTTCGACGCTCATTGCAGGCCTTGTTAAGCTGCAACTTTTGTGCTTAGGAATGCCATGTGTCTCTTTCCCCCATTTTCCCCCTGTGCCTTCCCTGTGTCTTTCTTCCCTGTGTGTCTGCTGAATCTTCGCGTTGCATGAGCTGATTGCCGTTGTTTTTATTTTCAAAACCCGCATACCTGCCGTTGTTCGGCCTCGTTTTGATCATGTTGGAGAATTATTATGTTTTTTCAGCCTCCATTTTTTTCCTCGCTTAGCCAATTTTCGCTCTACGAAAAACGCCAAATATGGCTCAAATTTGCTTGCAACCTCACCCAAAGTCTTCCTGGCTCTCCCCTGTGCTTTGTGTGAGTGTGTTATTTTTTTTTTTTATGATTTAGCTTTTTGGGGGGGTCTTTCGAGTTACACTCGTGAAACAATTTTGGCCATTAAATTAATAAACTGCATGTATCTGGATCAGTGGCAAAGTGCTCCGTTTTTCGACAGTGATTGCAGTTATCGACATGAGCGCACATGTCTAGGCTGTTTTAAAGGCCTTCAGCGCTCATTGCAGCCTAAGTCAAACGGTACATAATAGCTGATTGCAGCCGCGCAACTGCATCCCTCGCAAGTGCGTGACCAACATCGCAAACATGACCAACATTTGTAAGATACATTAACTATATATGTGATTTTTCCAGATTCACTCAACACAGGATCTCTACCAGATGACTGGAGAAAAGCAGAAGTGATCCCTATATTTAAGAAAGGAGCAAGAGCAAATCCGGGGAATTATAGACCAGTGAGCCTCACTTCTGTAGTGGGAAAGCTTTTAGAAGGGTTAATAAGGGATAGTATACAAGAACATGTCTATTTTAACAAGATTACAAGTAGGAGACAGCTTGTATTTATAACGGATAGGTCATGTCAAACAAACCTAATTAGTTTCTATGAAAAGGTGAGTAGGAACTTGGATCAAGGCAACTCAGTAAATGTAGTCTTTTTGGATTTTGCAAAGGCTTTTGATACAGTGCCACATGGAAGACTATTGTGGAAACTAAGGGATACAGGAATTGCAGTAAATATCTGCTCATGGATTAAAAGCTGGCTAAAAGACAGGAAGCAAAGGGTTGTTGTAAACTGAACATACTCAGAATGGACTAATGTGATAAGTGGTTTTCCTCACGGTTCAGTATAAGGTCATCTCCTTTTTAACATATTTATTAACGACTTAGAAATAGGATTTGGAAGTAGTGTCTCCATTTTTGCTGATTGCACTAAGTTGTGCAAGGTAATTAAATCAGATAATTATGTACTTTCCCTCCAAAGGAATTTGCATACATTAGAGAAATTGGCATCTAATTGGCAGATGAGATTTAATATGAATAAATGCAAAGTTATGGATCTGGGAAGGGAAAAATAGCCATGCAATTTATAATCTTAATGGAGCAAATATAGGGGTATCAGATATTGAAAGGGATTTGGGAGTACTTGTGGACAAGCACCTAGGTAACAGTTCTCAATGCCAAGCAGCATCTGCAAAGGCAATAAGATATTAGCATGTATTAAGAAGGGTATAGAAGCCAGGGAAGCAAATATATTTCTGCCACTATTCATATCCCTAGTATGCCCTCATTTGGAATATGGAGTTTAATTTTGGGCACCACTACATAAAAATGACATTTTAGAGCTGGAAAAAGTACAGAGAAGGACAACAAAACTTAATAAGGGGAATGGAGGGTCTAAGTTATGGCGATAGACTAACCAAATTAAACATATTTTCTCTAGAAAAAAGGCATCTTAGAGGAAATATGATTATTTTATATAAATATATCCAGGGTCAATACAAAGCTTTGTCAAATTAGCTTTTTGTGCCAAGAGGTTTTTAACTGACAAGAGGACATCCTTTGAGATTAGAAGTAAAAAGATTTCACCTTAAAGAAAGAAAAGGGTTCTTTACAGTAAGGGTGGTTCATCTGTGGAATCTCTACCAAAGGAGGCGGTGACAGCAGATTCGATAGATAACTTTAAAAAGGGATTGGATATATTTTTAAATAAAAAGGGCATTCAGGGTTATCCTGGATAATTAGAGAGGGAGTATTGATCCAGGGAGAAATCAGATTATCTGGGGTATCTGGGGTCAGACGGAATTCTATATTTTTTCCCCTTTTGAGACAATTGCCAAAGTTTCAGTGTTTTTTTTTTTCTGTTTGCCTTCCTCTGGTTTAATTAACAATTAAAAATTAATCCGCATATTGCAGATCAGAGGAGATCTAAAACGGTTGAACTTGATGAACTAAAAGTATTTTTCCAACCTCAATTACTATGTAACTATGTTACTATGTAATATGGAGCAATATATTCAAATGTGTTGCAATCTCTTCACACTTCAGTGAATAACAAATAGAGAAGTATAGGAAATCAAGAGGTCTCACCAATTAGATGAATATAACTTTCTAGCTTATATTCACTAAGATGAAAGCTTTTTTTCTTCCGGAAAGAACAATCTCATATTCAAATGTTATTCAATGGGACCTATCTGCTAAAGTGTGAAGAGTTCTTTGCGACATGAATAAGTGGTCCAAAAAAATAACATTAGAGAGGACTTGCTGACTTTACTTACTGACCGTATAACTTGTGGTAATATAGTATGGTGGAGGGGAGGAATAAATTATGTGGTAACCCTTTCTCTACTGAGCATGCTTCCATTGCACATCACAATTCTGATCTCTAGATACATTTTGTATGACTTTGTGGAATACTTGCAGTCCTCACAACAAGATATCTGTAATAACTGTAGCATATAACAAAACATTATTGTATCAGAAATTAAGCTTTGTATGAATACACATAATTGTGATGTCATTATTGTGTGCCATATGTTATTTAAACCCATGGCAAGCATGATTATTATGAACAATATCGAGAATCAGTATTAAGTAGGCACGTAGAAATCTAAAGGCTCCTAATAAATGTAAGTAAAAAAATGTCTATAGGGCTTATAATTATGTAGATAAAAAGCAATAGAACTTAAAATGAGTTTATGAAAAATATATTATAATACATTTGTTAAATAATTAGAAAGAATATAATATTAATATGCTAAATGATTAATGTCATAAGAAATGATTGAAATAACCTACAATTATGAATCATAATGATGAAATTGAAGTACAAATTAGTAACACAAGAACGATCAAAATACCTATAGTACATGTGTAGTGATGGAAAGCAGACATAGGATGGTGCTGTTTGACATCTGGGCTTATCTTTCTAGTGATTGCTATGGATATAGATTATGCTGTCTCATATGTGTGATATCCTAATTGAGCGTGGTATGTCTGTTTGAATGACACATGGCTAAAAAATAATGGGTAATATCTGAAGATACACAAGCTATATTTTTTAAGTTAGGTAGTAAAAACAAATACAATAATATATTGCTGAAGTAGTAAATACTAACAGCCTTATTAAATTCCAGCCTCGTAAATAAGAGGCTTATACTTAAACCCTACGTACTGCAAAATTTATGAAAGTTACGACGCTAATGCATTAGCCCTGCTGCGAGCAACGTGTGAGCTACGCAGCAGGGCCGTCCATATTAACAATGCAGGCTCGCAGGCTCCCGCACCTCATCAATTAGTGCAGGGGTCCCAAACGGGACCTCCACGGCATTCCCAAACATAAACCGTGCCGTGGGGGGTACTCCAACTACCCCCCCCCCGGCACCTAAAATTAACCCCCCTCTATGCGGGGGTCCCCATCGGGCCCCCCGAAGTGTCCCCACATTAACACAGTTTGCTGCAGGGGTCCATAGGGACCCCCGCAGCCCCCACACATTAACCCCTTGCAGCGGGGTTCCCTGATCGGCACCGATCAGGCCCCCACTGCATTTAAAACTTTTACATTCCTCGCCGCGGCTCCTTAAAGGGCCCGCGGCACACTATTAACAATCACCGGCCGTGGCAAAAAAAAAATAACACCCCTCTATGCTGGGGGTCCCCATCGGGCCCCCCGAAGTGTCCCCACATTAATCCCTTGCATCGGAGGTTCCCGATCTACATAGATCAGGCCCCCACTGCATTTAAACATTTTAAATTCCCCTCCAACGTCTCCTTAAAGGGCCCGCGGCACACTATTACTAATCCCGGCCGCTGCACCTAAAATTAACCCCCCTCTATGCTGGAGGTACCCATTGGGACCCCCGAAGTGTCCCCACATTAACCCCTTGCTGCAAGGGTCCATAGGGATCCCCGCAGCCCCCCACATTAACCCCTTGCAGCGGGGGTCCCTGATCGGCACTGATCGTGACCACGTTGCATTTAAATCTTTTATTTTCCCGCCTCACGGGTCCTTAAAAGGACCATGAAGGTCCTGAAAGGACTCGCACTAAAAAATATTAACCCAAGGCAACTAAAATTAACCCCATAACTCATGGGGGTCAATACAGACCCCCATAAGCACTTTATTAACCCTATAACTCATGGGGGTCAATACAGACCCCCATAAGGCTTTAATTAACCCTATAACTCATGGGGGTCAATACAGACCCCCATAAGCACTATATTAACGCTATAATTCATGGGGGTCAATAAAGACCCCCATAAGCACTTAATTAACCCCATAACTCATGGGGGTCAATACAGACCCCATAAGCACTTAATTAACCCCATAACTCATGGGGGTCAATACAGACCCCCATAAGCACTTAATTAACCCTATAACTCATGGGGGTCAATACAGACCCCCATAAGGCCTTAATTAACCCTCTAACTCATGGAGGTCAATACAGACCCCCATAAGCACTTAATTAACCCTATAATTCATGGGGGTCAATACAGCCCCTCATTAGCACTTAATTAACCCTATAATTCATGGGGTCAATACAGACCCCCATAAGCACTTGATTAACCCTATAACTCATGGGGGTTAATACAGACCCCCATAAGCACTTAATTAACCCAGTCACTCATGGGGGTCAATACAGACCCCCATAAGCACTTAATTAACCCAGTCACTCATGGGGGTAAATACAGACCCCCATAAGCACTTAATTAACCCCGTCACTCATGGGGGTCAAAACAGACCCCCATAAGCCTCTATTTAACCCTGTCACTCATGGGGATCAATACAGACCTTCATAAGCCTCTTTTTAACCTCATCAGTCCCATAAGGTATATTATGACCCTTATGGGGCTGTTAAAAAACTAACATTAACGACATAAGTGCCATGGGGATGTATATAGGCAGCAGGGGGGAGCCTCACACGGCTGTCTTGGGCTGCTCCAAGGCAGCGCGTAGAGGCTTTAGGATCCCTTGCTAGCACTTTTTGTGCTCGTAGGGATTCTTCCGAGATGCGAGAATCACTTGTAGATTTATGGCTGCGTGTGACTCCGTAGCTCTCTCGGAGCCTATTCTCTGCCATTTTTCATAGACATCTCGCAAAGCAGGCTGCGAGGGATTCGGTCCGCGCAAATAGCAAAAAAACTGCCTTTTGCGAGGACCGAGAGAACTATGAGGGAGAATTTAATGAGGCCCTAAATGTTTTAAATATCAATAAAATAAAAAATGTAAATGTTCCAAGGAATTTAAAACATGAAACAGAATAGGATAGTTTAAATTTGTTATATGAAATTGTTGAAAAGAATGCATAGAAATAAAAGTGGCTTTAAGATGGCGCTCTAAGCTAGTGGTAGTTGTTATTGTTACTGATTATACTGACTCAGAAGTATGTTAAGTTTAAGGCTAACAGAAATAAAAATAGAGAATCAGCACGAGGTAAGTGAAATTCCTGCAAATAACTTAGTAGATTCATATATGGAAGAAAGAAAGTTAATCATTGACTTAGGAAAAAAATTAGCTAAAAGAGGCTGCTCTCTGAGTAGGTAACCAGACCTACTGAAAAAAACCACTGAGGTATTTTTGTTGCCAGATGAGCACCTCTATACTATTTGTATTAATTATTTACTTGGTGCACTCTTGACCAGGGACATAATTTTATTTAGTATTTTGAAAATAACATTTAATTACTATTATTAAAAATTAAAGCGACACTAATACAAAAAGTGTTTACCTAAAAACAATACAATTAGCTGTGAGGTTACTTGGGTACTTGCATGTGATTATTGTTCCTAAAAAATTGTATACCTAGATATTATAAGCCCTAGTATTTGGATAATTAGTACAGACCATCAGAGTATGTATACAGTAACAGGGTTTAAAAAATCCATATTATTATGGATTTTCAAATAGATCACTGAAACATTAAATTAATATATTGCTGTGGCATTTAACAAAGTCTCCAATAACGTCCTAATTCTTTTTTTGCGGCTTAGTAAAAAAAAAGTTAGTTGAACTAGAATTCCTTTTGATAGTATTCATAAGGTGTCTGAAAGGCTTGTTTAGGATTGAAAATAAATAATTTCCCCAGTGGGGTCACAGTGAGTTCTATAACAGACCCCCTAACCTACAACGATCTTGTGCAGATTCTACTCTCTAATACATTTCCCATGCCTGCTTTTTCAAAGAGAGAGAAAGACAAAATGCAACAAAAGTAGGACGCCCCTCCTTTTAAAGATTAAACTCCTCCCATTCACTGCATCACGACTGAAATATCCACTCTAAATGCACCATTCACATATTGGAAACAATTCATTACCATCTGTTATTGACCGTCATTGTTTGTATCATAGAAAACAACGTCCAATCAAATATCAGAAAACATGCAATAAGTGTATGTTTTGTGACAAACCACTTCTTTTACAGGTAGGATTGTCACCGATCTTGCAGTAACCACAGCCTTCTAGGGTATACAAAGTCCAGGACACCTTCAGCTCAGTTTTCCTTTTTTTATTCAGTTTGAAAGCAGGTACTTTAAATAATAACAAAACAAACAAAAACCCTTGCTCTTACTTGAGCTCTTCCTAGACAGTACTTGCTATCTGCAATTGGGTGGCTTTCCCACTTACCAATTTCCCAAACAAAAGCAATGTCTTTGCAATAAGCGCAGCCTCTCCTAGCTGTCTTTTCCTCTCCCCCTTGGAGCAGGCTGCTCTCTTCTTTTAAAGGCCTGTCTGCTAATTGAGTAGCTACAGGTGAGTGCCAATTAGCTAACTCTTAAAAACCAGATCCAAGCTGTGGTCTGTTATACAGCAACTAGTGCTGTTGGAGCATTGGCCCCCCCTGCTCTCCAAATACTCCGCCCCAGGGACCCATACCATGTTTTGCAGAGCATCAGCTATGCATATTGCAAACTGTAACATCTCTCCCTGGGGCATTTAACTGAGAAATCCTCTGGTTGCTGTCTAGCAAATCAGGTCTGATGTATCTCCCATCAACCACTATTCCACCTTTATGCTCACATATCCTCCCCCCCAGCTCATACCCAAGGGTTTGAGCGACCATGGAAATCAGGGAGTGTACCCTCGAAAGCCCATCAGCATTACCTTGTTGCAGACCAGCCCTGTGTTCCACAGTGAAATTAAAAGATTGCAAACTCAAAAACCATCTGGTTACTCTGGAGTTACTTTCCCTGTTCTGATACATCCACGTCAGAGGAGCATGGTCCGTTATCAATCGAAACCTTCTGCCTAGTAGGTAGTATTTAAGAGAGTCTAATGCCCACTTAATAGCAAGACACTCTTTTTCAACAATAGAGTAGTTCTTCTCATGTGGGTTTAACTTTCTGCTCAAAAAGAAAACAGGGTGTTCTTCACCCTGGTATTCCTGTGAAAGAACAGCCCCCAAGCCCACATCAGAAGCATCTGTCTGAACTATAAAATCCCTGGAAAAATCTGGGGTCACTAAGACAGGATGGCTACAGATAGCTTCCTTCAGACTCTTAAAAGCCTTTTCTGCCTCAGGGCACCATTTAACTATGACTGGGGATTTTGCTTTAATAAGGTCTGTCAGGGGTGCAGCAATGGTAGCAAAATCTGGAATGAACCGCCTATAATATCCAATTAAACCCAAAAATGCCTTTACTTGTTTCTTTGTAAGGGGCTGTGGCCATTTTTGTATGGCTTCTACTTTGGCTTCCTGTGGTTTAACCAAACCCCTCCCAATAGAATAACCTAAGTACTTAGCTTCCTCTAAACCAATCGTACACTTGGAAGGATTGGCAGTTAAGCCTGCTGAGCGGATAGCATCAAGTACCGCTTGAACTTTAGGGAGGTGGGATTCCCAGTCTGCACTGTGGATGACGACATCATCCAAGTATGCTGCAGCATAACGAACATGAGGTTTAAGAATTCTGTCCATCATTCGTTGGAATGTGGCAGGTGCCCCATGTAACCCAAATGGCAATACAGTGTACTGAAACAGGCCACTGGGTGTTGAAAAGGCTGTCTTTTCTTTGGCTCTTTCAGTGAGCGGGACCTGCCAGTAACCCTTTGTTAAATCCAAGGTTGTTAGATAACGAGCTTTGCCCAGTCTTTCTATTAACTCATCAACTCTTGGCATTGGGTAAGCATCAAATTTTGAGAGGGCGTTTAACTTGCGGTAGTCATTGCAGAACCTCCATGTGCCATCAGGTTTTGGCACCAATACAATAGGACTACTCCAGTTACTCTGGGATTCTTCAATGACTCCAAGTTTTAACATGCTCTCAACCTCTAAGTTTATAACCTCCCTCCGGGCCTCAGGAATTCTATAGGGTTTGAGGTTAACTCTTTTCCCTGGTTCGGTTATTATGTCATGTTTAATCACTTTAGTCTTTCCTGGAACTATCGAGAAAACATCCCTATTTCTTCTGATGAAATCTCTGACCTCTTGCTTTTGATGGACAGACAGAGTCTTAGATACGTTCACATCTGGCTCTACTATAGGAGGTTCTGAAGGTTTTAAAGCAACCAGGACCTCCCTGTCCTTCCATGGCTTTAACAGATTTATATGATACAACTGTTCAGGCTTTCTTCTTCCTGGTTGTCTGACTTTATAATTGACATCACTCACTTTCTCTATTATTTCATAGGGTCCATGCCAAGTCGCAAGGAACTTATTCTCCACAGTAGGGACCAGAACCAATACCCTGTCTCCCGGTTGGAACACTCTGACTCTAGCTGTCACTAAAGTGGGATCTTCCCACTGAGCGCTTTTAAAGTTACCTGGACTAATTCCAATATCAATTAAGTCCTTATCCTTGTCTGCATTATTAGTAGGCTCCTCACTAGTTTGAGCTGGGTTATCTCCTATTAATACTGGTTTAGGGCAGTATTTTTTCTTTTTCCTTATTTTTCCGTCACAGTGGTCAAAGCCCAAGTCAATATCGGAAAAAGGGAACACATTATCCTCGACAGACTGACTCATTTCTGATAAATTTTGATCTGTCTTTTGTAAAGCTGCCCATAATTTTAGAAAATGAGGAAAGTCTCTACCGATCACTACCTCATGGGCTAATCTAGGTACTACACCCACTCGGTACTTTAAATTCCCATACTGGGTTCCAATATTTACTTCCGCAGTGGGGTATTCCTTTTTATCACCATGAACACAGATAATGCCTATTTTCTGTCCATGATCAGGTTTTACACAAGGTATTATAGACTCTGCTACCAACGTAACCATACTACCTGAATCAAGTAATGCTTTAGACATTTTTCCATTCACAGTTACACAGCATTTATGAGCGTTATTATCATAGTCATTGTTAACAATACCATAACAACTGAGCAAAAATGAACGTGTTCCCTCATTTTTGCCCATATTGCATTCCATAGGTTCATCCTTAAATGGACAGTCTTTGGCCATATGACCATCCTCTTTGCACTTGAAACATTTGACAGTACAGTCTGACCACCAATTAGTTCCGTTCCCAGGCCTATTAGCCCCCCTTAAACCTTGAACAGTCTTACCCGGTCTTGCAGAATCTTGGGGCTTAGGATTGCGAGGGTTTGCCTGTGAAGTAGGACATAGCAGTTCTCCTGCAGCCGCATATCTTTCCACCAAGGCAATCAGTTGGTCAGCTGTAAGGGGGTTACTTTGGCTGACCCAGCGACGCAGGGAAGCTGGTAAACCACGCAAAAACCGGTCCATTACTAAGGTTTCCACAATGTGGCTAGCTGAATGGATTTCAGGTTGTAACCATTTCCGTGCAAGGTGTATGAGGTCAAACATTTGGGAACGTGCGGCTTTGTCTGAAGAATATGACCATGAGTGGAACCTTTGGGCACGTACTGCAGAGGTTACACCCAGTCGTGCCAAGATTTCAGCTTTCAATTTGCTGTAGATACTTGCATCGGCTGGTTCTAGGTCATAATATGCCTTCTGCGGCTCTCCACTTAGGAACGGTGCCAGTATGCTTGCCCACTCACCAGCCGGCCATCCGTCCCTCTCAGCAGTGCGCTCAAATGCCAGAAGGTACGCCTCAACATCATCTGATGCGGTCATTTTCTGAAGATAGTGGCTCGCCCGAATCACCTTTGGCCCCTGGTATCTTCCATCAGGGTCTCCATTCAGTTTTCCAGAGATCGCTTGGATTACCTGTTGTAGTCCCTGGGTGACTTTTTGCTGCTCCTCACGGGCTACTTTAAACATCTCCGCTTGTGTCACAACAAGCTGTTTCACCAAGGACTCAGTGCCCTCCATTTGTGTTTTGGCCAGGACTTTAGCACACTCTGCCTGGGCCAGCACCAGTTGCTGCAGGGCTGCACTGTTTTCTGCAGCTCTCCTGTTAGTCTCCTGTTGCACAGAGGAGGATTGGATCAGAGCCTTGATAACATCCTCCATGTTGAGCTTTAAATGACTTCTACCCTCAGGCTTACGTGGATGCCCGCATTCTCCACCATATGTGACAAACCACTTCTTTTACAGGTAGGATTGTCACCGATCTTGCAGTAACCACAGCCTTCTAGGGTATACAAAGTCCAGGACACCTTCAGCTCAGTTTTCCTTTTTTTATTCAGTTTGAAAGCAGGTACTTTAAATAATAACAAAACAAACAAAAACCCTTGCTCTTACTTGAGCTCTTCCTAGACAGTACTTGCTATCTGCAATTGGGTGGCTTTCCCACTTACCAATTTCCCAAACAAAAGCAATGTCTTTGCAATAAGCGCAGCCTCTCCTAGCTGTCTTTTCCTCTCCCCCTTGGAGCAGGCTGCTCTCTTCTTTTAAAGGCCTGTCTGCTAATTGAGTAGCTACAGGTGAGTGCCAATTAGCTAACTCTTAAAAACCAGATCCAAGCTGTGGTCTGTTATACAGCAACTAGTGCTGTTGGAGCATTGGCCCCCCCTGCTCTCCAAATACTCCGCCCCAGGGACCCATACCATGTTTTGCAGAGCATCAGCTATGCATATTGCAAACTGTAACATCTCTCCCTGGGGCATTTAACTGAGAAATCCTCTGGTTGCTGTCTAGCAAATCAGGTCTGATGTATCTCCCATCAACCACTATTCCACCTTTATGCTCACAGTTTGTATACAAATACAGTGTCGATCTCTAAACATATTGATAGCTGTTTCATAAAAACATTCTTTATATTTTAATAGATCTTACTGATGGATTAAAGGTAAGAAGATAAATAAATATCTTTTCTCACTCCTGTAATGGTCTTTACCAACTATTCAACTCTTAGGGTTTATAATACCTAGGGATACAGATACATATTCTTTAGAACAATATTCACAGTACTCCAATAACACAACTGACAATTGTATTGCTTTTTTTTATTAATTTACTTAAATGTTTTAATAGTAGTAATAAAAAGTTATGTTTTACATGATTAATTTTCATTTTCGCTTATATGAATCCACTAATGTTTTCATAATCAGGTCAGCACTGATGCAAAAGCAATTTTTATTGGTATTTTTTTGCCAAATAGAAAGGGAATGTTGGAACTATAATATGTTATATATAAGTTATTTGTGTTTTCCTTAAGTGAACATGCTTTTTTCATGATCCCCACATTGTAAGGGTGGTAGTTATAATGACTACCTTTAACTTAGTGGCAGACTTGAAAATACAAATGAAAAAAAAAGATACCAAGAATGTTGCAAACTCAGGATTTTGAATAAGACTGGCAAAAACTTATGTAGGAATTTTAAAAAATTAAGTAGGAAACAACGTATGTAAAGTATGTTAAGCCTGAATTTAACCCTCTAGTCAGAGAAGATATTTATGGTGCAACTAGCAGTAAAGTTGAATGTTTGTGGGTAGAGTTAAATAGCGGAGGAGCAAATTCGAAAATAATATTAGTAGGATTATGCTATAAACCCCCATATATAATTGAAAGTGAGGAAATGCAATTATTGTTACAGATTGGAAATACAGCTAAGCATGGGCAAGTTCTAATAATGGGAGATTTTAATTACCCTGAAATAAACTGGATAAATGAGACCAGCAGTTCATCTAAGGGGAGCAGGTTCTTGAGTACACTCAGAGATCATTATCTGGCCCAGGTTATACAAGAACCTACTAGAAATCTTGGATTTAGTTATCACAAATAATATAGATATAGTATCAAATGAGGAAATAGGGCAACCTTTGGGAAACATTGATTACAACACAGCCTCATTTGAGATTGTATTAAAAAACATAACTGTAAGGGGCTAACGAAAACTCTTAATTTTAAAAGGGCAGATTTTAATGGTCTAAGGGCAGTTATACAACGTATAGACTGGGACAGAGAACTGGCAGGTAAAAATACTGAACATAAATGAACAACGTTCAAATTCTTACTAAATAAACATACTTATCTCCATATACCATGTGGAAATAAAAATAAAAGGAGTAAATCACAACCCATGTAGCTTGTCAATGAATTAAAGATGAAGATGAGGAGTAAAAAACAAGCGTTTAAATTTTACAAACAAGAGGGGACAGAGACTGCTTTATGCAAGTACAAGGAAATCAACAAGGCTTGCAAAAGGGCTATTAGACTGGCTAAAATCAAAAGTGAAAAGTTTGTTGCAAAGGAGAGTAAGACTAACTGTTATGAACAGAAGGGCCCACTGGACTGTTTGGGGTTCATCAGTTATTATATGTGTGGTTAGAAGGTACTAACAACTTGCTTAATAGTCATATCTGGGATATACAAAGGGTTAATGAATTCTAAAGAATTTATATGGCCCTGCGATCGGCCACGTGTGAAGGCTCTGGCTTTAGTCATGGAGGGGGGATAGCACACTATTTGCCCAGGAGGATGGGCTAGAACTGGGTGGAAGTCTTTGGTGTTTTGTGTCATTTTTTGGGGGGATATATCTCTAGAAACAATAAAGAAGTGCCAGTTTGACTTTGGACACACTAAACAAAGGAAGTGGCGGAGTCTGCTTGTACTAATCAAAGGTACATGGTGTGTGTTTCTGAGATCCTAAGAAAAGGAGTCTGATGGTGCCTGTCTCTTCAGAAATGATTCTGTCATCTGAAGTGTCTGCTGGTGTCGAGATCTGAACAAAAAGTTGTGATCCATAGAGTGATGGGCGTAACAGCTGGTGGCAGCGGTGGGAGATCTCAAGCATTCTTACCAGCAGCCAGGATGGCATATGGAAACTTATCCAAGAGGGAAATAAAGTACTTTCAGAGGCTTGGAGGAGATGCAGAGGCCGTCAGGCGATTTGTCCAGTGCTATCAAACCAGCTCCCTGATTGCCTGCAGAGCAGAGGTTATTTAGGAGAAAATGAACCAGATCACAATGCTGATGGAGCGGAGAGCACATCACGTTGTCATGGAGAAGGACTTGGCAGCAGCTCTTATGGATCAGTGGATGGCATCCCTAGGAATCCAGCAGGGAGGTGAGCTATCAACATGCCTGGTGGGACTGGTTTGGGACGAGATTGTTTTGGAGGAGCGGTATGATGATTTGATGGAGCCAGCTATGACATTGCAACAGCCCTACTGCTACACAATGGAGTTAATGAAAGGACTCCAGGGTGTACTGCAGGGCGATCCAGCATGGGGTATTGGGCCTAGAGAACATGGGGTGATCCTGTATAATCAGCGCTGCCAAGAATTGGGACTAAAACCAGAGTCTCAGGAGGCGGCATTGATTGAACCCTTGATCCAGCAAGAGCTGGAGCTGGAAATCAGATACATGAATCTGCTGGTGGAAGCAGCCCAGGCTAGGAACTGGCTCGAGGGAAGGAAGGAGCCCTGCCAAGCAGATGAAGATTATGAAGACACATCCTGGTACCAGGAGGCCCTGGAAGCATACAGCTGTTTTGATTATTGTTTGCCCTCAGAGAACTCTGGCTGTGTAAGAGGTGCAGCTCTGGAAGGGGGCACAGAGGACTGTTGGCAGAAGCCAGGCCTAGCAGAGAGTCTGGATGGGATTAGCTATGCTCACAGTGCACTGACTGGGGTCCAAGGAGATGGATAAATGGAGTTCCAGGACCAGACCATTGCGCCAGGTGAGCAGGGTTACTGTGCCCAGACTGCAGTGCAGGGGAAAGTTGAGCCTCCAGTTCAGACCACCATCATGGATGCTGGGTTCAGGATCCAACCGGTATGTTCCTCCCTGGAGGTATTAGTTTATGGGACTCCCAAGACATTGGGAAGAAAAGGAGGGCACTGGTCCTGGCTTTTGGGAGGGGGGCTAGCCATGTCACTTTGGGAACTGTCACCTGGACTGGGTACCACCCTAGGACCTGTTGGACTGGGTGAACTAATAGGCCCAACGACTGTTTTATATGCAGCAGCCCAAGGAAATTGTATTCCCCAATGGACGGGGAGGGAGGGGGCATGTGCCATGGCCCAGGGGAGGTTGATGGCAATTGAGCCATGGAGGCTATGCCCAAAATTGTGTGCCTATTAGAATTGGAATAAATGTGGACTGTGAGGCAATTACAACTCTATCACACGCACAAGTGAGATCAGTGTGGCTAAATTTTTTTCCAGTAGGATAAATTCCTAGGCCACACTAGGATGGGGGAAACTAGCTGTTATGAACTTAAGGGCCAACTGGACTGTTTGGGGTTCATCAGTTATTATATGTGTGGTTAGAAGGTACTAACAACTTGCTTAACAGTCATATCTGGGATATACAAAGGGTTAATGAATTCTAAGGAATTTATATGGTTCTGCAATCGGCCACGTGTGAAGGCTCTGGCTTTAGTCATGGAGGGGGGATAGCAAGCTATTTGCCCAGGAGGATGGGCTAGAACTGGGGGGAAGTCTTTGGTGTTTTGTGTCATCTTTCTGTTTTTTTTATATATCTATGTAACAATAAAGAAGTGCCAGTCTGACTTTGGACACACTAAACAAAGGAAGTGTCGGAGTCTGCTTGTACTAATCAAAGGTACATGGTGTGTGTTTCTGAGATCCTAAGAAAAGGGGTCTGATGGCGCCTGTCTCTTCAGAAATGATGCTATCATCTGAAGTGTCTGCTGGTGTCGAGATCTGAACAAAAAGTTACAATCCATAGAGAGAGAGAGAGACTTGGTGTGAGCATAGTCCCACAAATCTGGCAGGTGTAACACTAACCCTAAAATATTTTTTAAATATATTAATGGGAAGAAGGCCAGGAAGGAAGCTATAGGAACATTACAATATGACACAAGCCATCTGATAATTAGTGACCAGGAAAAGGCAGATGAGCTAAATAGGTTATTTTCTTCGGTATACACAAGGGCGGTACCAGTGGTTGGGTCACTGCAACATAATGGGGCTACACTACCTTCACCAAATAACTGGTTAACGCAGGAAGAAATGCAAAAGAGGTTAGAAAAAATAAATGTTAATAAAGCCCCAGGACCTGATGGAATACATCCAGGGGTACTGAGGGAACTGGGCTCTGTAATAGCAAAACCATTATATCTAATTTTTCAGGATTCACTCAACACAGGGTCTCTACCAGATGACTGGAGAAAGGCAGAGGTGATACCTATATTTAAGAAGGGAGCAAGAGCAAATCCGGGGAATTATAGACCAGTGAGTCTCACTTCGGTAGTGGGAAAGCTTTTAGAAGGGTTAATAAGGGATAATATACAGGAATATGTCTATTCAAACAGGATTATAAGTAGGAGCCAAGATGGATTTATGAAGGATAGGTCATGTAAAACAAACCTAATTAGTTTCTATGCGGAGGTTACACAGGTAACAGTGCTCAATGCCAAGCAGCATCTGCAAAGGCAAGTAAAATATTAGCATGTATTAAGAAGGGTATAGAAGCAAGGGAAGCAAATATAATTCTCCCACTATACAAATCCCTAGTACGCCCTCATTTGGAATATGGAGTACAATTTTGGGCACCATTACATAAAAAGGACATTTTAGAACTGAAAAAAGTACTGAGAAGGGCATCAAAACTAATAAGGGGAAAGGAGAGGATAAGTTATGAAGAAAGGCTAACCAAATTAAACTTATTTTCTCTAGAAAACAGGCGTCTAAAAGGGCATATGATTACCTCATATAAATATATCCAGGGTCAATACAAGGCTTTATCAAGGGAACTTTTTGTGCCAAGAGGTTTTCAACTGACAAGGGCACATCCTTTAAGATTAGAAGTAAAAAGATTTCACCTTAAAGAAAGAAAAGGGTTCTTCACAGTAAGGGTGGTTATTCTGTGGAATTATCTACCAAAGGAGGTGGTGACAGCGGATTCGATAGATAACTTTAAAAAGGGATTTTGTATATTTTAAAATAAAAAGGGCATTAAGGGCTATCCTGGATGAATAGAGAGGGAGTATTGATCCAGAGATGGATCCGATCGCCAGTATCTGAGGTCAGGAAGGAGTTTTATATTTTTTTCCCTGTTGAGACAATTGGAAACGTTTCGCGTTTTCATCTGCTTGTCCCCTGTCTTGCTTGTCCCCTGTCCTGCCTGTAAATAGAGTACTGGTGTATGCGTCAAAAAAGTAGGCGGGGCAAGAGGAAGAAATCTAAGAGAGAGCTTCAAAACTACCACAGAATCACTATTCCACACAAAATTGGCGGAAGAGCTGAACCTACACATTATTAATGTGTCAAATAAGATTCTGACAACATCTCAGATCTCAGTATTAATTAGAGTCTTAACCTTTATATCATTTCCTCACTGGACAATTTTTAAAGCGTAAAAGAGATGCATCTATTTACCGTATAAGAAATCTATTACTTAAAAATGTCTTCCATCAAAAATAATATTGTACCAGGATCATCTCAATTTTCAGAAGCAGATAAAGCAACATTAAAAGTCTTTGAAGCACTGTTAGAGGAGAGAATAAAAAGAAAATTGGATGAAAAAGTTACAGATAACTAGTTCATTCACACTTTATACTAGAGTTTCTCCACACACGCAAACCTTTTTGAATTTAGTTTGTAAAGATGTAACTAATATCCAAGACAGGAAGATAAGACTCTGACAGACATAGAAGTAGCTGATCATCAAAACCAGTGGCAACATAGTATTATGGCCCAAAGAAATGTATAAAACAGAAACAACCAAACAATTAATGGATTGTAATTGTTATAGAAACTGTTTGTAAACCCTATAGGTGAATTTGTAGTGGCTTACACCAATATGATAGACAATGCATTCAGATTGGGCTTGTTATCCAAAAAAGAACAGAAATATCTTACTGTGAAAATCTTAAAGTGGCATCAATTTATTTCTTGCCAAAAGTACATATAAATCTAGAGAACCTGTCGGGACATCCCATAGTTTCAGGTAAAGATTCTCTATGCAAGAATGCATAGAAAATTAGTATATGACCTCCTATCCTAAGAAGACAAAACAAAAAACCCAATGCCCCCAAGCGAAGCACTACACAGGAGGGAGTATGGGATAACAGCGCTATACCAGTAATGGGAAATATCAAATAGAATAACTATAATGGACTTGAGTAGGGCATAGAATGCAAAAATGAGCTATATAAAAGTCTGTAAAATGTCCAAATAATATATCTTTAGTGCGCCGGCACTGGTAAGGAAGTCCAAGCTCACCAATCTTGCTCCAGTTGATCCCATAGTGTCTGATGCACAGTAGATCACTTGAATCCAGAAAATGAGGGGCTATACGTCCTCAATCATACATAAATGATGGTTATAGATAAACATTCTTGCCACACTGCAGTGTGCTGCTTCTGAAGAAGTACTGATCACTGCAGATATAATGCAAGAAGGGAGGGGACAAGAAGCGCACAACCACCTCCTAGTACAGATCAATAAAATGTATTAAAGTGAAGCTACAAACATGAATAAAAAACATAAAAAGCATGTGCCTGATATATGTACACACACTAATAATGTTATACAAATATACATGTACAATAGTGAAGACATTTTCACTCACATTTAGTAACCTCGTAAACAGAGGTAAGTTGTCACACGTGAAGCCACTTGGCACTTATAGATGAAATCATGCGAATCCAGAAGCTTGACGGCATAGGAGATATCCCACGATCCTGAAAAACGGGGTCTAGTGTTGTATAGTGTGTATTTAGGATCTAAAGGGAATCAACCACTACAAGGCTACACATGAATCTCTTATATATATGGAAATTGCAGTGTCCCTGGTTGGAATGCCAAGGTACAGTATATGCAATCCCTTTTAAGTGGTTAAGCCTTTAAGATGTATGTCTCTTCCCACACGTCTATATCAACAAATCTCCCCTATCTCTCACACATACACAGGAATGAACCAATCTAGGTCCCAATGTGGATAAATAAAACTAGAATGTTATTTAAAATATATGTAAAAATATAATAATTGTATAATATAGTGATAACATTGCATGAAAAAGTTATAGTCCAAGGTTCATTTTATCTTCATATACGACTGTAAAGTTCCTTGCATGAAAGGGCTTGAATGTCTGATACTGTTTTGGCAGAGGTAATGGCTATAAAGGAGATAGTTTCCAAGGAGTGGAAACATTTTGACCTGGAGGATAGAGACTTATTACAACTTCCATGAATATACTGACCATCTTGTGAGATGCCCAATGAACTTCTGTAAGAGGCAAAAATGAAAACTAAAATATTGACTTTTAAGGTATTCAAGCTTAAGCCCATATCAGCAGAATTTTGGGGCATGGTTGATTTTTGACATAGACATGAGCCATCTGCCAGGAATATCCAATGTTCCATAATACAAACTTTTCTGCAGAGGTAATTGTGAAGCTTCATGAAAAATCCACCTGACAATTTTTTCACAGGTTAATAAGAAACTGCTATCCCAGTTCGATGATCTTTTGTCCAGGACTTAATTGGAAGAAATTATTTCAACAATATTTAGATTCTTGATCCCTCTTGATAATTTATGTATGAGACCTCTGCAATGTTGTCCAAATTAAACATTACAAATTTTCCAATGAGGTGGGAGAAAAGAAAATGGCTTTATATTTGAGTGAGTTAAAGGATCTGCTTGCAAGATTGTTGGGCATACAATTCCCCCCAGATAGCACCTCAATCCTGTTTGCTGAAATATGTGGTAATGTGAATCCAAGTTAAAGAACCAAGAGAAAAACCTTGAGACAGATTGTGAGTCTTCTGTCACCATAAAAGAGCTTTCCTGATATGTGGGGTAATGACAATCCTTTGCTGCAAGTTCTATTTGAAACAATTGAACTTGTTCAGAAAAGCTTGTTGCATCGGTCTGCCATTTGGCTGTATGTCAAGGAGAAAAGTTAACAACCTCATTGTCTTCTCTAGGGAATCCCTTTTTCTCATGATATGACCAAAATATTTGAGCTTTGGCCTCATGATCAGACCTTCCAGTGAACAATTTGTCTTGATTTTCTGTAGTATTGATTTTCTTGCAGTCCAAGGGACTCTAAGCAGTTTTTGCCAACACCAAAATTTAACTCTGCGCCCAGGAAGATGAAGGTCTGTGAAGATAGGAGATTGCTTTTCTTGTACTTTATAATGCAGCCATGTATTTCTAAGAAGGAAATGACTAGAAGTTTGAGATTCTAGAACCTTTTGATCTTGATTCAGAGTTAGCGTATGGTCCAGACATATACATATTTATTGAGAATTTTGAGGTCTGTTTTAGAAAGCCATTGAATATGAACCTTTGAATCTTTCTGCTTAAGATCCTCTTGAATGAGCCTTCTTTTTCTCTGGATATTAAGGAGTTATTGACAAAAAGAATCTGCTTAATACTTGGGAAATTAACTAACTTCATCCTGTAGATTTGAAATATGATGGAAAAGACCCATGAATTAGTCACTAACGTGAATGGATTCTTGAAGACAAGCCCCTACAGATGGCACCTGGACAGTTTGAGCTTCATGAATTTCTTCTTACCCTTTTAGATCTAGAAAAAGAATGCCATTTTTTGCTTGTATAGAGGTTAGTTTGATCTTCTCTCCATTGAGAATTTTAGGAAGAATCACAGCTCAGCTAAAAAATTCTGTCCCCATAGGACAGCTTGTTGCAAGACAAAAATATCCCGCAAGATATTTACAGCCTTATTAAATTGTGATTCAGCCAATTGAAAAGGGCTCTATATAAACACATAGCAATATTTTTTTTACAGAAGTTTTTAGTTTGTGAAGACCTTGCTTTTGGTTAAAAGTTCACTAACTAAAAACTTCTGTAAAAAAATATGCTATGTGCTTATATAGAGCCCTATTCAATTGGCCGAATCACAATTTAATAAGGCTGATAATCTTTTGGAAGTATGACCTACCTTCCAGCTCCTTCCCTTTTGATAGTTTAGTCTGGTTTTTCCTCAAAAAGCATTTCCCTATCAAAGGGTAAGATTCAGAGAAAAGATTTGGAAATATTGTCTGACCTCCAAGACCTCTTCAGTTGGCAACCATGAATCAATTTATTCTCATATATGCCAATTTTGTCTCATATAAGGCAGAAACAATATTAGATCTCCTTTATCCTTTGTTCCCTTTTGAAGATTTTCTTAAATGTTTGTAACCAAATATTTAAGAGTATTTGAAACTGCTCTAATTGCCACTGCAGGTCTCGAAGCTGCTCCAGCAGTTAAGTAGGCTTTATTTAGGTTAATATCCACTCTCATGTCCATACTATCTTTAAAAAAAGGAGAATAATCCAAGGCAGGATCAACTTTCTAGCCAACTTAATGATAGGTGCATCTATTTTTGGGACAAAATCCCAGGGTTTAGAAACTTCCAGCCTTAGGGCCTCATTAAATTCCAGCCTCGTAAATAAGAGGCTTCTACTTAAGCCCTACGTACTGCAAAGTTTCTCCAACTTACAATGCTATTAAATTAGCCCTGCTGCGAGCAACGTATGAGCTACGCAGCAGGGCCGTACGTATCAACACTGCGTAAATGTACATGAGGAGTGACAGCCTGCGAGATGATATCGCAGGCTCCCACTCCTCATCAAGTGCTGCGGGGGTCCTAAAAGGGACCTCCGCGGCAGTCCCCCACATAAGCCCTGCCATGGGGGGTACTCCAAACCCCCCCCCCGGCACCTAAAATTAACCCCCCCTCAATGCGGGGGTCCCCGTCGGGACCCCCGAAGTGTCCTAACATTTACACCTTGCTGCAGGGGTCCATAGGAACCCCGCAGCCCCCACACATTAACCCCTTGCAGCGGGGGTCCCCGATCTGCATAGATCAGGCCCCCCGCTGCATTTCAAACTTTTAAATTCCCCGCCGCGGCTCCTTAAATGGGCCGCGGCACACTATTACCCAATCCCGGCCGCGGCACTTAAAATTAACCCCCCTCTATGCTGGGGGTCCCCATCGGGACCCCCGAAGTGTCCCCACATAAACCCCCTGCAGCGGGGGGCCCCGATCGGCAACGATCGTGACCCTGCTGCAATTCAATTTTAAATTTCCCGCCTCGCGGGTCCTGAAAGGACCGTAAAGGTCCTAAAAGGACTCGCACTAAAAATATTAACCCCAGGCAACTATAATTACCCCATTAACTCATGGTGGTCAATACAGACCACCATAAGGCCTAAATTAACTCATTAACTCATGATGGTCAATACAGACCACCATAAGGCCTAAATTAACCCATTAACTCATGATGGTCAATACAGACCACCATAAGGCCTAAATTAACCCATTAACTCATGATGGTCAATACAGACCACCATAAGGCCTAAATTAACCCATTAACTCATGATGGTCAATACAGACCACCATAAGGCCTAAATTAACCCATTAACTCATGATGGTCAATACAGACCACCATAAGGCCTAAATTAACCCATTAACTCATGATGGTCAATACAAACCACCATAAGGCCTAAATTAACCCATTAACTCATGGTGGTCAATACAGACCACCATAAGGCTCTATTTAACCCCATCAGTCCCATAAGGGTATATTATTACCATTATGGGCCTGTTACAACCCAACATTAACCACATAAGTGCCATGACGGTCCTCAAGGACCATCATTACACTAACTACAAACACTACACTATAACCCCCAATAAACCATTTAATCTAAACTAACCCCCCTCTACACTAATCTATTAACACTTACACTACCTACCTACACTACCTACCTCCTAATAAACCTCCCCAACACTCTAATTACAAAAAAAAGAAAACCTACAGTACAAAAAAAAAAAACCTACAGTACAGAAAAAAAAAAATTACAACCCCACCCCCCACTACAGAAAACAAAAAAATACATTACAACCCCACCCCCACTACAGAAAATAAAAAAATACATTACAACCCCACCCCCCACTACAGAAAATAAAAAAATTACACACCTGAAAAGGAAAGACAGATAAACACAATACAATACATACATATAATACATTACATACATTAGATACAATACATGACATTACATATAATATATTAAATATAATATATTAAATATAATAAATTACATACAATACATGACATTACATATAATATATTAAATATAATATATTAAATATAATACATTACATACATTACGTACAATACATGACATTACATATAATATATTAAATATAATATATTAAATATAATATATTAAATATAATATATTAAATATAATACATTACATACATTACATACAATACATGACATTACATATAATATATTAAATATAATATATTAAATATAATATATTAAATATAATACATTACATACAATACATGACATTACATATAATATATTAAATATAATATATTAAATATAATATATTAAATATAATATATTACATATAGTCCAAATCAAATACCCCCTATCTATCTAACATACAATCTATTTAATTTAAAATAAATCCTAACTATATCAAATACATCCCCCTATCTATCTAATATACAAAAAATCCTAACTACATACACAGACCCTAATTCTAAAATAAAATAAAATAATTACAGTCCTAACTACACAGACCCCAATTCTAAGCTAATATCAATAAATTAAGACCACTTACCTTTAAGATGTTGCTTCAGATCACTAACCTATGGGTCAAACAAAAAAAAAAAATTAGTACAAAACATTAACATCCAATAAATAAACATTCTATACATTCTAAATAATATACTCACCTTTACAGCATGTCCCGTCACTGTTTAGCTCGTCCGGCGCGGCCCTGTTAAAAAAAACACAATACATGAATACATTAATACAATATATCAACAATAAATAAAATACACATATAAACATCTAAATATACATTTAACTTACCTCCCCGGGATGTCCCCGGCCTTCTCTCCTTCAGCCCCAGCTGGGCCGCGGAACCATCCGCGCTCTAAAAAAAAAAAAAAAAAAAAAAAACTAACGGAGGTCTGCACTGGCAGACCTCCCCGAGTCGTTTCCGGGAGGAAATTGGCATTGGCGGCTTGTGATTGGCTGAAAAAGCTGTCAGCCAATCAAAAGTCGTCAATGTAGGAGCCAATCAGGATGGGCAGATGTCTTCTACCAATCACTCCGTGGGGGGTGTATCCCATAGTGATTGGCTGAAGGCATCTGAGCCTTGTGATTGGTTCCCAGAAAGATAGACAAGTGTTTTAGCCAATCAGGGTGGGATATTGGGGTGTATCCCATCCTGATTGGCTCACACATTGACGACTTTTGATTGGCTGAAATTGATAGACAGCTTTTTCAGCCAATCACAAGCCGCCAATGCCAATTTCCTCCCGGAAATGACTCTGGGAGGTTCATTAGCGTCGGGGACGTCTGCCAGTGCAGACCTTCGTTAGTTATTTTTTTTTTTTTTTTTAGAGCGCGGATGGTTCCGCGGCCCAGCCGGGGCTGAAGGAGAGAAGGCCGGGGACATCGCGGGGAGGTAAGTTAAATGTATATTTAGATGTTTATATGTGTATTTTATTTATTGTTGATATATTGTATTAATGTATTGTGTTTTTTTTTTAACAGGGCCGCGCCGGAAGAGCTAAACAGTGACGGGACATGCTGTAAAGGTGAGTATATTATTTAGAATGTATAGAATGTTTATTTATTGGATGTTAATGTTTTGTACTATTTTTTTTTGTTTGTTTGACCCATAGGTTAGTGATCTGAAGCAACATCTTAAAGGTAAGTGGCCTTAATTTATTGATTTTAGCTTAGAATTAGGGTCTGTGTAGTTAGGACTGTAATTATTTTACTTTATTTTAGAATAAGGGTCTGTGTATGTAGTTAGGATATATAGCTAATAGTTAATATTAATATATTAATATTAATATATTATATTTAATATATTATATGTAATGTCATGTATTGTATGTAATGTATTATATTTAATATATTATATTTAATATATTATATGTAATGTCATGTATTGTATGAATTATATTTAATATATTATAATTAATATATTATATTTAATATATTATATGTAATGTCATGTATTGTATGTAATGTATGTAATGTATTATATTTAATATATTATATTTAATATATTATATTTAATATATTATATGTAATGTCATGTATTGTATCTAATGTATGTAATGTATTATATGTATGTATTGTATTGTGTTTATCTGTCTTTCCTTTTCAGGTGTGTAATTTTCTTATTTTCTGCAGTGGGGGGTGGGGTTGTAATTTTTTTTTTTTTCTGTACTGTAGGTTTTTTTTTTCCTGTACTGTAGGTTTTTTTTCTGTACTGTAGTTTTTTTTTGCTGTACTGTAGTTTTTTTTTGTTTTCTGTACTGTAGTTTGTTTTTTTTGTAATTAGAGTGTTGGGGAGGTTTATTAGGGGGTAGGTAGTGTAGGTAGGTAGTGTAAGGGTTAATAGATTAGTGTAGAGGGGGGTTAGTTTAGATTAAATGGTTTATTGGGGGTTATAGTGTAGTGTTTGTAGTTAGTGTCATGATGGTCCTTGAGGACCATCAAGGCACTTATGTGGTTAATGTTGGGTTTTAACAGTCCCATAATGGTAATATTATACCCTTATGGGACTGATGGGCTTAAATAGAGCCTTATGGTGGTCTGTATTGACCACCATGAGTTAATGGGTTAATTTAGGCCTTATGGTGGTCTGTATTGACCATCATGAGTTAATGGGTTAATTTAGGCCTTATGGTGGTCTGTATTGACCACCATGAGTTAATGGGGTAATTATAGTTGCCTGGGGTTAATATTTTTAGTGCGAGTCCTTTCGGGACCTTTACGGTCCTTTGAGGACCCGCGAGGCGGGAAATTTAAAATTGAATTGCAGCAGGGTCACGATTGTTGCCGATCGGGGCCCCCCACTGCAGGGGGTTTATGTGGGGACACTTCGGGGGTCCCGATGGTGACCCCCGGCATAGAGGTGGGTTATTTTTAAGTGCCGCGGCCGGGATTGGGTAATAGTGTGCCGCGGCCCCTTTAAGGAGCCGCGGCGGGGAATTTAAAAGTTTTAAATGCAGCGGGGGGCCTGATCTATGCAGATCGGGGACCCCCCCTGCAATGGGTTCATGTGGGGACACTTCGGGGGTTCCGATGGGGACCCCCAGCATAGAGGGGGGTTAATTTTAAGTGCCGCGGCCGGGATTGGGTAATAGTGTGCCGCGGCCCCTTTAAGGAGCCGCGGCGGGGAATTTAAAAGTTTTAAATGCAGCGGGGGGCCTGATCTATGCAGATCGGGGACCCCCCCTGCAATGGGTTCATGTGGGGACACTTCGTGGGTCCCGATGGGGACCCCCAGCATAGAGGGGGTTAATTTTAAGTGCCGCGGCCGGGATTGGGTAATAGTGTGCCGCGGCCCCTTTAAGGAGCCGCGGAGGGGAATTTAAAAGTTTTAAATGCAGCGGGGGGCCTGATCTATGCAGATCGGGGACCCCCCCTGCAATGGGTTCATGTGGGGACACTTCGTGGGTCCCGATGGGGACCCCCAGCATAGAGGGGGGTTAATTTTAAGTGCCGCGGCCGGGATTGGGTAATAGTGTGCCGCGGCCCCTTTAAGGATCCGCGGCGGGGAATTTAAAAGTTTTAAATGCAGCGGGGGGCCTGATCTATGCAGATCGGGGACCCCCCCTGCAATGGGTTCATGTGGGGACACTTCGGGGGTCCCGATGGGGACCCCCAGCATAGAGGGGGGTTAATTTTAAGGGCCGCGGCCGGGATTGGGTAATAGTGTGCCGCGGCCCCTTTAAGGAGCTGCGGCGGGGAATTTAAAAGATCGGGGACCCCCGCTGCAAGGGGTTAATGTGGGGGTGCTGCAGGGGTCCTGATAGAGACCCCTGCAGCATGGGGATGTGTATAGGGTGCAGGGGGGAGCCTCACACGGCTGTCTCGGGCTGTTCCGAGGCAGCACGTAGAGGCTTTCGGATCCCTTGCGTGGACTTTTTGTCCACGTAGGGATTCTTACGATATGCGAGACTCATGCATAGATTTAAGGCTACGTAGCTCTCTCGGAGCCTATTCTCAGCCATTTTCTCGCAGTCATATCGCAAAGCAGGCTGCGAGAGATTCGGTACTCGCAAACAGCAGGAAAACTGCCTTTGTGTGATACGATTTCATCTGCAGCTCGAATTTAATAGGGCCCTTATTAAATTGTGATTCGGTAAATTTAAAAGGGCTCTATTTAAGCACACAGCATATTTGTTTTAGAGAAGTTTTTAGTTAGTGAAGACCTTGCTTTTGGATAGAAGTTCCCCAACTAAAAACTTCTATAAAAAAAAATATGCTGTGTGCTTAAATAGAGCCCTTTTAAATTTACTGAATCACAATTTAATAAGGCTGTTGGACATTAATGTGTTTCCTAACATGATTCGATTCTTGAATTATAACATATTTGATATTACCAATTAATAAAAATGTTTGCATGTTCTTTTGAGATATTCACTTTTAATCTAAGAAAAACGAACTTCACCCAAGAGGATAAGAAAAAGAATGCATAAAAGAGGATGCAGGTACATTATACAGAGGAAGATTTTTGTCCTGTCCTATGCAAAAGGATGAGCTTCACCACAGTCATTAAAATTGGGATATACTGTGCTTATTGTATGGCATCTTAAATGTGTTAAAAGAACAATACAAATCATATTTTTCATTGTTGCATATGAAAAAAGGTATTGGAAAATATTTTACAGTGTGCTTTTCTTTTTAAAAGAAAAGTACCATTGGTGAATAAACTGCTTTAAATTAATAGTTCATAATTCATATCAATGTGTCTCTGTCAGCTACATAGCAGTAACAGAACTTTATATATCATGGGTTTCAGACACTGGGATATAATTAGACTTTATGATAATATGTACACAGACCGACATTTCTTTCAAGTAAGTTCTACTTAATGATTTCATATGCAAAAATGTTATAGAAAAATATGGCAGTGCCTTCTAGTACCTAGTTTTATACCACGATTCGTAAATGTTTCAAGGTCATATTCACATATTTAAGGGTCAATGACATAAAGAGACAATGATGGAAAAAATGTTGTTGTTTTTTGCTTGGAAGAACTGGTCAAGCAATTTATTATATGGATATTAATGGTTGAAAGTTGATTACAGTGTTATTTGTCCTTAGTGAAACGTCTCTAATCCATAACTAAAATAACTGCTGTACAGGTAATAACCCCTTTGAAAAAATGGGATTTAGATGTGGGGTAAATAAATAATATTGCTAATGTGCTATACTTGTTAATGACTTTTTGTCAGAAAAAGAGCTAGATAAAAACTATTTGTGTGCTGTGGTTCAGTAGCAGTTCTCTTTTCCACCTCACTTACAGTTTCCTGCCTTTTTATAAAGTACACAGATAGGATTTCAGTTTATGATAAGATCCTGCCTTATATGACAGAGGGAGCTGGTCATGAGTTAAATAGTATGGGCCTCATTCTATTAACGGCCGTAAAATGGCCGCAAAGCTGCGATTCCTTGCGGCCATCTTCCGGCCCCGTGTAGAGCTACTGCTACCTTGCTATTCAAATGGACGTCGCCGCAAGGATATACCCCTTACGGCCGGCCGCACATCATGCAAACGGCCGCAAGCGTTTTTCCTGCGCCCCTAAATATTGTTTTCCGGCCGCAAAGTCAGAAAACTGTTAAAGCAAATATAAATTCAAGATGGCACTGTAAAGCTCCGTAAATGCTAGGCATCATAATGGGGGACATGAGGATTAATAGCAACACCCTCTCAAGCTTGCACATCGCCCAAATCCGATATATCATTTACGGTTTATTTTCCGTCCCATAGTCCCGGGGGCTTGTCCTTGTTAAAACCCGTACGGGTTCGGAGGCTGAGGGCCGCAAACAAAGCATTGTAGAAGCAATATATATTCAATCCAGCACTGCAAAGCACTGTAAATGATGGGGAACATAATGGGGGGGCATGAGGATTAATAGCAAAACATTCTCAAGCTTGCACATCGCCAAATTGTACTTTGATTTTAAAATCCGTCCAAGTCCCACGGACTTCAATGATCAAGCCCGTAGCTCCTTATTCAAGCCCATGCAGGCTTGGAGGGTGCATGTCCTCCAAGCCCGTAGCTCGTTATTCAAACCCGTGCGGGCTTGCATGATAGATAAAACACGAAGATTGAACATGAAGTTAAATATCTTTATTTGCGGATTTGAGAGTAGGGGGATGTTGAGCTATTAATTCTAAAACCAAATATCACTTTCACTTTTAATAAAAGTACAGGATGGCTTTTCTATACTACGATATGTAAGTAAGCCCTTTACGACCTGTGGGTCTATTTTACCCATTTACGGACTTGACCGAGGCTAATCGCGCATCCTTTGCGGGTCTGAGGTGCTCCAAGCCCTCGGGACTTTGTCCACGGACATTTTACATGAATTAAAATAAAAATGATTTTCAGATTTGAGTGTAGGGGAATGTTGTGCTATGAATGCTAACACCTCCAATCACTTTATCGTCTCATCAAAGTGCAGGATGGCTATATTATGTGCTTAATTGGGTGCTAGCGGGACCTTTTTGGTGCAAGTAAGCTGCGGCTCGGTTTTAGATATTTACGGCCATGACGAGAGGGTTTACATAGCAATTGAATAGCAACCGTGGCTTTCTTGCGGCCGAAACT
Organism: Discoglossus pictus; assembly: GCA_027410445.1. Classification (NCBI taxonomy): domain Eukaryota; kingdom Metazoa; phylum Chordata; class Amphibia; order Anura; family Alytidae; genus Discoglossus; species Discoglossus pictus. The sequence goes on along the minus strand of CM050167.1, from coordinate 251,618,139 downwards.
CTTGCGGCCGTGTAAGATCAAAGGTTTTCCTGCGGCGCGTGCGGCCGCAAGGGATAACAGGGCGCCGGCCGCAAGCCTGCCGGAGCCCTCGGCCGCAAGGGAATAGAATAGGCAAATAGCCTGAGGCCAGTCCTTGCGGCCACGCATCTCCTACGGCCGTTAATAGAATAAGGCCCTATATGTTTTTTAATGGTTCAGAGTGGTTTGTGAAACTTCCAATAAAATTATGTACAGTGGATATAAAAAGTCTACACACCCCTGTTAAAATCAGGTTTCTGTGCTGTAAAAAAATGAGACAAAGATTAATAATTTCAGAACTTTTTCCACTTTTAATGTGACCTATAAACTGTACAACTCAATTGAAAAACAAACTGAAATCTTTTAGGTGGAGGGAAGGAAAAAAAAAAAGAAAAAGAATGTGGTTGCATAAGTCTGCACACCCTCTTATAACTGGGGATGTAGCTGTGTTCAGATTAAGCAATCACATTCCAAATTGTGTTAAATAGGAGTCAGCATACACCTGCCATCATTTAAAGTGCTTCTGATTAACCCAAAATAAAGTTCAGCTGCTCTAGTTGGTCTTTCCTGAAATGTTCTTAGTCGCATCCCACAGCAAAAGCCATGGTCCACAGAGAGCTTCCAAAACATCAGAGGGATCTCATTCTTAAAAGGTATCAGTCAGGAGAAGGGTACAAAAGAATTTCCAAGGCATTAGATATATCATGGAACACAGTGAAGACAGTCATCATCAAGTGGAGAAAATATGGCACAACAGTGACATTAGCAAGAACTGGAGCTCCCTCCAAAATTGATGAAAAGACAAGAAGAAAACTGGTCTGGGAGGCTACCAAGAGGCCTACAGCAACATTAAATGTGCTGCAGGAATATCTGGCAAGTACTGGCTGTGTGGTACATGTGACAACAATCTCCCGTATTCTTCATATGTCTGGGCTATGGGGTAGAGTGGCAAGGCGAAAGCCTTTTCTTACGAAGAAAAACATCCAAGCCTGGCTACATTTTGCAAAAACACATCTGAAGTCTCCCAAAAGCATGTGGGAAAAGGTGTTATGGTCTGATGAAACCAAGGTTGAACTTTTTGGCCATCATTCCAAAAGATATGTTTGGCGCAAAAACAACACTGCACATCACCAAAAGAACACCATACCCACAGTGAAGCATGGTGGTGGCAGCATCATGCTTTGGGGCTGTTTTTCTTCAGCTGGAACTGGGACCTTAGTTAATATAGGGGGAATTATGAACAGTTCCAAATACCAGTCAATATTGGCACAAAACCTTCAGGCTTCTGCTAGAAAGCTGAACATGAAGTGGAACTTCATCTTTCAGCATGACAACGACCCAAAGCATACATACAAATCAACAAAGGAATGGCTTCACCAGAAGAAGATTAAAGTTTTGGAATGGCCCAGCCAGAGCCCAGACCTGAATCTGATTGAAAATCTGTGGGGTGATCTGAAGAGGGCTGTGCACAGAAGATGCCCTCGCTATCTGACAGATTTGGAGTGTTTTTGCAAAGAAGAGTGGGCAAATCTTGCCAAGTCAAAATGTGCCATGCTGATAGACTCATACCCAAAAAGACTGAGTGCTGTAATAAAATTAAAAGATGCTTCAACAAAGTATTAGTTTAAGGGTGTGCATACTTATGCAACCATGTTATGTTATTTTATTTTTTTTCTTCCCTCTACCTAAAAGATTTCAGTTTGTTTTTCAGTTGAGTTGTACAGTTTATAGGTCACATTAAAGGTGGAAAAAGTTCTGAAATGATTTATCTTTGTCTCATTTTTTTACAGCTCAGAAACCTGACATTTTATCAAGGGTGTGTAGACTTTTTATATCCACTGTACACCTTATATGTTTTCTAGTATGTTATTGCCACTACAGCCCCACAATCTTATTCTGTCTTATTGAAGGATGCATCATTTATGTTATTTCACACAACAAAAGAAAAAACACAACACTGAATATTCAATTTAAATTGTATTTAGTCATTAAAATAGAAATAAATATAATTAAATAGACTATAAAAAATATAACATACTGAGACATAAATTAACTTAATTTAGAGCTTCTAGCTGTCTTTATCATCTTTATCATCCTTGAATGTGATCTTCAGTCTTTATATGACTTCCTGGCAAATTCATGAAGGGATTTAATGAATTCCTGTAGTTTAACATATTGATCAAATCCTTCAGTTGTGCAGGTCTAACAATTTAAAACAAAAAAAGAAAGAAAGATTATGACAAATAAACAATAACAATATTTAAATCCTTTCACTAGTGATATTCCATGACTGTGAATCAATAACAGTCCATGTTGTCAATCACTTATTACACCTGCAAATAACTATTTGGGAGCTATATTACCTTGTGGTATTATGTATTCAGCAATGTAATGTGAAGAATAAGTGTACAATCAAGCTTTGTATAGTAAAGTAAATAATATGTAATGTGCCTTTATATAAAATTAGAATATTAAAGTATATGATACAAACATTTAAAGAAATGGACAAGGTAATTTTTGGGTGTAAATACCAATAGATTACATAAACATGGACCAAAGTATTTCTTTTATGATCAAACAGCATTTGCAATATTTAAGAAATTATATTTTAAATATATTCTGTACATTTGGGATTACAGTGCTTCTTTAACTATTGCTTTACGCTATTGTTATACGTTTTTACCTGAAATTATAATTTAGCACTGCAATTAATAAGAAATGTGGGCAACTCACATTGATAAAACAATCGCCAGTGAATATCCAAAGAGTCTTTCTATTCTTGATAATTTTTACAAATAAATGATTGAAACAGTAAAGTGTTAAATTTTATCACGACCTTCTTTTCTTCCAAGTAGTTCAACCTCATTTACATTTGAGCTTCCATATCACAGTTAATTGATTATTGTGTCTGTTTTTCAAATGTATGGTTGTTTGCAGTAATTGTATATATGTTATTGATTTTTATTCATGGGAAATATCTAAAACATGTTTATTATAAACACAATATAGAGTGAAAACACCAAGATGTAGAAATCAAAATCATATGCTCACCACTTTGCTTAGTCCACGCAAATTGCTCTCAATGTTAGCAATTTGTTTCCTTAAAGAAGGGCAGGTATTGACATGTGATAGATTATCCAGCACTGTGGCAGCTTCACAAAATATGGAATCTTTCTGCAACTGAAGAAAAAAAGTCAGGCTATACAAACATATCTATCTAGTGTAGTTCTGGGGTCGTCAACTTATTTCTATAGTAGAAAGTGGTTCAGATCAACATATGTTTTTTTTTTTATCAATCTCAAAAGTGAATATAAGGAATCTGAATATGGATAGATATTTTCCAAGCTTCACACCAGCTTCCAATCAGAATTGAAATTAGCATCAGCTTACTTAATTATTTTATGTCTCTCCATTTCACAAACATTCTTCTACAATTTTATTACTAGCAAAGAAAACCAATTGCCAAAATTGTTAGGTTGCATGCTTTTGTTTATATAACATGTTGTCATTTATACTTTCTTAGTTTTTTGACTCTTTATTTCTTGCAGATCTCGGGACAACAACATTAACATTACATTCACATTTTATTGTTTACTGCTCTTTGAATTAATCTCACAAAGTGACAAAGTAACTAATAATATATACCTCACTACTCATCTTTTCATTATAAACGTTATAAGTAGAGTATTTGCAATCTTATAATATTGACATATTGCCAAATAGTAACCATATGGTACAATATATAATGTATATATATATATATATATATATATATATATATATATATATATATATATAGTGAATAAATAGTACATCGTTGTTCACATTTGAATGTCTAAAACAAGTTAAAAAAAACTGCTTCTAGCTCAGAATTTCGAGAAAAACAGTTATTACACTGCATTCTGGGAAGCTGAGCAGGGACATGCAAATGTGCCCACAAATGTACAGTAAATAAATAGTAAATCTGTGTTCACATTTAAATGTCTAAAATATATATATATAACAATATATTTAGATTAATGAAAGTCTGTCAAGAGTAGCAGAAACTAGATAAAATTACCTCTTTGCGGTCAAAAATATCAGGAACAAGAGTTTCACAGGTACTCTTCAAATAAATGAAATACAAATATTAGTTAAACATTCTTAAATTTATAACTTTGTTATCAGTTTATATTATTAAAACAATAACACAAAATATCTACAAAAGATGAAAAATTAAGAAATAATATTTGTCAATTAATATAAACTTGTTTTATGTAGAATTTCTTGAGCTGTTATTGCAAATTGCACTGCCACTTATTTAGTCAAAACTGTAGAAATATGATCTTACTTGGTTATGGCAGAAATCTTATATCCCTTATTTATGAGGTTTTATTACTGTTTACTTTCATAGAGGGAATATCCTATCAATATAGCATTCAATAATATTAATTTACTTAGACTCTAAACGAACATTATCATTATAAGATCAATTTAATATTTCAGCTTAAATTCACTATTTTGAAAGGACTTTAAAAGTCCTTTCAAAATAGTGAAATAAAGCTGAAATATTAATGGAGGCACCAGTTTGCCATGTCTTAGGTTAACAACTTGTAAGTGCTAGCTGAATAGGAGTGTACTGGGCATAGAAGAAAAGGTGTTTAGAATGTCTATCTTCAGCACTTTTAAATTAACATTTTTATGAAAAGATTTATTTTGTGTGACTACCAGAATTGCAGGTAATCAATTACTGATAATTCACCGGCTCAGCTAACAAATAGTGAGATTCCTTTTATAATTTTTGTTGGCCAACATAGAGCCCCGTGTAAATCAGGTGCTCTAAGTTAGGGGAGTGCCGTAAAAAGTCTGCGGGAGTCTTTCTACAACAATATGTAGATATGTTGCTCCCCTACATTAGGGCACTCAGCTCACATCTATAAATCCTTGCCTTCTCAGTAACAGTTTTCAGTGTGGAAGTCACCCATACCAAGATTTACTGATTTAGGAACCAATAGAAAGCCCTAAAGTCACGCCCTGGAGATTCCATCTAAAGTGTTAACTCCTCCTTAAGTACCCCGCGGCACCTTAAATTAACCCCTCCTATGCTGCGGGTTCCCGATCGGGGCCCAGCAGATCTTAAACTAATAACCCTTGCCAATCGGGACTACTGCAGGATGTTTACATTTAAATTTCCTGCCCCCCAGGTACTATTACATTTAACCTCTGCCCCTAAATTAACCTCTATCACTCATTGGGGTCTATGCAGATGTATGTATTTTCTGTGTACTTTCTGTTAGTTTCAATGGAGTTTAAAACAGATTTACTTAATAGTTTTTCATTTGAATCACATGTTTGGTAGTGCTCTTTTATATACAGTACATGAAAAAAATAATTGTGTTTAATTTCCCTTTATGCAACGTGATCTGCTATATGCACATTCGTTGCAGAAATGGAAAGAGAAACATTTACTCTATTACAATCGTCATAGTAAATATTACTCAAAGCTAATGAGAATATACTTTGTGTATCAATCAATGCATTTTCCTAGTGCACTATATCTTCCTGTGAGAAAATCTAGTAAAATACTGTGTACATGCTATGTTTGATTCTGGTTATTTTTTAAATGAAGTGTTGCACGTATGTTCAGAGATGTAAATGCACTGAGCACTGCAGTAATTATTCAACTGAGTCAACGGACAAACCCAGTCTTTCACAGACTCAATTACATATTTTAACGTGTATGAAAAACAAGGTATGTATTGTTCTGGTTTAGAAAAGAAGAGTACATATAACATATAACCAGTATCTATTGATCTTTAAAATAGAACCCCAGATGTATAAAAATATTCAGATTAATTGAATTTATAAAATGCACTTAATCTAAAAAACATTGCTTATTATTTCTACTTATTATGAAGAGCTGTATATTACCTTAATGAGTAATAAGAGCAATATACTATAACTCATATATTTCTTATTATTATATAGGTGCCGGATAAAGTCCTTAAAGTACTCACCATTTTATGAGAGGTAGAAATAAAGTTAGTTGTATGGATAATCTCTTGGAGGCAAAGCTTCATGTTGAATGAACAGCTGACCAAAGTTACCAGAGCAAACAGTACAACTGACTTCAGAGCAGTCATTAGTGTATATTATTGTCTGTTATTATATAATTATTACAAGAGTTATAATCAATAGTTAAAGCTACAAGAGTTACAAGCTACAAACCCTCAGTGGATTGACAAGTGCCAAAGTCAGTGACTCTTAAGAATTCTTTAGCCCCTTATATAGGTGAAAAACTTGTCCTGTGAGGGTCAAAGACAAGGAATACGTGGAAAGAAACTTTAATTTTACTCTTCTAATTTTCAACCAGTTTCTTTACTGGAGTAAACCTCAGATAGACCATAAAGATGTCATGTCACCTACAATTCTATTAAAAACCAACCTTGCTGTTACGTACTTAGATCCCAGTATAAGATATAGGGGTCTGATGGGGAAACTCTAACTGCGTAATAAATACAATCAAAAGAAAACTATTTGTCTATATAATTTAAAGATTAATAGCAAGGCTTACTATATCTTGAACCATAAAGACCTACTATGGCCATACTTTTAAAATTACAGCTAGAAGAACTATACTTAAACATATGCAACATAGTTTTAGAACATATGATACATTTTTTATAAGGTTTAGTTAGTTCTTAAACAACTGTGAAAATGTAGAAAGGTAATCTGTAATACTAGCCTGTAAATGAGGTATAAAGAAATATACTGTCATTATGTATTGCAAGCTTTTCGTGCTGCTAGTTTTGGTTGTTCACAGTCAGTATAGTGTACTACATTAAATTGCTATGATTTTGGAAATCGTAGCCCGTAACGGAGCCTGCAGAAGTTACGTCTATTAAATTGGCCTCTTTCAGCTACCCGCAAACGATTTGCGGGTTACAGGCAGAAAAACACAAGGGGACATGAAAATCTGACCTTCATCCCAACTAAGCCTTTGATCTGTCTAGTCCGTACATGTTACTATTCCAAAATCGCTATTAAATTGCTACAATTCCCCAAAGACGCACTGGCTTTCAAACCCGCAACTGGCAAATGTTTGCCCAAATATTGTGTGTTCAAAATAGGACCCGCAAAGGCTTTAAGAGCTCTTATGTATGCTGCAGGAGCAGCAAAAGAGACCCCCCCCCCTTCGGCTGCCAAACCCCCCTCCTGCCCCTAAACTTCCCCCCTGCTCCCAAAATAAATACCCATCCTGCAGGGGTCCCAATCAGGATCCCCACAGGCTCGCAACATTAACCCCTTGCAAGGTGTTAATGTGGGGAGCCTGCAGGGGTTGTAAGACCATGATATACTGAGCTAAACAGGTATATTATATATATATATATATATATATATATATATATATATATATATATATATATACTGTATATATATTATGAGAATTGAAATGAATACTAAATTAATCTGGCTCTTTATGGCGTCAAAGAGCACAAGATTGAATGTTAAAATGATCTTGTCTTTTTTTAATACACTAATAACACCTAAAAAGTTCTACAGTCTTAGGTCTGTTTACAAACACACTCCTGACTTTTCCATGATTAACAACATATGCCGACACCAAGCAGCGAAGACATGGTGAACACAAATATTTATAGTTTTTCTCTGAACTTAAGGAATGCAGCAGAAGATGTTAACCCATAACTGTCCTAATTAGTTGATTACATCAGTCCTTTCCCTGCACAGATGAATTTGTGAAGAGTCAACTCTCTTTCTGCTTATGCTCTCTGCACGGATATGTTGCTGTGGGTCTGTCTGGGACCAGCCTATGACTCATGTAAACAGAGATTTCATTTATTACTTTCTCTCTGAAAAATGAATTTATTTAAAATCAAAAAGTATTTAAACATGGTTTCAGGAGATCTTTACTGTGATGTGGCACAAATTATACTGAATTAAGTGGCCCTTTAATGATTACCATCAATAGAATGACATATTATGTTGTGTTATATATATTTATTTAGTAAATAAATGCACTTTCTTTGTTGGATAATTATATAATTTTATAGGATGTTGTTATATTAGGAAATAAATTAACTATATTCTACATCCATAACAAATATTGCATTATTTAATTATTAACTGGATTAATTTAGTATTCATTTCAATTCTCTTAATATACCTCAACAGATCTGTTTAGCTCAGTTTTTTCATGGTCTTACAACCAATGGAAGTCTGAAGTATAACATAGCAATATCAATGAAAGCAAGTGAATTTACATTTTAAAATTCTTTACCCAAATGGTATGGGAAATGTAATTTAATATATTTGTGATTTATATGACAACTGATAATGTAGTTTTCTAAATATAATATAGAACACAAATTATATATATTTATTTCATGCAGGTATAAATCACCTCACACATGTTTCTTTCTGCTATTTCTGCCAGGTCTATGATTGGCGCAGCACTATTGATCTGTTAGACCTGCAGCTCCTGGTGAAGCATCATATTGGTAGGGAAACATATACACTCATACACCGGGGTGGCAAAGACATTTGTGTCTAGGGGTGTAATATATGTACATATATAAAATTACATCTAAACATTATGCTGACAGTGAAAACAAATTAAGTTCCATTAAGAATAATTAATAATGATTTTATAGAACCCTTTAGGCACTTAAATAGGAGAAAGACAAAGACAACGAAGGGAAGCAAATAAACTTATATTGCTCTAGTAAAATTAAAACATTTTGAAAAGTTCTATTTGCTTTTCCTTTTTTTTTTGGGGGGGGGGGGGGGGTTGACCTTAACCCTGCTCTTTTTAAAACTAACTTTGCAGTTACAAAGATACAGGGGTTATAGGAAAAAACCCTCACAATGTATATTGTAATGTATTACTATTCATTACAGTGACAATCTTTATATTTCTTTTCATTGGTAGATGAGTAATCTGAGATAATATATTCAGAACCTTAAATTTACTTACCTTCATGTAGATGTAATAACATTATATTGTTTCTTACATAGAATAAGTGATAAATAAAGGAAATCTGACATTATTTTTTTAATAATAATTAATAAATTACCGTATATACTCGTGTATAAGCCGACCGGAGTATAAGCAGAGGCACCTATTTTACCACAAAATACTGGGAAAAATGAGTGACTTGAGTATAAGCCGAGGAATGGAAATGTGCTGCCCCCTGTGTCCCTCTTGTGCCCTCTGTGTCCCCCTTTTGTGTGCCCTTTTCTTGTGTCCCCCCTCTCTCTCCCCTGTGTCTCTTCTCCCCTCTCCCTCCCCTGTGTCTCTTCACCCCTCTCCATTCCCTGTGTCTCTTCCCCCCTCCCTTGCCTGTGTCTTATCCCCCCTCTCCCTTCCCTGTGTCTCTTCCCCCTCCCATATCACCCTCCTCAACCCCCCTCCTCATTCTCAACCTCCCTCCTCAACCCCCCTCCTCATGCTCAACCTCCCTCCTCAATTCCCCTCCTCATTCTCAACCTCCCTCCTCAACCCCCTCCTCAACCTCAACCCCCCACCTCATCCTCAACCTCCCTCCGCATCCTCCCTCCTCATCCTCAACCTCCCTCCTCATTCTAAACCCCCTCCTCAACCTCCCTCCTCAACCTCAACCCCCCATCCTCAAACCCCCCATCCTCATCCTCAACCCCCTATCCTCAACCCCCTATCCTCAACCCCCCTCCTCCTCCTCAACCCCCTCCTCAACCGTAACCCCCCTCCTCATCCTCAACCTCCCTCCTCAACCTCCCTTCTCAATCTCAACCCCCCTCCTCATCCTCATCATCCCTCCTCATCCTCAACATCCCTCCTCATCCTCAACATCCCTCCTCAACCTCCCTCCTCATCCTCAACCTCCCTCCTTATCCTCAACCTCCCTCCTCAACCCCCCTCCTCATTCTAAACCCCCTCCTCAACCTCCCTCCTCAACTCCCCTCCTCAACTCCCCATCCTCATCCCCCATCCTAAACCCCCCTCCTCAACCCCCCTCCTCATCCTCAACCTCCCTCCTCATCGTCCCTCCTCATCCTCAACCTCCCTCCTCATCCTCCCTCCTCATCCTCAACCTCCCTCCTCATCCTAAACCCCTCCTCACTTTACCCCTCCAAATACCTACCCCTCTCCGTTTCCCCTCACTTACCTTCATCTGCAGCTTCGCCTCCGCTCCTTCCTGCTTCGGCACCCGGTATATGCTAATGCCGCGACATCACATGCGCGCCATGGCATTAGCATATACCGGGTGCCGACGCATGAAGGAGCGGAGGCCGGTGGAGAAGCTGCAAATGAAGGTAAGTGAGGGGAAAGGGAGAGGGGGAGGTATTTAGAGGGGTAAATTGAGGAGGGGGGTTTAGAATGAGGAGGGGGGATTAAAATGAGGAGGGGGTGGAGGATGGGGGGGGTTGCGTCGGCACCCAGTATATGCTAATGACGTGACATCACATGTGCACAACGTAATTAGCATATACCGGGTACCGACGCAGAAAGGAGCGAAGGCTGGAGGAGAAGCTGTAGATAAAGGTAAGTGAGGGGAAAGGGAGCGGGGGAGGTATTTAGAGGGGTAAAGTGAGGAGCGGGTTTGAGGATGAGGAGGGGGGAGGGAAAGAGACACAGGGGGTTAGAGAGACACGGGGGGTAGAGAGACACAGGGGGTTTAGAGAGACATTGGGGGGGCGTTAGAGACACGGGGGGTGGGTGGGGTATAGGGAGTGACTCGAGTATAAGCCGAGGGGGCCCTTTTTAGCCTTAAAAAAAGGGCTGAAAAACTTGGCTTATACTCGAGTATATACGGTAGTTACTTAATAAATTAATATACTTTACCCATTTCTAATTAATATATCCAGCAATCAATAGCCTGAAGAGCTAACAATCTCTTTTGATTGATTCTCCATCATACAATGCACAGGTGGACTGTTGCTGCCCTGAGGAGAAAGTGTCATGAATGTCCCAAGTGTGCATTTGAAATAGGCTGCGTGCGTGATGGCAAACCGTTGATTTAGTTGTGTAAAGCGCCATTTTAGATTCGTAATGTTATTAGTTGCAAGTTAGTGTTGTAAAATCGTGTTGCTTGTCTATGTTTTACGCGCCTCGCAATCATTTTCCGTGCTTCCTAAGTGTGTAGTTTTGTACTTCGTACGTCCCTGGCAAAGTTGTACATCCCTAGCTGTGTTTTCGGCGGTTCAGGGTCGTGTAGCCTCATTTTAATTTTTTTCGTCCTCCATTTTTTTTCTCGCTTAGCCGATTTTCAAGTTACGAAACTCCTTAAATTTGACTTTAATTTGTGTGCAACCTCACTGGCAGATGTCATGGCTGTCCCCCCATGCTGTGTGTGATGTTTTTTTTGTATTTGAAGTGTTTTTGTTGTTTTTGGATGTCCAGGTTTCAGCCGTTAATTTACTAATTTTGCGACTTAGTCATTTTGTATTATTCTAAGTCCGTATTTCCTCATTGCGCGTTATTGTTTTTTTTTCTAAGTCCCGCGGGTCGTATATTTTTATTTCTAGGTCTCGCGGCGTGGTTGTTTTTTTTCAAGGTCTTGCTTTTCTGGGTTGTGTTTAACAGCGAGTGAGGCGCCGTAAAACCTCCACCTCCGCAAATGCGGACACTCACTTCGTGAGGTCCGCAATTGCGGCCTGCAATGAGCCTTTGGCTCATTGCAGCCGACGTTGGAGCCTCCATATCCGCAAATGCGGCCCTTGCTTCGCGACAACTTGCAGTTTGACAACTATTATATGTAATAGTGTGTGTTCAGTAGTAGCAAGCCTTTTGATGATGGTTTGGAAGCAAAGTAAATGTGAGAAATGTGGGGGCAATATGAGAGTATGAGTGTAACAAGCAATGGGTTGTTGTTTTGAATGTCTGGAAAGGACTGGCTTGGAGATCAAGATTCATGGTGTTCAAGCTATGCCTGTTCTTACACCATTTTTTTAAATGTAATGATCATTGCCTGAGGCCAGGAAAGAAATAGGATAGTCTAAATGCAGAGAACTGTAATGAAGCTCTTATGCATGCATATAAAATACAAGAGAGCAGCACACTTATATTAACCAACTAGCGAATTGCCCGTCAAAAAATGACGGCAATGAAATTGTAAGGTAGCTAAATTACTAAATGAATATAGTGTACCTATTTTGAAGCATTGTGATAAAGAGCTGGCAATCTGTGTTGATGTTGCTGCAGCATTAGTGGTGTGGAGCTGCTGTGTAAGCATGCTGAATGTGTGCACTGTGTGGTATGAATATCCGTAGGTGGTTTGTGGCGTTTTGCGAGTTTCTTGTGGTGTTTTGCGAGTTTCTTGTGGTGTTTTGCGAGTTTAGAGTGCTGTAGCCTCGTTTTCGTTTTGTTCGGCAGCCATTTTTTCTGTCACTTAGATTTTTTTTTAGTCTCAAAAGTCTTTTATTTCGAGTAAAATCGAGGTGTAAGTTGCATTTTTGAGGTCCTGGGTGCTCCCTCTTGGTGTAGGTAAGGTTTTTATGTATGTGCTGTGTGTATGTATTGTGTTTTAAATGTTTGTATGTCGGCGTGTTGCGTCCGATGTTTGCGAGGTCGTAATGTGTGGTAACATGTTTCGTAGGTTGTTTGCGTTCCTCGTAAAATTTAGCGAATGTCGTAATTTGTGTGTCGTGTTTTTTGAGTAGCGACGTGAAGTTTGCGAGGGTTTGAGGCCCTTGCCCAGTGACCTCGCCAGCAACTGAGGCCCGTGCCCAGTGACCTCGCCAGCAACTGAGGCCCTCGCTTCGCGAGGGGCCTCAGTTGCTGGCATGGAGCGCCTTCGGCGCTCCATGCCAGCAACTGAGGCCCTTGCCCAGTGACCTCGCTACGCGAGAGCCGCGGCTCGCTGCGCGAGCCGCGGCCCTCGCTTCGCGAGGGCCGCGGGCTCGCTAAGCGAGCCCACAAGCGTGAGCAACGACCCGTACGCTCACAACTATATATGTGATGTCATCTTATACACTCAATTTCTTACCAGAAGGAATCAGGATAAGCACCATTTATTTTACTACTACAAATTATAGTAGTATATACTTTTCTCATAGAAGAGTATAATTTAAATTGACTGATGGGGAATTGGTTCTTAATTTCACATATATTGACAGTGATATACAAACTCCTAAAGATACTGGAACTAACATATAAGGACAGTATTTCCTACTCATAAACGTTGCAACATCCCAGCAACAGTAAATAAAGATTAACTTTTATTAGACCTGTCGAATTTTAGTTTTTTGCTTAATTTTGGAACTGTGCACCACCAGTCCCTCTATAATTGGAGGTTTGCACCTCACTTTTAATATATTAGCAAAAATGACGGCAAGAAAATTTTAAGGCTGGCAATGCTGTCTGCCACACATTGCAAGGCTCTGCCCCCTCTGAGCACCTTTGGCGCTCATCCCAAGCCTTTCCCCTGTCTACTTTACGGGCCTCGCGATGAGCGCCTCCGGTGCTCATCGCGCGTCCTGCAATGAGCGGCTTTGCCACTTATTGCACTCCTCTGCAACCTTTTTGATCGACGAAAAATGTCAATTAAGGCTCAAATGAGCTTCCAACCTCACTTACAGACTACCTTCCTCTTCCCCTGTGCTGTGTGTGAGTGTTGAAGTTCATTTTTTTTATTATTTGGAGTTTGTTCAAGTTACGTGGTTGAAAAAATTTGCTGAAAGTGTTGCGTGCCTCACGATCAGCGACAAAGTGCTACAGGCTTTGGGGGCCGATAGCAGCCAGAGCTATGAGCTATGTACATCTGCAATCTGTTTCCAACCTTTATCGGTGGAGCGTCCTCGGGCAAATAACAGGCATGACGGGACAGATGACACATAGAGGGACCTGAAAGGCCACAATTTGTTGCACCAAGTCGTGCTGGCCTTTCGGTGCTCATTGCAGCCTAAGTCCTACAGGCCTGCGCAAGCCCGTATCTTTGCATGCGCAAGCCCGTAACTTTTAACATTGCGTGACCAACATTCGTAACAATGACAACTATTATATGTGATGTGAATTGAGAACATTAATCTGGAAATTACTATTAAATACTGAGGTTGAACATCATTGGGACATATTGTTATGGTTTAGTGAATTTATTTGGCAGGCGATGTGAACAAGAGGATATTAATTTGAAAATGTCCTTTATTTTCTAGAAGCATACTTTTCCTTTATGAGTAGAGTCAGGGCATAGAATCCCCTTTCAGCAAATTTAAGCATATTGTTACTGCTACAATCATCAACTTGTAATAAAGCTTGGTTGCTGTTTAAGTCTTATGCCATTAATTAAGAAATTGAGTGTGTAAGGTGACACCATTTAATATAACTGTGCTGCTCTCTTGTATTTTTTATACTGGCAAAGGAATTTCATCACTCCAACAGGATGTTGAGAATTAGCAACTGGCTATACATTGTATTAACAGCTTTTCTCTACAGTAATGAATTACCTAAATATTTAATATTGATTTTACTGCTTATGTATGCTAATGTGCTGCTCGGAGTACTTGATAAGGAAGGGAGAGGGGTCTAACTGCAAGATTATATTGCAGGTCTTTATTTTGGCAATTTCAGAGGCGGAAAAGCAGATAGTAATCTTAATTAGCACAACAAAGCCATTAATTAGCTGCTCATTGCATATCAATGAAGCAACAACATGATATTTCCCAGGATTGGTTCCTTCAGAAAAAAAACGGGTAGCATAATATACAGCCATATTGTTAAGAATTATCTAAAAATGTTGATTCTGGTGGTGACAGAGTCCATTTAAGAGGATGTTCACCATCGTTAGATGCATTCTGCTGTAATAAAGATGCACAACTTAATATGATCAACCTGTGCAAGAGAGGATCTATTGGAGACAAGGCAGTCACAGACAGTGAATTGCAAGATGAAGCGAGCAGTGTAAAAGGCTGCACCCTGCAGTGTGCCTTCTCCTAGGAACAACAATCTTGCTTCAAACAATCTTATCTCAAGAACCTGGCTCACATTGGAGCCACACCGACCAGTCAAACGAAAGCTCCAGTGTCTCAGGATTGCCCTCTCTTCTGGCACTGATCTCTGTGATGGAGTGCTGAAAAAAGCCACAAAAGCAGATAAACTGGATGTATTACATGAGGTGTCACATATAGTAATGGCAAGTGATGTTGTGTCTGTTATAGCTGGCCCGTGCTCTCTTTTTTGTTGTTAAAAGATGTTGCAGCGCTCAGGAGATTCTCTGAATATTGCCCTCACACCCACCCAAACTCAGATTAAATTTATAGAGCCATGGAAAACACCTGACTTCTTACTTGAATATATATCATCTCAACACTAGGGGTCAGACAGGATACTAGTCTTTCATCTCAGATCCCTCCCCTCTCCCTCTAAAATAAAACTCTTTCTATCTTTCACTTGCTTTCTATCTTTCACTTTCTTCCTGACCCTTGCTATTCCGTATTTGTTACTCTTCCCCAGTTCTCTGACCTTTAATTCCCTTTAGATTGTAAGTAGCAAGTTTCCAGTCTTGTAGGGTGCTTTGGGATAAAGCACTTTCTGCTAAGATTCTAAGCTCAAAACAGGGCCCTTCAACTTTTGAATTTGTTAAACTTGTATTTCCCCTGTTCTTATCCCCTGTACAGCGCTGCGGAATATGTTGGCGCAACACAAATAAAAGATAATAAAATAATAAGGCACATTCCTCTGTCATTAATGATTGCAGCAATAGCAGTGTTGTGTAAGTAACAGTGGTATTCTTTCTTATGTCAGGCATCCAAAATATATCAGTCTTTAGAGAATAGCAAGCTGAGCTGGTATATCATTTACCTATTATCGATTATGCAGAAGAGTGAAGCTTTGTAAAGAGCAGCCCAAAGGTGCTGCAAGAGCTATTCTGGTAGTTAAAGTAAATAATCCAAATAAGTAGATGGTATATAGCATAGTTACATAGCAATTGAGGTTGAAAAAAGACTTTTAGTCGATCAAGTTCAACCTTTTAAGATCTCTTCTGATCTGCAATATGTGTATTAGTTGTTAATTGAGGAAGGCAAACAGAAAAAAACCCAAGTAAAACTTTGCCAATTGTCTCAAAGGAAAAAAAAAAAAAAAATTCCTTCCTGTCCCCAGATACTGGCGATCAGATTCCTCCCTGGATGAATACTCTCTCTCTCTAACTAACCAGGATAACCCTGAGTGCCCTTTTTAATTAAAAATATATCCACCCTTTTTTCGAGAGAAAATAAGTTTAATTTGATTAGTCTTTCTTCATTACTTAGCCCCTCCATTCCCCTTATTAGCTTTGTAGCTTTTCTCCATACCTTTTCCAGCTCTAAAATGTCCTTTTTATGAAGTGGTACCCAAAGTTGTCCTCCATATTCCAAATCAGGGCGTACTAGTAGAGATGTCCCGAATAGTTCACCGGCGGACTGTTCCTGGTGAACATAGCATGTTCGCGTTCGCGGCGAACTGCGAACATATGCAATATTCGACCCGCCCCCTATACTTTATAATTGAGCAAACTTTGACCCTGCATGTCACAGTCAGCAGACACATTCCAGCAAATCAGCAGAATACACTCCCTTCCAGAGCCTTCTAACTCATGGACAGCTGCCATTTTGGAATCATAACTAACTTGCAGTCTTACTGAGAGGAGGCTGAGTGTAGGTGATACTGCATCAATAGGGAAAACCATAGCTAGGCTACTGTACACAGTGTGCAAGACAGTCCTGAAGGACTCTTTTGATCTCTGCTGCAAGAACACCCCTGTGTCTCTTCCCCCCCCTTATCATCATCCTCCCCTCACCTTAGCACTCAACCCTAACACCCCTCACACTTATCCATAATACCCATCAACCTAACACCTAACCCTAACACCCCTCACACTTATCCCTAACACCCCTCACACTTATCCCTAACACCCCTCACCCTAACCCTAACACCCCTCACACTTATCCCTAACACCCCTCACCCTAACCCTAACACCCCTCACACTTATCCCTAACACCCCTCACCCTAACACTAACACCCCTCACACTTATCCCTAACACCTCTCACCCTAACACTAACACCCCTCACACTTATCCCTAACACCTAACCCTAACACCCCTCACACTTACCCCTAACACCCCTCACCCTAACACCTATCCCTAACACCCCTTACCCTAACACCCCTCACACTTATCCCTAACACCCCTTACCCTAACACCCCTCACACTTATCCCTAACACCCCTCACCCTAACCCTAACACCCCTCACACTTATCCCTAACACCCCTCACCCTAACACTAACACCCCTCACACTTATCCCTAACACCTAACCCTAACACCCCTCACCCTAACACCTATCCCTAACACCCCTTACCCTAACACCCCTCACACTTATCCCTAACACCCCTCACCCTAACACCCCTCACACCTATCCCTAACACCCCTTACCCTAACCCTAACACCCCTCACACTTATCCCTAACACCCCTCACCCTAACCCTAACACCCATCACACTTATCCCTAACACCCCTTACCCTAACCCTAACACCCCTCACACTTATCCCTAACACCTAACCCTAACACCCCTCACACTTTTCCCTAACACCCCTCACCCTAACACCTATCCCTAACACCCCTCACCCTAACCCTAACACCCCTCACACTTATCCCTAACACCCCTCACCCAAACCCTAACACCCCTCACACTTATCCCTAACACCCCTTACCCTAACAACCCTCACACTTATCCCTAACACCCCTCACCCTAACACCTATCCCTAACACCTATAACCCTAACACCCCTCACACTTATCCCTAACACCCCTTACCCTAACACCCCTCACACTTATCCCTAACACCCCTTACCCTAACACCCCTCACACTTATCCCTAACACCCCTCACCCTAACCCTAACACCCCTCACACTTATCCCTAACACCCCTCACCCTAACACTAACACCCCTCACACTTATCCCTAACACCTAACCCTAACACCCCTCACCCTAACACCTATCCCTAACACCCGTTACCCTAACACCCCTCACACTTATCCCTAACACCCCTCACCCTAACACCCCTCACACCTATCCCTAACACCCCTTACCCTAACCCTAACACCCCTCACACTTATCCCTAACACCCCTCACCCTAACCCTAACACCCATCACACTTATCCCTAACACCCCTTACCCTAACCCTAACACCCCTCACACTTATCCCTAACACCTAACCCTAACACCCCTCACACTTTTCCCTAACACCCTAACACCTATCCCTAACACCCCTCACCCTAACCCTAACACCCCTCACACTTATCCCTAACACCCCTCACCCAAACCCTAACACCCCTCACACTTATCCCTAACACCCCTTACCCTAACAACCCTCACACTTATCCCTAACACCCCTCACCCTAACACCTATCCCTAACACCTCTAACCCTAACACCCCTCACACTTATCCCTAACACCCCTTACCCTAACACCCCTCACACTTATCCCTAACACCCCTCACCCTAACCCTAACACCCCTCACACTTATCCCTAACACCCCTCACCCTAACACTAACACCCCTCACACTTATCCCTAACACCTAACCCTAACACCTAACCCTAACACCCCTCACACTTATCCCTAACACCCCTCACCCTAACACCTATCCCTAACACCCCTTACCCTAACACCCCTCACACTTATCCCTAACACCCCTCACCCTAACACCCCTCACACCTATCCCTAACACCCCTTACCCTACCCCTAACACCCCTCACACTTATCCCTAACACCCCTCACCCTAACCCTAACACCCATCACACTTATCCCTAACACCCCTTACCCTAACCCTTACACCCCTCACACTTATCCCTAACACCTAACCCTAACACCCCTCACACTTATCCCTAACACCCCTCACCCTAACACCTATCCCTAACACCCCTCACCCTAACCCTAACACCCCTCACACTTATCCCTAACACCCCTCACCCAAACCCTAACACCCCTCACACTTATCCCTAACACCCCTTACCCTAACAACCCTCACACTTATCCCTAACACCCCTCACCCTAACACCTATCCCTAACACCTCTAACCCTAACACCCCTCACACTTATCCCTAACACCTAACACTAACACCTAACCCTAACACCCCTCACACTTATCCCTAACACCCCTCACCCTAACACCTACCAATAACACCCCTCACCCTAACACCCCTCACACTTATCCCTAACACCTAACCCTAACATCCCTCACACTTATCCCTAACACCTCTCCCCCTAACACCTATCCCTAACACCCCTCACCCTAACCCTAACACCCCTCACACTTATCCCTAACACCCCTCTCCCTAACCCTAACACCCCTCACACTTATCCCTAACACCCCTTACCCTAACCCTAACACCCCTCACACTTATCCCTAACACCTAACCCTAAAACCTAACCCTAACACCCCTCACACTTATCCCTAACACCCCTCACCCTAACACCCCTCACACTTATCCCTAACACCCCTTACCCTAACCCTAACACCCCTCACGCTTATCCCTAACTCCCCTCACCCTAACACCTATCCCTAACACCCCTCACCCTAACCCTAACACCCCTCACTCTTATCCCTATCACCTAACCCTAACACCTAACACTAACACCCCTCACACCTATCCCTAACACCCCTCACCCTAACACCTATTCCTAACACCCCTCACCCAAACACCCCTCACACTTATCCCTCACACCTAACCCTAAAACCTAACCCTAACACCCCTCACACTTATCCCTAACACCCCTCACCCTAACACCTATCCCTAACACCCCTCACCCTAACACCCCTCACACTTATCCCTAACACCCCTCACCCTAACACCCCTCACCCTAACACCCCAACACCCCTAACCCTAACACCCCTCACACTTATCCCTAACACCACTTACCCTAACCCTAACACCCCTCACACTTATCCCTAACACCCCTCACCCTAACACCTATCCCTAACACCCCTCACTCTAACACTAACACCCCTCACACTTATCACTAACACCTAACCCTAATACCTAACCCTAACACCCCTAACACTTATCCCTAACACCTAACCCTAACACCGAACACTAACACCCCTCACACTTATCCCTAACACCCCTCACCCTAACACCCCTCACCCTAACCCTAACACCCCTCACACTTATCCCTAACACCTAACCCTAACACCCCTCACACTTATCCCTAACACCTAACCCTAACACCACTCACACTTATCCCTAACACCCCTCACCCTAACACCCCTCACCCTAACACCCCTCACACTTATCCCTAACACCCCTAACACCCCTCACACTTATCCCTAACACCACTTACCCTAACCCTAACACCCCTCACACTTATCCCTAACACCCCTCACCCTAACACCTTTCCCTAACACCCCTCACTCTAACACTAACACCCCTCACACTTATCACTAACACCTAACCCTAATACCTAACCCTAACACCCCTCACACTTATCCCTAACACCCCTCACCCTAACACCTATCCCTAACACCCCTCACCCTAACACCCCTCACACTTATCCCTAACACCTAACCCTAACACCCCTCACACTTATCCCTAACACCCCTCACCCTAACACCTATCCCTAACACCCCTCACCCTAACCCTAACACCCCTCACACTTATCCCTAACACCCCTCACCCTAACCCTAACACCCCTCACACTTATCCCTAAAACCACATACCCTAACACCCCTCACACTTATTCCTAAGACCTAACACCCCTCACACACTTATTCCTAACATGCCTCACCCTAACACCCCTTACACTTATCCCTAACACCCCTCACCCTAACACCCCTCACACTTAGCCCTAACACCCCTCACCCTAACACCTAACCCCCTCACCCTTATCCCTAACACCCCTTACCCTAACACCCCTTACCCTAACACCCCTCACACTTATCCCTGTGTCTCTTCCCCCCCTTATCATCAAGGGAGGGGGGAGGATGATGAGGGAGGGGGGAAGAGAAACAGGGGAGGATGATGAGGGAGGGGGTAAAGAGATACAGGGGAGGATGATGAGGGAGGTGGGAGGATGATGAGGGAGGGGGGATGAGACACAGGGGAGGGTGATGAGGAAGGGGGCAAAGAGACACAGGGGAGGATGATGAGGGAGGGGGGGAAGAGACAAAGGGGAAGATGATGAGGGAGGGGGAAAAGAGACACAGGGGAGGATGATGAGGGAGGGGGGGAAGAGACACAGGGGAGGATGATGAGGGAGGGGGGAAAGAGACACATGGGAGGATGATGATGGAGGGGGGAAGAGACACAGGGGAGGATGATGAGGGAGGGGGTAAAGAGATACAAGGGAGGATGATGAGGGAGGTGGGAGGATGATGAGGGAGGGGGGATGAGACACAGGGGAGGGTGATGAGGAAGGGGGGAAAGAGACACAGGGCAGGATGATGAGGGAGGGGGGGAAGAGACACAGGGGAGGATGATGAGGGAGGGGGTAAAGAGATACAGGGGAGGATGATGAGGATGATATAACTTCTGCAAGTGCACAGTGCCACTCATATCTGTTGTCACAGTAGCTTACACGCATAGTACCAATCTGTCAAAACCTGTAATGATGAATGAGGTCTAGAGTAGCCTGGTTCCCTTATCCTCTACAGGTTGAGACATAATGTTTGGGTGACTCCAGACCAACACATGAGTACAAGCAGCACACAAACTCAAAGCCGCCATCCTCCTCCTGGTCCAGCATCATCAGCCACATCAACCACTGCTGTCCTCCTTGCCCCCTCTCAACCATCCGCCACTCCGTCTCTCGCCTTGAGCAGTTCCTGCTCATCTGCCCATAGTCAGGTGCCTGTAAAGGACATGTTTGAGCGCAAAAAGCTAATGTCACAAAGTGCCCCAAATTTGAAGTAATACGACCAACCAAGCATCTTTTTCGATCTCTTTTTCATGTTAGTCCTGTTGAAACAACTTTCCCATCACTATTGTGGCCAGAAAGTGTTCCTGTGGGTTTTAAAATTCGCCTGCCCATTGAAGTCTATGGCAGTTTGCCGGTTCGCGAACATTTGCGGCAGTTCGCGTTCGCGGTTCACGAACCGAAAATGTTATGTTCGCGACATCACTACGTACTAGGGATTTCTATAGTGGCGGAATTATATTTGCTTCCATATCCTTCTTTATACATGCTAATATTTTATTTTCCTATACAGCTGCTGCTTGGCATTGAGCACTGTTACCTAGGTGGTTGTCCACAAGTACTCCCAAATCCCTTTCAATATCCAATACCCCTAGATTTACTCCATTAAGAATATAAATTGCATGGCTATTTTTCCTTCCCAGATGCATACATTTACATTTATTTGTATTAAATTTTATTTGCCACTTAGATGCCCATTCCTCTAATTTATGTAAATCCCTTTGGAGGGAAACAATCGTTATCTGATTTACATCGTTATCCGATTTAATTATCTTGCACAACGTCATGTCATCAGCAAAAATGGAGATTCTTATTACTGACCCCTTTCCAGGGCCTGGATCCTGGTTCATTAAGCCACCATAGAGGACAGACTGCTCCATTGGAAAATAGGTAGGGAAATTACATTGCCACATAGGCAGTATGGGCAGTGGGGTAAATAGCACTAAAACATAGTGCCATACTGTAGCACCATGCTTCATGTGGTCTTATGGCATATGCCCCTGCCTTATCCTGTATACTGTATGTAATTCCCAATGTAATATGACTGTATTCTGTGTTATGTTTAAACTGTGACTGAGTGATCATGATGGAGTTAAAACAGGATGTGCCGAGTCTGCAGTGATCAGACTCCTCTATTGTACGGTTTTCTGTTCTGGCCTATTGTTAACAAATTAAGTTAATCACATCTGCCATGTACTCTATCTAAGGCCTGGACCATTCAGACACAGACACAGCAGGATGTGTATTAGAAGGTTGCCCTATTGTTCTCAGGTGCCAGCTATCACGGTACTGCTAGACCCGATGTGGGGGGTCATCTCCAGTAATTGTCTGACACACCCTCTAATTGTAACATTGTGTACACCCCCTCTGTATCCAACTGCGATAAATGTTGCTGACTTGTAAAAACTAAAACAGTTCACTTCTGGAGACATATAGAAATTGTGCGTCTCTTATTTTGCTCCTGGTGGCTGCGATACTGAACCTATCTCCACCCTGCAAGTAACCTGTCCTGATCACTACCACAGGAAGGTTACTGAGACTGCTGTTTCTTGATGGAGAAACTCTAATACAGAAGCTAGATATCAGGCTGCTGGTGCTGAGATTTCTAAGAACCCAAACAGTCCTTACGGGTAGTTACTGTTACACATGGTGTACTCACTTTTGTGAGATAATGTATATATATATATATATATATATATATATATATATATATATATATATATATATATATATATATATAAAGAGTGAGGGAGCTGTGAGTGTCCAGTAATCCAGATGAATAATCAGAGTAATGCGGTATATAGTGATACCTTTTTTATTGGACAAACTTATTCATAAATATTATATTATGACTAGCTTTCGAGAGCTTCCTATCTTTCTCAAGTCCGGAGAAATACTAATATTAGATACAAAAAAAAAATAGTAGCAGGCTTTAAAAAAAAAAGGATAAAGAATGTTCTTTTCAGTCGGCTGAAATTTGTACAACTTAGAGTTTAGGTACCATAAAACTGTAAGGAGACAGATGAACAGACTAGAAAGAAGCCAGAATAAAGAAATATCAGGAATATTGAAGGTTATGAAAAGTTTAGATAATGAGAAAAAAAAATCCATATTTACATTAAGGCCTATATTTTTTGTATTTAAGAGTGTTATCATTTTCATTTCAAGGGTCTTTCTTTCTTGTGTGTTTTTAATGTGACCTTTGAGTATTTTGATGTTAAGGTTTTGATGTTCAGGTTTTTGGAGTGGTTATTTTGTGAAAAGGTGTCCAACTAGGGTACAATTCCTGTCTTCATTGTGATTTTTGATGGAGAGTCTGTGCAGATTCATCCATAGATGTAGTTTCTGGCTGGTTTATGTAGCATTCCTTTACATATACAGTACTTTGTATTATGTACACTAGATTGGATGAAGTGCATGAATATGTTCCTCTGATGTTAAAGCTCTAGTTGTTATGTGCAATGATTTTTATTGCAAGGCTTGGTGCCATTCTCTTCATGAATGACACCAAACTGCAAATGATGACTTACTACAGGAACTGTTCGTGGGCAGCTTGTATGTCACAGAAGGAAAAACACAACATGCACGATTTCAGTCTCTGCTTATGCAGGATTTTTTTCACTGTATAAAGCAATAACAGTGGGTGGAGCATTGGCCCAACCTTCACTCCAAGTGCTCCACCCCAGGGACCCTTTCATATTGCAATACTTATTTAACCGCAAAGAAAAGTTCAAGCGCAGTCTCCTCCCTGGGGTATATGTAGAATAAATCTGGTACCTTAACATTCAGTGACTCCGTCAGCCTTGGCAGTTCCAAAATGGCAGCAAACTTTTTCTCTCTGCCCGCCTTTATTGCATGAAGCTCATTTTAGGAATCTCAGCCTATGAATCCTCTGTACACAATCTCTTGTATTCTGTGTCTTTGTAGCTTCACACAAGTCACTGTTTTCCTCTGTCTCCAAAAGTTTCTGTTTGCACTTCCTCTGTTAGAATAAGGATCTCTCCCCTCCAGGCCCAGCTACGCACCTTCAGCCTCATTCAATTGAGCAATTGTAAGGTACAGTAGACGATAATGAAGGCCTTAAGTTAATTTGCTATTCAATTGGCTACGTGATACAGGCTTTAAATCCTTGCGGTTGTTACAACCGTAACTTACACCCCATTTGATCTTTCACGTCCGCCAGAGTTACAATCGCAAATCGCTATTCAATTTCTACAATTCCTCAAGCCCGTATATGTTTTCACACCCATAAACGGCAAATGTCAAAGAAAATGCAACGAGTAAGAGAGGAACTGCAAAGGGGCTAAAGACGTCTGTAGCACTGTAAATGCAAATAAAAAATCAATACTGCACTGTAGATGGGGAAAGTGGTGAAAAGACTTTAGAATTAATTGCACTACAGTCTCAAGCTCGCAAACCGGAAATCAAAAATCCATTTTATGTTTAATTTTGGGGTTATATCGATCTCGGGAATCAATGAGTTAATACATATCAGGCCACCCACATGGACTAGAACAGTATCGGCATTAATTTTTATTATTTTGTGTTTGTGGTTTTGCAAGTCCGATCGCATATCGAACCTCCAAGCGCTAATTGATTGACACATGTAACCTCCATGTTTTACTGACCTAATGATGACATCTCATTTTCTATTGGCGGTTTCTAAATGGGTAGTTACGGCCTTGACCTAATGATGACATCTCATTTTCTATTGGCGGTTTCTAAATGGGTAGTTACGGCCTTGACCTAATGATGACATCTCATTTTCTATTGGCGGTTTCTAAATGGGTAGTTACGGCCTTGTTCCCGCCCTGAACTGCTACGTACAATTGCATGGTTTACGGCTTCGGCCCGTAACTTGCAGGTTTGTTCAACGGAATAACACCAGAATTGTTGCAGACTGCGAGCCCGCAGCAGGCCTGCAGGCAAATGGCCTATATACCGCAAGATTCGGGCTCCGAATCGACTGAGGCTCCTTGTGTCTAAATAGAAATGCTGCAGCCTGCAGGGGCTGCTAATTGCATTGGCCTATTAACGCCCTCTGGTCTGAATAACTCCTTCTGGTCTGGATTGGGCAAATAGCTTTGTTCAGTCACAGGCTCACATATCTACCCTCTATTATTCTTCCATAACCAGCTTTGTCACAATGTATATACATAGATTTTATTTTAATTGTACCAAATGTTACTATTACTGTACACTATTTCCTTTATTTAGAAGAAAGTAAAACTTAATGTAGAAAGAATAAATGGACTAAGCTATAAAGAAAGACTGAACATAGAGTATTTTCTACAGTGAAGATGTCTAAGATGGTAGACATGTGCCTAAACTCAAATAGGTATAAGATTCCAAGAACAAGTAGGCTTATGTGTGACAGACAGGCAGGAGATAACACTCACTGTATTGCCCATAACATGTGATGGGCATCCTACAGAGGTGTTAAAACTCCTTCACCATTTTGTTAAAAAGAATGGCATCTCAAACTGATAACTATCACCACGGTTTTGAATGGTAAAGGGCAACAATTTTGTTTACTTAACCCGGCAACATGATGATGGATAAAGCTGAACACATCTGTATATCTTTGGCAGATATTTTTTGATAAAGTGTATTTTTAATGGCCTCCATTGAAAAGGTCGATCTTGGGCTTAGTTCCTGAAGTGACTCTGTATGATAGCCCCTCTACACCTTGCATAAATATGACAATCCTAATAGTTTGAGATCACTTTGGTTTGAAACAAACTAACTCCCGACACATTCATCCAAACTTCCAAACTGGACTTGATTAAAGTAATGACCATGGGGCTACACTTTCTGCAGTTTTTAGATTATAATTGTCCTATTCACATGAGATTAAGAGGAGAGATTGACCTCCTGCTATCTTTTCAGATACATTCAACCTAACATAGTCAACCTGTGGCAAAACCAAATGTATCCATCCAAAAGGCCAAATATTGTTCTGGAAACCAGATATGACTATTCAACACACATATATAACAGTGTCCCCTACTGGATATGGAAGATATTTGGTCTTTGAATGTGGTGCAAATTGATGCCCTCTGATCTCCCATTCAATCATATAAGATGAACCACAGATGGTGTTATGCCCATCTTCTTTATTTAAGATGCACAAATCCCCTTAACAAAATTGGGGACTGTCAAAAGGTACGTAGACTATGGCTACATGTTAAAACACTAATTGACTACTGAAAAGGCCCTTTGTTTCGGCTAGATCCAAAATCTTTTTTATGCTATTACTTGCACAAGGAACTTAAGGATGATCTAAGGTTTTGCTGGTTATATGAGCTCCTCACAGAAAAATTACACAGCACTGAGTATACAGTAACTTGGCTATCAACCTTATTGATAATCTGATCATCAGCATTTTGATATTGAGAATCTTCCTCCACGCTTTTATTAAAAAATGTGATGTGGAAGGGGTTGCATATTATAACATATCTACCCAGGTTTTTAGTTAAAGCTGACAATTTTGAACCTCCCTTCCCTTTAATTTGCCTTTCTTCACCTTTCAATCATGGCAACTTTTGGTAACATTTACTATGCTTTAAAAAAACACCTAATTGATAGACAGGAGAAGCTTCATCTGACCACTTTTACTTTCAAGAGTTTGTTGAAGAACTAAAGTGGTATAGTTAGAAAATGTGGCAGAATTCAATATCTGCTCAAATTCTCATCATAGTATACCTTTATATTACATGTTAAATTGTTTGTAAAGTTGAAAAACATACACAATGACCGATTAGCCGCTATAATACATTTTACTGCAAGAAAAACGATTGGGTCGGGCAAATACTTTTTATTAACAGTTTCTGTACTTTAAGAACTTTACATTACATTTTTTTTTTTTAAGGAAGAGTGTCATTTTAGTTTGTTACATGAACAGTTGCTACCAGGAACACATACTTTGCATGAAATTGAACTTTAAATAAACAATTCCACCTCATTGTTTATGTGAAACAATACATTACTGAACAAAAAGGTACTAATCTATTTTACCACGGTCTGTTAAAAGGTACATCTTAAAGATGGATGAATCAGGTAAAAAAGGTGCAAAAATAGTACAAAAATGAAGTAATCTGAATGAATAATACACATTAAAAGACCTGTGCTGACTTTCAGGGGTGAAAATGTATATTTGTTCCTCATTCATTTAACCTACAAAAACAGTAAATATTAATCTGCAGAACAACCCAAGTATTATTATTAAATTATCAAAGGCTGTATATTAGAGCTACATTAAAGATTCCTTTAATGAACATAGGAACCCAGGGAGTTGACACTACACTTCATGATCTCTGAACACTGATCCATATTCTTTTTGATCCTGTAAAAATGTTCCACATATTCTGAACGTCCTAAGAGCTCCACAAAATCTTCATCATGCGTAATGACAACTAGCTGAAAATTTCGCTGCCTTGAACGACTTTTTATTATCCTGCGGAAACAACATAAATTAATTTACACTAGGTTAAAAGCATTATATTACAATAAGAGGCATTGTAATGGTTCCAGCAGTTGCCATGAAAGTAACTGGAGACCATTCATGGTCAAAAAATTGTATGGAAAACAATAAGTCAAGAAATAGTATCTGAAAAATAAAAATTATTCACACTGCACTAAATCAATCCAAAATTATATTTTCAGGCTCCTTATTAGATAGTTTTACTAAAGCTATTTTAAATCTGTCTGACCTGAAACTATAATTACTAAGTGATGTACCAGCAGAATACCGTATCACATATATAGTTGTGGATCTTGAGATGTTGGTGACGTTTGCGATGTTGGTCACGCAGTTAAAGCACGTAACTCGAAAAACACCCAAAATTAAAAAAAAAAAAAAAACACACACACACACACAGCACAGGGGGAGAGCCAGGAAGCCTGGGAGTGAGGTTGCAAGCGATTTTCAGCCATATTTGCCATTTTACGTCACTAAAAAAATCGGCTAAGCGAGAAAAAGAAAATGGTGGATGAAAAACGTAAAAATTCTGAAACAGGATGAAAATAAGGCTCTGCAACGCCAGGCACGCAGAACTTAGAAAATACACAATGGTGCAAAACAGTAACACTTACACGAACGCCAGGCACCCAGGACTTTAAAAATAAAACCAATGGCAGTCACTGCGCGCCACGCAAACATTCAGCACACACACACACAGAGGAGAAAGACACAGGGAAGGGACACAGGGGAGATGCTGGAAAGGGACACAGGGGAGATGCTGGAAAGAGACTCATGGCATTCCCAAGCACTAAACTTGCAGGTTAACGATCCCTGCAATGAGCGCCCCAGTACAGTAGGCAAGAGGAAAGGCTCGCAATGAGCGCCAAAGGCGCTCATCGCAGGGCTCACAATGAGCAACGCAAGCGGGAGAGGCTTGCAATGAGCGCAGGCCAGAGGAAAGGCTCGCAATGAGCGCCAAAGCAGGAGAGGCTTGCAATGAGCTTCGAAGGTGATCAGTGCAAAGCAGGAACCGTGAATAACCCGGGGCAGAGGCTTGCAATGAGCGCCAAAGGTGCTCAGAGGACCAAAAGCCTCACATTGTGTGGGAAACAGCATTTCCAGCCTTACAATTTTTATCCCGTCATTTTTGATGGGCAAGTTCCTAGTTAAAAATATAAAGCTAAATTCATAAGCACTTTCAGCACTAAATCTTATTATTAGTACTTGTGAATTGCCTGTCAACAAATGATGGCAATAGAATAGTAAGTCAAGGAATGGTGATTGGCACACAAAGTAAGTGTTTTGGTTGTGTGAGTGCCTTCGGTGCCGATTGCGAGGCTCGTGGTGAGCGCCTTTGGCGCTCATCGTGTGGCTGGCAATGAGCGCCTTTGGCGTTTATTGCGATCGTGTGTTGTGTTTTTTTATGATAATTAGTGAATTAATTAAATCATAAATTAATATTCATTACAAATAGTAATAGTATATTTGCAGCAACCAATATGCTGAAGAGCTAACAATCTGTTTTGATGTTCCTGCAGCATACAATGTAGATTTGCATTGTTGGTGACCTGAGGTGTAAGTGTCAGCAATGTGTAAAGTGTGAAGTAAAAATAGGCTGCATGCGCGAGGGAAACCGTTTGCTTAGCTGTGTAGTTCTGCATTTTGTAATGTGAAAGTTAGTATGTGCAAGTTAGTGGAGTAAAATGGCGCCGATTGTGTATGTGTTAGGCGGGTCTGGATGATTTTGCGTCCTTCGTAATACTGTTTTTTATAGCTCGTACGTTCCTGTGTAAAAGTCGTATGTGTGTGGCAGATTTTTGTGTGTTTAGGGGTCGTGTAGCCTCGTTTTCGTTTTTTTAGGCAGACATTTTTTCTCTCGCTTAGGGGATTTTCCAGTGGCTAACCTCAGGAAATTGTATTTAAATTGACGTATAAGATGACTTTCAGACATCATGGGTGTCCCCCCTTGCTGTGTGTGGAGTTTAAATTTTATTTTTGTTTGTATTTAGTGTAGTTTTTGTGGTTTTCGGTGTGCGCGGTTCAGCCGTTAAGTGTTAAGTGTTACGGTCCATATTTTTTTTCCCTGCAATTTTTTCAAAGTGCTACGGGTCTCGCAGTGTGAATTGTGAATTTGAGTTTTGTGTTGATGTGTAGACCCGCGGGTCGTAGGTATGATGGTAAAGTGCGACGGGGTCATAGGGATGAGCCCCTACGGCGCTTATCTCCACCAGCGCAAGGAGCGCCTTTGTGCTCCTTGCCTGGCCACAACTTTTCGAGCAAGCAGTTTTTCCGTTGCGTTACCAACAGATTTTGGCAAGCCCGGCTGCTGATTACAGAAACCTAAATATATCTTCCTGGCAACAGAAAGATAGCTTAAAAAAAAAAAAAATTATCATATCACACAACCCACTGACGACCTGACATACATAGTCGGTGTGTGTAAAATATGTCCTTGGTTTCAAAAGTCAGCTTATTTCTATAACTGTCCAATTCATTTTCCATGTCCTGCTCCATACTCAGCACCTTCAAAAATAAGTTTTTGCCTAGTAACTCTAATATGTAAAATCTGAATAGGATAAGAATTGTGATGACAATCACTAGTAAAAACCATTACATTGCTCCATATAATAATCTTCACAGTGGAGGCTATGGCCATATCCTCTAATATATATTACAAGAATTGTGTAATTCTGTCAATCAGAGGAACTAATTTACCGGACACTAGTATTTGCATACAAGTGCAATGTGCAGATACAATAAGGTTTTAAATCTGTGTGAAACCAACGTAATATTTGTTTTCACAGACTAGGTATATAATGCAAATTGTCCCTTCTGAAAATTACTTTACTTAATGTACCAATATATCCCAAAATAAAAGTAAACTTGAAAAACATTTACTCACTCAACGAGAGCATGTGCAAGAGATTCTATATTTTCACGATCCAAATTGGTGGTAGGTTCATCAAGAGCAAGTATACCACACTTCAGACAAAATGTTTCTGCCAATGCCAGCCGAATAATTAGGGATGCCAGGACCTGCAATTAGAATCCGTAAAATATACAAAATAGTTGCAATGTCGAAGTCAGCTTTAAATATATCTTTTAGCAAATTACATATTCTGAAAAGCAAATCCCTTTCATTCCTAGCTGTGCAATATCCCATTAAAAAAAGATCAATGAACTATGCTTTACCAATAAATGTAGGAACTACTGTCCCTTCTCTGAACTCTAAGGATACTAAAGGACTTCACATGGTCAAAAATCATTTTAATCACAACCAATATATAATTGCTATAAATGAGAAAAATAAACTTCTAGGCAGGCAGCAATGGTGTAAATAATTCAGTGCAGGGGTTGTCATTCTTTTTTTTATTTGCAGCATAGCTGCTGGGAATTGATGTACACTGAACATTGGCAACACTCTATGAGAACAGGGAAATGTAGGCATATGCAGCTTCCCTTTCATATCAGCCGCATTTTTTGTTGAGTTCTATCAGCATTTAATGCCTATTTACCCCATACTAGGTGTGCGGACTAACTAAAATGTATATTAAACAAAATTAATCATAAATAACAATTTAACTGCAGAATATTTTTACATGAGTAAATGTCGATTCTTTACAAATAACCTTTGGAGGGTGCTATAGAGAGGTACCCTCCATTGGTTAAAAAGACTCTATATTATAGTACGTGGCACTGTTAATAGATAACTTTTATTGTTATAATTAAAAAATCCTTTTAAGGGAATAAAATAAATAAAACTACCTGACTTTTGGAGAGGAAGCTGCATGCCTTCAATGCGATCCTAATATTGAAAGAGGTGGCTAGGTCAACATACAGTGTCAATATATATTTATATAATGGATTGGTGAAAATAGCTTACCTACAATGAAGGATTTAACTTTGGGTTAATCCATAAAGCTCGTACCTAGTCTGCACTTACTACATTCACATAGCTAGCTACCATGATCAATTCAATTGCAGACTATTCTAAAGACAGCACATAAATATACTGGCTTGCTTATATTGACAGGTATAACATGTGAATTTCAATGTATGATTCCTATAATAATGTCCATTAAGACTGTATATGAGAATTTTTTGCCACCACAGATCATTGGTACAGTTTGCATATAATAAGACGCTCCACTGCAGAATATATCCGCTGGCTGCCATTGATCATTAATGTAAATCAAATCCAATCAAAGAAATTGCCATAGCTACCAAGCCTGTAGGATCACAATCACATTCCTCTTAACTCTCTGATTTCTCTGATGAACTGTCAGAATAAAAACATCACCCAATGTGCGTTTCCCCGTTCCTAGACACAGATTTTTCAAGGGAGCATCCTCTCCAAGAGATGAAAACGTCAGGTATTTTATTAATTTAAATCACTTAATAGGATTTTTTAATTATAACAATAAAAGTTATGTATTAATAGTGCCACATACTATAAAATATAGTCGTTTTAACTAATGGTAGGTACTGCTCTTTAGCACCCTCCAAAGGGTATTTGTAAATATTATTACATGACATTAAAAATTTCAAGGCAAGCAAAACTTGAGGGACATGAGTGCGAAGTCAGAA
The DNA here is from genome assembly GCA_027410445.1 of Discoglossus pictus. Taxonomy (NCBI): domain Eukaryota; kingdom Metazoa; phylum Chordata; class Amphibia; order Anura; family Alytidae; genus Discoglossus; species Discoglossus pictus. The sequence continues at coordinate 251,585,431 of CM050167.1, read as the reverse complement.
TCGCTGGTTTAGTGGGATATAAAGATGTTTCTAACAGTAAGCTACTCTTGCTGGATTATTAGAATTGAATGACAAGAATTATAGATTAAAAACAAAAAACTTAACAGAGGTGCTCAATCAGAGAACGAACTTACCTTAATAATAGGTTTGTTCTATAGACATGATAACCCACTCTGAGAGCAACCTCTTTTAGCCATTCACAAGGAGAAATAGCCTGTATTATATCAGTCTAGTGTCACTTAATAGTCATCCAGCCTTGAAATACCAGGCAATTCTACCCAGAAAAGGAGAAACAGCAAACTCCAGACGTACATTTCGTCCTTGATTGGGCCTCGTCAGTGAAGTGTGGCTGAACTCCCTACAGCACAGTGAGCCAGAGGTCCGTGGCTTAAGTCAATAATAGATTACCTTTTGCCCAGCACTGCAGCGTCCTCGCATATCCAAAGCAGTGTCTCCTTTTATCATTACTACTCTGTAGTTGTAGGTCCTCCTTTTATCAGCAGCAGTTACACTTTCATCTGCATCTGATCGGATTTCGATATACTCAATATCTGAAAAGCAGTAGAATACACATAAATGTAAATACCCAAAATGTACAGCATATTCTGTTGAAATAAGTTAAAATATAATATTTGAATTATGACATTCTAACAGTCAACTTCAATTACATGTTAAAAAAAAAATGACTTTATGCAGTGCTGTAACATTTATTTCTGGAATGAGTTTATTAATTAAAAGATGTTCAACAATTGCTGTACAGTGTAGCAATAAAATAAACTATTTGGACAGCTTAAAGGGGATTAAAAAAGGTTTACAGGTGAATGTTAATACAGTACTAATTTGAAAAAACAGTATTAATTTGAAAACATAGTATGGGTATTAGAAGAAAGCTAGATGTTTTAAGTCTGGGTAAAAAGACAGTTTAAATAGAAGTAGTAGAGGTGAAGAAAGAGAAAGGGGGCCAAGAAGATTTCTATATATAAAACAGTATACAGTGGTCAATAAGAGATGAATACATTTTCAATGATCGCCAAGACTATCATAAAGGTACATGGGACGGTATGTGCTTTTACATGAGACCAGATAAGTTCAGTGTATATTTCTTAAGCAAACTGATACAAGCTCATAATCAAATGTTAGTGAATGTGTATTTTTGACATTCATACTTACAAGACATTAAAAGACACTGAACCCTGGATTATTATTTTATTTTACATTGAATCAAAATTGAACTCTTCCATTCTTTTTTTAAGAATTTTAGGGAAATATTTGACAAAATGAAGTACAAAATTTTTCACTCATATTGCTCAGTGTAAAGGCCACCATTTTGTCCCTTATATTTCCTCTCCCTAATATCCTCCTCCACCTTGTATAGCTCAGTCTTGCAACTGCATATGCACAGATGATGTCACTGGTGTGCGGAGCTATGTATAGAGCCACCCACACAGCTGGAACTGCTCCACTTACAGCATAACAGGAAGAGTCTTTATATAGGAAGCTGTTTGTGTGATTGATCCAGCTAGTAGGAAAGGAGGACTTTATTGAACAAATAAAGTGTTATAGTTATAATCTTACAGCACACAAAACTCTTCTGTTAATACAAATGTATTACTTGCCTAAAGTAAATAATCAGCAGGGATATATATATATATATATATATATATATATACAGGGAGTGCAGAATTATTAGGCAAATTAGTATTTTGACCACATCATCCTCTTTATGCATGTTGTCTTACTCCAAGCTGTATAGGCTCGAAAGCCTACTACCAATTAAGCATATTAGGTGATGTGCATCTCTGTAATGAGAAGGGGTGTCGTCTAATGACATAAACACCCTATATCAGGTGTGCATAATTATTAGGCAACTTCCTTTCCTTTGGCAAAATGGGTCAAAAGAAGGACTTGACAGGCTCAGAAAAGTCAAAAATAGTGAGATATCTTGCAGAGGGATGCAGCACTCTTAAAATTGCAAAGCTTCTGAAGCGTGATTATCGAACAATCAAGCGTTTCATTCAAAATAGTTAACAGGGTCGCAAGAAGCGTGTGGAAAAACCAAGGCGCAAAATAACTGCCCATGAACTGAGAAAAGCCAAGCGTGCAGCTGCCACGATGCCACTTGCCACCAGTTTGGCCATATTTCAGAGCTGCAACATCACTGGAGTGCCCAAAAGCACAAGGTGTGCAATACTCAGAGACATGGCCAAGGTAAGAAAGGCTGAAAGACGACCACCACTGAACAAGATACACAAGCTGAAACGTCAAGACTGGGCCAAGAAATATCTCAAGACTGATTTTTCTAAGGTTTTATGGACTGATGAAATGAGAGTGAGTCTTGATGGGCCAGATGGATGGGCCCGTGGCTGGATTGGTAAAGGGCAGAGAGCTCCAGTCCGACTCAGACGCCAGCAAGGTGGAGGTGGAGTACTGGTTTGGGCTGGTATCATCAAAGATGAGCTTGTGGGGCCTTTTCGGGTTGAGGATGGAGTCAAGCTCAACTCCCAGTCCTACTGCCAGTTCCTGGAAGACACCTTCTTCAAGCAGTGGTACAGGAAGAAGTCTGCATCCTTCAAGAAAAACATGATTTTCATGCAGGACAATGCTCCATCACACGCGTCCAAGTACTCCACAGCGTGGCTGGCAAGAAAGGGTATAAAAGAAGAAAATCTAATGACATGGCCTCCTTGTTCACCTGATCTGAACCCCATTGAGAACCTGTGGTCCATCATCAAATGTGAGATTTACAAGGAGGGAAAACAGTACACCTCTCTGAACAGTGTCTGGGAGGCTGTGGTTGCTGCTGCACGCAATGTTGATGGTGAACAGATCAAAACACTGACAGAATCCATGGATGGCAGGCTTTTGAGTGTCCTTGCAAAGAAAGGTGGCTATATTGGTCACTGATTTGTTTTTGTTTTGTTTTTGAATGTCAGAAATGTATATTTGTGAATGTTGAGATGTTATATTGGTTTCACTGGTAAAAATAAATAATTGAAATGGGTATATATTTGTTTTTTGTTAAGTTGCCTAATAATTATGCACAGTAATAGTCACCTGCACACACAGATATCCCCCTAAAATAGCTAAAACTAAAAACAAACTAAAAACTACTTCCAAAAATATTCAGCTTTGATATTAATGAGTTTTTTGGGTTCATTGAGAACATGGTTGTTGTTCAATAATAAAATTAATCCTCAAAAATACAACTTGCCTAATAATTCTGCACTCCCTGTATATATATATATATATATATATATATATATATATATATATATATATATATATATATATATATATATATATATATAAATCAGACACACACTTAATTATGAACCCAGCCATCTAAATGTATTATGCAAATATAATAAGTTGAGAATTAATATACAACTTCAAGTCTAAATATTATTAAAAAGTATACAAAAAGATTCATTTTGATTCTATGTGTTTCTCCCCTAGAGGTAAATTTAGCTTTAAAAAAAAAAATGCAACAAACACCCCCCAAATACCTTGTCCTCGGTAAGTACTGCGCCAAAGATCACGGATAATTTTATTTATTTCTTCCATTTTCATGCTGTGAAACTTCATTATTGCCCTAAAAAAAATGTCACATAAGAGTTCAGTTTCTTGTGTAATTATTATAATTTCTATCAACACAGTAACTTTAAAGGGCTCTCACTGAGGGTTCTACAGAGCGGTTTGCCGATTTTTCTGGTATCACTGGTCCTTCTCGTCTTTTTGGGTTGGTGGGATCCCTACTGTTGCAAATGTATGGATTAGTTTTTCTGCTTTTAGTATGGGGCTTTGATAGCAGAATCATGTTGAACAGTGGACTGTAAGAGTATCTGCAGTTGGTACAACCGTTTTGGATAGCCAAAATAGCATGTCCAGGCTCCACAACAACCAATTATCTGCAATACATTTTTACATTAAACAAAATAGTGTATCCCACATTTTGTGTTAAGTAAATAATGTTAAACTTTTTCATAAAATACTCACAGCAATAATTATTACTCTTATTAACAGAAACCCAAAATCTATATCCATGGATTTAACAGATTCATAAAAAAAAAATTAGCCAAAGTAGTGGGGAGCACTCTAGAATTTTTCAGAGAAGAGTTTGTGTATATACAGTAAATACATTATAACCCAAATAGTTAAAAGAACATTTCTCTCTGGGACCTGGGTTTGTCGAATAGACTTACACAATCTGGATTATGGGGAAAACGCCAGATAAACTAACAGACACATTTTGCTAGAAAGATTTTAAAAGATCAAGATACACAAAGTCAAGACCTCCTTTTAATTATTTTTTTTTTGTGACGGCCCTGTGGAGAACTGTGTTACTCCTGCTAGACTGACTGACTGCCTCTGGCACAGCATAATAAAAAAAAAAATTCAAAACGATGCCCTGCCACTTCCGCAAAGCAGTCTTTTGTAAACCCTTCTAATGTTTAAAGTCTGCATTTGTACTTGTACAATAGAAAATATGTTACATATGTGACTTCAGTCTCATTTTAAAATGTATACACCCTAGCAGAAATATCAAAGATGTGGCTAATAATATGCCAAAATATTAAATCTAAAAATAAAATTGAAAATGTTGCATTCTGAGATGCTATTATAATACACTCATTGTTTACGTATGCTGATCTGTGATTTCCTTATAAACTAGTGGATACACATTACTGATAACTAGGTGATTGTTATCTGGCATTCTTGAAACTTTCACAGTAAAATGTCACGGTCACGCTTTGTTACAGGGAGTGGAAATATCTGTGTTTTTTTTAAACTTGAGTTTCCATACAGTTTGAACTGAATTAACTTGAAAAGAAATGAATAATCTTAGAAAAATGTTTTTTTTTAAATGTGGGATCTCCAGTTTATTTTACTATTTTTAATATAATAAACACTATTTGTTAGCTAAACGTTTGCAAGTCATGTCCAGTAAACTTGTATACCGTAGTAATATATCAAAAAGACATAGATCATGGCAAACAGCAATCTCACTTCCTGGCAAATAGACGGGGAGGAAGTGGAGGCACTGACAATTTATTTTTCTGGGATCCAAGATCTCTGCAGATGGTGACTGTAGTCATGAAATGAAAAGATATATGCTTCTGGGGAGGAAATGGCAAGCTTGGACCAGCTAGTAAAAAGTAAAGATATTAAAATATCAACAAAGGTCCAGTAATAACATACAGATGTGGGAGCTGGACCATAAAGAAGTCTGAGCACCATAGAATTGATGCCTTTAAGCGGTCTTCTCCAACAACACTATTCAGAGTCCCTTGGACTGCAAGAAGATCCAATAAATCAATTCTTCAGGAAATCAAGTCGAACTGTTCACTAGAAGGTATGATCATGAGGCTGAAGCTAAAATATTTTGGCCATATCTTAAGAAGGCAGGATTCCCTAGAAAAGACTCTGATGCTGGGAAAGATTAAAGGTACAAGAAGAAGGGGGCAACAGAGTCAGATAGATTAAGTCACTGAAACAATGAACATGAACTTGATGGAGCTCAGAGGGGCAGTGAGTGAGAGATGTACCTGTTCTGCTGCAGTCCATAGAGTCACTGAGAGTTGAATGAGACTGAACGACTAAACAACAACAAATAGATGAAGTCTACATCTGTGGGTGCAACTACATTTTATGGTATGATACTGAAAAAAAAGGGTTGCACTTTGTTTAGGTTGGTCATTCATCATTACAACAAGAGCTTTTTGATACACTATACTGGTGCTATACAAAATTTGTCTCCTGCCATATGTCTCAGAAAATTCCTGCATTTTCTGATAAAGAATGTGGATTAATTCATTATGAATTTTGCTCAGACTTCAATTTCCCAGATGCCAAGTCTAAGTCAAAAGCAAGCTCAAGGAATCATGGAAGAGATGGATTTTTTCTCTTGTACTATGCTGGGATGTGTCAATGCACATATGACTTACATCAACATATAATCATGTTAAATGCATGCATGAGCAGAGGCTTCTTCCCAATCCATTTTGTTGACGGTCTTGCATGTTACTTCCTTATGTATTACCATTTTCCCTCCATGTGCCATGAGAGTTGTAGTTTCTTCCATGATCCTATTCTATTATGCATAGGTAGTAAGTCTGTCACTCCAGGTTTGCCATGGAAATATGTTAATCATTTGCAAGTTGCACAGGCAACATCCAGTGCTCCTGTGTTCAAAGCTTACTTCCTTGGCCCCTAGTTATTTGTGACTTGTCACTTTTGTTTTGCACCCATTTGCTGTTAGTTATAGCACTTCGTTTTTTTACGATGCATGAGGTATGGTAGACTACTACAGGTGCTAGAGTAGTCAATCAGCCTTTGGGGATGTTATGGGGTAAGAAATAATGTAAAGAAAATATACGGTATATTGAAGACCTACTAGTGAACCCACTTCAGTCTTCAAAAACTATGAAAGCCTGCCTTTTAAATGTTGAACAAGTTTATCAAAAAGGATCCAGTATCCTAGAAGCCTTGAACAAGATGAAGTCGGCAATAGATTTTACCTTAGAAGCTTTAGGGAATCCCTCTAATCTTTTAAGCAGAATTCTAGGGGTTTCTGTGGCCTGGGATCTCTGGTTAAAATACTGGAAATCAGATGCTATCAAAAATACTGGATTATGCTCCTTGTATTTATTATGATGAGCAGAATCTGTTTGGCAAACAACTGGATGAGGCAAGTAAGGGGGAGGGTGAATACAAGAAAAGTCATGATGTAAGCAGTTTTTTTAGAAAATGTCAGTCATATAGAAATAGGATGGCAACATCAATAAGATAAACATCTATGAATTCATAATCAAAATGGAAAGTGGCAAAACAATCTTGTTTAAGAAAAACAAAAAATATGTCCTTTATCTAGATCTAGAAGAAAAGGCTTATACAATCTTGACTACTCATGCCCTGGGTATTGTGGTCGACTTTTATTAGGCTTGGTCAAAGTTACTTGCAGACATATGGATCCCAAAAGAGAGCTATAACTGGTATTTCAAATAATAAATCAAAGTTAGATTGTATCATTCTCAAAAAATCCCATGAAAAGACAAGTCTTGCAAGAAAAGCAGCAAGCACAGGATTATTTTACAAACTCCTCTAAACATATACAGATGTCTTTAGTCAAATCTCTTTAAGGCTAAGAATGGAGACACAGAATAGATTCCAATCACTGAAATTCAAAATTGCCAAAAGGCTGAGATTCTTTGTCATCCATCATTTTCCTTGTTTTTCCCATACCAATGTACCAAAGAGATGCATACCAATGAGTTACAGAAAATGTGTACAATGTTGGTGAAACAAAAAAAAACTGACAAGGAAATTGTTGAAGATCCTACTGTTTTTAGTTGCAGAGATCAGAAAAAGTTATATTTACTTTTCATTAATTTAGCAATATGATTCATCTGAGTTAAGACAAAAATATAATATTAATATACAGACAAGAAATTATGATCTATTAGCTGCATCAAAGATAGATTATCAGCCTAGAAGAGCAATCTAAAACCAACTTAAAATGTTGAATTCATCTGAGTTACGCTCGACACATAAAGAGAAGTAGATTTGCCAGAGAAGAAAAAAAATAATCTATAATTAAAACCATAACGACATGTATGGGGCAAATTATCATCCAGTTCATATGTGTATACAGTTTATGTTGACAGAAACATTTCTGAAAATGGAGTTTTGGAAGCTTTGGATGGGCCAAGATTATGTACAACTTTTTCAAGCAACTCTTCAAAAGTATTAAAGAAAAAGAAAGTAGTCTGTGTAATATCCAATTTGTGTCTACCCTCATAGAAAAATATGTGAAATTTTGAGTTGACAACAAGGTGGTGGGTTTTTATCTAAAAAAAAAAAACAGATTCAATGCATAAGTTACTGCAATGCATGAGATTATTCTGCATGCCTTACTGCTATCTTATATAGAGTACAAACCATATATCAAAGTTTAAATTAAAAGTTTTGCTTCCCAACCCATACTTACTGGTCTAATGTTTTATAATAAATATCCAAGTCTTTGTTTGCAAGCTCGGTAGTTCTCATAACAATCATCATTTCCCTGTATTTTTCTTCAGCATCCTTGTATTGAGGTTCACGCAGCTCCTTTTTGAAACGCATAATCTCTTCCTCAAACCCATTCTGTCTTCCAAGTGCCAGGCTATGATTCCTCTTCATAGATTCTATTTTGTCTTCCAAATCTTGATGCTCACTGAAAATTACAAAAGACAAATTAGCAAAGGGATAACCTATTATTAATGAACAATTAACAAAAATGTAATTCGTAGAAATCTATTTTTTTTTATTCCAAGAAGAAATTGGTACAAGAAATAGGAACAGAAAAAACAAAACAATCAATTGTGCAAAAATCTACTACTTTTTTCTAGTTATGGTAAGCAAGATATATATTATTGCTCTCTAATATAAAAAATAAAGCCACCAGAAAAAAAGAAATAATGAAGGAAGGGTTTTCCATATTGTATTTAAAAAGCATGTATTGAATACATTCTATAAATAGCTACTAATTCAACTGCAAACAATATTAATTAAGCATTACTGGCATGACAAAATACATTGTGTTGCTAAGAAAATATTAGGGAAATTGGGCATGTCAATGACTGGCTTATAAAATGAAGATCTAATAATTAAATAAAACATTTAAGAATGACATACAGTTGACCCTAAAACCAATGTTTTCAGGGTCTTTTAAATGGTGTATTTAATAAGTTCTTATTTTGCCAAGATATGCTATAAATACACATAACATCTCACATACTTCTGACAGGGACTGTTTCAAATATTTTTCATATTTTGATCCTGTAATTAAACATGTTGCTAGTTCCACTGCACATCATTTCCCAAGGGTGCATGTATTATATTGGTTTGTAGTAACAGTAGATCCCTTAGTACATCTAGTGATTAATTGTTAATGGAGTTTGACTACATTATTGCCACTTTGTGCCTATGCTACAACTTAAACATTCCCAAAAATGTTTTATCTTTTTAGACTGTGGTAATTTTATATAGCTAATGTTTTTGTGGTGAGTGGTAACTATATACCTCTGATTTACTCTTTACCAATTGCAAACTGCAACTAGAAGAAATGTCATGCTTGAGTCAGTATGCATATATACATATAAACTAATGAAGATCCCCTGGACCACAGTTCAAGACAAAGTCCCCACTGAATATATCGAGAGAATTGAACATAACATCCTATCTATTTATACAGTTTTCTCTTGGTTAGGCTGCCAGATGTCCCTGCTTTCGTGCTGCGTTCCATAGGGTCACTGAGAGTCGGACATTACTGAATGACTAGGTCCCAGATGGCAGCCTCAGATCACAGAGAAGATGGATTCACTGACACATGAGCATAGAAACAATTAACTTTGTGTAAAAAAAAAAAAAAAAAGACAAGATTAAAACATAAAGTCAGAACTGCCCTGTTTGTTTAAATATTTTGTTTTCCAGGCAGTTAACAAATGATGTACCACAAGCATTATATGGACAAGCAATGAAACAAAATCCATTATAATGGTATATTTTCTTACTACAAGAGAAAGTGAAATAGATCTCCTGAATGAGATATGATTAACCTAAAACCTTATGCAGTCACCCAATATGTTTACTCTTTTATCCATTTTGTAAATGAACCCATGTAAATGCCAGATTTATTAGTTTATTATCTTACAACATATCATATACTTTATACTGCCTGGAACTGTTTGTACTGCTTTATTTCATAATGAAGTTGAAATGAAAAAAATAATCTGAATTCAGGAACAAGGATGCATGATGATACTGTTTTGATGTGATGGAATTCTACATAGAATTTAAAAAAGTTTTAAGCATTGGAAAATTTGTTCTTGCATTATAAAATGAATAATTTAATTTCTTTTAATAGAAAATTAAATATAGCTTAATAGTAATATGTTTTGCTTTTGCTGCATCTGCTAGATTTATACAAAGAAGACCGGGTAAGCAACAGTAAGGCCATTTACAGATGTCTGCTTTGCCTCTCAGGCTTGCAAAAATATGATAATCTTTCCGTATATACTACATTTTCAACTTCCTGCCACTGTATCACTTGATCAGTAGAGAAAAAGGGCTAAGCAACTCCCCCTGAAGTTACTGTAATGTACATGAAATATCATAGAATATTCAAGTATGGGTGAACTATAATATAGAATAAGATATCTAGTAATATATGGGACTTTGCACAAAATATATATTCTTAGAGAGTGGCACAATAGGGTATCTAGCAATGCTACATCATTATGGTCTTGTTATTTTTTGTACACCACCGTGAATATATTGTATGGTTATGAATATTTTCATTGATCTTTTACCAAAAACCCATGTGCTTACTGGATATGAAGGCTGATATGTAATTTGAAGTGCACTCGCACAGACACTAATAGGGCACTTACTTTTTCATTTGCATGACTTTCATCTGTCCCATTTCTTTAACAAGTTTTTCTCTTTCCTCTTCAACTCTGTTAAGTTCTTCTATCCTTTTTCTTAAAGTTAAGTTATCTTGAAGCCATCGTTCCTGTACCTATGCAGATTAGGAATAAAGTCTTTATTTGCTTGTTCCTTAAAATAAAACCAAATTTCTATAGTGTAAACACATTGGAAAGAATATGAATGTCTTTTGATGGTAAAGAACAGTAAGTGGCAGCTAAAAAGCTTGCTAAATTACAAACATTTAGAATGGGTTGTGCAATCTAAAACCCAGGAGCCACAATATGGATCAGAAACGTATTTTGCAAAATGTACATTTTTGAACCCTCTAATCAAATAGTTCAATATAGCAAAACTAAATAGAAATGTGTTTTCAATGCACTATTTGCACAGCTTACATCCCCATATTGTTATGTTTTAGTTTTAAAAGGTAGCAAACATACTGTGCTGTTAACAGACAGGATATTGGGCAAAATCAGTGTTAAACAGTGAAGAGTAAATTAAAGCACAATTTGTTCTCATTTAAAGTGTACCCCCCCCCCCCCCTAAAGTATTTTGGCATTTTTAAAACTTGCTCATTGACCCTTTGTTTAATATAACTGTCTGTCATGGCACCTTCATTTGCAAATGTTTGAACCCTTTATTTAGACCAGTGTTCGTTTAAATCTGTCCTGGTGTGTCACACGTTCCTGAAGTTCACCAGGTGAGTCAATCACTGAGAGTGTTCTAGGACCAAACTGTGTTATCCCTCATTTAGACTTAACATGTGAAGTAGTCGATTTCACTAGAAATGTCAGTATAAAAAAAAAATACTACTTTTTAAAAGAGCTCATCCTGCTCCAGAGAGTATCTAATATTATTCATTACATTCATATAGACTGCATTATCAAGAAGTAATTAAATATGTGCACACAAAAATATCAATATTTAGAAATGTGTTTTTGGATCCATGCTACCAATAGAATTTGGTTAAAACACCTATACATCTACAAAATGTAGGTAATTGATCTAGTAAAAATTGTACAAAACAGTGCCTTACTTTCTGAGTGTCAATATCCTGCCTAATGGAGACCATCTCTTTGTTTATTTTATCCTTTTGCTTTTCACACTCGTTCAATCGAGTAACCAAGTCTTGAAGTTCAGATTCCTTTTGCTGTAAAGAGATAGGTATCATCATTATCACTGTTGGTTTACAGAATATTTCTATTAAATAGAAGCAGATAAAAAGAATAGCTTTTGAAACTAAAATTACCTCTTTGAATTGTTCTCTTCCATCTTGAATATACTTCTCAATATCTTTCACATACATATTGATTTTTTTTACTTTTTCTTTTATGTCATTTAGCTGGAATGAGAATTTTAAAACATTTTCAGAAATATTTATATTTTACATGCATACATATATCAAATCCAATATATATAGGAAAAAAGATTGTAGTAAGCATTCATGTGAATCCCTAATGCTAGTTTGGATCCTCCTGCGAGCAGAAACTAAAGCATCATTTCACTTATATGCCAGAACTTGCAGAAGTTTCCCTGGATACTAAAAAGGAACATTAAAGAACCACTGTAGTTTTTGTAAGAAACTAACACTAGCATTTAGCCATGGACATATAAACATTTTGACAAAATTAGGTCTTTTGTAGACTGCGTTCATGATTAGAATAATCCATTTTGCGCAAGTTACATAATTTCCTAAGACCTAGTGCATTAGGAGGGAGTGGCAGGATATATATATATATATATATATATATATATATTTGCTTTTTGTCAAACGTTGCACAATATCCTGTATCATTAGAAAACAGAGTTTGACACAGCCCCACTCTCAATCCCCTTGGAAGACGCCAATATGCTGCCAATGTGGTAATGTGTCATTCCAAAATAATGCATGTCTTCTTTTGATTTTCTCATTCCTTTGTACTGGTCTCAACATTAGATAATATGTCACCTAAGGGGTTAAGTAAAACTTATAATTTATATTTATAATTATTTTATCGTATTTTTAAACAATTAAGGAGGGGCATGAATGGACCTGTATAAGAGATAAGATTGTTCAGTCAGCATTTATTTTAGTTTTGTATAAGGATTGTAAAAAGAATTTTGAAAGAAAAAAAAAGTAAAAAAAACAAAAACAAAAAAAAAAAACAGTTTTGTTATGAAAAGATTGTTTCCATAAAAACAGCTATTGTAGACTTTGTATCAATCAAAAATCCAGTGACATGTTTGTATATCAATATAACTTAACTGAAGAAAAAAAAAACAGCTAAATGTACGCACAAAATTAAAATATTATAGTACATTTGATTTGTTTAGTACATTCATGGGACATGGGTCCAATACCTTATCTTGTGCTGCTCTGTAGCTGGAGTTCTTTCTTTCTTGGATGTCCTGCTTCTCTTGTTGAAGTTTTCCTAAAGTGGCTTCCAGTGGAAAAACTTGTTCTTTTGCTTCCTAAAATTTGAGATAAGGGATTAAGCTGTAGCCCAAATTTACAATATACAATGCTCATTGTAAGGCACACATTTAATCAGAATTTTAAAAGTTTAAGTATTATGCACACTACAGGTGTTAGTAATGAAAATAACACAATTTGAATCTTCAGTTTAGGCTTCAGTGTCTTCACCTGATACTTGTATCCAAGCATTGTACGAGCTAATTTAGCTTATTAAGGTACAATTTCTTTTATTTTTACAATACATTTATTGTTTATATCTCTGACAAAGGTCTTAGGAAGTATTTAAATTAAGGTTTCTGGATTTCACTAGGAATATACTATACCTGTGTATCTATTATTATGTAGGTTATTTTATTAAGAAGCACTTTGTAAGCTGTTTTGTCTGCATAAAATCATACAATTTGTGTTTAGGCCTGCCCTCTGCAGCTCACGAATACAGACTATAAAGTGCAGTGTTTCAAATTAGCCTGTCAGTAACCTCTCTCAAGTAGTATGTTGCCACTGACTGGTTGCTATTAGACAGGGTAACCACTGTACTTAGAAGTACATTGTCTTCATGAGCTGCAGAGGGGTGAAACCTTATAGAAACTATTTATAAAATTGCACGGTAGAATAAAACAGCATTTTTAATAATTTCTACTGTAGGTATATTATATTCCTACTGAATCCCACAAACTTTCCAGTTAAGGGAATTAAACCAGGCGCCCACAGTGTACTTACCAACGCAGCTATTCATTTTCTGCAAATTCATTTTGAAAATGATTTAAATTAACATATACACTCTGAAATCACACAACAGCATTTAAAAAAATCAGTTCTAGATTTATATTCAGCTTAAACGAACAAGAAAATTGGTCGAGAGAGTATATGCTATAATGGAGTACATTCAAAGAGAGGAGACCTTACATCTGCAATGGAGTTATAATATAGAAGTGGCAAGGTACTGATCAAAATATTAGAGGAATGAATCACAGTGCAACTTAACATTTTTATATTAAATATAAGTGCCTAATGGGTCATAAATACAGGTGCAGGCATGAAGGGCTCACTTCTACTTTCATAAGACAAACTGCATAAACTGCAGCCTAACCATTTACAATAAAATCAATAAAATCTAAAAATCAGAAGCTGGGGGCATTTACCCCAAAATAGTAAGCAAAACAGTTGAGGTGGTCATAATACTTTACAGGTCAAGGTCTACCTCAATTGAAGTGCTGCATATAAATGAACAACACTGCAAAGAAGAGCTTCTCATTTGAAATATTAAAGTCTAAAAGGCCCCGTACATAAACTAATTTGTTTAACAAATTACAGCAGGGAAGAAAGTCTAAGAGATTTTGAGTTTCAAGAAATTATTCTCTGAATCTCTGAAGCCTAAATGTGGTCAGCTATGGGGAAACACAAAACTACCTTGAATAGAAATTAGTAATGGGTTCTTGGAAAGCTCATCCAACAGAGGCAGTTAAGACTGAGGTTTGAATATCTGTTTGATGAATAAACACTTGTGGTATAAGGGTGGTACTCATAAAAATGGGTCAATTGTTGCAGAACCTAAGCCCAATAGGAAACTTCAGTCTGGGTTGGCAAGGGTTTTTTATCTGCTGTCAACATCTATGTTTCTGTTTATCGTTGTATATTTTCCCTTTCTGTATACATGATAAGATTTTTAGCATTTCTTAGAGAGAATGTGTTTTTAAAGATCTGTGAAATGTGACCACAATGTGTCTTAGAAGATGAATGTGATTTCAGTTGAGTTACATGACTAATTTAAGAATTTTCCTTCAAGAAGCTAGAGCACTGAAAAATACCTATGAGGAAATCCCTCAGTGTTGCCAGGTTTAGATCATTTGCTTAGTTGAGTCATATGTAGACACTCGCAAATGATAATAACTAAAGAACTAGGGCGGTACTTGTTGTGGGCAATGTGCAACTTTTAAATAAGGTGAAATTACACACTTTTTAGAAGTGCAATATCCTCATCCAAGTTAATAAGATTTTAATTTTTTCATATTCAATATCTTTCCACCTACTCATTACTGGAAAAATGTCACAGATTCTATTTTTGCCTGATGCATTCACAAATATAGGGCCCTATTAAATTCCAGCCTCGTAAATAAGAGGCTTCTACTTAAGCCCTACGTACTGCAAAGTTTCTCTAACTTACAATGCTATTAAATTAGCCCTGCTGCGAGCAACGTATGAGCTACGCAGCAGGGCCGTACGTATCTACACTGCGTAAATGTACATGAGGAGTGACAGCCTGCGAGATGATATCGCAGGCTCCCACTCCTCATCAAGTGCTGCGGGGGTCCTAAAAGGGACCTCCGCGGCAGTCCCCCACATAAGCATTGCCGTGGGGGGTACTCCAAACCCCCCCCAGGCACCTAAAATGAACCCCCCCTCAATGCGGGGGTCCCTGTCGGGACCCCCGAAGTGTCCTCACATGAACACCTTGCTGCAGGGGTCCATAGGAACCCCCGCAGCCCCCACACATTAACCCCTTGCAGCGGGGGTCCCCGATCGGCACTGATCAGGCCCCCGCTGCATTTAAAACTTTTAAATTCCCCGCCGCGGCTCCTTAAAGGGGCCGCGGCACACTATTAGCCAATCCCGGCCGCGGCACTTAAAATTAACCCCCCTCTATGCTGGGGGTCCCCATCGGGACCCCCGAAGTGTCCCCATATAAACCCCCTGCAGCGGGGGGCCCCGATCGGCACCGATCGTGACCCTGCTGCAATTCAATTTTAAATTTCCCGCCTCGCGGGTCCTCAAAGGACCGTAAAGGTCCTGAAAGGACTCGCACTAAAAATAATAACCCCAGGCAACTATAATTACCCCATTAACTCATGATGGTCAATCCAGACCACCATAAGGCCTAAATTAACCCATTAACTCATGGTGGTCAATCCAGACCACCATAAGGCCTAAATTAACCCATTAACTCATGGTGGTCAATCCAGACCACCATAAGACCTAAATTAACCCATTAACTCATGATGGTCAATCCAGACCACCATAAGGCCTAAATTAACCCATTAACTCATGGTGGTCAATCCAGACCACCATAAGACCTAAATTAACCCATTAACTCATGATGGTCAATCCAGACCACCATAAGGCCTAAATTAACCCATTAACTCATGGTGGTCAATCCAGACCACCATAAGGCCTAAATTAACCCATTAACTCATGATGGTCAATCCAGACCACCATAAGGCCTAAATTAACCCATTAACTCATGGTGGTCAATCCAGACCACCATAAGGCCTAAATTAACCCATTAACTCATGATGGTCAATCCAGACCACCATAAGGCCTAAATTAACCCATTAACTCATGGTGGTCAATCCAGACCACCATAAGACCTAAATTAACCCATTAACTCATGATGGTCAATCCAGACCACCATAAGACCTAAATTAACCCATTAACTCATGATGGTCAATCCAGACCACCATAAGGCCTAAATTAACCCATTAACTCATGATGGTCAATCCAGACCACCATAAGACCTAAATTAACCCATTAACTCATGATGGTCAATCCAGACCACCATAAGACCTAAATTAACCCATTAACTCATGATGGTCAATACAGACCAGCATAAGGCCTAAATTAACCCATTAACTCATGATGGTCAATACAGACCAGCATAAGGCTCTATTTAACCCCATCAGTCCCATAAGGGTATATTATTACCATTATGGGCCTGTTACAACCCAACATTAACCACATAAGTGCCATGATGGTCCTCAAGGACCATCATGACACTAACTACAAACACTACACTATAACCCCCAATAAACCATTTAATCTAAACTAACCCCCCTCTACACTAATCTATTAACACTTACACTACCTACCTACACTACCTACCCCCTAATAAACCTCCCCAACACTCTAATTACAAAAAACAAAAAACCTACAGTACAAAAAACAAAAAAACCTACAGTACAGAAAACAAAAAAAAATTACACACCTGAAAAGGAAAGACAGATAAACACAATACAATAATACATATAATACATTACATACATTACATACAATACATGACATTACATATAATATATTAAATATAATATATTAAATATAATATATTACATATAATACATTACATACATTACATGACATTACATATAATATATTAAATATAATATATTAAATATAATATATTACATATAATACATTACATACATTACATACAATACATGACATTACATATAATATATTAAATATAATATATTAAATATAATATATTACATATAATATATTACATATAGTCCTAATCAAATACCCCCTATCTATCTAACATACAATCTATTTAATTTAAAATAAATCCTAACTATATCAAATACATCCCCCTATCTATCTAATATACAAAAAATCCTAACTACATACACAGACCCTTATTCTAAAATAAAATAAAATAATTACAGTCCTAACTACATACACAGACCCTAATTCTAAGCTAAAATCAATAAATTAAGACCACTTACCTTTAAGATGTTGCTTCAGATCACTAACCTATGGGTCAAACAAAAAAAAAAATTAGTACAAAACATTAACATCAAATAAATAAACATTATATACATTCTACATATTCAACTCACCTTTACAGCATGTCCAGTCACTGTTAAGCTCTTCCGGCGCGGCCCTGTTAAAAAAAAAAAACACAATACATGAATACATGAATACAATATATAAACAATAAATAAAATACACAAATAAACATCTAAATATACATTTAACTTACCTCCCCGCGATGTCCCCGGCCTTCTCTCCTTCAGCCCCGGCTGGGCCGCGGAACCATCCGCGCTCTAAAAAAAAAAAAGAAAAAAAACTAACGGAGGTCTGCACTGGCAGACCTCCCCGACGCTACTGAACCTCCCGGAGTCGTTTCCGGGAGGAAATTGGCATTGGCGGCTTGTGATTGGCTGAAAAAGCTGTCAGCCAATCAAAAGTCGTCAATGTAGGAGCCAATCAGGATGCGCAGATGTCTTCTACCAATCACTCCGTGGGGGTGTATCCCATAGTGATTGGCTGAAGGCATCTGAGCGTTGTGATTGGTTCCCATAAAGATAGACAAGTGTTTTAGCCAATCAGGGTGGGATATTGGGGTGTATCCCATCCTGATTGGCTCACACATTGACGACTTTTGATTGGCTGAAATTGATAGACAGCTTTTTCAGCCAATCACAAGCCGCCAATGCCAATTTCCTCCCGGAAACGACTCCGGGAGGTTCAGTAGCGTCGGGGAGGTCTTCCAGTGCAGACCTCCGTTAGTTTTTTTTCTTTTTTTTTTTTAGAGCGCGGATGGTTCCGCGGCCCAGCCGGGGCTGAAGGAGAGAAGGCCGGGGACATCGCGGGGAGGTAAGTTAAATGTATATTTAGATGTTTATTTGTGTATTTTATTTATTGTTTATATATTGTATTCATGTATTCATGTATTGTGTTGTTTTTTTTTAACAGGGCCGCGCCGGAAGAGCTTAACAGTGACTGGACATGCTGTAAAGGTGAGTTGAATATGTAGAATGTATATAATGTTTATTTATTTGATGTTAATGTTTTGTACTAATTTTTTTTTTTGTTTGACCCATAGGTTAGTGATCTGAAGCAACATCTTAAAGGTAAGTGGTCTTAATTTATTGATTTTAGCTTAGAATTAGGGTCTGTGTATGTAGTTAGGATTTTTTGTATATTAGATAGATAGGGGGATGTATTTGATATAGTTAGGATTTATTTTAAATTAAATAGATTGTATGTTAGATAGATAGGGGGTATTTGATTAGGACTATATGTAATATATTATATGTAATATATTATATTTAATATATTATATTTAATATATTATATTTAATATATTATATGTAATGTCATGTATTGTATGTAATGTATTATATGTAATATATTATATTTAATATATTATATTTAATATATTATATGTAATGTCATGTATTGTATGTAATGTATGTAATGTATTATATGTAATATATTATATTTAATATATTATATTTAATATATTATATGTAATGTCATGTATTGTATGTAATGTATGTAATGTATTATATGTATTATTGTATTGTGTTTATCTGTCTTTCCTTTTCAGGTGTGTAATTTTTTTTTGTTTTCTGTACTGTAGGTTTTTTTGTTTTTTGTACTGTAGGTTTTTTGTTTTTTGTAATTAGAGTGTTGGGGAGGTTTATTAGGGGGTAGGTAGTGTAGGTAGGTAGTGTAAGTGTTAATAGATTAGTGTAGAGGGGGGTTAGTTTAGATTAAATGGTTTATTGGGGGTTATAGTGTAGTGTTTGTAGTTAGTGTCATGATGGTCCTTGAGGACCATCATGGCACTTATGTGGTTAATGTTGGGTTGTAACAGGCCCATAATGGTAATAATATACCCTTATGGGACTGATGGGGTTAAATAGAGCCTTATGCTGGTCTGTATTGACCATCATGAGTTAATGGGTTAATTTAGGCCTTATGCTGGTCTGTATTGACCACCATGAGTTAATGGGTTAATTTAGGCCTTATGGTGGTCTGGATTGACCACCATGAGTTAATGGGTTAATTTAGGCCTTATGGTGGTCTGGATTGACCACCATGAGTTAATGGGTTAATTTAGGTCTTATGGTGGTCTGGATTGACCACCATGAGTTAATGGGTTAATTTAGGCCTTATGGTGGTCTGGATTGACCATCATGAGTTAATGGGGTAATTATAGTTGCCTGGGGTTATTATTTTTAGTGCGAGTCCTTTCAGGACCTTTACGGTCCTTTGAGGACCCGCGAGGCGGGAAATTTAAAATTGAATTGCAGCAGGGTCACGATCGGTGCCGATCGGGGCCCCCCGCTGCAGGGGGTTTATATGGGGACACTTCGGGGGTCCCGATGGGGACCCCCAGCATAGAGGGGGGTTAATTTTAAGTGCCGCGGCCGGGATTGGCTAATAGTGTGCCGCGGTCCCTTTAAGGAGCCGCGGCGGGGAATTTAAAAGTTTTAAATGCAGCGGGGGGCCTGATCTATGCAGATCGGGGACCCCCCCTGCAATGGGTTTATGTGGGGACACTTCGGGGGTCCCGATGGGGACCCCCAGCATAGAGGGGGGTTAATTTTAAGTGCCGCGGCCGGGATTGGCTAATAGTGTGCCGCGGTCCCTTTAAGGAGCCGCGGCGGGGAATTTAAAAGTTTTAAATGCAGCGGGGGGCCTGATCTATGCAGATCGGGGACCCCCGCTGCAAGGGGTTAATGTGGGGGTGCTGCAGGGGTCCTGATAGAGACCCCTGCAGCATGGGGATGTGTATAGGGTGCAGGGGGGAGCCTCACGCTGCTGTCTCGGGCTGTTCCGAGGCAGCACGTAGAGGCTTTCGGATCCCTTGCGTGGACTTTTTGTCCACGTAGGGATTCTTACGATATGCGAGACTCGTGCATAGATTTAAGGCTACGTAGCTCTCTCGGAGCCTATTCTCGGCCATTTTCTCGCAGTCATATCGTAAAGCAGGCTGCGAGAGATTCGGTTCTCGCAAACAGCAGGAAAACTGCCTTTTGCGAGCACCGAGAGAACTACGAGGGAGAATTTAATAGGGCCCATAGTTTGTGTACCTGCTTTGTGAAGGGGTAGCTCATCTTTCTCATTACATAACCCTTTCTTGCATTTAAAAAAAAATATGCACAGTTTTCTTCCTACCTATTATCAAATTTACATAATCTTTGAAGCAACTTTTTCTTACACTGGGCTGGTATGTCCCTCCCCATCTCCAGAGTAAGGATTAATTTATCTGGGGGTGTGGATATTACATTCCTAAAAGGTTCACAGATCATGCATTACTGCACCCCCAAAAGGTTTATATATTTCTAACTTGAAAGTGATGATTTTCTGACTGAAGTGGATATAACCTTTTTATGAAACCAGACTTCTGAAACTCAAATTTCAAGAATACATAGAGGTACAAATATGAATATGACAGCATGACAGCCACATCAATCAGCAGCTTATTTGGACTGTTCTCGGTGGTGATAGCCTTTTAATTTTTAGGGATAAGTGAAGGTTGTAACAGAACTGTAATGTCTTAAGATTTTTGGGCTCAAACCTCTCCCTCTGGATATATTAAAAATAATGCTCCCATGCAGGTACTGACTATATATTCTATTGCCCAATTCGTAAAATTATACACACTTAAATCCACTCGGAATGCAAGTAGCTAATTGAAATTTGCTACATATTCTAAGTAACCCACCCAGATCACTACGGGCCAGCCAAACCCGAACTTAGCACAGTTTAAGATTTAAGAGTGCTAACCAATTAAGATTGCACAAAATCGATATTCTATTAGACTTGCTGTTCTAATTCGCAAATGAAAAAAGTATTGCATTTTTGTCAAGAATATTATGAGTACTCAAGAGGACTCGCAAGGTCTTTTTCAATCAATTATTAGAGCCTTAACAGCTATAACAGCAATACTGTATGGGAAAGCATAGAAATACATTAGAATTAATTGCAGAACAGTCTCAAAACCACAAATATGCAATTAAAAAACTATATTTTTTTAATGTTTTTTTTTGTTTGTGTGAAATGGATACCGAGACTTAAGGGATTAATACACATCATGGAACCCACATGGACTAGACCAGATGCTTTAATTCATTTTATTGATTTCTACATTCCTTTACTGAGTCTGATCACTAAATTTACTTTTTAACACTAATCAATTTGTTGTCTGTGAGTGAAGTTTAAATAATAACTCCATGTTTTACTGACGTCATGATGACGGTATCATTTACTATTGGCTGTATCTAAGAACTAACTTATGGAGTCAAATACATTACAACATTAATAATAATTAAAAAAAACACCTGCAGCCAAATTTGTGATTGAGGCATTTGCGAGCAATTACAATTATGGCCCATTGTACCATACAACTTAAAACTATCAAAATAGTAGAATGCACTTCAATACACTGAGATTACAGGAGATATAGGTCAGCTTATAGTATGGTTTCTAAAATAGAAAAAAATGTAAGAAAAGAAAATGACAGTATGCACAGTGTTCTAAAATGTGTACCTCTGTTGTATTTTTCCATTATTGATGATATGTATATACAGAATAACAAAGATTAACTTTAATGAACACCTCCTCACCTTGATGTCTCTAGTCAGACCTTGGAGCTCAGTTGAGAGTTCTGCATTCTGATCCTCTAGTTGTTGACGACGTTGAAGGTTACTAGAAATTTGAAGTTTTTCAGCTCTCAGCTCATTTACAGTGGTCTTAATTTGTTGGACTTGTTCTTGTTGGTCTTGTATACGTTTCCTAATGAGCTCTATTTTGCCAGAAACTACAATCCACCAAAAGAGCAAATTCATTAGAAAGTAAAAAGAAAGAGAAATATTGTTCTCGGAAATCATATACCATAAAACACAGTGTTATAAGTCATTGCCTCATATTTTTTTCAAAAATAATGAACCTGAAATGCTCATTTTGTTATGAAAGTGCTTTACTAACTACAAAATAACTGTGTCTGCAATCTCCTTACCATTGTCTAAGCTGTGTTGCTTCTCTTGTTTCTCCTGGTTAACCTGCTGGACAGTGCGACTGAGGTCTACTCCTTGTAGTTTAGTGACATGCTGAGCTATTTTTCGTTCCACATCTTTTAATTCCATCTAAAATGAAAATTAACAGGAAGAAACATCAGATGAAATTGTGGAATATGTTAAAAATTTGGCAATAAATATATTGAAAACAGGGGTATTATTAATATTACAGTATTGAGCCATTAAAGCATCAGGGATCCCAGTTATATACAAATCAGACATAAAGACATTCTCAGGAACATATCTTGTCCGTAAGCTGGAGATCACCTATATTCTATTCCTTATAAACAATTTGAACCGGTCGAAGTGAATTTCTAATAAACAATAGCACATGTTACCTCTTTGCAAAATAAATTATACAATTCAAATTTGGAATATCTATATTGTCGATGGTATATGATATTCGGAGAGATGGTCTGGCCACAAAAATACCCTCCTCAATACTCAATAACTGGAGGATTACAATTTACATTTTTGTCCTATTAGTAGTAGCACAATTTGAAATCAACCATATTAAAAATAAAATTAAAAAAACGTACTCTACAGCCTGAAATCTAGTGTTATTTTTTATCCTGAATGTAAAAATGACAAAAAAAAAATGGTACTGTATGCCTAAAAATTTGCTAATAAAACTTTGGACCAGGTATTTTCTATTTCTAAATTTACCATTCATTTGGATGGCCAATTTGTTCTGGAATGGTTTGAGACCAATGTGGAAAGAGACTTATATGTTGCTAAATTTCTCAGAAACTAAGAGACATATCTTTTTATCTTCTATACCATGATCAGATTTATTCCTACAGTGCAAATACTGCTTATGTACAGACCAGGAAAACGATGTTGGCTTTCTATTAGAACATAAAAAAAAATTGTATACGTGCACTCAAAACTGACTGGGTCTTTAATTGTTTTTAGTGTATAAGGCCTTCTCACATATCTTTCCTCTTGTCTTTGCATTTCATTTATTTAGAGCTGCAATGATTCTGGTTATTTGGGGAACTATAATATTTAAGTTATTAATACTTGTTGGATGTATCCTTCTCTTCTAATGAGAATTCCATTAGACCTGGCAGCTGTAGATGCCACATTGTCATTGTCTCTAAAGAAACACCCTGGATATACAGAGTCTCTACACACAAGAAGAAGAAGAATTGCAGAAAACAAAAATGGCAGATCTCAATGCAGGATAATTACATATACAAGGTAATATATTAGTGGCTGTATTCGTTTTTTCACATTCTATTAACATTTTGAGTAGTTTCAAGTGTAGTTTTTCTAAACAGGATATTTTAAATATAATATAAACTTTTCTGATAATACTAATAATATCACAATGGACCCCTATAGTGAATGGGTTTTAGACAAGCAGATATATAAACACAAATTTAAAAATTAACTAGGATGAATTTAAGAAAAAATATTTGTAGCCATATATATTTAAATAATCAGCTTCAAAAGTTAATTCAATGAAGAGTACAATTATGCTTGCTACCATGTAAAATTAAAGGCAGAATTAGATAAACATATTCTCCCGTACACAGTTGATTTTGATGAAAACAAGACCTGCAAATTGAAAAAGAGGAGTGTCTGCTAGTTATTCTTCAGCAGAAAAGCAGACATGGTTTCTATTTGCACTAGGATAATTGTAAACGCCATTACAAAAAGAGCTTCTTATGAGGATAAAGACGAGCAGAAAAAGTTTATTTCTGTATGATTTTTTTCATAAACATCCTGTGCAATGCATTGCATCATTTTTTTTAACAGTTTAGCTTGATTTTCTTTGTACAAAGCGGACTTTCATTTATTTATTGACATGGGGCCTCATTCTATTAGTGGCCGTAAATCGGCCGTAAGGCTGCGATTCCTTGCGGGGGTTCAGTTAACTCGCGATTCTATTATACGGCCCCGCAAGGATCTCCTTTTACGGCCGGCCGCATATCTTGGAACCGGCCGTAATCTGTGAAATATAAAAACTCAAAAATAAATTCAAGCCTGCACTGTACAGCTCTGTAAATGCTAGGGATCATATTGGGGGACATGAGGATTAAAAGTAACCCACTCTCAAGCTTGCACATCAGCCCAAACCCGAGTTCAAATTAACTCTTTATTTTCCGGCTGCGGCGTGGGCGGGTCTGAAGTGCTCCAAGCACTCTGGACTTTTTACATGTATATTTTACGGATATTAAAAATTAAATATTTTACGGATTTGAGTACAGGATAATTATGTGCTATTTATTCTAACACCTAAAATCCCTTTATAGTCTTCTCAAAGTGCAGGATGGCTTTATTTGAGCTATTTTATGTGCTTAATTGGTGCTAGCGAGACCTCTTTCCTGCAAGTAAGCTGCGGCTCGCTTTTAGCCTTGCAGAGAGGTTTCCCGGAGCAATTGAATAGCAAAACTCTTGCGGCCGTTTTAGATCAAAGGCTTTCCTCTGGCGCGAGCGGCCGCAAGAGATAGCAAGGCACCGGCCGCAAGCCTGCCGGGGCCTCCGGCCGTAAGGGAATAGAATAGGCAAATAGCTTGCGGCCGGTCCTTGCGGCCCCGCAACGGCTGCGGCCGATAATAGAATGAGGCCCATGGTGTTCCATATTAATGTATATTGCTGTAATGTTTAAAAGCTGCACAGTGCACCTGTAACAATTCAAGTGTAATAAATTGCAGTGTAG
Source organism: Discoglossus pictus (assembly GCA_027410445.1). Taxonomy (NCBI): domain Eukaryota; kingdom Metazoa; phylum Chordata; class Amphibia; order Anura; family Alytidae; genus Discoglossus; species Discoglossus pictus. The sequence goes on along the minus strand of CM050167.1, from coordinate 251,560,257 downwards.
TTAAAGAAACTTCACACTCTGAATTGTGTCGTTGTATAATTCAAGTAATATCGATTGTTATCAAAATGAAATGCATTGTTTAATTATACTTGTTGAAAATAAATGCTGGTCAGCTTTATTTTTCAAGATTGTTGGTGGATGTATGATTGATTGGTGGTAACTGCTGCCTAAAGACGGTGTATATTTTGTTTTCAACATGATGTAGGCATTTTGAGTTAAATTAGCCGGAGGATAGCCTTATGCCAGACAGCCTATACCATAAAAGACCCTATCACATGCACTGGAAAGCTGTGGCAGTTACGTACCACTGTTTTACTGAACTTTGTAAAACAGTATATTTGAAGGTAAAAGGTTTAATTATACATACCTTTTTTCCACCGGTAATGGCAAGTGTTCATTTATAGTAATTCAAATGTATCATTGTTTAAAGCAATATTTGCTTGCTCATTTACATCAATGAAATAGAGATTTTTTAATATAAAGTTATTATTACATGTTCTCTTGTCTCTAATTGTGAACGTTCGTCTCTCTCTCCGGAATGAGCAGCCAACTACTTTTAAGCTATTTTACATTTCATTCATCACCATTTGAACGCCCCCTATGGAGAACATTTTCCATTACAGGCGAAGACACTTCTAAACGATTTTACATCGCATTAATTCACTTATCCACTCTGGTGAACGTTCATCATTACAGGCGAGATACAACTATAAAAGCACTAAAAACATCACCTAACTATAATTTACCAATTAAAATGCAGGGAACTAACAGTAGCTCACTAGCACTACTCAGCATGCGGATTACATTTTTTTTGTAACCATTATATCTCAAAAGCGACTTATGCTACAAAATTCCAAAAAGGCAGTGAGACTTCTCCTATCACTATTACATTGTCAACTTTCAGACAAATCCATTCACCAAAAATGTCCATAAATCCTATGGGAAAAGCGCCATGTCATCACCCCAAAATTCAACATAAATTAACTTTCTTTTGGGTGAACAGAATTTCATGATGAATTGGCAAAAATATAATTCAGACCCCCAACTCCTCCCCAAAATACAAAATTTCAATCAGATATGTCAAACTAACAAAAAATTATATATATGCTCATGAAAACTTACAGCCTTATTAAATTGCGATTCAGCAAATTCTAAAGGACCCTATATAAGCACACAGCATATTTTTTTACAGAACTTTTTAGTTAGTGAAGACCTTGCTTTTGGATAGAAGTGCAGTAACTAAAAACTTCTGTAAAAAACATTAGCTCTGTGCTTGTATAGAGTCCTTTAGAATTTGCTGAATTGCAATTTCATAAGGCTGTTAGTTTATAATGGAAAATTCGAGGGAACCATAAATATTTGTGCACAACTGTGATCTATGTATTATAAAACATAGAAATGTAAGATTTGAAAGCAGGTAAGAACCGAAAAAGCCTATCATCTAGTTTGCCTATTCTATCTACCTAAAAGTTTGACTTGAGCTTCAGGACAGCCTTATGCTTAACCCAGGTATGCTTAAAATCCTCAATTATATTTGAAAAGACCACTCATATTGTAAGGATGTAACGCTTATCTACTATTCTCTATAGAGTATCAGTATAGAGTATCACGTTAAAATTTCCATCTTCAAATTATGACCTCTTGTTCTTCCAATATATATATAAAAAGTCTCCCTATTAGCCAACTATGAAAGCCATTAAGAGTTTATAGTTAGGTAATTGCCGTTTTAACATATCAATATTCTCATGACCTTCTCGGTTGGACACTCATTCTCTGGGATAATTCTTCTCACATTGGTTACACTGAACATACTTTACTAATGCTCTGTATTGAATTCCATCAGCCCTGTCCCCAATGCCGGATCTACCTTTTTGGAGCCCCGGGGCAGTCAAGTGTAGGAGCCCCTAAGTGTGCATGCGCTGGATATGCACGCACCCTTTCTTTTCATTTCTGTGCGTGTATTTCTGTGTGTGTACATCACTCTCTTGCTGTGTGAGAAAATCACAGACATTTCCCCATAACAGACATTTTTTACAACATGGATACTCATACACAAGCTGAGCTATTATTTGCTTATTAAATGCATTTGATAGTAGCCCGTATTATTTATATTTTTCTGTGGGAGGGCAGCATGAAAATAACCTACCTCCAAGGATAAATACTATTGAAGAGCTATTTCTAACAAGATTTCCTTACAAAAAACAACAACATTTTAGTGGATTTTTTAAAAATAAAAACCAACTTATCCTGCTTCTGTTTAACTGGTGCACTTTCTGCCCTTTCTCTACACAAGAAACATGTGGGATTAAGGAGGGAGGGAACAGTGATCACTTTACACTCTAGTTCCAAAAAAGTAATTTTTAAGGTTTTGTAAGCTAAAAAAAACAGACGCCACTCACAGGGAAGCTCAGCTAGGCTAATCTGGCCATGCCTTTCCCCAGCTAGTGAAACGAACATACCTGATATCTTTCCATGAGAGAGATGTCCTGCAGACAGGCTTTAGCACTTTCCTCTTCAGACATAAATGTTGCCAGCAGAGTTTCCTGTTCTTCTACATCATTTTTCAATCTCTGTATTTCTCGGTTTATAGCCACCAGTTTGTTTCTTAACTCAGGGATATCTTTTTCTTTAAGGTCAAGCAATGTTTGTCTAAAGAAAAAAAAAAAGTAAAAAATGCATTTGTTAGCCATTTGAACTATGCCTATACTAAAATAATAAGTGAGTAGTTCCTATTGCCAAAGATTCTGCTCGGTTTAAATATGATCATAAAGCTAGTTTTTAATTAAATAAAATCAGTTTTAATACCTCTGCTGGACCTTTGTGTGTGTGAGTATGGCATATATTTCTGGGGAACAATACATGCATCTATTGATGCCAGTAGCCTGCTCCTGGGCTTCTGGGGGAAGGGGTGCAGTGATCCAGTTCTCAGGAAGTGAGACATGTTACATGTCGTAAACAAGTACCTTGAACTACACTGGCTGACCATTCTTGAACTATAGTGGTCCTTTAATTTGTAAGTAACTGCAATATAATGATTGTACTACCTGCAATACAATGATTGTATTATGTGCTTATGCAACCATTGGAGTTGCTACACAGAACTGCTGCCGCCTGCTGGTAATACAGACCAAATGTTATAACAATTTCTTTGCAAATCATTTCAATTTAAATGATCAACAGAACAATTGCCTAAGATGTCACCATTTCATTACACAAAACAGCACAATCACTAGCACATATATCATATATCAGAAATAATTATCATATTTGCTATTCTTTAGGGGGGGGGGGGGCAACATTCTATATTCTGTTGTACCAGTCACATAACAGGGGCCATATTCAATTGAGGTTTTGAGAGATCTGGAGGCTAGTAAGTGATGTTGTCAATTTGCTATTCAATTGGCGGCTTTTTGCGGGCTCCGACCGGCTTCCGAGTTACGGCCTTGAAAAAATGGTGATAGTTAAACTCGTAACTTACCGACCTCCAGAAGGCTTTGATCTGTCACTTTCGCAAGGCTAAAATCGCAAATCGCTATTCAATTGCTCCAATTCCCCAAGGCTGCAAATTGTTGCACATCCGTAAATGGCAAATTAAGGAGAAAATCCTACGAGTGCTAGAGAGGACCCGCAAAGCGGTTAAACACCTATTTGTAGCACTGTAAATGCTAATAAAAAAATCACTACTGTACTGTAAATAAGTGGGAAAGCGATGAAAGTCATTATAATTAATTGCACAACAGTCTCAAGACTGCAAATCGGCAGGAAATAAAATATTTTTTTATGTTTCATTTAGGGGTTAAAATCGATCTTGGGTATCAATGAGTTACTACATATCAGGCCACCCATATGGACTAGAACTGTACTGGCATTCATTTTCATAATTCTTTATTTTGCAGGTTTTGAGAGTCTGATCGCATATTGGACCCCTGAACTTAATTGATTGACATGTAACCTCCATGTTTTACTGCCGTAATAATGACAGTCTCATTCTCTATTGGCTAATTTGAAATGGGAGGTTACGGGCTTGCTGAATTGATCATGTTCCCGCCATGAACTGCTACAAACCAGTGCATGGTTTAGGTTTTCGGCTTTGTGACAGTAATTTGCAATTCAATAGCATTGCAATCGGAGATGAACGATTGAATATGGCCCCAGGTATCTGGACCCATGCAAAAAAAAACATTAAATATTATTGTCACAACACAGTGTTAACTCTCCGTCCATGTTCATGGTTCCTTTCTACACTGTACCAGCTGGAGCAGACATCAGAATTTCAGTTGCTGTTCTGTACATTAATCAGCCACAAACAGAGCATGAATTCCCAGCATCCAAGTAAAGGACATAGTTATACCACTTATGTCTTAACCAGAAGAACTCTTTATTAAACATCATATTTATATTAAAAATGAAATGGTAACTAAACACATTAACAAAAAGTAATCAAACAATATTAAATGGTAAAATAATTAAGTTCAGAAGATCAATTTATTGCAAAATATGTGACTGGTTGGTATCTGGTTATTTGCTTCTCTCCACAGGAGGCCTTCAATGCTAAACAGTCGCATTGTTAAAATAAATAATTGAGAAATTGTGTTCGCTCCAGAAAGGACCTCTTAGATCTGCTTTTGCAAACAATAATCTGAATACACCTCTATAGAATATACAATACAGCTTAAATTACTACAATAACAGTAAAATACAATGTGTCCTTGGTTTCTATTTCTAAACTACAATTACAAATCGCATGAAGACTGTTTTATATGCTCAGAATAGTCATGTTACAAATGCTATTATATAAATATATATATATATATATATATATATATATATATATATATATATATACAAATTCCTGATCGCCTACGTTCTGCCTACATGCTCTAGTAGCACCACGTTTGCGCTACTATTCAATTGGCTGCGGTCGCAAATCAGTCCCCCTTCGCGCTGCTCGCAAACCCTTGGCAATAAGCACTGGCGGGCTTGAACATGATGGTGGCCACTAGCCCGTAGATCCTTGTTCAAGCCCGCAAAGTACTCTGGCTTGTAACTCGTCCATCAAGCTCGTCCATCAAGGACCCTTATGACACTAAGTACAAACACTACACTATAGTGTAGTGTTTGTACTTAGTGTCATGAGGGTCCTTGATGGACCCTCATGGCACTTATAGGGTTAATATTAGGGTTATTATTATCCAATAAGGGTCTTTATAGACCCTTATGGGACTGATGGGGTTAAATAGAGGCTTATGGGGGTCTGTATAGACCCTTATAAGTGATGGGGTTAAATTGAACTAGATGGGGGTTAAATATGCCTAGATGGGGTTAAAGGGGGACAGTTGGGGTTAATGGGATTTAGCTAGGGTTAATAGTGTAGTGTTTGTACTTTAGGTCATGAGGGTCCTGGAGGACCCTCATGGCACTTATAGCGTTACCTAGGGGTCTATATAGACCCCTATTGGACTGAGGGGGTTCAATCTCAATCGGGACCCCTGCAGCAAGGGGGTTGAATTGGGAGCTGTGGGGAGGCTACTTAAGGGCTTTACAAGCCCTTGCGACACCTCCTTGGTGGACATAAGGAGAAGCTGGCTCTTTGCCAGTTACGGGCTTGACGGGGGGATCGGAAGGAGTGATCAAAGAATTGAATAGTGATTAGTGATTCAGGATTTCCGGCCTTGAAAGATCAAAGGCTTTGGTTCATGTAACTGCCAATTTCTGAAATCGCAAGGGATCGCAGGTTGCAGCACATAACACGATCAGAGGCCTCCGCTCGGAGGGGAAGTGAATGTTCACCCCTTGCGACCACGTTTTCAGAAATCGGAGCAATTGAATGAGGCACATGGAGTTTGAGAACATATTGTTTCAATTGAGCTAATCTATAAATTACGGTGACAATTTGTTTAATTATTTTTTTGGATCAAACTAATTTATGGAAAATATCATCTCTTAAAAAGCTGCTGATAATTAATGTACTAAAATAAAAATTCAGTAAATGATTTTTTTTTGTGAAACAAAATCAACCTCATTTAAAAGTCCAATTTTTATCTTCTCACTTCACTATTTTAAAGTAAATTATTAAAATATTGTTTTTTATTTTATACTGCACATTACTTGTGGGAACCTATAGAAGATATCTCTAAAAGGTGTTCTTTTTTTTTTTCTTAAACTGGATGCTTTATTCAGTTAATTATATGCCATTAAAACTTCACACAGCCCTGACAGGTACATGGTGGTTTATGATCATTTTTACTACATAATGCTTTTGTTGAAAGAGCTTTACAGGGATGTGGCCCCTCAAATTGAAAAAAGACTATGTGGGCCTTATATTCAGTTTTGATGTTTGAACACATGATCTCAAATTTTCCTACCTCATTGGTTTCAGCTCCATCATTTCATCCTTTCTCTTTTCTCTTCTTTTGAGTTCACCCTCAGTTGATTTCAGCTTGTCCGGAACAAGGCGTAGCTTAGACTGCATGTCATTAATTACATCTTGTAGTTCTGCTTCTGAGGGAAAGATTCTCTGACAAACAGGACAACATGGCTGATTCTCCTCAGTTAGTTGGGTGATGAACTGTGTGTAAACAGCTGTTGCTCCAGCAAGCATTGCTATTAAAATAGATAATGAGTATATTCAGTCATTTATTTATTACATGCTGTTATAAGCCTGATTGTCAGCCAAAAAACTTACCTATAAATAAATATTAAATACAAAAAGCACTAAAAACACATTGGGGCATCAAAAGCAAACTTTCAAAGCAATCCAATAAAACCTCCACATGTTCCTAAGGTGATTGGACAACTGGGGCCATGTCACACCCAGCAAATTAGTATAGTATACACAGTTTTTCTCTAGGAAGGTAGAAACCGGTAGTGTTCATCTATGGAAAGACAGTGTTTTTGGCAGTAGTGTTAGTAGATAGGGTCACTGTAGTTCCAAATGTAATTGCACATTTAAATTATGTTTCAAACATAACAGAAGTTTTCTTTTCTTTATTCCTTACAACATTAACAGTGATAATATTATATGAGATCCTTATTATCTGAAGACAGACTTTGGAAACTTGATGTAAGCATACATACATAAATATGTTGGTGGAAAAAATAAGGGGATTGAACAATCACCCATTCCAATAGAAACTAAGCTACTTCTACTTTAATTTCCTTGACCAGTCTGCCACCATTTTGCTTAATATTTTTCCATACTTATTAGGGGCAATATAAATAACAATTGAATTGCTCAAACTGATCTACCAGTGGGGAGTGTGATGTTTGTCTGCTGCATGTATATTCAAATAGGAAATCACATATTATAATTGTCAAACTGCGAGTTGTTGTCACGCTTGCGAGCCTCGCAAAGTGAGGAGAGCCGTTGAGGCATAGAAGCCTTCCGAGCTTGGAGCACTTAGGCGATGAGTGCCAAAGGCATTCATCGCGAGGCGAGCAGTTGAGTCATTGAAACACGCGGGACTTAGCCTGCAAGCAGTTAAGAAACGCAGGACTTACTTTAACGGCCGAACCGCGAAAATCGAAAAAACACCAAAAACAAGACAAAAAAAAACAAACAAAAAAAACACTCAAACACAGCTCGGGGGAAATGCCCGAACGTCTAGGAGTGAGGTTGCACGCGAATTTAAGCCAAATTTGCATAGTTTCGGTACTCGAAAAAATCGTCTAAGCGAGAAAAAAATTAAAACAAGTCTAAAAGAGACCGAATCGTGCAAATCACCGCCAGACACGTACGAGTTAGCCGGGAACGACCTTGCAATCGGTTGTGAGGTTGCCCATGAATTTAAGCGAGAAAAAAAATGAAAAATCGTGGCTAAATGAGACTGAAGCGCGCAAATCACCGCACAAGTTAGCCAGGAATGTAGGAGATACAAAATATACCATTATAATGGATGGAAAATGCTTGTGAGCCAAGTAACACATATAAAAAAAAACATTTTACAGCAGTAACTTACAAATAATAACATTAAGATTCTAAAATGGCGCTTTACCTGCCTAAACAAACGGTTTGGCCTTGCGCACGCAGCCTACTTACACTGCACACTTGGCACATTGCTGACACTTTCTCCTCAGATGATAAACAGTCCAACTATACATTTTCAGATGCAGGAAAATCCAAAAAGATTGTTAGCTCTGCAGAATATTGATTGCTGCATCACATATATAGTTCTCAGCAGCGCGACCTTGCCAAAATCCGTAAGTAACGCAATGTTAAAACTGCGGGCTAGCGAAGCGGCCAGGCAAGGCAAGGAGTGGCCAGGCAAGGAGCACCAAAGGTGCTCCTTGCACTGGTGGTGATGAGTGGCGTAGGAGCTCATCCCTACGACCCCATACGACTTGTGCATCATACCTACAAACCGCGAAACTACACATCAACAGAAAACTGAAATGCACAATTCACAGTGCGAGACCCGTAGCACTTACGAGCCACAAAAAATACGAACTTAACAGCCGAACCACGCACATCGAAAAACACGAAAAACACCCAAAAAACAAACATACACAGCAAGGTGGGACAGCCAGGGCATCTGGGAGTGAGGTTACACACAAATTTAAGTCCAATTTCACCACTTGAAAATCCCCTAAGCGAGAGAAAAATGGAAGCCAAAAAAAAAAATGAGGCTACACGACCCCTAAGCACGCAAAACACCTTCAGGCACATACGACTTTTACACAAAACCATACGAGCTACAAAATACACTACATTGTGTGGCAAAACAGCATTGCTATGGCTTCAAATTTTATTGCCGACATTTTTGACGGGCAAGTCGCTAGTTGTTTTATATAAGCAAAGCAAAGCTCAGAGTCACTCTTATCAATATCCTATGTCTCTCACAATAATCCAAGTTTCCTTCTTTATTTGAGCCTATACCCTCAGATTTCCTTCTCTTCATAATTAAATTAGTTATAATAGCGACAAACAAGTTTGTAACAGCCAAGCCCAAAATACATTTTGCTTACTACTTCTTCAGGGAATCTTTGCTGTCGGTTTGACCACCCTCTCTTTTCCTGCAAACACTTTGGTAATTCTGGTACAACCATTCCATGATCTTACCCCCTCTAAGCGATCATTAATGGGACCCTTTTTGGTCCTCTCTAACATCTTTTTAGATGTACTAATGGCCTCAGTATTGGTTATTTGCAGTGTTGTCTACCTTCATAACTTCTGTTTGCAAACTCAGCCATTTTTTTGTTGTTTTTCAGTAACATTTATATACAAATGACATTAACGGTCCCATGTCCCCTTCATTTCTTCACCATCTGTGCACTAAATATTTCCTTTGGGGCATATTGTTTATAGTTGGTGTTCAAGTTATTCCCTTTTACCAAAACAAAAACAATAGCAGCACCTGTATAATTATAGCCAGCTTTCCAAATCCTCAGGGCTATTCTGCAGTCTGTATTTGTCTTCATTTACAATCTTATTGTTTTCACCAAGGCTTTTGTATAAAGATTCTAGCTTGTCTTCACTATTGGAGCACACTCAAAATGTTCCTCTTCCTTGTAGGCTATTTCATATACTTAACTTCTGCTGCTCCACTCTATCAGTTCTTACAATGACCATCCACTTTCTTCAAAATCAAGTTTCAATCCCAACAAGCCAGAATAAAAATACATCTCCAGATATCTCAGCTGTTCAAAAATATCTTTGCTGCATCCTTGATCTGTGTTACAGAACCTGTCACAATCTGAGAAGCACGTAATCACAACTTTACCTTTAGTTTACTTGAGTCAATTTCACCTCTCTCAACTCTTAAATCTTCTCTAGATCGTAAGCATGAAGATTTCTTCCTTCTATATTAGTCTGCAAAGATCTACAGTTATGAGTCAGAGCTTTCCTATTGGTTAGAACAGGAGTTTTCAGATCATGACATATCTGGCTTCTTCATCCATTAAAATTCTATGGATAATACCTTCTATTATTATCAAGGGACATAACTGATAACAAATAAAAAGATGTCAGCTTCCCACTTAATAGACTAGGCTCTGAAGCACAACAAAATTCACTATCGCATTCACATCAGAATCTCACCTCTCTGCTTGGATGTCTTCTCTATATCATCCTGGAGACGTGTCAGATCACTGTCAAAGTCTTGACTACCACATACATCAAAAAGCTTTTCTTCGTATGATGAACACTGTTCCTCCTTTTTCCTGAGCTCATTGCTCATATAGTTTTTATTCTGCTCTGCTGATACCAACTCTTTGCTGTTAACAGAAAACAGTATTAGTTTTTTTGTACTTATTTACAAAGAAAAATGGAAGGATAGGAATTTGAGTGTTTTTTTCAGGGAGACTACTCTGAATAATGACATTTTGAAGAAAAAAAAAAAAAAGCATATGTTGACATATTTTCAATAAATCATTAATTGTATTACTGCTAAGCACAATTTCTGTGTAATTGTAAAGTCTCTATATTTTATTTCATAAATATGTATCCCAATAACATGTGTTTTATGTTTGCAGTGCACAGACTCTATCATTGTTAGTATTGTATGTGAATTCATGGTATTGTTTTCCTTAGAAATACAATTTTTATGTTTTTTTGCATTTAATATTGGGGGCTCAAAGAATCTCTTTTAGATTTTATTTGGTGCTTATCTGCAGCAATTTAAAATTGTGAACTTCCGTACACACCATGGTGGCAGTTTAAAATGGCACAAAAAAACCCTGCATCACCATGGCATTTTCATTATAGCCTTTGAAAAAACTACAAATGCAGCAACATGATTGTTAGGCTTTAATTTGATATGGGGGCATAATTATTTAGTCTGCTGGCTTAAAGCAAGTTTGTGAGGCTCTCTAACAGGGCATCAAGAATTAGGAATCATAGCTATGATGTATTAGCATGTAAATGAGCTAATGTGAGGCACAAACTATGGAGGTTTATACTCCCTTATAGATGTACATGTTTGTATAGTGGTTTTATTTATTTTTTTCAGTTCAGTTCCTGTATTCACTGGACTTTTCAGTGATGTTAGTAGTAGTGTATATTGGTCTTTGTGTGCATACCATTTTTGCAAAATTGTGCCAAGAATATAGAGTTTTTTTTGGTAGGCATTCTTTCTAGCAGGTGATTAGGTCCTCCTTTTACCTAGTATCTCTGTTTCCTACTATTTGTTGGTTAGCACGGTTTACTCAGCTAGTGAGCCTTCCAGGTAGGAGGACCCACAAAGGTCATAGGCCTGCTCTTCACTTTATCCCTGCCTTTGTGTGTGTATGCCATTTGGTGAAGAGGCCCATATATGTGAAGAATAAACAACCCATATTTCTACTATTTGTTCATTACAAATTACAGGAACTGACTTTTATATTGTAATGTGGTCCAATAAAAGGATGTTTTTAATGGTTCATAGTAGGTACGCACCACTTTATGATTCAGACTGAAGACACATTTGGTGTCAGGCACTGTCTACAAGTTTAATAAGGGCCCTATTCTATTGCCCAATTGGTACATTTATACACACTTAAAATCACTCTTAAGATTGCTATACATATTCAGCAAATATTACTTATTGGCTCTAATGAATTATTAAGTCAATAGAATGCATATAAACATTTATTAAAAAAAACAACACCTGAAGCCAAATGTATGAGTTCAAGGCATTTGCAAGTGGCTAATAGAATAAGGCTATAAGTGTAAAGTTTTGTAAAAATAATATTTTTTATATATGCAATGTACCCTCTGTATAGCACAACCTAATATGTTGGCACATTACATAATGATAATAATACTTATTTCCAAGAAGAAACCATTTAAGCAGCTATTTTGAGCCAGGGCGGCTACCATGCCTTTCATGACCTCATAAGGGATTGAGACAAACTGTTTAACTAGAGCCTTAGAAACTATTAGTCCAATATTGAACATTGCTTTTAACTAAACATTAATTATTTTATTAAAGATCAATGCCTAATTATAAAAAATAAAGCCAGATGTTTCCTTAGATTTCTTTAAAAAAATAAACAAAAATAATTCAGCCTACTGCCTGATTCTCTGCATGTTTTATCCAACAGAAGTTTGATCATTGTCTGAGCAATCCAGTACTCTTTCTGTGAATAATTTGAGACTTCAAGTCAGAGATGTAAATCAGGAAAAGGTAATGCAACAATTTTACATTACATTTGGTAAAAAAAAAAAAAAAAAAAAAAAAAAAAATGTGCACATTTGTAGACAAATGTCTTTGACTTCATATTTTAACACTACTAAGAGGTATTTAAGCAAAAATGTAGTAACATTTTAAAAACTCTCCCTAGATCAAGGCAACATGACCATATAGGATGAGAAAGCATCAAGCTAAGTAGCACTTACCACTAACTGACATCCTAGTTAATTGTTAACTGGCACAGGAATAAGCCAGAGAAAAAGGAATAAGTGGACTCACCATGGTAAAAACAGCCAAACCACATAAAAGGTTGAGCTCAGGGTTCTAGATTTCTCCCTTAATGGGACTTCTGTGGTCATTTTATTTCTATAGGGTCTTTTGACTAACAAAACTTGATTACACAGAAAATGTTGTCAGAAAGTAAAGGAAATAAACACCACTTTTACACTGTTCACTTTATGCAATTATTATTTACTACAGACTTACACTGTCTTTACCATGCCTGTGTCTTGCATCTTCTTTCTCATCAGGGTGTGTCAGTATAAACTAATGGAACTTTCTGTGCATTTAAAATCTCCCTCCTCCATGAGTGTAATAGAATATCGATTTTGTGTAACTTGAATTATTTAGAGCTAGCAATATTCGAGCTGTGCTAAAATCAACAGAGTTCTAAGGTGGGTTTTGTGGCTTTGGCTGGCCTGTTGTGATTGTGGGCGGATAACTCGTAATTGAATTGAGAGTAGCCAATATAGCTTCTCTTAATTTTGCCACTGATTCGAAGCGTGTCAAAATTTACTAATTGGACAATAGAATAGGCCCCAATGTTCATTAGAATTTGTTCTGTGGTCCCCAATAAATTTAAAGTTACATGTGAGCCAATGAAAAAGATAAGGTTTCACGTGTATATAATCAGACAAAAGTCCAGAAAACATTTCTCTAGAGAAATGTATTGGAAACTTTACTACAGATGAATGTCCACTGTAATCTACAAATATTACTTTTAGCTTAACATGCGCACAATTTTATCAATAACAACGTGATACACCCATAATTGCAAGAAGTTGCTTCGTCGTTAAATTTAATTTTAGGTAATTTCATCACTTTAAGCCTTTTATGGACAAAAATGTATACATGTATAGATTGTTTCCGTCCATTATGACTGTTCAGTGGCAACAGTTTTAATATTTCACAATAAGAGTTGATGCAAGATCTTGCCATCACTGCTGTGGTATTGTGCCTCCTGATGAAGCAGATCCCACTTGGAAACATGCAATCAGACCGATACTCTCCTACCAGGGAAACCTTAGTGAAAAAAGCAGAACTAAGACGCATACTCATTATTTCTAAATAATCGAAATTAAATCTTCATATCTCAATTATGTGACAAGTCAGAGAATTGAGGAAGTGCTGAATGAGATGTGCTACTGGTGAAATGTAAAGCCAAAGCCTCAGTTTTTCTGTTATGCAAGATACATCAGGAAAACAAGTTGTGGGTGTTTTTTTTTTGTAAAATATGATTATTCATGGTTCACTAGGAGTTTTTAAGAATTACGGAAAGCAAGAGGAGGTGGGAGTGATCCATCATTCGGCATTATCAGACAAACCTTAACTGGTGACAAGTAAGCAGGGAGTCCCATCATTTAGACTGTAGCAAATAGAGAAACATGCTAATAATAGGACATGTCAAAGCTGTCAAACATTAATATTATTTCATGTCAATATAATTTGTTGAATATAATTGGTAAAATAATAATAATAAAATGGGAAAAGTATGTGCGATTTCCAAATGATGAAGATTATATAAATATGTATGGTTATAAATATTTTTCCTAGTCATCATAGTTGTTAAAATTGTATGTTCATATATTAGAAAGAGAATCTTCTAAACATCAAGATCCTCTAAATGACATAAACAATGAAAACCTGATCATCAACCTTACAAATATCACACTAAGTGAAACACAAAAAAAGATCCTATCTAAAGGATTGTCGTTCATACCCTCCAACTACACGAATCTGTTTACAAACATCAAAGATATTAATCTCTTTGTAAGAAAGTTGGCGCTTAAAAAATTCTTCTTCGACAAAGATAAAAGAAGACTTGAAGAAATGGGGCTGACAATTGAAGATAAAGATACCCTAGACAACCTGATTAAACCTAGACAACCTATTAAAAGAAGAAGATGCGAATGACCAAAAACAGAAGTCATTCAAAAAGAACAGCAGATTTACCCCAGAATTAAAGTACTATGGTAATTTACAAATGTTCTTAGAACTAGTCACTAAAGATCTCGAAATCCTGGACCAAATCAATAAGTCTAATGCTCTTGTGGTATTGAAAAATAATGTTACGCAAGAAGAACGAAGAGCGATTGATGAAATAAAAAAACAGGATATAGAAATTAAGAAAGCAGATAAAGGGGGTAACATTGTACTAATGCACAAGGAGGACTATCTAGAGATGTGCTTAACTCTTCTAAGAGATTCTGATACCTACGAAATTCTTCAGAGAAATCCAACAGAGGAATATGCTACAGAGTTACAAAGGCTCCTTCTACAAGCAATGGAAGAAGGGATAATAACAAAAGCAAATTATGAATATTTCCTCCCCAAGGATCCAACGACTGCTACATTTTATGCACTACCAAAAGTACATAAAAAACGAACCCCTATTCCGGGAAGACCGATAGTTTCCAGCACTAACTGCTTAACCGAAAAAGTGAGTCAGTTCATCGATCAAGAACTCAAAGAAATAGTCAAAAGTTTACCATCCCACATAGAAGATACCATGGACACGCTCAAAAATATAGAAGGACTAGCGAATTGCCCGTCAAAAAATGACGGCAATGAAATTGTAAGGTAGCTAAATTAGTAAATGAATATAGTGTACCTATTTTGAAGCATTGTGATGAAGAGCTGGCAATCTGTGTTGATGTTGCTGCAGCATTAGTGGTGTGGAGCTGCTGTATAAGCATGCTGAATGTGTGCAGTGTAACACTGTGCGTGCGAGAGACCAAACCGTTAGCGTAGTCGTGTACTTCCGCATTGGTGTAAAATGGCGAGTAATGTGTGGTATAGGTCTGTATCGGAATATCCGTAGGTGTTTTGTGGTGTTTTGCGAGTTTAGAGTGCTGTAGCCTCGTTTTCGTTTTGTTTGGCGGCCATTTTTTCTCTCGCTTAGATTTTTTTTTAGTCTCTAAACTGTTTTATTTCGAGAAAAATCGAGGTGTAAGTTGCATTTTTGAGGTCCTGGGTGCTCCCTCTTGGTGTAGGTAAGTTTTTTATGTATGTGCTGTGTGTATGTATTGTGTTTTAAATGTTTGTATGTCGGCGTGTTGCGTCCGATGTTTGCGAGGTCGTAATGTGTGGTAACGTGTTTCGTACGTTGTTTGCGTTCCTCGTAAAATTTAGCGAGTGTCGTAATTTGTGTGTCGTGTTTTTTGAGTAGCGACGTGAATTTTGCGAGGGTTTGAGGCCCTTGCCCAGTGACCTCGCCAGCAACTGAGTCCCTCGCTTCGCGAGGGGCCTCAGTTGCTGGCATGGAGCGCCTTCGGCGCTCCATGCCAGCAACTGAGGCCCTTGCCCAGTGACCTCGCCAGCAACTGAGGCCCTCGCTTCGCGAGGGGCCTCAGTTGCTGACATGGAGCGCCTTCGGCGCTCCATGCCAGCAACTGAGGCCCGTGCCCAGTGACCTCGCCAGCAACTGAGGCCCTCGCTTTGCGAGGGGCCTCAGTTGCTGGCATGGAGCGCCTTCGGCGCTCCATGCCAGCAACTGAGGCCTTGCCCAGTGACCTCGCTACGCGAGGGCCGCGGCTCGCTGCGCGAGGGCCGCGGCTCGCTGCGCGAGGGCCGCGGGCTCGCTGCGCGAGGGCCGCGGGCTCGCTGCGCGAGGGCCGCGGGCTCGCTACGCGAGCCCGCAAGCGTGAGCAACGACTCGTACGCTCACAACTATATATGTGATTAGAGCTACCCCCAACTTCCATACTGGGGACAGTCGATGTGGAGCAACTTTACTCGAGTATTCCTAACGACCAAGGTCTGAAAGCTGTGAAATACTACCTTGATATGGGAAGCCTAAAAAAGAAGACAAGAAATTATTTTATTTTAAAACTCCTGGAATTTGTCCTTACAAAAAACTTCTTCTTTTTCCATGGAAAATGGTACCACCAAATAAGAGGTACGGCTGTGGGCACAAGCTGTGCACCAAGTTACGCTAATCTATTTCTAGGAATGTGGGAGAATACTCGAGTTTTTTGTGATGAAATTGACACGGATAAGATTTTATTATGGAAAAGATACATCGACGACGTCCTCCTATGTTGGGAAGGAACAATGAAAGAACTAGAAACATTTGTGCTTCAACTTAACAAAAACACTATGAACATAAAATTGACATGGGAAGCAGGTGAGAATGAAATCAACTTTCTTGATCTAAAGATCACAAAATCCATCGAAGGCAAACTCCACACCACCCTATTCAGAAAGGAAACATCAACCAATACTATTCTGGAATGGACCAGTCAACACCCTATATCACAAAAATCAAGCATACCGTTTGGTCAATATCTAAGACTACGCCGTAACTGTGATACAGTGGATGAATTCAAAATAAAAGCATCTGAACTTAAAATGAGATTAAGACATAGGGGTTACCCTAACAGAGTGCTAAAGAATGCCTATAAAAAGGCTTTAAACAAAGATAGAACTGAACTGCTTTTCAAAAGAGACTCAAGGAAGGAAGATGAGAAAACGAGATGCATCCTGTCCTTTGGTACAGATAGTGAACAAGTTAATGAAATCATCAAGAAACACTGGTATCTCTTAAGCAAAGATGAAGCACTTAAAAATACACTGTCAGATCACCCGAATATCACATATAGAAGAGGAGTGAACCTAGGAGACCAGTTTGTCAATAGCTTCTTCAGGAATAAAAAAGAAGAAAGTAAAAACTGGTTGGCAAAGACCAAAGGTCTCTTTAGATGTGGAAATTGCAAAGCATGCGACTATATAAAACCCGAAAAATCGTTCCATCACCCATGGACAGACAAGTTATATCCTATTAATTCATTTTTTAACTGTCTATCTACCCACGTTGTCTACATTATAGTTTGCAAATGCAATAAGCTCTATGTGGGCAAGACTATTAGACAAATAAGGAGAAGAATACTGGAACATGTTTACTCGATTACCAACAAACTTGATACTCCGATTTCCAGACATGTTAGACTTTACCATCAAGGTGACATTAAAAGCCTGGAATTCCATATTATCAAAGACATCAAAACTACAATAAGAGGAGGCAATATTGACCAAAAATTGATGCAGGAAGAATGTAAATGGATATATCTAATGGGGGCCCAGGGCCCATGGGGCCTCAATGAGGGGTTCACCTTCAGTCCATTTATATAGTTCTTCTGTCTAAGATATATTAAAACAATTCTTCCTTAGGGGGGGGACAAAATAAAATAATTTAAATGGTTTATCCATCTCCTAACTAATTTTTTTATATTATTTTATTTTATTTTGTAATATGACACAGAACTTCGAGTTTGTCTTATTTAGGACCAGTAGAAATAATAGAAGTTTAACTTTATTACACTTCTTTAAATTATCATCCAATCAGTATTTCTATTTAATTATATATACTATTTTCAATATTATTCCCCTTCCTTTCTAATTCTACTTAGTAGTGGCTCTGTAGTTCTCCCTTTTCCTAGTAGGAGTGAGTAAGGGTATGTCCTCATTAGGTTTTAGTAATTGTTTCCCCCCCTTAGAAATAGGGTTTTGTATTACATGGTCAATAAAGTTTACGATTTCAAAATTGAGTGTATTATAAATCGTATGCTGTAGTTCCCGGAGGAAAACTCTCGCGGGACTTCCCTGTGGTTCTTCCAGTCCCCGTTGCTCTAACTGAATAATTGTAGATATAGCACGCTATACAGCGTCGTAAGGGAGACCTGACGTTACTACGTCACGAGCGTCAACGTAACGACGTCACGCGCGCCAGTACACTACTGGCATGGGGTTAAGAGCGTACTGAAGCGGTCACGCTGTAAGTACACAGATACTTGTGAAGGGAATCCCCCTTCCTTCCATGTTTTCATCACACATACTTGTGACAGGGGCGGGATTACAAGCCTAGGCAACGCCGTAATTACGTCATATACGTCGGCGTATTAGCTGAATGGCACGACCCTATAGTAATCAAGCAAACATCAGGGTAGGGAATCCCCCTTCCCCCCCCTGCTTTATACATACACATGAGACACAGGGGTGTAATTACAGGCCCCAGCCAATCACTTATAAAGGTGTACAACAATCAATGCATATAAACCCCGTGAACTACCAACCCACTCACTCACTCTAAGTGCCTTGATAAAGATAGTGCTGCAACTATCGAAACCGGTCGGCTTTTAATCTTATTTTTCCTTTTTGCATTATTATTAGGCCAAGATCATATCTTGATACCCTCCTTTATCCTTTCTCCTCCCTGTCTGGAGCATCCAGGAGCACTTTGGTATGTACTTGGAGCAGCAAGGTAAGAGCAGGTGGAGCAGGACCTTTTTCCTTCCATGATACAGCGCAGCTACTATTTCTAGCTGTGCACTGGTGCACTGTTCACCATTGTTGCCCTGTTCTGTGTTTACCCTGTATGCTTCAGTACTTTTCATGATATCATAGGCCATTTATCTGTATTTTTCCATTGTTTATATACCCTATAGAGTGCTTTTGTATTTTTCTGGTGTTTTATATCACTCTTTTCTACTTATTTTTCACTGTTCTTGATCTATATATATAGTCCTATGATTGTTCCAACAGACCTATGAGGACTCTATTCATAGGATACTAGGATGTATAAGCCATGCTAAGCGTTGCTTACCTAGTGCTCCTTACCTTTTCTGTACACCATTATTTTATGGTGTTACACTTTGGCATAGTCCTTTCCTGTACCCCTTTGCTACTCCTGCTTGTAGGGAGACTACCCCCTTTTTTTCTTTTTTTGTATTTTGATTACTGTGGTGCTAAGCGCCCTTTTTCTTTTTTGAATTTTATGTTCATATATAGGCTTATCTAAAACTCATTAGGTAAAGTTGCACTTTAATTGTTCCGCACTTCTTAACTTTACAGATAATATATTTAATCAAATATAAATATAAAATATTCTTTAATATGGCATATGCATGTAACGCATTTTCTGTAGTGGAGGTTACAAAAAAATATCTTCTTAAAACCTATGAGACTATTAATATTCACCAGGCTGTGGTCCTGTATTTGTCTAATTGGTATTAACACAGTGTGAAACCTAACCCATACTGTGACTGGTGGGCCTTGAGGAGAAGGTCGTGAAACACTGCTCCATTGCTAGAAAGTCAAAACACTTATTTTAAAATATCTTTTCAGTACATTTACAGGTTTATACTTGCAGGTTGAAGGAAACAGACATTGTAATGGTTTATTTTTGAATTTCATTCGCTCACACTCTTTGGCAAACGTCCGTGATTGCAGGTGAAAAATAACTATAACCCCCCCTAAAAATATTGCTTGCCCATAATTGACCAATCAATATGCATACAATCTGACAATAGCTTATGTGTAAAAGTCTCTACAGAGAATGCTCATTACATTGACGTGAGCAAAAAATCCTGTCATCACCCTAAAATGCAGCATAAATCACCTTATTTATTTATTTTTTTTGGCTAGACAGAATTTCATAAATAAAATTCAGACCCCCAAACCCTCCTAAAATAGGTTTACACACACACACACACCATAATTGTGTACATTAATACATCTCAAATGCATAAAATATTGACTTACTTCAACTTGCCAAGCTTGTCTCTAATCTGATTTATATCTTTCAGTTTTGAATAAATCCAGTCTTCCAGCTGCTTCTTGTTTGGGAAATACCCCAATAGAGATGTCAACTCGTCATTATGTCTGGATTTTATTTTTCGAACTTGTTCATCTTTGTCAGTCTAGAAAGATGATAAGATCACAATTCTTATCCTATTCAGATTTTACATATTAGAGTTACTAGACAAAAACTTATTTTTGAAGGTGCTGAGTATGTGGCAAATTAAGACAAATCAAATTGGGAAAAAAAAAAAACTTCTGGTATGGGGCCCATGCCTGTTTTTCCTTAGTTTAATTTTTAATTTCTTTAAGTTTATAGTTTGTTGTTTTCTTTTCTGAATATATATTTTCTTACACAGAACAAGTGGATACCTATTTATTTCATCTAACATGAGGAGTTATCGTGTTCTAAAGATCCACTAGTGTTTACCATGGCCATTACCTGGTAAACAGGAGCTAAACCTCTTGGAGATTACTGGTTTCCATAATGGATTAGGATTGTTAAGAATCATCAGCATGACATCAACAAGATTGTATCAAAAACATATGAATATATCTCTTTATGCGCATTTCTTGCTCCAAATCTTATACAACATAGAAAAGATGTATTTTCAAAAAATAAAAATTAATTTTTCAATCCAGCAAAATTATAACTTTTTTTTATTTATTTTTTTACATATGACTGCATGCAAGAGTATGATCCAAAACGTATTCCCCCCTCTATTTTTAAAGCATTATCTCATTTACTATTTCAAACTCTCCCATCCCTTTGCTTTTATACACTTGAAAGAAATACAGCATGACCTAGATTAACTAATGTATGAAGTTGTGGAGAGGTCTAAATATTGAGAGTATGAGTTTTTATATTAGATGCAAAACAAAGTTAGAGGTGCTCGATCTGTAAATAAACAAACCTGAATATGGGAGATAAGTGACGCAGCCCAAAAACACCAGGCACATCTCCCTGAATGGCAAAAAATGACCAAAACCAGGTGTACTTTTAGCCTATTGGACCTAGTCAGTGAGGTTTAGCAGATCTCCTGAGTGCACAGTGAGAAAGGATTCCACTAATGGAGCCCCCCATGACCTTTATGAAGACCAAACCCCAATCAGCATTTACATTAGAAGGAGACAATGGTTATTGGGACTCACACTCAGAAGGAATACATCTTAATAGGTTTGTTCTATAGGCATAATGATGTATTCCGACAGCAACACTTCTAACAATGCAATACATTTTTTTTAACATTTGTGTTAATTTAATGTGGGCTTTCTTATATGCATTTTTCACTTGTGTCTTTTAATAATAAGGTAAGGGTAACAAAGAATATGTAGCAACCCTCATAAAATCAAAATCAGTGAAAGCCCCCGATGGCATACAATATTTTAATAGCAATTAGCGGTCATTAAAAACCTGGCAGAATGTGAAAGTGTTTTATAGTTTGCCATGGCATTAGTATAATGGAAATTTTAAAATGAAAAAGGTATGTCTGATACCAGTAATGAACAGAAGTTATTTTCCTTCCTTGAAAATCTATACTAGTCTGTTAGGAAAATGTATTTATGGTCTATATCAGAGACCAAGAGAACCAGCCATCTGGAGAATGGATGTTGCCCTTTGCCTAATTTAATGTATAACAGAATTGCTTAATCAATGCAACAAGATCTTTGATTCAAACAGGGTTTTTTAAACTGCGCTGAGTGTACACTTAAAACAAAAAAAGCAGTACATTACTTTATCTTTCTTCAGCATATCCATCTGGGTTCTGGTCATTGTGTGCATATTTAGCTGCTCCATTTCTTGATCCAGCTTCCGTAAAGTTCTGTCTAAGTCAGCCTTCTGGGCTTGGAGATGTGACACTTCCCCTTTTAGAGTATCTATGTTGCAGCTCTTCTCTACATTCTCGAGCTCACGTTCCTTTGACAAAGATAAAAAATTCTACTTAATATACACAACAGAATAATGCACATTTCCAACTATGGCAATCAAAGGAAAGCACATAATGTAGAATGTCGGTCTTGTTTTCCAGAAATAATTAAATATTTTTCCCCATTTGTAAAATTAAAAACATGCTTCTAACATCCTTTTAATTTCTTTTTTCACCCATTCTGAATGTCCTAGAAATAGGATAACTTTTGGTAAGATATTTCAGTTCCAACACAAAAATCTCCAAGTGGATGCATTTTTTAAAGGGGTGTATGAGTGCCTAAACAATGTCCTTATTTGTTGGATTAGCAAAGTAAGAATCGCAATAGCTCACCAACAAAATACTTCTCTCCTGAAATATTCTAGGGCTCACTCGGTGGAGTTAACTCTCAGTTCTGAAATCCATTCAGAACGTTTTTTTTTACTATATTACTGCATTTTTTTAAACACAATATATACTGCACACTACCTATAACTGTTGCAACCACCTATTTGGTAGTTCTTCTGTGCTTTCTGTCACAAGTATTTCATTAGGACTATGCCTTAAATTTCAAACACTGTAAAAAAAAAAAAAAAAATACTTGAGAGGATTAACATTTTTTGTTTTGTAGACCACACCATTCTTGTAAAATAGAAGATGAAACTTGGAAAATCTACCCTGGAGATCAACAGTTTCAGCTCACCGTCTTCACAAGCTCTTCATCTAGTTCCTGCAGTCTGTCAGAGGAGCCTTCTAACTGCTGAAGTTCTGATTTTACGTTCCTTAGATCCATTTGCTTTTTACTTTGCATGGCAGACTTCAGCTCTATTGTTCGTTCTAGGCCAGTCTTCTTGTCCCTTATTTCATCAACTTGCCTCTGCTTCATTTCTTCTTTTTCCAAAAATGCTTTCTAAAAATGAATATACATTTATGGCATTGAGTCATAGCAAGAACAACCAGGATACTATATCAAGTTTATCTATGAAATTATATTTACCATGGTCTGATTTGCACGGTCCTCATCTTTTTCTAGTCTTTCCTTCACCAGCTTTTGAAAGCTGTTAATTTGACGATCATTAAATGGAGTTCGCTCATAACCATCAAATTCTAAGTCTGCTGCTAGCGTCTTAATCAAGGAGTCTCGTGTCCTAATGTACTGCTGTTGCTGGTCTGCTTGCAACTGCAAACGTCCTAAAGCAATAAAGGATTTATGTTCACGTTCTTGCAATTGTTTTATTTAGTAGTTGAGTTCTCAACTAGAGACCTATGTTTTGTTACTTGCAACATGATACACAGTGGTGCTCACAAATGAGCATCAGAAGAGGCCCCCCCACTCCCCCCCCCCAAAAAAAACAGTAACATGATATAAAAAAATATTTTACTGTAATCCTAGGCAAAATATTAAATTACTAATGAAATATGGTGCTGAAATCCTATTTAAGCAGAGAGATTCTAGTTCTTGTTAGCAAAAGGTCCAGAGTCGTCTAAAATACCGGTAATCATCCTAATGTTAATATCATCCATTTGTCATGGGAATTAGTGCATACAGGATTAAGGTCTGAAATCCTAAAACATCACATACCATTCTGCAAAGTTATATTAAAGTCACTGGACTTCGTATATGCCTGAGATTTTATGACAAGTGATTACCTTGCTGAACCAACAGTTCTCCCTTCTCCCGGTTAAGCCTTTGAGAGTCTTTGACTGTTCTGTTCAGATCATGCTGGAAATCATTCAGTCGTCTCTCCTTTTCTCTTACAGTTCTCTGATGATTCTGATCCATCTCATTGAGCTGATCATCTGTTCCTTGGAAAACCTGTTGGCCACAACATCCAATAATCCTATATATGTAAGTTAAAGGCTGTACATGTAAACAGATACACTGCCCTATGAAAAACATATTTACTGAGCAGCCTGAAAGTACTATAGAGTGAGAAGATAATCAACAACAATCACTTACTTTTAAAATGAATTAAAAGTAAATAATTAATTATTTAAATTACTTATTTTAATGTAATTAAAACAAGGAATCTACAATGATTTTAGCAGTAGTTACATTTAAAGGACACATGTACAATGAAAAATGCATATGTATGAAAACAATCTCACTAAGAGCATAATTAGGTAGGAACAAATTATATATATATATATATATTTTAATTTGAATAAAATAAATATTGATGTCAGGACATTGGAGGTTTCCATGATACTTTAGTAGAAGCAGAGAACAATGCTATGAAGCAGTCTGCTGCTGGACAAGTGAGGTGGTAGAGCCTCCTGATCTCTATCTGTTCCCACCAGGATAGATAAAAAAAAAAAAAACACCTCATGATGCAGATATCAGGAAGTGGACTTAAAGACAAGATGGACATCTTTACTCAAAGTCTTTCTCGAATGATTACAGCTTTATCTTAAATATAACATTATGTTATGTTTTTTACATTATTTGGCATAATAAAAACATTACGTAAAAGCTGTTTAAATGCCCTTAAAGCAATTTTATGTTACCTTACTGGATTAACACATAACTCACACATTTGTATTGCTAGTCATTGGGTGACAGGAACATGAGAATATAAAATCAAAGCTGTTTATTCGCCAATAGGAACATTATTTTAAAGAATTTCAAGTACTCTATTTCTGAAAAAAGAAACTGCACTACATGTTCCTGTTAACAAATAGTTTTTTTCCCTTCTACCTTTTTGTATCCATAATAATCGAAGTAGTAAATGAAGAGCCAAAACCCTACAGAAAAATGTATATATTAGAAAGTTTGTAAAATAAAAAATGTAATAAAGGTTACAAAATGCATAGCAACTATCTGAGTTCATAGAAGATGATCCAAACAAACCTTTTCCATTTTCTCTTCTAGATCTTGATTGTCCTGCTCCATTGTTCTTTTTCTACTCTCCAGAGCTTTAACCTCATTATCCAATTTTATTACTTTAGATAGATTCTTCTGGATATCTGATAAGCGTGTCTAAAATAAAGTAATCACAAGGAGTCATGTCTGAGCCAAGAGGTATACAGAAAAAAAAAAAAACATATCAAGTACCAAGTAATATATGTCAAGGTTGAATAAGTAAGTAAAGCACTGAGGAGTATGTCAAATACAGTATAACTTAAATGCTAGTCTTTTTCTTCATTCTTGGGTTGTGCAGTGATAAAGCTATATGTAATAAGTATTAGTGAATAAGCAAACAAATTCCATACTTTTAGTGGCTCCAGATGATTCTCAATAGATTTCACATTTTCTTTGGAAGCTGCCAACTGAGCTTCTTTGCTCCGAAGGTTATCTTGAATTTCATGCGACTTTTCCTTATTCTGTTTGAGATATTTTAGTTCTGCCTGACATTCACGCACACGCTGGGCTTGCTTCTGTCTCACCTGACGTAACGTGTCCAAAGCTTTAATATACCTTTTGAAGCCAAATACATAAACATTAGGCACTGTAAGGAAATGTCTCCCCATAGAATTATAAAAATACACAATAAAGACCCTCTAAAGGTGCCAACAAGAGACATAAATAGTATATCAGTGCAATGTGGGTATTACATAAAAAGCCGTCTTATAACCTCCCTATTGGGTAAAAAAAATGCTGAATATTTTAACACTGATAGAATGAAATAGCTGCCTGACGGGTTGCTCCCAGTTTCAACCACATTGGCTTTTTCAAAGGCTAATGAGTGCAAAACACGGGCTGGGCATGTAAAAACACATCATAGAAATTATGTAAATGTAATCAGTTTTTGTGTTATAGACAATGTGGTTCCAAGCCTTAGACAAGGGAATTTGGATTGAACCCTACAACAAAAAGAATCAAAATGTATCTATAAATTACAATCTTCCTCACTTGGCACCCTAATAAAATCTTTTGGACTTCAGGATCATCTCTATACAGATGACAGTCAAATCTACTTCTCAGCACCCGATTTATCCCCCTCTCTTCTAGCACGTGTTTCCAACTGACTCTCAAGCATATCTTGCAGGATGTTCACCCACCATCTCAAACTCTGAATCGTCCCACGTCAATTCCTCACATCTCTCTCACTGTCAACAACGCCATCATCACTCCCACATCCCAAGCCCGTTGTCTTCGGGTTCTACAGGACCCTGCCCTCTCGCTTTCATCCCCCACATAAAGTCACTAACAAAATCTTGTCTTTTCAATTTAAAAAACATTTCCAAAATATGTCACTGCCTTACACAAGACACAACAAAGATTCTAATACATTCCCTTATCCCGTCTTGACTACTGCAACTCATTTCTGGTTGGCCAACCCACCACCCGTCTATCCCTCCTTCAATCCATATTGAATGCATCTGCTAGACTCATCTACCGTACTTAACGCTCCATGTCTGCAGCACCTCTCTCTCAATCACTCCACTGGCTTCCTGTAGCCTCCAGAATACAATTTAAACTCATGACCCTAACTTACAAAGCCCTCAACAACACTGCTCTCATCTCCAAGCTCAGAGACAGCTCAGAGACAGGGCACTCCATATTTGTAATGTTTTAATATTGTTTTGCCTTGATCATAACTTATGTCTAGCGCTACGTAATATGTTGTTGCGTTACAAATAAACAATAATAATAATAAATCTTTCAGTCCAAATGGATTGAATGAGGGGTTTTCTTTTACCCCATTCATTTGACAATATAACACAGTATCAGTAGTTCTATTATCTGATCTTATATGGTGGTCATGGATCTAATCCATATCCACACATAGTGTTTTTTGCATATGTAAGGCATACTCCATATAGCCAAGTTCTATAATTCACTGTCCCCAGCACTTAGTGATTTTGTAGGTCACAGAACTTGTTTCACATTCCAGGTATATATATATATATATATATATATATATATATATATATATATATATATATATATATACATATATATATATATATATATATATTTATATATTCATTGCTATTCAATAGGATATATTCTTTAATAATTTCTCTACTCACCACACATGGCAATATCAGTCAAACAATCATGTTTTATTAACAAGTCACACCAGTTAACACCTTTCAAACATCACTTATCACTCTTTATTATCATCTTTTTTGTGTATATATATATATATATATATATATATATATATATATATATATATATATATATATATATATATATATATATATTTATATTTAACACTTACACTCATCATTTACCAATAAATGAGGCACATGATAAGTTAGTTATTCTTATTCACATTCTGCCAACAACCACTTTTTAATTTATAAATTGAAACATCTATAAAATGTAGTGACTTTCATTTATTTATTATCTTTAGCCTCCATACACTATCACAAGCCTTGGCTTGCTCATTCATCATTTTATATTATATATATTTATTGGCAATTGTTTTTCTTTGTGCGAGTGTCATTGCGATAACATTTATTGACGATGACGTCATCACGTGGTAGGCCGCGCAACGTCATTGTGCATTTGTCCATAGGCACGCAAATTGATTCAGAAGCATTTATTAAACTCCTTCCAATCAGGTGCTGAGAGGTAGATTTGAGTGTCATCTGCATAGATATGATACTGAAGTCCAAACATTTTATTAGGGTGCCAAGTGAGGAAGATTTTAATTGATAGATCCATTTAAATTCTTTTTGTTGTAGGGTTCTATCCAAATTCCCTTTTCTAGGGCTTGGAACCACATTGTCTTGAATACAAAAACGGATTACATTTACATAATTTCTATGATGTGTTTTTAAATGCCCAGCCACGGGAGTGTCTAATTAATTCTGTATAGAGTAGACGTGTTCTAGTACACACCTTCTCACTTGGCGTATGGTTTTTACCCCACATATAACCTATTGCAAGTGCATTTAGTTACATAAACCACACCAGTAGTTTATGGACAATGATGTAATTATGTAGATGAACGCGCAATGTCATTGAGCATGTGTCCATACCCACGCAAATTGATTCAGAAGCATTTTTCAATTTCTTTGTCCCAATGTGGCTCACAATAGGCTAAAGTTGTTGTTTTTAGCAGTATGAATGACCTTTTTCCAACTTTCATACTTCTGATTTGGCATGTGGTCAATTTGATTCAGTCCAGTCTCTGTAATGAGACACAGGGATTGTTTTGTATAGACTTATTTTCTAATGTTTTTTATTTATCTTGATTGGATTTTTTTATTGACCCATCCAACCAGGATGTTGTTGGCACCTTTAGAGAGTCTTTATTGTATATTTTTTATGAGTTTCTAATAAAGTTCCTGTTTCTAAGTTTTCAGTTTCAATTGAAGGTTAGCATTAAGAACTGGAACGATAGTATGGCTTCTTCTATTGTTATATATTCCCATAGAATTATCAATGGAAATAGTAAAGCAAAATAAAACATATACTCTTCTTCAGAGGATCCCACACTGTAGTCAGTAGACCACCAGTGGTTTGTGAGCTTCCCTCAGATACTCCACTGAATAACGAATATTAATAAACAACTATTAAATAAAATTAATAAAATGAATGGAATTACATAAATAAGTAATACAGAAATGCCTTAGTATTTGATGTTGTTGCTTATAAGAACACAGGTTCTTAGAGACAACATCATCAATTACGAAGGCAACCAAGAACTTTAATACAGATGCCAATATCTCAAAATTCCTATTTGGAACATCAATCCCCCTTTCCACAACCCTACAATGTTACTATGTTTTGAAGATTTCTTGAGTGTCTTGTTTAAAATCTGCTTAAGAGCAACCAAGTTAAGCAATTCATGAAAAACCTTTGATTCTGGCAAAAAAGGAAGTGCAGATTTTTACGGTTAGGAGTAGGGTAGGTGAGCTTGGCTGTACTCACCAAGCTTCTTTCCACGAGGTCTAGCTACAACCCAGTCATCTGCTAGGTAGTTCCCTTATTTGTAATACAGTTGGGCATTTTGAAATAGTTATTCTATGGAAATCCAGTTCTTAAACCAGATTCACTAACTTACGCTTCATAGTTCTCTAGAGCTCCCCTGGAGTTCTTACTCTGTTGTTATACCAAGTTGCTTTGTAGACTCACTGCAATAGTTTTATATTAATAAGAGAAGAAAAGGCCATTTAAATTAAGTAAACAACTAAATGTATTGTTACAAGAGATGCATGCAATATCAATTCAAAACATAAAATTGCCAACAGTTCTTCACTTTGTATTAAATGGTTACAATTGTAATTCACTTTTGCTACAGTTTTCCAAACAAACAATGAATCTGCAAGATAAGAATAGTTGCTGTGTATTCAGAAAAAGTATCTAGAATAAACTAAACCAGCTATCTTACTTCTAATCAATCTGTAAATATTTCATGACTATGCCCTAGACCCTCAATAGCCTTGTTTAAATGCTGGTGAGCTGCAAAAACTCACTGAAAATATTAAGCAAATTGTAACACATCTGAATCTCAGCTACATTGAGATTAGCTATTGGCCTTTTTAAAGTATACTATAATTTCAGGTTAATAATTTACTTGTAGCTCAAAGAGTAAAAAAGTGAAATGTCAGTTCAGGTATAAAATGTTTATATACAAGTCTAAATCAACCAAGAAATTGAATATAAAGTTCTCTGTACAGTATTGTGACCTTCCAGAAGAAGTACTTAATCTTTAGGTTAGGATACAGAAAAAGTTAAATTACAGACATGAGAAACGAATATTCTCACCTCTCCGACCAATTATCGGAGAAGACATAATGTGTTGGCTATATATATATTTCAGCACAGTTTACAAAAGGTGTAAATTAACCTTTTCATGGTTAAAAAACTAGGCATGGCTACTGAGAGGGTGTTGAACAGACATACAAACACTATATATATATGATTTAGGAATGAAAGAGCAAGGAGCTGGTACATAATCCACATTAGACAAACACAGATCAGACTTTTATGTTTAGGAATACTGTGTTTAAGTACTGCTTTATAAAAAGTAGGAAGGCAAATCAAATAAAGACATTTTAATCATATGCATATAGCTCTCCTGAAGATTTATTATTAAAGGTTTTTAGGCAGGTCAAACAGACAGATTAGATCAGCATAGGAGTTATCAACCATAATATTCTAGATATTGTGGTATAAGAAACAGCCAGAGTGGATAAACACTAAATATCCTTATGTGGGTTTCAGTTTACACCCATTTTACCAGTGTTGCTTTGCATCATCATGTTCAGGTTAAAATTACTGCTAAATGAGGCATGAGTGATTTTAAATAGGTACTAGTAACTTGCCCGTCAAAATTGACTGGATATTTGATGTGTGTGTGTCCCTTCCCCTGCGTCTCTCCCCCCATGTCTCTTTCCCCGCTTGTCCGTGTCTCTTCTTCCCCCACCCCTGTGTCTCTCCCCCCCTACCATGTGTATCTTTCCCACCTCCTCCCTCCCCAGTGTCTCTCCTTATGTTCCCAGTGTCTTTTCCCCCTCTCCTGTTTCTCCTTACCCCTCCCCCCCTCTCCCTCTCTGTGCTGTGGCTCACTCCCTGTACCTCACTCGGGTCTGTGTCTATCTGTGATGTGTTTTCTCTGTGTTGTCTTTGAATGCATCATGGCTGCCTGCTGCAATCAATCCCTGCTTTAGGTCCCACCCCTATGATGTCATGGCCACACCCCTCAATGCCACCAGCGTTTCACACTATAAAAACTATTATATGATATTGCTGGTGTATGAATTTCACTCAGAATCTGCTTTATATGTAA
Organism: Discoglossus pictus; assembly: GCA_027410445.1. Classification (NCBI taxonomy): domain Eukaryota; kingdom Metazoa; phylum Chordata; class Amphibia; order Anura; family Alytidae; genus Discoglossus; species Discoglossus pictus. The sequence continues at coordinate 251,529,696 of CM050167.1, read as the reverse complement.
TATGATTTCAAAAACTAAGGCATTCCAACATGCTTTGTCAGATCCTAAGAACTATCCAGGTTGTGAAGCTGGATGTTGAGAGAGACTATAGCTTTCCAGCTGCTTAAACTGATGCAGCATAAGCAGTTAATGTGATGACATATCACAAATATTTCAATGATAACAGCTAGATCATTGATAGTGTGGCTTTCAGAACCCTTCTTACTTAGGGGAAGAAATAGTTAAGAGAGAATACATTTCCCTACACTGCAAGAGATCCTTAGTTCAAATTCAAATGCCTAAAGAACTATAAAGACATAAAGCTTATGAGAAGTACAGAGAGCTCAAATTAATGGATCCTGCAGCTATTCCTACGGACGGACTCATCCCAGCTCTATTCACATGACTGGTGGGGAATATGAAGCAGCTCTTTGGATGTGGTGTAATTAAGCCTCCATTTTTATTATCTCTGCAGCGGTTCACAGAGTTCAAGCACTACACAATCAATAAAAAATACTGACAACCAAATAAAATAGTGTATACATAGTTCCCACAATTTTCAAATTTAGTCATTTTCGGGAGTTCTTTTGTAATTACTTTCTTTTTTTAAAGGTGGATGCAACTGTAAAGATCAAACTGTATTAGTTAATTGTATAACTTCCAGATAGTAAAAGTATACCCTACAAATACCTTTTCAAATATTTTTATAGGTATTCTGTCTACATTGCATTTCATACTTATAGTACTTGTAAAGTTTAACAAAAAACATACAACTTTAATTATTAGACTTAATTTTTTTCCCTATTATCCAATTAACCTTATGCACTATAGCACCTTAGAGGATCCATGTTAATAGCAGCGTCATTTAAATTACATTTATAAATGTCACTATTAAAATTGTGGTGATGGATTGAAATTGTTAAAGGACAGTTTAAGCTACTGTAGTTATTTCTTTCAAAGTCCATCTGCATAATTTTATCACCAATGGTAGCGTTGAGAAAATTAGTGTACAGATTTAATACAGAGACAAATGCTTACAACTACACAATATATTTCTCTATTCCAGCTCGATGTATTTGAGATGCATTTAAAACTAGAAGGAATAAACTTAGAGGCAAAAAAGGACCAAATCAATGTTTCTCGGTGTCTTTAAACAAAAAAAGAACAAGCAACATAATACTTGTGAAATGCTCCACGAAATCCAGACACTAAATTGGCCCCGTAAAGCAACCCGCCAACGACTTGCTATATAACGTAGAAAAAAGGCTACGGGACGTGGAAACTTGAACTCCGCACCCGTAAATCCATTGGTCTGTCAAGACTGTAACTGTTACGTCACAATGTCGCAATTAAATTGCAACAAATCCATTGGCGTTCAACCCTGTAACAAGCAAATTGAGCAAAAACGCCAACAGGTACTAGAGAGCATCCACAAGGGCGTTAAAGTCCCATTCCTAGCTTTTTAAATGCCAAAATACACACACTACTGTACTAATAATGAAAGGGAAAGTAATGTTAGGTATTAAAATTAATAGCACAACATTCACAAGCTTGCAAATCTGCAATGTAAAATACATTATTTTAGGTTTAATTTCCTTGTTATATCGATCCTGGTAATCAGTGTGTTAATACATATAATGGAACTTGGATGCACTTGTATATCATATTTACTGATTTATTAATCTTGCATTATGTCTGGAATGCGGGTCCGATCGAAACTCGTAATTGTAACCTGTAAGGCTTTGAAATCTAACCTCTATTTTTCAGTGACATAATGATGACGATCTCATTTGCCATTGGCTCTGTCTAAACCCATAACTACGGGTTTGACTAATTGATCATGTTTAAGGACGCACATCCAACCGGAGCAAGAATGATTTACAGGCTTGCATCTACGGCCCGTGACTCGCGGCATGGTTCAATTTAATAGCTCTATAACGCAGCCAAATTTCAAACCTGCAGCCTTTGCTGGTGTGCCGATTCCACTACGGACTTCAAATTTAATGTGGCTGTAAATCTAACATTTTGAAATAAAGAGGTACCAAAAACTGTAAATACAGGTATACCCCACTTAACGCTACCCCTTTGAGCGCCGATTCGCTATATTGCTCTTTTTCCTTGAAATTCCCTGCTTAACGCGAAACCCCACTATATCACTGTATGAATGAAATGTTCACCTTGTAGCTGAAAATATTTCATCAAACTTTATCTTGAGCTGCCGTCCTTCACTCAAAGGCCAGTTAGATTCTTCCTGGTGGCAGAAGATGACGTTGTTGAGAACAGCAGTGGATACGCCCAGAGCACTAATCATTTCCTTGTCCACTTCTGCACATTTGGTACTCAGACTGACTTTTTCTCCGTGCCTGTCAATACATGAGAAACCTATTTATTCATAATAACCAGTTTTGTTAAAACTAAGCAACCTGTACATGGTATTTAAAATAGTAATTTCATGACGAAACAGTCAACATCCCCACAATGAGGCTCTACATTCTACATATTAATAACTACTGTTTAATGCAGATTTATATAGCAGCAAACACAAACTATCATCTTTCAGTGTTTCAGAGTAGCTGGCTGGGTATATAGTTGTACGATGTGTGTTATTTGTTTCTCATGCCAGGTGGCGCTTCTAATTAGTTGGATAGAGCACCCTCCTAAATCAGGCTAAGGAGAACATTAATCTTTGATTTGGCACACAAGACCTCACCATCACAGCATAAGAAAGCTATAAGGCAGGGGTGGGCAAGTCCAGTCCTGGAGGGCCACATGCATGCCTGGATTTGATGATATCCCTGCTGTGCACAGGTGAGTGCACAGATATCCTTTCTATGTGCAGTTGAGTCAATCAGGATGACTGAAGAAGTGATTGACGCACCTGAGCGCTGCAATGATATCATCAAATCCAGGCATATTAGTGGCCCTCCAGGACCAAACTGGCCCACCCCTGCTATAAGGAAATGGCTATGAGACTAGTAATCCAAGACTTAATATTATTAAGTTTTCAGTTTCATTTGTTATATTGCTACAAAGCCTTAATTTTCTTTTTCTATTCTCGAATACTTTACTCTCAAACTGATCAGTATCACTGAAACTTCTAATGTCATTTGAGACACTTTATTATAATATAATTTTAAAAAATCATCATAATGTTTTTCTTCACAATTAACTTCCCAGCATAATGTTTGAAACAGGAATACCATTAACAAACTCACTTACTTTATTCTTGTGATCACTCCCTCTAATGTCTTAAATTCAGTTTTTTTCCCTTTCTGAGTACAGACCATGGAACGCTGGACTGCAACAAGTTCTCCATTAACATCTCGAAGTTGCAAGCGAATCTGAGCACGAACATCTGTCTCATGAGCGACCTGGAACAAGATGCCAATGATCGATACCCACGATTACCAAAACGGTCCTCAGAGACCACAAACAAGCCACAATTTGTGGATTTCTCTGCCTTAGTGCGGGTGTGCTAATTAGTAGTTCAGTCATTGACTTGTTGGTGCTCTGAGGACATGATGGAAAAAACATTCTATCTTCTAAGGAGAATCTGGCACAAAAAAACTTTGTAAAACTGTCTTACTGACACTATGAATAGCTTAACGGTTAAATGGTTTTAATAAAAAAACACATGCCACATAAAGACTGGACATTTTTAGAAATCAGTGATCGTTGAGCTGTTTTTTTACCTCTCACCTCAAACATATATTTACAGACTTATTAAATTGCGATTCAGCCAATTGAATAGGTCTCTATATAAGCACATAACATATTTTTTTACAGAAGTTTTTAGTTCGTGAACTTCTATCCAAAAGCAAGGTCTTCACTAACTAAAAACTTTTGTAAAAAAATATGCTATGTGCTTATATAGAGCCCTTTTCAATTGACCAAATCATTGTTAGTATGTATCCAAGCATTCAAAAATGGAAAACCCTGCAATTAAGATATACTGTACAAACACTTGTTCTGAATATTCTTTGGAACAATACAAAGTGTAATAGTGCTTTAAAAACACATCAAATTAGAAAATCAAACATGTTACCTGGTTTTATTATACAATTCTTGCAAATATGTTGGAAGGATATCATGAATTGCTTCTTGTAGTATCTAATGCACTAAAATACAAATAGACTGCAAGATGAATAATACCTTAGGATCGTGTACAAATGTGTTTCCTTTTGATCCAGGTGGAAAATCCCCTGTAGTGATATACTTGAGGCACTCAATAATTGTCTGAAAAACAGAAAAAGATGCAGTTAAAATTTAAAACTATACACTATCAAAAGGCCCATTGGATTACATCAATTTAGTTTAAAAAAAAATAAGCATAGCAAATTATAAATAAAATGTGTCTCAATTACAACTTTTTTTTAAATTACCTATACACATCTGTTATTACACTCACATGTACATGCACAGGGATGATATCATTATTTCTAGCTTTTCTGTTTAACCAGTTTAAGTTTGGCTAACAATGTTATTCTATTAAGTCAAATTATATTTTTAAGTAAGATTGTAGGCATCAACGTGGCTTAATTATAAAGAAAAACATTTTTAAACACAGATAGACTAGATCTACTCTTTTTTTTAAAAAGACTGTAGAATCAGTGTGAAGCTATACTGTGTTTTCTTTTAGCTTTCCTTGCCCAATTTAATATATGTACAAGTACAACATTGATAAAATCTGTATGTATAAATAAATAAATATATATAGAAAAAGCAGTCAAAATCATAGATACATCCAAGGTTCACACAGATGTCACTGGCAATTCGGTGGTATGCAAGAAATGCAGAAAGTAACAATATGTGTTAAATGAGATGAGAACAACAAAAATAACACTAGGAGGCGCAATGTGACCATGCCATGAAAAAAAAAAAAAAAAAAGATTAGAATTCAAAATAAAAAAAGGATAATGTTCAGTGGCTTTAAGATACAAACTATAAAAAGTCTCTCACTTTCTTGCTGTCATTATTGAGAGAAACTAATTTGGGAAATGATAAAAATAATAAGCAAATCATGTAAAGCATTTCTGTCCTTTAATGAGATCTTCAGTTATCACCAAACTAATACAGCTTACTGGAGCACACACAATTTGTATTTTTCATTAAATCTGGGCTAGGGTGAAGAGGAATATATAAAAACATAGCAAGATAAGAGGCAGCTTGGTGATTAATGAAGTTAAAATAGAGTATAGAGATTAGAAAAGTAAAAAACTTTAAATAAAATTAAAATTGTCCAAAAAAATATTGATAACAGCCTGTGGAAACTTCAACAGAGAAAATATTTTTTGGATAATAAAGTTGGCAAACTCTTAGCTCGGAAATTAAAAAATAATAAACCAAATAATAGAATAGATGAATTAATAATTGAAAACAAAAAGAAGGACTCAATTACATTAACAAATCCTAGTGATATTGAAAAGGCCTTTTTTGACTTTTATGAAAATCTTTACAATTTAGAAAGTAACGATTCAGTTATAAAACCAAAAACAGAAGATATTATTACATTTTTGGATAGACTTTCGCTTCCCAAAATCACTAAGGAGGATCTAGATTATCTAAACAGTGAAATAAAAACATTAGAAATTGAAGAAGTAATTGATAACTTAAAGTTAAATTCAGCCCCTGGTCCAGATGGCTTTGTAAATTATTATTACAAAACCTTTAAAACTGTACTTATGAAACATCTAGCTGAAGTGTTCAATGAAATTAAAAGAAAGGGGAGTGCACCCAAAGAAATGATAGAGGCAGTTATAATTAATATTCAAAAGCAAAATAAAGATTTAAGGTGGTGTAAGAATTATAGACCGATATCTTTAATGAATACGGATATAAAATTATATGCAAAAATTGTAGCTAAAAGATTGAGCTTGTGCCTTGGTAAATTAATAGATATGGATCAATCAGGTTTTTTACAAGATAGGCAGGGAGCCGATAATACAAGGAGATTAATTGACGTAGTTTCTTTTTGTAAAGATAATCATAAACCTTCTATAGTTATCACAGATGCAGAAAAGGCCTTTGACAGGCTAAACTGGGATTTTATGAATCAAGTATTACTAAAATTCGGTTTTGAAGATTTTGGAGTGAAATCTATAGGGGCTTTATATTCAAACCCCACTGCCTGTGTTGTAGGAAATGGCCTAAAAACAAACACTTTCTCTATTACCAATGGGACCCGTCAGGGTTGTCCACTATCTCCTTTAATTTTTGTTTTAATGATGGAACCTTTGGCAGAAGCCATTAGAATGAATAAGGAAATTCATGGAATTAGAATTGGTGATTCTGAGCATAAAATTATGCTTTATGCTGATGATGTGATATTAACTATAGCTGAACCTAGAAAGTCTTTACTTCAGATTCAGGATTTAATAAACAAATTTGGTTTAATGTCTTACTATAAAATAAATTGGTCAAAGACAGAGGTATTAACGATAAATATAGACGAAGATGAAATAACGTCTCTGAAAAATATTTGGGAAATTGATTGGGAGTTAAATAAAATCAATTATTTGGGAATAGAATTCTCTGAAAAATTGGAAAATCTAACTAAAATTAATTTCTCAAAATTATATGACAAAATTAAAAACCAACTAATAAATTGGAAATCAAATAGATTATCCTGGTTCGGTAGAATAGCAGCAGTAAAAATGTCCATATTACCGCAAATAAATTATTTATTTAGATGTTTGCCTTTATCCGTTCCTGAAACTATAATTAAAAAATACCAAACCTTGATCGATTCATTTATATATAAATGGGAAAAAAAATCTAGAATTAATTCAAGGATTGTTAGGAAGAGCTTTATAAAAGGAGGCATTGCGTCCCCTTGTGTTGAAGAATATTATATGGCTGCAATGCTATCTCATTTTATACCCTGGTCTACTAAAACAAAACAAAATAAGTGGATAACTATAGAACAATGTTTAGCTAAGGGCTTATCATTAAGTGATTGGCTTTGGTATGATAAATTTCCGAATAATAATTATTATGTCAATAATAATTAAATCAGGGTTTAAATTTTGGTTTAAATGGAAGAAAAAACTAAACCTTTCAACAATTCCGTGTTCGGAAATGTCACTGTTAGGTGTAAGTAATGTTCTTAACTTTGCCTGTCTTCATAATTGGAGTAATTGGAATATACAGACATTGGGAGATCTGTTCGATAAAGGTGAAATTAAGTCTTTTTCCAAATTATGTGCTTTTTTTAGTTTTCCATCGTCTAAATGGTTGGAATATGAGAGAGTTAAAAAAGTTATTTTAAATTCAAAATATTTAATTACCTCAAACAGATCCTTAACCAATTTTGAAAAGTTAGTACTTTATAATGACAGGAAACATATAATTTCCAAATACTATGAAATATTAAGAAAACAGGATAAGATGGAAAAATCTCCAGGTATGCTTAAGTGGGAAAAAGAATGTAATAACCTAATTGACCTGGAAAATTGGTCAAGAGTGTTTGCGTTCTCACAGAAAATTATTAAATATCAAGCATATAGAGAAGTCAATTTTAAAGTGATCCAGAGGTGGTATTTTGTCCCAGTAAAGATAGCAATTATTAACAATAATACTATTAAGGGGCTTTGTTGGAGGCTTTGTAATCAGCAGGGGACGCACAAACATATTTGGTGGGACTGTGACCCTATTAAGAAACTTTGGAGTTTGATTTTTGAATATATTTCTAAAATTTGCGGTAAAATCATTAAGCCGACATGTGAAATGGCTATTCTTCACATCATGGACAATAGGCTTAAGATGGAAGAACAAGCTTTAATTATACAGGTAGTCTCAGTAGTCAAATGGCTTATTGCCAAACGCTGGAAATCAGAACTTATTCCATCACTGAATGAAGTATTAACAATTCTGAAAAAGAACAGAATTAGAAAGGAATTTATACGACATGGGCATTGTTTTATCCAGGTTTAACAGTTGGCTGACTTGGGATAAATATTTCCATTCTTTAAACTCATAAGACATAACTTTTTTTTGTCCCCATTAGTTTTTGTATGACTGTAATATATCTTGTATTTGTATATTTGTGCTTCGTATAATTTTGTAATATGTTTGTTATTTGTAGAAACTGAAGAAAAAAAAATTGCAGCCAAGCGTGACGACAACTCGCAGATTGGCAACTATTATAGTTGATATACATTCTAGTGCGTGAAACAAGTGAAAAAAAAAAAAATTACCATTTAAGGAGAGTAACACAACTTTAATCCACAGCTTTTATGACAAGTGACAAAATAAAAATAAGGAACTGAAACTTGTTAGTCATCTCTATTTATCAGGGAGCAATCCATTTCTTCTTATACTATACTACTGTACAAAACCAATAGTGAGTCATTAGAAGATAGATATTTACAGTATTAAAAATTATATATCACCATTATTATGCATTAGGCATTTATTCTCTTAGCAAGTGGAACAGGGGTATATTTTAGGATATACACTTTTAAGTGAAATGTTGCTCTGGTTCATAAGAAGCTGAAGTGTTTTGTTTGGAGGGTGCAGATGTATATTGCTCCTTTGTAAATGGCATAATGGAGCTGAAAGTGATTGCACTCTGAGTAGATCTAACCCATAGAACATGCCACCTTATTTGGTTTGGTTCGCTTGCTCTCAGACTCAACATTTCTGACTGACAGATATACACTAAAAACTTCTTTATTTATCAGATTTGTTGTAAAACACAGACAAATAATACACTTGGTTTGCTAACTGCATCACACTTGGATATTTTTACCATACAGGACCTCCCTTACGCTAAATATTATCATTAGTTATCGCTCATAGTGGGGTGTGACAAAGAAGAGAGGCATACGCAGCTGACAAGGACATTAGAAATTTAACATCTCTGTATCTACCTCTCATTTATCCACCGGACATGCTTTTCTTCTTTATTGCTCCCGATGTGAGAGTTCATTAATGGCCCTGGATAAGAAGAGTTACAGCGCAGAATGTACTGTATAGTTATGCTTAAAATATCCAACTTTCAATATTCTGACTCAAACCCTACAAGGTAAAAAAGTGAAGGAACCTTAGTCTGCAGCGCCAAGTCCAACAGTAAGTTATTGATACTGATGGCACAAACATCTATAAGTAAAACTACTATTTAGCAATAAAGGGGAATTTTATATGGAAGCATTTCTTACAATTCAATTATGATGACTCAAAGACACCATTTATCTGTTCCACTTTAGAATTAGAGCTTTAAATTGAACAGTTCCATCCAGTCTGTTTGATCTACCTTGGAAGTTTGGATTAATAAACTCTAATGAGAGCATATTCCTTATGCCAGACATGCATCATTTGTTCTGATCACTTCCACTTAAAGTATTAGTTCCCCACATTAAGCCAACTACTATGCACTAAATTCAACTTAAGACCTGTTCTAGTATTCTGCTTTTCATAAAACACACACTGAACTTTAGAAAAAGCCCTTAATATAAGTGAAGGTTCCTATCATATCACTCCTCTCCATTCCCTCTACAAAACCATATATATTAAAGGATCACTGTAGTCATATATTTAAAACATATGTTTTTGAAGAACTACACTTGAAAATAGGTAAAATATGTGTAGAATGTAAATAGAACAATATAGCCTCTGATATATTTATATTATTATTATTATATATTTTTTTACATTTTAAATACATTATGCCTTTAATGTAACCAATTTCAATTTCTTTAGACCAGCTTGCTGATGTGGGAATTAACTTTGAATGCAAATGACATTTTTATAAGCATAAAAGCAATGTGGAAGCTACAACAGTCATGTTTTCAGCACCTTTAATGGAAAGCTCAGTAGTTAACAAGTAAAATACATTCAGGTTGACCTATTTTGAACTGCTTCTAACTTATTAATACATATTTGGACATTGTTCTTTTTCCCTTCCAGAGTACTAATAAAATACTTTCTTGTTTTGTTTGTTTGTTGTTGTGCATGTAAACACACTTAAATATGAAACCTTCAGTATTCTCATAGCTCTGTAATCATACTACATACTACAGCTAACATACTGTGCCCAGAGTGAATTTGAAGATATTTCCACTTGACTTACCTTATTATAATTGCAATTATTTTCTCCCCAAACAAAAATATATTTCAGTGGATTTTTTTGAATACTGGTCTGTCATACACTTTTCACATGGACACAGACACTGATTTTGCTATTTCATATCACAGAGTCCCTGTCTTGCCTCATGCTCAATTGATCACAATTACATCATGCTCATTGTTTACTTGCTTCAGTCAGTCACATTGTTTTATCCCAGATAGCAGGGATTTCCAGGGGAATTTTTCCACATAAGAATCTCACAGGCATTTAAGAGATTTCTAAAGTCTCAACTGGTGGAATATAAGTTGCTGATAAACAATAATATATTCTATGCAAACATTTTACAAAAAAAATATATATATGTTAATTCACTAAACAAAATTATTTCAAAATGTTTATAAATTGCCAACAATTAATATAAAATTTTTACAATTGAAGTATTTAAGATTTCTCTTGGTTTACTTGCGTCAATGCAGGATTGCAAAATACTTAATATTAACATAATCAATGTTTGATTTCTTGTAGGGATACATATTGCACTTCAATTGAATCATAACAGTCAACTTACTTGGTCTAATCACTGCAAAACCTACTTATGCTAAAAATGTTATTTTCATTTATGTTCATGTGTAGTGTCTATATTAAATCTGGCCTAAAGTAAAGCTGTGCAGAGAGGTTTAACATTTAGATGCCACTATAAATGAAAGCATTCTCCAGATGTTTGTAAGAATAATCTAATCTTAACCTCAGTAACTTCGCCAAAGAGTAGCAAAACAATGGACACCAGAATGCATAAAAAAGGCTGTATAATAAAATTAGTGTTTTAAAATTTTGATTTTCTACTGTATTTATATATTTGTATTTTATTTCTTACACATATTCTTGCATCAGGCTGTTTTTAAAAACCACTAAAGTTTTATTATATAAACAAAGCAGTTGCTTTTATGTACAATCTATTAATATACAAATTAAGGAGAAGTGGTCTGTATACTGAATGTGACCAAACTTCAGTAACCACAACACCACAAGCCTGTTCAAAATAGCTATGGTTTTACACTCCAATGAAAAGTCCCTCAGAGGAATTCAGAAACCAGCATTTCTAAATTAACAAACAGCATTTCTCAAGCCTTTACATATAGGGCAAAAACAAAACAAAAACATAAGAACAAAAGCAAACAAAAAAAAAATGTCATTTACAAAACTTTAAACATAAAAAAAGGAATTTAAATATAGTCCATCACATATGTCCTGTTTTATAACAGCATACTAAAGAGCCAGGGCTATATAAAAAAGTAAACATTACAGTAAAAACTAAAGCAGGGGAAAGACAGCAGTAATCAGGATAGGCATGATGGGTTGGTAACTATTTTGCTAGTAAGTCCTGCCAACACTTCAAAATCTTTGTTTGTTAAAAATGTTGTTTTCTTAATTTGTTATGTTCATGTGTAGTGTCTATACAGGTGATCCCAAGGTCAAGAATAAGATCTGTTCCTGAGACTGTTCTTAAGTCGGATTTGTATGTAAGTCGGATCATGATGAAAAACGAACAGGATTTAAGCACCGGAGCAGTTTATATTAGTGGGTATTTTACCATAACAATGCATGGAGCAGTGAAGGTGGCAGGTCTGGTATAGCTATGGGCCTCTGAGTAGAAAGGGGGAGATTCAGGTTTTGTAAAAATGTGTATTAAGTGGAAGCTCAAGGTATATACATAGTAGACTCTCAGTTAACCAAAAAAAAATTGAATACTGTACTTTAAATAAAAAATAAATTTTACAGCGCTCAACAAATGCCAGGAGCCAGGTTGTCATGCCACAAAATGCTTACAGGCACCTACATTTCATCCACTGTACGTCTCTGCAATTCAATGTTACCTGAAAGCAGACCGGGATGAGTGACTGAGCCAGTGCAGTGTTGGTGTTATATTCCTCGGGTTCACTCTCCAGCCGAATATACCTGTGTGTAAGTGAGGAGTGAAAGCTGCTGCTAGAACAGCCCTTGCTGACAAATATACTTAGCAGAGCATCCTCTGTACAGCTAATCTAGTCCTCTCTAAATAGTAACTCTCAAGCAAACAGAAACTACATTTATCTAAGAGTCTACTGTCTGTGTGTGTGTGTATATATATATATATATATATATATATATATATATATATAATATGTATAATTATACTAAGTAAATACATGTGGCCTCATTCTATTAGGTATTTTATATATAATGTAACTACCTGTTAACTTTTGAAAATATTGGAAATTCACTTGTAAACAACCATTGGGCAGGAGTTTGAGAAAGGTTACATTTCTAAACTACAGCAACAAAATATTTAATATTGCATTTGTATCTTTTTCAAATTCCTGCATGCCTGGCGTTGTTCGAGTGTTACTGTCTTTGCCGTCGTGTATCTTCTTAGTCCTGCGTGCCTGGCTTTGCTCAGCCTCGTTTTCATCCTGTTTCCGAATTTTTACGTTTTTCGTCCATCATTTTTTTGCTCACTTAGGGCCTCATTCTATTAGCGGCCGCAGCCGTTGCGGGGCCGCAAGGACCGGCCGCAAGCTATTCTGCTATTCTATTCCCTTACGGCCGGGGATTCCGGCAGGCTTGCGGCCGGTGCCTTGCTATCTCTTGCGGCCGCTCGCGCCGGAGGAAAGCCTTTGATCTAAAACGGCCGCAAGAGATTTGCAATTCAATTGCTCCGGGAAACCTCTCTGCAAGGCTAAAAGCGAGCCGCAGCTTACTTGCAGGAAAGAGGTCTCGCTAGCACCAATTAAGCACATAAAATAGCTCAAATAAAGCCATCCTGCACTTTGAGAAGACTATAAAGGGATTTTTGGTGTTAGAAAAAATAGCACATAATTATCCTGTACTCAAATCCGTAAAATATTTTATTTTTAATATCCGTATAATATCCATGTAAAAAGTCCAGAGTGCTTGGAGCACCTCAGACCCGCCCACGCCGCAGCCGGAAAATAAACAGTTAATTTGAACTCGGGTTTGGGCTGATGTGCAAGCTTGAGAGTGGGTTACTTTTAATCCTCATGTCCCCCAATATGATCCCTAGCATTTACAGAGCTGTACAGTGCAGGCTTGAATTTATTTTTGAGTTTTTATATTTCTGAGATTACGGCCGGTTCCAAGATATGCGGCCGGCCGTAAAAGGAGATCCTTGCGGGGCCGTATAATAGAATCGCGAGTTAACTGAACCCCCGCAAGGAATCGCAGCCTTACGGCCGATTTACGGCCGATAATAGAATGAGGCCCTTAGCCAATTTTCGATTGCGAAAAAAAACAGTAAATATGGATCCAATTCGCTTGCAACCTCACTCCCAGGCTTCCTGGCTCTCCCCCTGTTGTGTGTGTGTTTACAACATTTTGTAATTATTTTGCTTGTTTTTCGACTTACGCCCTTGAACTAAGTTTGGCTGTTAAATTAGCAAACAGCGTTCCCCGCGGTCAGCGGCAAAGTTCTACGTGCTTCAAATGTTCACCTCACAGTACAATGAGCATCTTTGGCGCTCTTGCAGCCTAAGTCCCGTGTGCTCGAGGTTCGCAGTGCAATGAACGCTCATTGTAGCCTAAGTCGTGCGTGCAAGTTACCAACATCGCAAACGTCACCAACATCGCAAGATCTACAACTATATATGTGATTATTATTATTATTATCCAGGCCATTGCCTCTGATAACTAACCTGTCTCCTTTGTGATGAACACGCCTATCCTGACTATAGGAGAGACAGGAGGAAGCAAAGGGGGGAAACAAGTGAAACTTTGCCAATTGTCTCAAAAAAGGAAAACAAATGAATTGCTTCCTGACCCCCAGATACTAGCGATTGGATTCCACCCTGGATCAATACTCCCTCTCTAATTAACCAGGATAACCCTGAATGCCCTTTTATTTATTTTTTTCATAAAGTTTTTATTGACACATTCAAAAAGACAAGCACAATTGAACATAAGGAGCGACACGCAGGTCCCCCACATTTTATGATTTTCATTGTATACATTTGTGCTGGCCCAAGATATAATACATATGTCAGTTCCGTGTGTCACCCTCCGCCTTTTTCCTTTTTCTATTATTAAGATAGTCTATGCATGCAACCTATAACAAGTTAGGTAAGTTACCCATGCCTAAATGTTCTATCTATGTCTCGCATGTGATAGATATCTTGCTATGGTTACTTATTTCAGAATTAAAACAATTTTAACTAACAAAAGTATAACATAACTTAACACAAATTAACGTGTGCCTTTCAACATTACGTTTTACAGAAATTGTTTACCACCTTTGTTACCGTCCACCTCCGGAGCGACCTCAAACGAGGAACTGCGGAGAGCTCTGTCCCGGACCGTACCAGCTATTAACTGCCTCCCCCTCTAGATCAGTGCACTACCGTCAGTGTATCTGGAATGAGTGTTCCGTCCCGTTCCAGTCACCCCATATTTCTTTATAACCAGCTACCGTATCGTTTAAAGTTGCCGTCATATGCTCAAATGTCATAATAAAGTTGATTTTGTTAATGACTGAGTGGATATCTAGTGTTTTCTTCCGCCAATTTCCTGCCAGGCTGCTTTTAGCCGCCAACATAACAAATTGAAGCCACCTATTTTGGTGAATACGTAAGGTTTGTACAGGAAGCCCTAGAAGACATGTTCCCATCTCGGGATGTATTTTTATATTAAGCGTGTTAGAGGCCAGTTCTGCCACTTTGTGCCACATTAATTGAGCAATTGGACAGTCCCACCAGATATGGCGAAAGGAACCTCCTGTGATACAACCCCTAAAACACTCAGGAGAGGTATTAGGGTCAATTTTGTGTAGCCTGTCTGGCGTGTAATAAGTCCTAAATAAAACTTTGGCTGATGTTTCCATATGGCTAAAGTATCTGGAGCCCTTCGTCAGTTCCAGGCTAATTTTGGACCACCTACTCATGTCCCATTCTACTCCCATATCCTGTTCCCATTGCTCAACATGCTTGGGCTTGCTGGCTATGTCATTAGAGTTGGATATAGCGTACAGTTCCCCCAATATTCCCCTAGTTAATGGGGCCTTATTACATATTAGTGTGAACCAAGTTGAACTTGGCTGGCCCCATTTGCGGAGTTTAGTGGTGACATTGTGGCGGATTTTGTTGTAGTTAAAATATTCTCTGGGTGGGAGATTATACAGTTCTATGAAACTTTCAGTATTTAGTACTTCTCCCTCTCTTACCCAGCTTCCAAACCTATCTAACTTCCGTGAGATCCACCAATCTTTGGAGAACGTACCCATCTCCTCAAGGGTGTTTGGGGAAGGGAGTGTAGTGGTTAGCCAAGAGATATTGGGGCTTAGTTGTCTACTGATGTTAGCTCTTTCCCATTCCCTCAGAGACAGGGCTATCATCGGGTTATTTTGAGCCAACTGTGAGGGCAAAAGGGAAGAAGGGTCCCATATAAGAGTATCCCATTTTAATGGTGCAATTTGGTGGTTTTCTATAAAGACCCATAGTGGCTGATGTTCTGCCGAATGTGCCTGGGGCAAGAAAGAAATCTGGGCTGCCCTAAAGTATTTAAGGAGGTCGGGACATCCCATGCCTCCCGAGGATCTCGTCCTCATCATAATTGCTTTCCTTATTCTAGGGCGCTTGTAATTCCAAATAAATCTGAATATTGCTTTTTGGAAGCAAGCCAAGTCTCTCATATGTACCTGAATAGGCAGAGTCCTGAAAAAGTATAGGATCCTAGGGAGAATATTCATTTTTATTGCATTAATCCTCCCCGACCAAGAGAGATGATATGTATTCCATTTTAGCAA
Organism: Discoglossus pictus; assembly: GCA_027410445.1. Taxonomy (NCBI): domain Eukaryota; kingdom Metazoa; phylum Chordata; class Amphibia; order Anura; family Alytidae; genus Discoglossus; species Discoglossus pictus. Next base: position 251,513,860 of record CM050167.1, on the reverse strand, counting down.
GTCCTGGTTCAGGGATTTGTATAGCGGAATATAGTTGGACTGATACAGGCCAGTGATCTCCGGAGTAATTTTAATACCTAAATAATTTATATATTTTTCTGGCCAATCAAAGGAGTATTGGGATTTGAGAGTGTCTCTCAAGGCCTGCGGAGCCTGAGCCAGGATAGCTTCCGTCTTGTCTATATTAATTTTGAGCCCCGAGATGTACCCAAAGGATTCCATCAGGGACATCAAGGCAGGTATTGAATGAATCGGGTTCGTAAGTGTGCACAAGATATCATCTGCAAAGAGGCAACATTTGAACTGATGTAGGCCTACGTTTATCCCTGTTATAGAGGTGCTATTCCTAATAGCCTGAGCCAAAGGCTCAATGGCTAGCGCGAACAGAAGGGGGGAAAGGGGGCAACCCTGTCTTGTGCCTCTTTTAATATTGATTAATGCGTGATCAGCCCCTGGGATGCTGATGTTTGCAGATGGATTATTGTAAAAAGATTTAATAACATTCACAAAATTACCCACCAGTCCAAACTTCGACAGTGTGGCGTGCAGGTATGGCCATTCTATGGAGTCAAAGGCTTTCTCCAGGTCTAGTCCTATTGTACATAAGGGGGTATCCTCCTTTTTGGCTACGTGAAATACATTAAGAAGTCTTCTTAAGTTATCCCCCGCCTGTCTATAGGGAATAAAGCCCACTTGGTCTTTATGTATCAACCTTGGTAGGAACTTTGCTAATCTGGTGGCCAATATTTTCCCAAGGATTTTCACATCCCCATTCAGGAGAGAAATGGGTCTGAAGTTTTTAGCCAGTAAAGGATCTCTACCCGGTTTGGGGAGGAAGATAAGACTCGCCTGATTGAGTTCGGGGGGCATGGACTTCCCCTCCATAATATCTCTGAAAAGCTTTTGCAACTTTGGAGCAAGTAGGTTATTGAATGTGGCATAGTAATTATTCGTAAAGCCATCCGGGCCCGGAGCTTTACCTTTTTTCAAGGCTTTGATCGTTCTGCTTATCTCCTCTAGCGATATTTCAGCATTTAACATATTTAACTCCTCCTCAGTGACTGAAGGGAGGTCATAGGCGTTCAGGAATTCGTGAATTTTATAACTATTGGCCACCAGTTTAGACGAGTAAATGTCTTGGTAATATTTTCTGAATGTTTCTTTGATCTCATCCTGTTTCATAGTAATTTCCCCCCTCGCGTCTCTAAGCTGGTGAATGCGCGCAGAGTTATTCCTAAAGTTCAGTCTCCTGGCCAGCATAGGAGAGGGCTTGTTAATTTGGCAGTAAAATTTATGTCTCGTTTTTCTAATGGCTTTCTCTGTTCTGTCTGCCAGAACGGCGTCTAATTCTGACCTGGTTCGCATTATGACGTTTTGTGTTTCCCTGGTGAATTTACTCTGGTTTAACCTTTCCAACCTTTGTAGTTTCTGGAAAAGTTCATTTTCTTTGTTGAGTAGTTTCTTCCTATATGTCGCTGAGATTTTTATGATTATCCCTCTAATGTAAGCCTTATGGGCAACCCAGGACCATCCTATTTCCGTCTCAGGAATATCGTTCAGAACGAAGAAGGTGTTGATTTCCTCATCTAATTGGGCCTGTATCTCTGAGCACGTGATCAACTTGTCATTAAGACGCCAAGCGTGGCTAGGTGGATTATTTTGGCTTAAACTTAATTTACAAGAAATCAACGCGTGGTCTGACCATGGGCATGGTAAAATCTGGGCATCTGACGTGCTATTGAACAATGAAGAGTTGATTAACAAGGCATCAATCCTGGAGTATGTGTTGTGGGTATGGGAGAAGAATGTGTACTGTCTTTCAGAAGGATGTAACCCCCTCCAGGCATCTATTAAGTCCAGTTCTTTAAGTAGGGCATGTATGACTTTAAGTTTTCTCGCATCCCTTGTGTATGAGGGTGTCCCTGACCTATCCAGGAATGGCTGAAGCGCCAGGTTTAGGTCCCCCCCTATGATAATCTTCCCTCTGTCCTCTTGCTTCAAGAGGTTCAAAAGTTTGATTAATGTGTTGTGTGGATTAACCGTGGGGGCATATAAATTCACCAGGGAGACCCTAAGTTCAAGAATCATACCTGTAATTATAAGGAAGTTACCCTCCTTATCCTTTACCTGCTTCTCTAGTTTGAAGGGGAGGTTCTTGTGAAGGAGAATGGCCATACCTGCTTTCTTGGTTTGTTGTGAACAAGTATAAAAATTTGGGTAATCTTTATGAAGGAATTTCGGAACTTTATCTGATGCAAAGTGAGTTTCTTGCAAAAAAATTATAGAGGGTTTGATTTTTTTATAAAAGAGGAAGGCTTTACGCCTTTTGAACGGGGAATTGAAGCCTTTTACATTATGTGTTATTACACTAAGTGGGTGGTCCGTCATGGTTGTCTATTCTCTGTGTGTGAAAAAGTCTCTAGAAAGTTACCCCATTCGGACCACTCTGCCTCGGCTCCCGACTCCCCTATCGGCCGGTCCGGGACATGCCCACCACAGCTCACTCCAGACGAGGACGACTCCAGGTATTTCTTGATCCGCCAGGCACAGGCGGCATAGCATGTAAAAAAACAAAAAACAGTATCAATAAAATTTAATAACTCAGCAATAAACCTACTATGACAGTGAATCCTCCCTCGACTACTACATATAGTCATTCCGATAGGATTAAGGTAAGGGAATCTACCCCCCCTAATTATTCCTACAGGGAGAAAACTATCAATTAACATTAACCATAGTAATATTAGCCATAACTTGGGCGCTAAGCCCCTGGTTGTCATAACCTTTAGCTACCTAAGGTAGCCATCCTGAGTACTCAATGAAATATATGCATTACTAAGCAAATTAGAGAACATACTGCAAATAAATAGAAAAACATTTAAAAAAAACAATTAACCCATTACCCACTGCTGACTAAAGAGAGTTTATAAGAGTAAAGAAACCCTGCATGAATTAACATCTCCTTAAGTTAAGCCCGTCCTCTAGCCCCTATATGCTCCCGCTAGACATATGCCAAAAAACAAGATACAATACTGAGGTAGAGTCCGTAGTGTGCTTGATAACCCAGCGTGTACGAAGGGTCTGGAGAATCGGGTTTCCCTTTTTCCAGTCCCAAGGTAAAGTCCAGCCTCTGTGGATAGTAAGGTAAAACATATAGCGTGGTCCTGGAAATTTTTTAGGATAAAGGGTCTTCCATCCCCTCCAGCTCCCGATGTTTGACGTCCCTCACATGGTTGGAACTGGACTTTGATCTTGATCTTTGAGGCAGCGGGTTCTCTGACCCCCTCCTGGTCTGCCTCGAGTCCGCCTGAAGGAAGGAGCTTTCCTCTTCTGAGTCCTCAGGCACGAGTCTCAGTCTGGTTAGAAGGCTTTGGCTTTCCTCCAGTGATAGCACCCTGAAAGATTTTCCTTTATATGTGAACAAAAGGGCGAATGGGAACCCCCATCTGTACGGTATTTTATAATGGGAGAGTACTCTTAGTGAGGGTCTCATCTCCCTTCTCTTCTGCAAGGTAGAGGGTGAAAGGTCCATATAAACTTGGATCTTGGTGCCGTCTGGACCTATGATTTCCTTTCTTAATCTTGTTTCAGCTAGAATTAAGTCCCTAGCTTTTTGCTGTGTAAATCTGATGATAATGTCTTTGGGTGTATTTTGGTCTCTGGATGACCCCATCGCTCTGTGAGCTCTTTCTATTGTCCAATCTGATTCCTCGACTGATGGAAGGATCGTGCTGATAAAATCTTTAGAGTACTGCAAAACGTCTGTTATGTTATTGGGAGCCCCCCTTAATCTGATGTTATGTCTGCGGGATCTGTTCTCCAGGTCCTCCACTTTGTCTTCCAGTATCTGGATCTTAGACGCATTCTGCAATATATCCTGCTTGTCAAGTGCTTGGGCCTCCACAATTTGGTCGGTGTTATCCTCCAGGCCCTGCAGCCTTTGGGTCAGGGACTTGATGTCTGACCGCAGATCATCTACTGCGTGCTTGATTTCAGATTGCAAGATCTGCTTGATTTTGGACAGGGTGCCGTCCGTTAGTTCCATTTGAACTGGTTGTGAGCCCTGCGCCGCCGCTTGGGCCGGCGAGTCCGGATGTTCCGAGATAGGACTTGGATTTAGGTTACGGCTTGCGTCAGGTGGTTTGTAAAACTCCTGGATTCCCTTTCCAGACTGTTTTTTTTGTACTTTGCTAGTACTGCGACTTGCCATCTCTTTAGGAGGGTAGAGAATACGGTTTGAGGATCTTGACCAGTCTGTTAGCTGGGTTAGAGGGCAATGGGTTAATAAATTGCTAAAGTAATTAATTACTCATGGATGGCTTAGCAGCTGTCAGCCTCATTCCTGCATAGGAGCCACGGTCAGGCGGCCCATTAGGCGTGTTGAGCTTTTCTGGCCCAGTGTCCACTGGGGCATGGCCCACGTCTTGAGTGAGGGAATTTGTCGTTTCTTTAATGTCTCTGAAATCGTCAATCCGTGCCCCAGTGCTATATAGTATGTGCTCCCAGGGTAAGGGCTCTTTATTTGAATTAAAGATAGAGAAGAAACTTCCCAGAGTAGACAGTGCTTACTGATCTGTGCAGATTATGATTTGGATGCACAGTTCTTAGAGTGACCACCGGGTGTCAGTGTTAGCACACTAGTGTCAAAGTCATGGATTCTTACAAAACCATATACCAGGGCAATCCAGTCTTTTAGACAAACACAAGCTTAAGGTAAACTTTACCCATCAGTTAATATTAATTGAGAGTCCAGTTGGGGCCTTTAGGCTTGATAATGAGTCCTTTAGCCAGAGTGTTATGTCTTCTGGGTATATAACTTCTCAGGATCTTTTGATATCTCACTTTTGAAAGAAATAGCCTGCAATGAAATTAGGTGAAGGCTTGTCCATGGGAGGATTCTGTGTTGCATCAAGCCTCTTATAGCAAAATCTGCTTTTCTGCCTAAATTTGAAATTCGCGCCACAAAATGGCGGCCGCAGGTTCGCGGGCTTTGCAAATCTGGGATGTGAGGAGGCTACCTGCCATATAATGTGTACCTCACTGCTCTCGTGCCAGTGGTTATCCCTATGAGTGGTTCTTGATGGTGTTTTAGGGGCCTGGGGGGTCTTGTTCTGTATCTGGTCAGCAGGATCTGCAAGGTCTCAATGCCCTTTTATTTAAAAACAAATCCAAACCCTTTTTAAAATGATCTATTGAATCTGCTGTCACTAACTCGATTGGTAGGGAATTCCAAGGATTAACCACCCTTACTGTAAAGAACCCTTTTCTTTCTTTAAGGTGGAATCTTTTTACTTCTAACCTCAAGGGATGTCCTCTTGTCAGTTGAAAACCTCTTGGCACAAAAAGCTCCCCCGACAAATCTTTATACTGACCCTGAATGTATTTATATAAGGTAATCATATCCCCTCTTAGACGCCTTTTTTCTAGAGAATATAATTTCATTTGGTTAGTCTTTCTTCATAACTTCAATCCCCTTATTAGTTATGTTGTCCTTCTCTTTACTTTTACCGGTCTAAAATGTCCTTTTTATGTAGTGGTGCCCAGAATTGTACTCCATATTCCACATGAGGGCATACTAGGGATTTGTATAGTGGGATATTTGCTTCCTTTGCTTCTATACCCTTCTTAATACATGCTAATATTTTATTTGCCTTTGCAGCTGCTGCTTGGCATTGAGAACTGTTACGTAGGTGGTTGTCCACAAGTACTCCCAAATCCCTTTCAGTATCTGATACCCCTTGATTTGCTCTATTAAGTTTATAAATTGCATAGCTATTTTTCCTTCCCAGATGCATAACCTTACATGTATTTGTATTAAGTCTCATCTGCCATTTAGATGCCAATTTCTCTCATTTATGCAAATCCCTTTGGAGGGAAAGTACATCATTTTCTGATTTAATTACCTTGCACAACTTAGTGTCAAAAATGAAGACAATACTTTCCAGTCCTACTTTTAAGTTGTTAATAAATATGTTAAAAAGGAGAGGACTTAATACTGAACCCTGAGGAACCCCACTTACCACGTTAGTACAATCTGAATATGTTCCATTTACCACAACCCTTTGCTTTGTCTTTTAGCCAGCTCTCAATCCATGAGCAGATATTTACTGCAATTCCTGTATCCCTTAGGTTGTACAATAGTCTCCCATTTAGCACTGCATCAAAAGCCTTTGCAAAATTCAAAAAGACTACATCCACTTGGTTGCCTTGATCCAAGTCCCTACTATCCTCTTCAGAGAAACTAATTAGATTTGTTTGACATGACCTATCCTTCATAAATCTATGTTGGCTCCTACTTATAATCCTCTTTGAATAGACATATTCTTGTATATTATCCCTTATTAACCCTTCTAATAGCTTTCCCACTACAGAAGTGAGACTTACTGGTCTATAATTCCCTGGATTTGTTCTTACTCCTTTCTTAAATATAAGTATAACCTCTGCTTTTCTCCTGTCATCTGGTAATGACCGAGTGTTGAGTGAATCTTGAAAAACTAAATATAATGGTTTGGCTATTACAGAACCCAGTTACCCAGTACGCTTGGATGTATTCCATCAGGACCCGGGGCTTTATTAACATTTATTTTTTTCAGCCTCTTTTGGATTTCTTCCTGCGGTAACCAATTATTTGGCCAAGATAGTGTAGACACATTATGTTGCAGTGACCCAACCACAGGTACCTCTCTTGTGTATACTGAACAAAATAACCTATTTAGCTCATCTGCCTTTTCCTGGTCACTAATTATCTTAAAGCCTGTGTCACATTGTAATGCTCCTATAGCTTCTCTTCTGGGTTTCCTCCCATTAATATACTTAAAAAATATTTTAGGGTTACTGCAGCAATAAGAGAGCGCGTGCGAGAGAAAAGGGATTAGCGATAGCTTTAGTATATCATGTAATGCATATTGGAGTTCAGAAAACAAATACTACCCATTCAACGCATTCACTTTTTGTACATCCTATCCATGGACAAATTAGATTTTTGACCCACAAACAAAGAGTCAAGAAAAGTGGTACATGCAGTGAATACATTATATTGGTAAGGTCTATGCTATAAATCCGCATAATCACATATTTTACTCAAATAGTCTTTATCTTGTAATCTGTTCCCTTATAATTAATCTTTCTTTCTATCCCACCCTCATTTTATGGCTATAGAACTTACATTTTATTAAAATGATTCCTTGCAATGATATATATTATAATTTAAAACACATACTTATTATAAAATGGACTCTTCAGCATCCAGAAGCTTACTTACTGTTTTCCCTGCACCATTTGGTCCCACCAATATGGTCAGTGGAGTGAAGAAAGTTATAACTTGTTTGTCCTTATCTTCTACCCCAAAGCTCCGAACTCCTAGGATGCTCATCTTCTCTATCTTTGACATTTTTGCAGATTTTTGTTTTTACTCTTTGGAATTACCGAAGACAATCCTTTAATCTGTAAACCCTGAAAAAGAAATAAAATTACTCAACCTAAAAACTAAATACAGTTCTTTATCCCAAGTCGGTAGGAGTCACATCTCCCAGAACGCATTCATTTTTAAAGAGCATGAAACATGGTCTGTAAACATATTAGCCATTTTCATAATGTGAATAATTTGCAAGGTATTCAGCACTGTTTCTACTACATTAGTATATACATGAGAGCACCTCAATACTAATTAGCTGCTTTAATATGCCAGTTAGGATGAGACATTTTGCTTCTTTGTCACAGTTGCAGAAAAAAAACAATATCCCAAATGTGATCATGCAGTTAGATTCCCTCATCCACCCTCGTTATGCACCATAGAAGCACATTAGCATAACTGAATCAAACAATGCTTAAAATTTCAGGAATGATTTACTGTAGTGAAAAACAAACATCTAGTACAATGTAAAGCCAGTTTTTAATGCTCGTTAACATGAAACCAAGTTGCCAGTGACCCTTTAACAATTTTGGCTCTTCTTCATTTAGCTATATACATAACTTGTTATCTGGCAAGGGAATAGAAGCAATGACTTCCCAATTAAAATATTTTATGAAACACACTCTGCTTTAAAAAAAATAAAAAAAACTTAAATTATTTTTATTTTGAACTATATAATCGCCTGTCAAAAATGACGGGAATAAGTCTCCCCTCCCCATCTCCCTCCCCTTAAAATCAACAGTTACCTCATATTACCATATGCTTTATTATTTAACCTAAAGGACATCTTTCTGACTTTTTAACTATGAAGGAAAAATAACTTGTCTCTATGTGCATTTGAACCCAGGACATCCACCACCACAAACTGCAGCCTTAATTACTGTGCTGTTCTGTTGCTAAACTAGATGCTAGAATCTAATGAAGTTGTTTAAAATCACTTAGCCACCACCTGATTCAAAGCTTCTACAACTGAATAATGAATTTACATCCAGCAAAGAGCTCATTACTCGCTCAGGGAGAGGCAAATGAAATAGCAGGACTTCTACTGAATATAACATCATCAATTCAGCATACATTTTAAAAAGGAAAACATGTTCCAGAGGCTTTCACCCTCTATCTAATGGTGCAGATCACATGTAACTCTGTGGTCCTTTAAGCTCTGTAGATAAATAGTTTACTAGCACTAGGTGGATTGGCTGAACCTGACAAATCCCAGTTAAAATTACACAGCAAGTGATTGCAAATATGAAAAGCAAACATATAAATGATTATAATTGCTATTGTTGTTATTAAAAGTTTTAAGTGGAAAAGATTGAATAATTTGGCTTAAAGATTAAGAATTTTAAGCATAAAGTATCCAAGAAGGGTCTCCTTCTCTCCAAGTCTCTTAATACAATGTCAGTAATTGAGTAAACGTTAAACATCTGAATAAGCGTTTGTGCTCTACAGACTTCATTTGAGAAAGGAAACTGTGACACTTGCTCAAATACCCTCTTTCTTTTCCAACAAAGAAAACAGTTCTTTCCATGTCTGTTTAAATCAAATACTAGTTTCACACGGTACTAGTTGTTTCTAAAGCAAATCATTACTGAGATAATCAACATTATTGCTTATGTATTATTATGCAATTGAGCATCACATGGCTACTACTTAGAAGTGTTGATGTACTAATTAGGACTACAGCTATGTCTGTTTCTTTGTTGCAAAAATAACGCAGTTAGATTCCCTCTGCCACCATTATCAAGCACCAGGTTACAAATTAGCATATGGAGTAGCACACATACATAAAAGAGCCACAAAATTAAAGCTGAATAGCTCAGGGATGATTTACTGTTGAGAAAATAATGGCTGGTACAATGGCTAGACAATCTTAATGTACATTAGGGATGAAACCAACTTGTTATCGGGTTGACATTGTTCTTTTAGTATTCATTTTTGACATGTGTATATGAATCTGGATTTGCATCTCTGACCAAGACAGAGTTACCTCTCTTTCTTCACCCCTACTACCGTCAAACTCTCCCCCAGCAGAACACAATTTGCTGTACTGACCAATCATGTCACTGACTGGAGGCATTTTGATGACTCAGGGGTTTACTGTGAATGAGGGACCCAGACCTAGCTACCTAACTTAATTATTATAAAATACAAAGCTGCAAATTGCCTGGGAAGTGTAAGCTCTGTATGGGACAAATTTGGATTAAAGAGCGTAGTCTTTGTGGGCACATTTGCATGTCCCTGGCCAGGTTCCCACAATGCAGTGTAATAACAGTATTTCTTGGAATTCTGAGTAAGAAAAAAGTATTTTAACTTGTTTTAGACGAGGTTTCCTGGCTTGTGCATAATCCACCCTGGTCTTTGCAAAAAAAAAGCTGTGTAATACAGCAGGCATATGCTTAAAGGAGGCATGTGATAAATGGTATTTGGATTAAAGAGCGAAGCCTTCTTGCTCATATTTGCATGTTCCTGCCCAGGTTCCCAGAATGCACTATAATAAAAGTATTTCTCGGAATTCTGACCTGGAAACAGTTTAAGACTTTCAAATGTGAACCCAAATGTACTATTTATTTACTATTTTACTTATTTACATATATACACACACTCAACACTAAAGTAAACCATGGTGATGCTGCATTTCCATTGATTAAAAGCAACATTATCTAAATAAACAGGAATGATAAATAGGATTGTTCTAGTCAGCTGACCTATTTGATCACACATCTTGTGAATTGTCAGGGTTATCCCCACACAACATGAGTTGGATTACTGAAAACTCTCTTCCAGGTCATCTTCCTTCAGTCATATATTACAGATCCCACTACTTCCACATACAATCATTACTGTGAGAAACAAAAACTGAAATATGTGTGGGGCATTTCCAAGCACTCAGTCATAGTGCTTTCTATTTGTATGATGACATTTGTATATGATAATACTAGTAAAACTCATTCACAACAAATAGTTTTTTGTACGTTAAAATGAGAATTTATGTAAACATACTAATAAAAATGATAATCTGAAATGTTTTTCCATAAAACTATTAAAAAGCTATGTTACCAGGAGGTGTATTAACACAAGCCCACTGAGCCCCAAAACATCAGGTCTGCACATCCTACTTAAATAACGACCAATCATTTTCTCTTAGAGGATGCTTTGTCAGCGTAAGCTGGATGTTTGTCTAATATAAATACACTAGCCACTTGTCCGTCAAAAAGGACAGCGATAAAATTTGAAGCCTGGTAATGCCGTTTGCCACACAATGGGAAGCGCTCCCTCCTCTAACTTGTGTGCCTCGCAATGAGCGCTGCCCCCCCCCCCCCCCTCTACTTTACGGCTTTGCTGTTCATTGCAGGCGTTGCCCAACCTGCAACTTTCGGACCTCACAATGAGCGCCATCTGCGTTCATCGCAAGCCCCGCGCCTTTGGCTCTCATTGCAAGCCTCTCCCCATTCTCTCCCTCCTGTGTCTCTTTGCCCCCTCTCCCTCCCCTGGGGTCCCCCCACCCTGTTACCCCTGTGTCTCTTTCCACCCCACTCCCTCCCCTGTGTCTCTTTCCACCCTCTGCCTCCCCTGTTACTGCTGTGAAACCATTTGCGGGCTTGGAAAATTGTTCCTTTTCCCCAAGCCCGAAATGTGTTTCCGATTTATGGGCTTGAAAAAAAGTTACGGCTCTACAGCCACTATTTTTTTATTCGCTTAGCCGTTTTCGGACCTCCCAAAAACGCCAACCTCACTTACAGGCTCCCTGTGCTGTGTGTGAGGTTGTAAGTTATTTTTTTAATTAATTAGCGTTTTTTGTCGGTCTTCCGACGGCTTCCGAGTTATGGGCTTGATATAAATGGCGGCCGTTAAATCCGTAATTTTTTTGAAGCCTGTAACTCAAAAGTAGTTTGGAGCCTCTCCACCGCTTAAGCCTTCGGAGCTCATTGCAGCCTGGCAACCCAGTCACGTGCGTGACTTGCATGAGCGCCTTTGGCGCTTATTGCATTCCCCGTCAAATCCATAACTTTCGGTGCTCACTGCGCATGTGCAAGCCCGTAACTTTTAAAATTGCGTGAAGACAATTCGCAATTACGACAACTATTATATGCGACTAGGAAATTGCCTGTCAAAAATGACGGGAGTAAAATTGTAAGGCTAGCAATGCTGTTTGCCACACAATGTGAGGCTATGGGCCCTCTGAGCACCTTCGGCGCTCATTGCAAGCCTCTGACCCTGTGTCGTTTATAGGCTTCACGCTTGAGTGTTACTGTCTTGGGTTAAGTGTTACTGCTTTGGGCTATTTTTTACATCCTTCTGGCTAGTTTTAATTTTTTTGGGCAGTTACTTTTTGTCGCTTAGCCGATTTTCAATCATGAAAAAACAGCAAATATGCATCAAATTAACTTGCAACCTCACTCACAGGCAAAGCTTGCAGTGCAAGGAGCGCCTTCGTGGCTCATTGCAGCCTAAATCCCGCGTGGTCGGCGGCTCGCCTTGCCTCGCAGTTGCAGCCCTATGGGCCGCAAAGTGTGACCAACATTGTAAGCGTTCCCCACACTGACAACTATCACATATAATAGTTGTCAAACTGCGAGACGTCGTCACGCTTTGCAAGGTGCGTACGACTTAGGCGATGAGCGCCGCAGGCGCTCATCGCTTGCAAGCCTCGAGAAGCGAAACGAGCCGTTAAAATACGAGACGCGGGACTTAAAAAAAAAAAAAAAAGATACAAGACGCAAAAATTTACGAGATTAGCACTCGAACAAAAAACCCGCCACTCAAAAATCCCCTTAAGCGTGGAAAAAACTTTTAGCTGAAAAAAATTAAAACGAGGCTACACGACCCCAGACCACGCAAAACACTGCAAAACGCGTAGCACTTTACACATCACACTACGACATACAAGAAACACTATTACAAAAGCGGAAAAAGCTCACGAGACGTGTTCCACATTAATAACATTACATCTATACAATACGGCTTTACACAATAAACCAACGGCTTTACCTGGCGCACGCAGCCTATTTAGAATGCACACTTGGAACATTCATTACACTTTATAAGCAGAGCACCAACACTCACAATGTATATTCTATGCAGACGCAAAATACAAACAGATTGTTAGCTCTTCAGCCTATTGCTCGCTGCATGTATCACTTATAAATAAAGTATATTAATTGATTTAACAAATCATTCATTATAACTTAACTACATATACATAGAAATATATATCTCTCTCAGAGGAACAAGAGTACACTACAGGAGAAGTTTGCAATGGGCGCCGAAGGTCCTCACAGTACAAAACAGTTTCAATTATGTCTCAAACAGCATTCCCATGGCTTCAAATGTTATTGCCCCATCATTTTTGACGGGCAAGTCGCTAGTATATGATAATGGTGTACCATAATACTTCTATTTTGCACTTGTATTGCTGGACATAAAGCTACCCCACGCCTCACAGTATTACATATATCAAGACCTGCACTAGAAGGAAGCTAGCCTCAGATCATGGTCATGTTACCAAATACAGGTATACCCCTCTTAACGCAACTCTTTTAAGTGAAATTCGCTACAGCGCATTCCATTACGGTAATTCCCAGCTTATCGCTAAACCTTGCAATATTGCGTTTTTTGTGACCCAATTCCTGTTAAGCCCTTTAAATCCCTGCTCAGCGCTCTCCAATTTGCCATATTGCTGTCTGAGCGCTAGGGCAGTAAAATGCCCCACTTCACATAGCGCTCCTGTATGCAGAAACACGTGTTAAGCTCCTATGTTTGTCGCTTCTTGTGTTTTATTGAACTTCAAGGTGCAGAATATCACTGTAGTTAGGTCTCTATTCAAAAACTGTTTATTAAAAGGTATATCGAAGTTTCCCAGTTTTTACCTTTATCTAATCCAACACATATTGCTTATACCTGACACACACATTCCATCAAGTCATTGTATACACATACAGATTTTATACAAAAATAACATTTGTTTGCCACACCCCCAAAACTGCCTGCACAGGCTCAGTGTACCTACCAATAGAAATACTGCATTTGGGTCAGGTTTTTAACCCTATATTACTCTTCAACTGAACAGCTGCATAGTGCAGAGATCCATATAGCAATGTCTAAGCTTCCCCTCGCTTCCTTGTGCAGGGGAAAAACATGACTACACATCCCATTATGCTTCTCTGCAGAAATTGATTTAGCAGATTGAAACAATGTATTCCATGATTGGCTCAAAGGAAATATGAATGTTATGCTAATTTTAACAGTGATTTCCAAGGGTGTTAACTCTCAATATTAACTGCTAGCAAACTCAGTGGATTTAGCAAACTTTACAGTAAGTTTAATGTTTCTTGGGGGATTTTTTCATGCACTCCTGATTCTCCTCTATCTGATGCACTCATAATCCTGGAAACTTAGATATCCCTTTAAGTGTACTGGCCACGTGATGCTCTTTAGTTTCATATAACATAATGTGGCCACCTCCAGGATAATGTAAGAACAGATCACATGACCACACTGTATCACAGTCTTACTGTGTTTACCATAGGTTGGGGACACGTGTAAACCACAACAAGATCCAGATTACAATAAGCACAGTGTCTGTGCTAATTAACTAACATAATACTAGATAATTAGTAGGCTAAACCAGGCTCAGTGACACGCCTAACTGCTACCTAATTACCTGACTACCCATTGATTGTGCTCACGTGCAGCAGCTAGGCTGACATACACGTCACTAAGCGTGCTGTCGATGCAGGCCCTGAAGGTGTACGATATGCACTCATAATGTACCTCACCGGGACGTATGACTTCATACAGGCACGTATTACGTCAGAGAAGCCTCGGCAGTGTGTTTGGACTCCAGTTCCTGTGCAGAGCTAACAGACCACGAGCAGTTCCTGTATCCCCACTCTGTCACTCACAACATCCAGCCCCGCCCCTCATAGCCCGCCTTTCATTCCCTTAAGGTGGATTAGCACAATTACTGAGTATGAACACAATCTCTATGTAAAACCATCCAGCTGAAGTCTGAGTTATTCACTAACTACCTTTAAACAGGATATCACATCTTCCGTAACCTTTACATTTGTAAATTAAAAACAAGTAACATATACAATATCATAATGTTCTGCGTTGATGTGCTTCCATGCATAACATTTTACTATTACCCATATGTAGCAAGCAATAAAGATGTAGTCACGCGATACGCTGCTTATATGGATTCTATTATTGTATTTAGTTTTATTTTATTTGCTTCAGTTGATTAAATAAATGCCTGGCAGCAACTCTAGCTTTTGTCAACAAAATGGGAGTTTGGAATCAGGGATGGGTTAATACGGCACGTGGGAGAGATAAATGGGATAACATTTGGCGCCAATTCAGGGCACTAGAAACCACGCCCAGTAGAAAGCGAAAGTGAATCCTGCGTAGTTGTAAAATGTCCATCTTGTGGCTGGCAGCAATGAATTGGTTGGCATGGTGGCATAAAAATAGCATACAACTCTACACTATATATTTTTTTTTATTGAAGATGCTGCTATTGTACCTTCAGTTTATTGATTTGTTTTTCAAAGTTGACCTGTACCAATAAACTATTTTGCATGTTTCATATTCTGTCTTTATTTGTATATGATATTGCACTGTATACCCTACTTTACCATCAGTTCTTTCTAAACTTTCCAATAATCATCTTCTTTAAGACAATACAAAATGATAACTTGTTGTAGGGGATATTGTAGAGGATAGATGTAACTCCATTTTGTTTTAGAACCTGTCGTAAAACCTGCTGCTTTAAAATGTCATATTGAGCATATCAAACACAATAATCTAGACTAGCAATACTAACACAAATAATATTGTTTTACAGTTCTAACAAAAATTTAACTTTTTTCATGTAACTAAATTCATGTACGTTCATGGCCAGTAGTAATCTGATATAATGACCTCACTAACCCTGAGAAATGTATTATTCTATTGTGCAAAAAAAACCCTTTGTAATACACTCCCCATGTTTTTACTAATTCTTATTGATTTCTGTGATCAATACAAACAAAGTGGGGATAATTAGGACTAGATAAATATATATATTTTTTTATACACAACAGCGGCGAGATTTAAATGATTTAAATGCCAAAAAAGGGAACTAGGGAAATAAAATGAGGCAATTGTGTGGAATATATTGATCCTATTGGCACAAAAATTGCATTATATATACTCTCCTATTGGAGGGATACAATTATTCCAACCTTTAGTCAAGGTATAGTTTACAGAATGGTAAATCCATATATTTCTAGTGTATTAGCCCGCTAGATTTTATAGGTCCTAGTAGTTATAGGGCTATACAATAATTCCACCTACAGTTATATATGCCTGCATATAACTGTACTTTTTACAAACATGCATTGAAATGCAAAGAATCTGGCTCTCTTAATATAACAAACTTGCATGTATGTCCTAGAAACTTGCAAATATATACTAACTGTTCATTGGATAAAAAGACATCCACATAAATGCACCAATCACATTTTTCTGCTTTTTGTGACACTGATCTAAAGTAATACAATTTATAAGTAGAGACAAGCTCTATTCGCCATTTGGAAAATAGGATCAAGGGTCAGAGTCTCTCTGAAGGGAGGCCAATGCAGTTCAAGTCTAGGACTTTTAATGTGAGGAGATCCGGCTAAACGGTAACTCTAATTTAACCACTTTGAATGTATATACAAAGAGCTAACCTCATAAATGTTATAGCCATAGATGGAACTTCCTATATTGCTAGTTTGTACAGGGATGCATTAAACTAGGCCAGAGGACTCGGAGGAATCGCGGGCTAAACACTACTTGACTTCCGGGTTCGCAATGCGCATGCGCACGTCCTGCGTGATGATGCATACAGCGTCGTTGCTAGCAAAGTGAGATCTTTCTGTATTTTGATATATCTCTGTAATCAAAGGTACATGGTGTGTTATTCTTAGATCCTAAGAAAAGGGGTCTGATGGTGCCTGTCTCTTCAGAAATTATGCTGTCATCTGCTGGTGTCGAGATCTGAACAAAAAGTTGCGACCCATAGAGAGAGAGAGACTTGGGGTGAACGTAGTCCCCCATATCTGGCGGTCATAACAGCTAGGTTAAAAAACATTAGACAGAAGCTCAGGATCCAGCTGAAAGTTGTCTAAATTATTTGCTCACATTAATAAGTGGTATAATTAAAGTTCACTGAAATACAGGAGGACAATCTTCAGAACAGGAATGAAAGGCAGGGAATAATATTAGATTTAGATTTTATGAGAATGGTGGGAGAGGGCCTGAAATTGGATGAAGTTTGTATGCCTGCTTTTACAGCATTGCAACCTTCTCAGTAATCACTAATAGATTCCCCATTATCTTTATGAGCCTTCACAAGTATCAAGTTGGAGCTATATCAAAAGTAAAACACCAGGGCCCTCATTTAATTGCAATTTGGCCAATTCAATAGGGGTCTAAATAAGCACATAACATATTTTTTTAAAGAAGTTTTTAGTTAGTAAACATCTATCCAAAAGCAAGGTTTTCACTAACTAAAAACTTCTTTAAAAAAATATGTTATGTGCTTATTTAGAGCACTATTCAATTGGCCAAATCGCAATTGAATGAGGTCCCAGATGAATTGCCTTCCCGGTCTTCACTAAGCATTTTTCTTTTTATAAACACTCTACAAGCCTATTCCAATCATTCTAACCTATTAAATTGGTGTATGCACAATGTTCTATTTTAATATAATATTAGAAATGCATATTAATAATGTTATGTGTAGATATCATAACTTTTATTAGAAGCAGGAGATAAAAAAATATTTGACCTATTTTCTAGTAATCTAATACTATTGTGATTCATGTTCTATTATGTGACAAATATATAGATTTGCTATTTGCTAAGTATGGTCATTTGCACAATCACTGCAAAGTAGGAATGTTTGTGGAGAATTAGAGATACCAGTCTCCCGTGTACTTCAACTTTCCTGCTTTGCACTGATCACCTTTGGCGCTCATCGCAGGGCTCGCAATGGCGGCCTTCGGGACTCATTGTAAGCCTCTCCCGCTCGCGGTTCTCATTGCAAACCTTTCCTCCCGCCTAGTGTACTGGCTGCTCATTGCAGGTTTTGTTAACCTGCAAGTTTTGTGCTTGTGAATGCCATGTGTCTCTTTCCAGCATCTCCCCCCTGTGCCTTCCTTGTGTCTTTCTCCACTGTGTGTCTGCTGAATGTTTGCGTGTTATGCGTTGACTGCCGTTGGTTTTATTTTCAAAGTTTTGTATGCTTGACGTTGTTGGTGTAAGTGTTACTGTCTGCGCCGTTGTGTATTTTCTAAGTGCCGCTTGCCTGGCTTTGTTCAGTCTCGTTTTCATTCAGTTTCAGAAATGTTTACGTTTTTCAGCCGCCATTTTTTTCCACGCTTTTTGGATTGATTGAAAAGCCAAATATACCTTAAATTCACTTGGAACCACACTCCCAGGCTTCCTGGGTCTCCCCCTGTGCTGTGGTTGAGTGTGTTATTATTTTTGTTAAATTATTTAGCAGTTTTTTTTCGTTTTTTTAGAGTTACTCTCTTGGCTTGCAGTTGCGACCCTCGCAAGTCCCGCGTGCATCAACTGCTTGCCTCGCTTTGCGAGGCTCGCAGTGCAATGAGCACCTTTGTTGCTGATTGCAGCCTAAGCCGTGCATGCATCAACGACTCGCCTCGTTTCCTTCCTCCAGTCACTATTTCATCCCTCCTCTAAAGCTGAAAAGCAGAAATGCTCCTGTAAGTCCTACTCCCATCTCCTTTTACTCTCTCTCCTTCTTCTGATGGCTTGTGGAGATATATCCCCTAACCCAGGCCCCTCACTCATTCCCACCTGCTGTCAGCCACTCAGAGTCCCCAGGGCAGCAAATGCCCAAAACACCCATTATCTAATACCCATGACTTGTCACAAACCATCTACTTTGCCCTTCTCCTGTGCCCTCTGGAATGCAAGGTCTGTTTGCAACAAACTTACTTTCATTCATGACCTTTTCATTTCCAACTCCCTCAATTTACTGGCTATCACAGAAACCTGGCTCACTCCATCTGACTCTGTCTCCCCTGCTGCACTCTCTTATGGTGGTCTACACTTTAGCCACACTCCTAGACCTGGGAACAAACAAGGTGGAGGTGTGGGCATACTGCTATCCTCTCGCTGCACTTTTCACTGCATACCCCCTGTTCCCTCCCTCCAATTCTCATCTTTTGAAGTCCACACTATTCGCATCTTCTCTCCCATACCTCTGCGAGTAGCTGTGATCTATCGCCCGCCTGGATCACCCTCTCAATTTCTGGACAACTTTGCCGCCTGGCTCCCTCACTTTCTCTCCTCCAATATACCTTCACTCATTCTTGGCGATTTCAACATAGCCACTGACACACCCACCTCCCCAACAACTGCAAAATTACTTGCGCTTACCTCTTCCCTTGGCCTCTCACAATGGACAGATTCACCAACTCACTGTGGTGGACACTCCATTGACCTTATTTTTACTAATCTCGGCACTATCTCCAACCTTGACATCTCCCCACTTCCCCTATCTGACCACCACCTGCTAACTTGCAACCTCACCTCATCTTCCGCTCACCACCCTTCTTCAAATCCTGCCACCAGAACACGCAGAAACCTGCAAGCACTTAACCCACAACAATTTTCAAATGTACGAACACCCCTTCTCAGCCCCCTCACCACCCTTGCCTGCCCTGACGTCGCCACTTCACAATACAACACTACTCTAACCTCCACCCTTGACTCTCTTGCCCCCATAATCACAAGCAAACGCCCTCGCTCTCACCCACAACCATGGCACACCACACAAACACGCTATCTACAGAGATGCTCATGCACTACAGAACGACTATGGAGGAAATCTCACATTTCAGCAGACTTTCTCCACTACAAGTTTACCTTGCGCTCCTACTTCTCTGCCCTCAATCTTGCCAAACAACACTACTTCTCATCACTAATATCAAACCTGTCCTCCAACCCTAAACGTTTATTTGCTACATTCAACACCCTCCTCCGCCCACCCCCACCTCCTGCCCCTTCCTCTCTCACTGCTGATGACTTTGCCAGCCATTTTAAAAATAAAATCGATACCATCCGAAATGAGCTCTCCTCCCAGCTTGGCCCTACCCCACCAAACTCTCCCCAAACCGACAACACCCAGCCCTTCCCCTTCCCCTATCCCACCTCCACTATGGACTCCTTTGATCCTGTAACCGAGGATGAAGTATCTACTTTACTATCAACCTCTCACCTTACCACATGTCCTCATGATCCTATTCCATCACAGCTAATCCCTCCCCTATCCACCACACTTATCCCAGCTCTCACACATCTATTCAACCTCTTCCTAAACACTGGCAAGTTTCCATCCTCCTTAAAACACGCCACAGTGACACCCATTCTCAAGAAGCCTTCTTCTGACCCAGCTTCTGCCTCCAACTATCGCCCTATCTCACTACTTCCCCTTGCTTCTAAACTCCTTGAGCGGCTTGTTTACAATCGCCTCACTCAATTTATTTCCTCCAATTCCCTACTTGACCCCTTCCAATCTGGTTTCCGGGCCCAACACTCTACAGAAACAGCCCTTACAAAAGTCACTAATGACTTGCTAACCGCCAAATCAAAGGGTCACTACTCTATTCTAATTCTCCTGGATCTCTCTGCTGCCTTCGATACAGTTGACCACCCTCTTCTAATCCAAACTCTCTGCTCTTTTGGCATCCAGGACACAGCTCTTTCATGGTTCACATCCTATCTTAAAGATCGTACATTTAGTGTCTCCTTCTCTGGCACCTCTTCTTCATCTCTCCCTCTGTCTGTTGGCGTTCCCCAAGGTTCTGTCCTAGGCCCCCTCCTCTTCTCCATCTACACCTCCTCCCTTGGCACCCTTATAAAATCCTTTGGATTTCAGTATCATCTCTATGCAGATGATACTCAAATCTACCTCTCTGCACCCGATCTATCCCCCTCTCTTTTAGCTCAAGTTTCAACTGCCTCTCTAGCATATCCTCCTGGATGTCCACCCGTCAACTCAAACTCAACATGTCTAAGACTGAACTTCTAATCTTTCCACCCTCTACTACAGCTTCCACACCTCAAATATCTCTCACTGTTGACAACACCATCATCACCCCTACCTCCCAGTCCCGTTGTCTTGGGGTTCTACTGGATCCCGCCCTCTCTTTTATTCCTCACATCCAAGCAATAACAATAATTAGTGTGACCGAGAGAGAAACAGCATTAGTTTACACTTGAAGGGGCACTGTATTGGTTAAACATGTCATAGTCCCTTAAAAGCATATTTTGCACATTGTCTTATTCAACCAATTATTAAATTTGTATGGGGCTGTCATGTTGGGCACTCTCCTTCCTCCCATCCATCAGAGCAGGTCACTGTGTGTGATGAGTGTTAGAAGACTGTCAGCCCTATTAAATTCCCTCAACGTGTAAAACAGTAGCCCGTAACATAGTCAGCAAGACTTACAGCTATTAAATTGGCCTCTCAAAGCTACCCTCAAACGACCTGCGGGTTAAGGGGGTGGAAAATCCCTAAGGGATGTCTAAATCTGAACCCCGTTGCAGCAAATCTTTTATTCTGTCAAGCCCGTAATTTTTACATTCCAATCACGCTATTAAATTGCAACAAATTCCCAAAGACTCATTGACGTTCAAGCCCGTATCCCACAAATGGAGGCAAAATGATTACAGGCTCCAAATAGGACCCGCAAAGGGTTTACAGACAATTTCTCAACACTGTAAAAGACAATATAAACACACCAGTGGACTTTAAAATATGGGAAAACATGGAAAGGCATTACTTGCACAACAATCCCCATATAAAAAAATAGGCATTTAAAATATATTTTATTTCATCATATGTTGGAATGATGATGCATACCCCAATATGAAAAGCCATGCTGCAACATGCATGAAGCAATTAAAGACACACTACCTGATTAAATTGCAACAAAAAACATGAAACTGATGCCATATTAATACTTCCTCACTCACAAAGGCCCTCATTCAATTGCAATTTGGCCAATTGAATTAGGGTCTAAATAAGCACATAATATATTTTTTGAAAGAGGTTTTTAGCTAGTAACATCTATCCAAAAGTAAGGTTTTCACTAACTAAAAACTTATTTGAAAAAAATATGTTATGTGCTTATTTAGAGCACTATTCAATTGGCCAAATCGCAATTGAATGAGGGCCAAAGTCTCTAATGTGGACCCTGGAATACATATATGATTGCATATACATCTCGCTCATCACATCTACATTGGGAAAACGAATAGTGGCCAAATTACACCACAACATCACATATATCAAGTAACAGGGGAAAATTGTATTATTTGTTGTTCAGTTCTTAAGTCGTGTCTGACTCTCTGTGACCCTATGGACTGCAACACATTTAGCTAAGTCACTGTCTGTGCTGTTCCACAAGGTTTGCGTGCCAAAGATACTGGAGTGGGTTGCCAGTTCCTTCTCTAATGGACTGTGATTTGTCTGACCTCAAATGGAGGCTTTGCAGAGGCACATGGATCAATAGCCAACTCATCTTCATCAGGTATAATCTCCGCTAGGCCCATCCAGGAAAGTCCCATGCCATTGCTGGTGGCCATTTGCCAAGTTGTATACCCATTCCAATTTGGTGACCTCCCATTATGTTTTGCTATTCATAAATTTACATTAGTGTGGTGTATGTTCCCCTGGTCCCCTTGTGGATTGCTAAGTGGTGGTGGTGAAGGGGCTTGTGTACCTAAATGAAGCTGTGAGCTATACCATGTAGGGCCACTGTAGGTGGTCACGTCATACCAGAGAGGTCAGACAAATCACAGTCCACTAGAGAAGGAGCTGGCAACACACTCCAGTATCACCTGTCATTTTCCTATCAGGCACTCAGGGGAATGTTGATACTCTACAATATCAGTAATTGGTCATTTGCATGTGTATTAACCCTTTATGTGGATTATATATGACTAGTAAATTGCCGGTCATAAAAATTCTGTTATACATTTTTGCGTCTCCCCCCCTCCCCTGAGTCTCTTTCCCCCCCTTTCGTTCCCCAGTGTCTCATCTCCTTTCCCTCTGCTGGGTCTCTTTCTCCACTTCCCTCCCCAGTGTCTCTTTGACCCTTCCCACCCCATTTGTCTCTTCCCCCTCCCCATTGTATCTTCCCCTCCCCAGTGTCTCTTTCCCCCCATTCCCCTGCAGTTTCTCTTTCCTCATCCCCAGTGTCTAATTCCCCCTTTCCCTCCCCTGTGTCTCTGACCCCTTCCCTCCCCAGTGTCTCCTTCTCTCCCGAGAGTCTCTTTCCCTACCTTCCCCAATGTCTCTTTCCCCCTCCCCATTGTCTCTTTCCCCCTTCCCCTCCCCAGTGTCTCTTCCTCCCTTCACTCCCCCCTCCCAAGTGTCTCTTTCTCCCTTCCCACACCAGTGTCTCTTTCCCCCCTTCCCTCCTTTGTGTCTCTTCCCTCTTCCCTCCTTTGTCTCTATTTCCCCTTCCCTCCCTAGTGTCTCTTTCCCCCTTCCTTCCCATGTCTCTTTCCCCCATCCCCCTGTGTCTCTTTCCCCCTTCCCTCCCCGTGTGTCTATTTTTCCCTTCCCTCCCCTGTGTGTATCTTCCCCAGTGTCTCTTTTCACTTCTCTCCTCTTCCCAGTGTCCGTTTCACCCTTTCCTACCTCCCTGTGTCTCTTCCCCCCTTCCCTCCCATGTATGTCTCTTTCCTCCCTCTTCCCCTTCCCTGTGTGTCTCTTCCCACCCTCCCCTTCCCTGTGTGTCTCTTTACCCCCCTTCCCTCCCCTGTGTGTCTCATCCCCCCCGTGCGTCTCTTTCCACCTTCCCACCCCTGTGTGTCTCTTCCCACCCTTCCCTTCCCTGTGTGTCTCTTTCCATCCCCTGTGTGTCTCTTTCCCCCTTCGCTCCTCTGTGTGTCTCCTCCCCCCTTCCATCCCCTGTGTGTCTCTTTCCCTCTTCTTCCATCCCCTGTCTGTCTCCCCCTTCCCTCCCCTGTGTGTCTCTTCCCCCTGTGTGTCTCCCCCCCCCCTTCCCTCCCATGTGTGTCTCTTCCCCCTGTGTGCCTCTTCCCCACCCCCCTTCCCTCCCCTGTTTGTCCCCCCCCCCTTCCCTGCCCTGTGTGTTGCTGGTAGCGTTACACACATACCAGAACTATTATAGCTGATTTATATTATTATATGATATCTAATGCTATTATGACGATTACTATTGTTATATGTATTTATCTATTGCATGGTAACTAGGGCTTATTAGATTACATATATAAGAATGTGACACATATGTGATGTATGTGGATGTCCCATAACCCCAACCATTGAAAACACACTGACACAGTGAGAACAGTATAACAAAGCTTTATTTTATACACAGAGCGCAATCAGAAGTGGACAAGACTGTGCATTAATATCATGGGTGTGGTGTGGGTAGATCCCGGGAGAGCAAGAGGCTTATGGGAAAAAGGGGATAGCTAAAGGGGGTAATGTCATATTCTAGAATAAGCATGAAGCATAGCACCTATCAGGGTCTCATGTGGTCACTACACCGCTGCAACCAGAATCTGATGAACAAAAAGATAATCAGAAATCACTCCATTTAATTGAAGTATTGATTAATGTGCATAGCACTTACAACTTGTCTAGATCTGCTCAATGAAACAGATGATTCAACCTCTGGACTGGGTAATCCAATCCAGTTTTACGCCTACAGTGTGGTGACAAAACAAAAATCTGAACTAAGTGGTCAACTAAAAAAAGGATAAAAAAAAAATCAACATGCATGTACAGTACAGTGCTAAATACTGTAACTGTAACAATATACCAACTTACCTGATTCCCATATGCAAGCATTACTAACTATTAGCTAGGTCTCTGGATAATCAGCAATATGGGAAAATACCCATTAATATGGAGAAACACAAAGATCAGCAGCCAGATTCTATGCTACTTACATCAGACCCAAGTATCTGATCTCAGACTGATATTGAGGTCAAGATCACATGCTTCACTAGTGCATATATTAATGCTGGCTGACATCACCATTGTGAGACTTTGCAAGTCCACCTCCATAGCAGTATTAGTCTACATTTAGGCTAACAACAATCATGTCTGAGATATCTGGCTATATGATAGCTTTAAGATTGTGGGGGCTACATGTTAAGGGGGGCTGTCATTGAAGTAATGTCTACCTGAGAGGCACTGTGAAAACCTTACACCATACATTTCCTTCACAATGCTTGCAGATGCAGGAGGTGGCTTCATGGACCTGAATTGTACCTAAAACAAAAAAAAAGAAAATACCTACAAAATAAGGCCTTAAAAAACATAGGGACTGCAGCATCTCTTCTCAACAGCATTCATCAGTGACCCTCGATTTGTGACATGTTCAGCAGAACCCTACGTGTCCACAGAGAAGAGGTACATGGACCATGTGATGGGAGGTAGCCAAAATATCACCATCACATAGGCCAAGATCCAAGACTCTGCAGCCAGGCTAGATTAGGTTAACATTGTAACATTTAGATTGTCACTGAGGAGTGCTGTTGAGAAGGCACAAACATATGCGCAGCCCCTATGTCCTCCTCCGCCTAGACACTGGGCCCCAATCCCCCGTGGCCCGCCTCTGTCTCGCTGCTTGTGGTGGGGGGGGGCAGGGGGAGGCAACCCCCGGGAGGCAGTGGCACCTGCAGTGGTGGTGGTGGAGGCATGGTGGGAGGGGAGGAGAGGAGGGGCCAGACTGCGAGTGGCCAGGGGATTACTCCGGGGTAGAAGAGGTGGAGCTAGGAACCAGAGCATGTTGCATGGCCTCCGCTGTGACTCCTTGGAATGTGCTCTGGTCCGCCCCAATCCTGGGCAGCCAAGCCAGGTAGGATTCACCTATCTGTCTCAGAAGGTCCTTGGCGACCCTCTCCCACTCATTGTAGGTCACAGTCTGGTTATTGTCATCCTTGGCCATCATCCTCCTCACCTTGGCCTTGATGTTGTCAAACCGGTGCTTGAAGAACCTCACATCCATTGGCGATGTGTCTGCCACTGTAACCTAAGCTGCTACATTCTTCCATGCCTAAGTCCTAGGCCCTGGCCTAACTTCCCTCCCCCACGCAAGAATCACGGGTCAGCCACGGATAGCACCAAGGAGGACCACATTCTCCCGGTGTGTATAATTGTGGTTCCCTGTGCTTGCCCTTAGCCTCTTGCCCTCCCGACTGTGGATGGGGATCCTCATCTCCCTGGCCTGTACCCGAGGCCTATCCCTCCCCCGAACTACTACCCCCCTCGGATCAGACCACTTCCCCTCAGTCCCTCTCCTTCATGTGCCTGGTGCTCGGGCCACCCTGCCACCACCTACCTCCTCCTCTACACTCCCCTCCTCCTCCTCCTGCTCCTTCTCCTCCTCCACCACTCTTCGCCTCCTCTCCACCACCCCTCTCCTCCTCCCCACCTCTACTCTCCTCCTCACCTCTCCTCCTGCTCCCCACCGCTCCACTTTCCCCCCTACTCTCTCCTCCCCCATCACAAGCCCAAAAAGAATAGAACGATAAACAAAAATAAGTGTAATTGTTAATATATGAAAAAAAAGTGTGTATTATGTGTAATTAATAACTGTTGGGGATGGGGGGCAATAAAATGTAAAGCCTGTCAATGCTGTTTGCCACACAATGCAATGTTCTGCCCCTGCCTTTGGTGCTCATTGCAAGCCTCTCCTCCCATCTACTTTGCAGTCTTCGCGATGAGCGCCTTTGGCGGCGCATTCCGAGCCCAGTAATGAGTGGCTTCACCGTTCATTGCAGGCCTCGGCAATCTGCAACTTTTGTGCTTGGCAATGCCATGTGTCTTTTTCCACCATCTCCCCCCTGTCCCTTCCCTGTGTGTTTCTCCTCTGTGTCTCTGCTGAATCTTTGCGTGGTGCGCGCTGGCTTTCGTTGGTTTTATTTTCAAAGTCCTGCGTGCCTGCCTTTGTTCGTGTAAGTGTTATTGGCTTTGGCACTGTGTATTTTCTAAGTCCTGCATGCATGGCGTTGTTCCAGTAAGTGTTAATGGCTTTGGTCTCGTTTTGATATTTTTTACTTTTTTTTAGCCACCATTTTTTTTCCTCATTTTTTGATCATCGAAAAATGCCAAATATGACTCAAATTAGCTTGCAACCTCACTCAGAGGCTTCCTGGCTCTCCCCTGTGCTGTGTGTGTGTTAGTAATTTTTAAAAATTATTTGGCTGGTTTTAAGGGTCTTTCGAGTTATGCAGTTGAGACCTTTTCGTCCGTTAAAATCGTAAACTGTTGCGTGCCTCGTGATCAGTGGTAGTGCTACGTGTTTTGACGGTGATCGCAGCCATTGACATAAGTGCCTTTTGTGCTCATGTGTAGACTGTTTTAAAGTCTTGTGGGGCTCGCGATGAGCAGCCCTTGTCATTTGTAAAGTCTTGTGTGCAAGCCCTGCAATGAGCCCCTTTGGGGCTCATTGCACCCGCCTCTAATTCCTGCGGGTCTCGTGATGAGCGTCTTCAGCGCTCATTGCAGCCTAAGTCGTAACATGCACAAGGTTGTAACATTCCAGAGCGTTACCAACAAACTCGCAAGATCCACAACTATTATATGTGATGAAAATATAAACAGCCTCTTGTATTGTGTGTTCATCTATCAAAGTGCCTGAAACCAGTGCACGAACCCACAGGAGACTGCTAATTTATCACACTATTTTGATGATTGTAATAGTAATCTAGCTTTCCCAGAGTTTATACATCCACTGCATATTAGCAACACTAAAGGATCTACATCTTTCTCAGTAGTTACATTTTTTGGGGAACTCCCTCTCAAAGAATACAGTATGTTGCAATTTAAAAGGATACTGTATACAAAGTGACAACTTCTGCCTGACAAATGCAAAAGCATCCACATTTTCCACATACAGTAGTTTTATTTTTTTTTGAGCTAAAAGGGGAAACAAATAAAGCAGTAAAATGAACATGACATAAACATTGGATAGTGTTTATGAGTATCCTATAAGAGCTTTCATATACTGATGAGCCATTTTGCATGGAATTGGTTTATGGGTAGCCATTATGGAGTCCCAGGGCTCTGTGCATACATTTGGAGTGTGGTTATAATAATTTAGGAACCATGATTCTAAACTGCTCTCTGTGTTCATAAACAGTGAAATCATGTACATGATTGTGTTGCAGCAGGAAATGTGCATTATATTTAGTTGATGCTTGTTACTGATTTTGTCCATTGTTCCAGACACAAGTTAAGCACATTAGTTCCAGAAATCACCTATTAAACAATATCCAGTATGAACAGTTATTTGTCATCAGCTTCACATTGGTATCAAGAGTACATGCAATCCATGACTTCTTAACTGGATCTCTGCTGTTCTTTCTCATAACAAAATGGACAGAATTACCATTTGCAATAGATTGAAATGCCTCTAACAAGTGCTTGATACCAGGCGTTAATCAGCATTATTTTTCAAAAGCTGTCATTTGACTATTAATATTTGTAACAGTAAATATCTAAACACTCTGTGCTGGGTAAATTATTATACAGTTTATTTAACTTGCAGAGTGGCTTTGGAGATGTTTTTTCCTATCTGATTGTATTGTTTAGTTGATCAGTCATGTCCAACTCTCTGTGACCCTAAAGACCGCAGCACTACAGGTACACTCTCAGTCACTGTCCCTCTGAGCCCATAAAGTTCATGTTCATTGCTTCAGTAACCTCAGCTGTCCATCTCTACCTCTGTTGTCCCCTTCTTCTTATGCCTTCAATATTTCCCAGCATCAGAGTCGTCTTTAGGGAATCTCATGATACGGCCGAAATATTTGAGCTTCAGCATCATGATTACACCTTCTAGTGAACAGTTTGTCTTGATTTCCTGAAGTACTGATTTATTGGATCTTCTTGCAGTCAAAGGGACTCTAAGTAGTTTTCGAACAAGACCACAATTGAAAAGCATCAATTCTACAGCGCTCAGACTTCTTTATGGTCCAGCTCTCACATCTGTATGTTACAACTGGCAATACCATAGTTCTAACTACGCAGAACTTTGTAGACTGTGTAATATCTTTACTTTTTACTAGCTTGTCCAAGCTTGCCATAGGTCTCCTCCCCAGAAGCAATTGTATAGCAAAATGTTGCAAATGTGTCCAGCCTCCAGTGTTATAAAAAATGCCCCAAACCCCTAGCACTGAAAAGGTTAATGTGGGAGAATTATAAACGTAATTCTGCGCTATTAGAGCTAAGGGAGGAGAGCATTCACAAAGGCAGGCCTAGGCAGCATAATATCTAAATACATCATTGCTGCACAGATTACATAAAAATATACAGATAGGAAAATATTTATCCAACTGAATGCGGAATCCAGGAGGATAGCAAGAAGAGACAATGAGACATTATACAATGAGTGATGTAAAGAAATCAGAAAAGATAACAAAATGGGTAAGTCAAGAAATCTCTTCAATAAAATTGGGGATCTCAAAACCATCTTTCATGCCAAAGTGAGCGTGATAAAAGACAAAAATGGTAAGGAAAAAGATCAGATAAAAAAAAGAGGTGTCAGGAATACATTTAAGATCTATATCGTAAGGATCTTAATAGCAGTGATGATCTCAAAAATGTGTCCAATGAGCTGGAGCCAGACATCTTGGAGAGTGAAGTGAGATGGGCACTAGGTCGAGGAGTTGATGGAATCCCAATTGAACTATTGAGAATTCTACAGGATGATGCTGTGAAAGTGTTGCTTGCCTCATGACAACAAATTTGGAAAGCTCAACAATGGCCAATAGACTAGAAAAGGTCAGTCTACAGCCCAATATCAAAAAAATACAGTGCAAAAGAATGTTACAATTATCAAACAATTGCACTCATTTCACATGCCAGCAAGGTAAGATCCTACAGGCTGGACTCCAACAATAGATGGCCTGGGAACTACCAGATGTGCAAGCCGGGTTCCACAGGGGAAGAGGCACAAGAGATCAAATCGCCAATGGTCACTGGATAATAGAGAAAGCAAGAGCGTTCCAAAAAAAAAAAAAACATTTACCTCTGCTTCATAGACTATTCTAAAGCCTTTTACTGTGTGGAGAATAACAAAATGTGGCATGTTCTTAAAGAGATGGGAGTACCAGATCATCTCATTTACCTCCTGAATAATCTCTATGTGGACCAAGAAACCCCGCTCAGAACCGAATATGGGACAACAGAATGGTTCAAGATCGGAAAAGGTGTGTGACAAGGTTGTATATTGTCACCTTATTTATTCAACTTATACACAAAGTACATCATGCTTTTGGCCAGGCTGAATGAATCCAAAGTCGGAATCAATATTGCTGGAAGAAATAACAACCTTCAGATATGCCGATGATACTACTCTGATGGCTGAAAGTGAGCAGGAACTAAAGGACTTATTGATGATGGTAAAAGAAGAGAGTGCAATGCCTGACCTGCTGCTCAACATTATAAAGACAAAGGTCATGGCAAACAGCATTATCAGTTCCTGTAAAAAAGATGGGGAAGAAGTGGAGGCAGTAACAGATTTTATTTTCCTAAGATCCAAGATCTCTTCAGATAGTGACTGTGACCATGAAATTAAAAGGTGTTTGTTTCCTTGGAGGAAAGCTATAGCAGACTTGGACAAGGTAGTAAAAAGTAAAGATATTACATTATCAATAAAGGTCTGCATAGTAAAAAGTATGGTATTCCCAGTGGTAACATACAGACGTGAAAGCTGGACCATAAAAAAGTCTGAGCACTGTAGAATTGATGCGTTTGAATTGTGGTGTTGGAGAAGACTGCTTAGAGTCCCTTGGGCTGAAAGAAGATCCAATTAATCAGTACAGCAGTAAATCAAGATATACTGCTCACTGAAGGTATGGTCGTGAGGCTGAAGCTCAAATATTTTGGCCATATCATGTGAAGCCAGGATTTCTTAGAGAAGACGCTGATGTTGGGAAAGATTGAAGGCACTCGAGGAAGGGAGAGGCAAATGCAGAGATAGATATATGAGATCATTGAAGCAACAAGCATGATGTGCATGGCGTGCAGTACATAAGGTAACAGAGTTGGACACAACTGGACAACAAATCAACAATTCCAACATTAGTTGACAACATGATATGTTTATAACATGATGTGCATTTGTAAGTGATATGCACAGAAGATGTTGTATACCAAGCTTATGACATAAAATAACATAGTGTTGCATAAGCAAAGCATTTCCCTGTATGAAGACTTTCATTAGTGACACATCCCTCTATAGGAATTATGTAGCAATTTTATATTAAGAAATATTTTTGTGTGCCAAAAGCAATGAATTCAACATTTTGCATTATTCTTGGAACTGATGTGTATCTGAGTGCAGAAGGCTATCAGGTAATTGAAAGTATGTGGCATGCAAAGTAATGTAGTACTCAATCACATTGCTCATGTTAAACACCTGGGCCCTCATTTAATTGCAATTTGGCCAATTGAATAGGGCTCTAAATAAGCACATAACATATTTTTTTTAAAGAAGTTTTTAGTTAGTAAGCATCTATCCAAAAGCAAGGTTTTCACTAACTAAAAACTTCTTTAAAAAAATATGCTATGTGCTTATTTAGAGCCTTATTCAATTGGCCAAATCGCAATTGAATGAGGCCCTTGATACTTGGAAAAAATCTAAAGGAAGTTAAAGAGCCATAAACCTTGGTCACATATGTTACATAAGGATTTGCAGGAACCAGGAAGGGCGTGAAAGTTGATAGATGATAAAAGGAAGATAAGATAATTATGTTGCTGTAAGACAGGTGTAAAGTTTACCTGGGTAGAAAAATGCAAATTTGGGAAGATGTTTTATATTTCAATTAGGAAAGGGATCTGATTGGAAGGCATTGTGAAAGAATGGTACTAGTATGCAGTTTATTGTCTTCCCCTTATGGTCAGATAATATAACCAGCAATTGGGAATATAACCAGCAATTGGTAATTGTAATTGTTCATAAAAGTGCAATAATTAGGGGTGGGAAGGAGAGAAGTTTTGTTCTGAATCCTAGGCCCTCATTCAATTGCGATTTGGCAAATTGAATGGGGCTCTAAATAAGCACATAGCATATTTTTTTTAAGTAGTTTTTAGTAAGTAAAAACCTTGCTTTTGGATAGATGTTTACTAACTAAAAACTTCATTAAAAATCAATTGTTACGTGCTTATTTAGAGCCCTATTCAATTGACCAAATCACAATTGAATGAGGGCCCTAGAGTGCCTAGGTAGAGAAAGAGAATGGAGTTAGCTGGCTGTCCAGTATTTGAGACAGTGGAGTGGGTATGAGGGCATAGCATTATTGAGAGGTTACTTTTGGAAAAAGCATGTGCAGTAAAAACAGTCAAATGAGATATACACAGCTGATAAAATAATGAAAGGTCTGCGTGACTTAATGAAGCTTGACACTTAGCTGGGACGGTTTGAGGCTTTGTGTCACTGGTATAGCCTGTGTAGAATGTAGTCTCCTGAGTCCTGAAGGTGAATAAAGCTGTGACCCAGTGGGGGAGTGTTTAGTTGGAGAATGGTGGGGAAAGATGTAGCTGTTTAGAATGGAAGCATCAAATCCTGGGATATTAGTATATAATTGGTATATACTTTTTTGTTTATATTTGCATGCCTAAAAATAAGATAAAAAATAATTTCCTACTCAGTGTTCCGACTGCATTCTGTGAAACACAGTGTTTGCACTGTATTCTGAGAAAACAGGGCAGAGGCAGACAAATAAGCCCACAATACATTTTCACTCCAATACCAATTTAAACATGAACCCTTTACAGCATATGCTTGCCTTTATAACACAGTTTTTGAGCATAACACAGGATGGAGTTGCATGAGTCAGGAACCCTACCCACTAACTTATGCTATGGAATTTGTGGGAGAGCTATCAAACTTTACAAATGTATTTAGCTTATGGTGGTCAGCAGAATGAGAAATCCCTCCTGCATTGAAAAAAACAAGTACACTTAAAATGATATTGGATTAAAGAGTGCAAATTCATTGTTAACTCATTTGAATATCCCTATCCAGTTTATCAGAGAGATTCTTACCAGGAAGTAAGTTTATTAACTAATTTTTAGGCAACAAATCTACACACAAACATAGCATTTTTTTTGCTGTGCTATATGATTCGGGACTTCAATTACTGTTTTGCCCTACAGCCAGAATAAAGGTGTGGTTTTTATTGGTTACCTTGTTACATAGTAATTGATGTTGAAAAAAGACTTTTGTTTTATAAAAAATAACCTTTTTAGATCTCCTCTGATCTGCAATATGCAGATTCATTGTTAATTGTTAATTGAAGGCAAACAGAAAAAAAACAAAACTAGTGAAACTTTGCAAATTGTTTCAAAAGGGCAAAAAAATAAAATTCCTTCCTGACCCCAGATACTGGTGGATTCCTCCCTGGATCAATACTCCCTCTGTGTTTTATCCAGGATAACCCTGTATGTCCTTTTTATTTAAAATGATATCCAATCCCCTTTTAAAGTTATCTATCAAATCCACTGTTACCACCTCCTTTAGTAGAGAATTCCACATTTTAACCACCTTTTCTGTGAAGAACCCTTTTCTTTCTTAAAGGCACAATCTGTTGTCTTCTACCCTACAGGGATGTCCTCTTGTCCGTTAAAAAACACGATTGGCACGAAAAGTTTGTTAACAAAGCTTTATATTGACCCTGGATATATTTATATAAAGTAATCATATCCCCTCTTAGACACCTTTTTTCTAAAGAAAATAAGTTAGTCATTCTTCATAACTTAGCCTCTCCATTCCCCTTATTAGTTTTGTTGCCCTTCTCTGTACTTTTTCCAGCTCTAAAATGTTGTTTTTATGGAAAATTGTACTACATATTCCAAATGAGGGCGTACTAGAGATTTGTATAGTGGCAGAATTATATTTGCTTCCCTGGCTTCTATACCCTTCCTAGTACATGCTAATATTTTATTTGCTTTTACAGCTGCTGCTTGGCTTTGAGCACTGTTACCTAGGTGGTTGTCCACAAGCACTCCCAAATCCCTTTCAGTATATGATACCACTAGATTTGCTCCATTAAGATTATAAATTGCATGGCTATTTTTCCTTCCCAAATGCAATACTTTAGATTGATATGTATTAAATCTCAGCTGCAATTTAGTTGCCCATTTCTCTAATTTATGCAAATCCCTATGGAGGGAAAGTAAGTTGGAAAGAGGTCTATGTAAAGAAAATAGTCTAGAAAGTTAAATGAGCATGTCATTCCAGATACAGTAATAGACAAATTAAATGGAGTTTATAGAATAACATCTTTAGTTAAATTTAAAGAAGCATAATTTAAAATGTTGCATATGGCTTATTGTTCATCAGCAGTTCTAGTTTGCCTCATTTCCTAAATTGTGTCTGATGCATTTTGCATGAAGGTAGTGTAATGGATAAAATCATTGATGAATACTGAAATTAAACTTGATCACAGGTTTTGGATGTGGGGTAATACGAATTGGTGCGAAGCAGAATTTAAGATGCAAATTCCAATAACAGATCTAATAGCAAGGAGATTGGTTTTGTCCAACTGGTTATTGCATTCACCACAATTGTATTAAAAGAGGAATTAAACAAGTATCCATTAATAGACAGCTCCAAAGCAGATGCTAGTAATGATTCCAAAATCAGTCCCTGTAAAAAGGTGGTCCTATTTTCTAAAAACTTCATCTAGACAATTAAATCTGGAAAATATTTATATGCTTTTACTGGAATAAGTTTAAAAGCAAAATATTTGAAAACAAAACCTGCCAATTTATCAAAAACTGAGTTAGTTTATGGATAAAAAGGAAAATTGGATATTTACTTATTGATACTTTATATGTTCAAAGAGGTATAAACTGATCTTTACTTATTGTAGTTAATGGAGCATCTACTAAAAAAAAGCAATATTGCAAGACCTAATTAAAATTGAACATTTTTGAAAGCTTTAACATTTTTAAAGAAAAGGAAATCCAATGTAGTCTAATGTTAGCACAGACATAAGTTAAAATTGTTAAATTATAAGAATGAAAATAGCAATGAAGCTATGCTAGAAAATGTTTCTATACATGAGGAAGTAACTATATGTGAACAACATACTATTCATCCTTTACATTCTAAAGAAATGACAGGAGATAATATTGAATTATTCTAAATGTGACAAATTAAAGGAAAACCAATACATGGTTTGGGAGAAAAAAATAGAAGGTCACTGTTTTCCAAATTTATTTCCACGTGGAAAAGGTAGATATTTAGATATTGATAGAATTAAGATTTCTGTTTAAAGGACCCCTATTGCACCTATAACTTACCCCTTTGCACAGGATTCCCGATCGCACCACCATGGCCCACAAAATTAACCCAAATGCTGCTATTAAGGGCCCCTGCTGCATCTAAACAGTTAACCATTGCTGTGGGGGTCAGTTTTGGAGCATTTAGATAAGTTAACCTTGACCCCATTACAGTGGGAAGAAAAAGTATTTGATCCCCTGCTGATTTTAAACATTTGTCCACTGACAAAAAAATTATCAATCTATAATTTTAATGGTAGGGTTATTTTAACAGTTAGAGACAAAGAACAACAAAAAAAACAACAACAACAACAAAAAATAGGAAAAAAGCATGTAAAAAAGTTATAAATTGATTTGCAGGTCAATGAGGGAAATAAGTATTTGACCCCTATGACTTAGTACTTAGTGGCAAAACCCCTGTTGGTAATCACAGAGGTCAGACGTTTCTTGTAGTTGGCCACCAGGTTTGCACACATCTCAGGAGGGATTTTGTCCCACTCCTCTTTGTAGATCCTCTACAAGGTCCTCATTCAATTTGAAATTTGTCAATTGAATAGGGCTCTATATAAGCACATAACATATTTTTTTGACAGAAGTTTTTAGTTAGTGAAAACCTTGGTTTTGGATAGAGGTTCAGTAACTAAAAAATGTGTTTAAATTTTTTTGTATGTGCTTATTCAATTGGTCAATTCGGAATTGAATGAGGCTCCAAGTCATTAAGGTTTCGAGGCTGATGTTTGGCAACTCGGACCTTCAGCTCCCTCCACAGATCTTCTATGGAATTAGGGTCTGGAGACTGCCTAGGCCACTCAAGGACCTTAATGTGCTTCTTCTTGAGCCACTCCTTTGTTGCTTTGGCTGTGTGTTTTGTGTCATTGTCATGCTGGAATGCCAATCCACAACCTATTTTCAATGCCCTGGCTGAGGGAAGGAGGTTATCACCCAAGCTTTGATGGTACATGGTCCCGTCCATCTTCCCGTTGATGTGGTGCAGTTGTCCTGTCTCCTTAGCAGAAAAACACCCCCAAAACATAATGTTTTCACCTTCATGTTTGATGGTGTGGATGGTGTTATTGGGGTTATAGGTAGCATTCCTCCTCCTCCAAACACAGTGAGTTGAGTTGATGCCAAAGAGCTTGATTTTGGTCTCATCTGACCACAACACTTTCACTCAGTTCTCCTCTGAATTATTTAGATGCTCACTGGCAAACTTCATACAGGCCTGTACATGTGCTTTCTTGAGCAGGGGGACCATTCCAGCCTTGTGTAGGTCTACAACCTTGTCCCTGACATCCTTGGACAGCTGGTTGGTCTTGGCCATGGTGGAGAGTTTGGAATCCGATTGATTGATTGCTTTTGTGGACAGTTGTCTTTTATACAGGTTACTAGCTGAGATTAGGGGCACTCCCTTTAAGAGAGTGCTCTTAATCTTAGCTCATTACCTGTATAAAAGACACCTACCTGGGAGCCAGAAATCTTGCTGATTGATAGGGGATCAAATACTTATTTCCCTTACTGACCTGCAAATCAATTTATAACTTTTTTGACACACGTTTTCTTGTTTTTTTTGTTATTCTGTATTTCTTTGTTAAAATAAACCTACCATTAAAATTATAGATTGATCGTTTCAGTGGACAAATGTTCAAATTTAGCAGGGGATCAAATACTCCCACCCCCAACTGTATACCCCAAGTCAAATACTACACTAAACTATCAATATAAACCCCCCAAATAAACTAATAAAAGATCTAAATAGAGAATATAAAACAAGAAAACCCCATTATCATGGCACCCTAATTAAAAAAGTGAACCCTACAGTAAAAAATAGACAAAACACTACACTATTAAATAAAAAAAAACTCTAGAATTACTGCAAGGACCTCCATAGCAATTATTATAAAATTGTTTCAACCAATGTTCAGATTGACGGACCTGATTGACGGATGGATGTGATCAATCTTAGCATTCTGATTGTTTTAAACAATTTTCCTGTGCAACATGTGAAACAACTCTGATTGTCTAAAATATCTATGACACATATTTCAGCCAATCAGAAGCCCCCCAAAAATGGTATTTAAGCAGCAAATTGCTGTGGAGCTCCTTATAGGGGGAGTTCAGTTAGTGTAGTTCCATTTTTTTTTAGAACGTTAGACTTTTAAGAGAAGGGCCATTTCCAAGGCCCAGAAGACTGAGGATGGTTGGCTTCAATCAAGACAGAAGAGGACACGATTCATCTATCAAATTGGATAGCCCGTTTGATCCAGGGCAGAATATTGAGGACCAGATTGAGGGTTAATATTAGATGCCATTGAGTTTCTTACAGGACCTCCATGTCGTATATTACCATTGATATTGTGCAAGTACCACGGAGGTCCTTCTGAGACTTCCATGGCTAGTTTGTTAATCAGATGCCATAGGATTCCAGAGGTCCCTGGGCTCATAGGCTGTATCGGTACTAGGGAAAATTCATGAAACACCCAAGTATTGGTGATGCTCAGTGTGTTGAGGGGCATTATTAACCTATTAATTGTTGGATATAACAATTAAAGGCTTATATCCATCTCAATTGAGGTGTAATAGTGATTATAGCTTCGGGTCTGACGCTGAAATCATTTTCAGAGGCATTTTTATGTCTCTACGGGTGCTGGGATTAATGGAAAATAGTGTGTTAGAGCAAATTAGTCTATTCTCAGCAAGATGAGGTTTCTACATATTTCATTATAGGACAGGTCTGTTGTTGTCAGAAGTACGTCCGTAACAACACAGAACATATTTAATTATGAAGATTCATATTAGACACAACCACCTCCGTTTGTTATTAAGTGCGCACGTTATTCATGCGTTGTGTCTGTACTCCGATTGATCATTCAGCTATAAGTCTTGAGTTCATCTGGTTACATAAGCGTTTACCTCTCGTCCAAAGGCGCCTGTTTGGGTATTTACAAATATTTTATTATAATTTATATTATAATTTATTTTAAGTATTAATGTCAATAATATGATTTATTAATATTTAATTATATATGATTATTATTATTTTATAATTAAGTATGTCCGTCCTGTTGCAACATACGTACTAGATGCATCTGGCTGATAGTCTTAACTGGGGCTTATTTTTGGGGTAGGGCTTATATTTCGAGCATCCTGAAAAATCTCGCTAGGGCTTATTTTCTGGTTAGGTCTTATTTTATGGGAAATACGGTAGTTCCCTCTCTTTGATGGAATAGTAAACAGTTTGCCAGTAAAGAGAGAAAGGGCATTTTCAAAAATACAAGCACAAACAAAACATTATAACCTAAAAAACTCAGACTTCGTTTTGGGCCTGAGTGACAGCTTTCTGGGGAGCATTATGGCACTTTTTCAGCTCCAAAGGCATACATTTCATATCATAGCTTTAGATCTTAATTATTCAAAATCTTCCCTGCCTCCATTGCTTTTTGCTCCTTGCATTGAACCTCTGGCTATAGCTTTAAGAGAGAGTCCGAACATCCGGGAATCCAAATCACAGATAACGAAAATAAATGAAGTCTTTTTGCAGGTGATATCTTGCTTACAATTACAGAGCCAATAACAAGCCTTCCTATTTTGTTTACTATATTGGAACAATTCTATAAAATTTCAGGCTTTAAGGTGAACACAAGTAAGAGCAAGGCACTAAATGTCTCACTCCCAAAACAATTAGAAATTGTATTATCTGTGAACTTCTTCTTTAAATGGTCGCAGCACCATATTAAGTATCTGAGTATTCATGTCCCTACGCATGCTAATTTAATCTACGGTGCAAGCTACCGAACTGTCATTAAAAACTTATTTAAAGACCTTAGCAAACGGTCTTAGTACAAAATATCTCTTCAAAACAATCCCGACAGTGATGGAAACAAAAGATATACTGAACCCTCAAGGTGCAATCTCTCGCTTTATTTAGAATTGCAAAAAAACAAGGAAAAATAGAGCCTTTATGATAGTCCCTAAAAACAAGGGCAGCGTGGCTACACCAACAGCCCTATTAAATTAGAAGCCCGTAGCAACATCGGCAAGCCCGCAAGGGCTGCAGGCTTGAAATTCGGCTGTGTTACATAGCTATTAAGTTAGATCATGCCACGAGTTACGGGCTTGAGACCCAAACCCATAAACCATTGTTCAAACATTGGATGCGTGGCCGTGAACATAATCAATTAGCCAAACAGGTTTTGATGGAGCCAATAGCAACCAAGATCATCATCATTGCGTCACTGAAAAATAGAGGTAGGATTTCAAAGTCTTACGGGCAACAATTACGAATTGCGATCGGGCCCACATTCCAGAAATAATGCAATATTGATAAAGTTGTAAATATGATATCTAGTCCATGCAAGTTCCATTATATGTATTAACAAATTGATTGCCGGGATCGATTTAACACACAATTTAACATTAAATAAATTGTTTTATATTGATGATTTGCGAGCTTCAGAGTGTTGTGCTATTCATTTTAATACCTAACATCACTTTCCCTTTAAATATAAGTATAGTAGTGTGTGTATATTTGCATTTAAAGTGCTACGGATTGGACTTTATCTCTCTAGCTGGTCCTCTCTGGTACCCGTTGGCTTCTTGGCTCCAATTGCTGGTTATGGGTTTGAACGCCAGTGAATGTGTTGCAATTTAATAGCTTGATTGCAACATAACAGTTAAGGGCTTGACAGATAAAAGGATTTGTTGGCTCGCAGTTTAAATTTCCATGTCCCGTAGCCTTTTCTCGCCCTTACCCTGTAAGTCGTTGACGCGTTGCTTTATGGGTCTAATTTAATATCAGTAAGTCTTGCAGGCTACATTACAGGCTATGGTTTACACGCTGAGCTAGTTTAATAGGGGTGTAAATCTGTTAAGGTATTACAAAGCTTCAGGACTGGCACAATTATCTAAGTGGTTTGTTAAAGAAACCCCTCCTAAATGGGTGGGAATTAAATGCCATATTCTTAAGGAACAGAATTTTTTTGTTAGCCAGGTGCCCTGGCCAAACTTAGATTACAAAATGAATCTAGATTTACTCCCCCAAAGCGCCTCATTTTGTGGAAACAATTGAACAAAAGGTTACATTTAGTAGAGAAGAGATCATGGCTTACTCCTTTCTGGTTACCCTCAGAAAATAAAAATTCCTGATTGACTTCGTGGATTAGTAAAAACATAACTATCACCGCAGATACAATAGTAGAGGTCCAACATTGGTCTCCTACAGACTTTAGTGAGAAAACCGCCTAACGCTTAAGGAGTGGCTTGTATTAACTCCAATCTAGCTCATATCTTGAGATATAATAAGTCAGCTAGTAAAACCCCTTTTGAAATATGTTGCAAAAACAATCCAAATGGTACAAGAAATATTTCCACCCTTTATAATTATTTAGGTTACATCTATTAATCTTCATTATAAGACTTCTTGGGAAGTTAAACTAAGTATTACCTTGGACGATTCACAATGGAGCAAAATTTATGTAGCAAATTCCTCTCTGAATGTAATTTTGAATACC
This sequence comes from Discoglossus pictus, assembly GCA_027410445.1. Taxonomy (NCBI): domain Eukaryota; kingdom Metazoa; phylum Chordata; class Amphibia; order Anura; family Alytidae; genus Discoglossus; species Discoglossus pictus. The sequence goes on along the minus strand of CM050167.1, from coordinate 251,473,605 downwards.
TATAAAACTATTAAGAGATGGTATCTCACCCCCAGCCAGATTACAACTCTTATCCTTGTACAGCAATTGCTTCAGGGTTTGTAGTACCACAGAAGGTTCCTCAAAAGTCAGAGGAAGCTCCCTATTCCAGGTCTTTCAAAGGAAGCTCAATTTCTGTCAAACCAGATTTTTTTAGCCTCCATAAGCGTCCTTGCTATAAATTGGAAGACAAATACTCCTGTTTTTGGGAAATTTTTGAGGAAAATTAAATATATTAATTCGATAAGTATGATATCATCAGAGCTTGTCAGAAATTATTTAAAAAAATGTGCTTCCTGTTGGGTTTCTAACATTTGCTGGTTAATTTTAACTTTTGCTGGTTAATTTAGAAAAGTCTTATGGAAAGATATAAAACTAAGAGAAGGAAAATTAAGGCTTAACTCACATATTGCTAATTGCATCCCACACTGTGTCTATCTTGCAATGTATATTTGGACTTGGTGCAACCGTCCTTTCTTTCAATAAAAATGATTTATACAAAAAATGCAGACTTTCTTATTGAAATCACCACGTAAACCATGATTCCTCTTACAACTATAAGCAAGAGACCCTGGTTTTTACTTAATAACTAGCGACTTGCCAGTCAAAAAATGAAGGCCAATAAAAGAAAGTGTTGAATCGCTGTTTGCCACACAATGTGAGTGTACTGTGTGCCTCAACTATATAAACCCCTCTAACACACTAATGAACGCATGTAATAACACTATAAGTGTCCATCCAGGACCCTCATGACCCAAAGTGTAAGCACTACACCATTTTAACCCGGTCACTTATGGGGGTCTATCCAGACCCTCATAAGCCTCTATTTAACCCCATCAGTCCCATAAGGGTATATTAAGACCATTATAGGCCTGTTACAACCCAACATTAACCACATAAGTGCCATGATGGTCCTCAAGGACCATCATGGCACTAAGTATAAACACTACACTGCACTATACCCTTCCAATGAAACATTAAATATCAACTAAACACCCTTTACACTAACCTATTAACACCTACACTACCTACCTACCCCCTAATAACCCCCTCCCCACCACTGTAATGACAGAAATCAAAAAAAGTAATCAAAAATCAAAAATCTACATTACATAAAATTAAATAACCTAAAATCACCAAAAATAAAAAATGTATACATTACAACCCCCCCCCCCCACTACAGAAAAAAAAAATTACACACCTGAAAAGGAAATACATATAATACATTCAATACAATACAATTAAATACAATACAATACAATTAAATACAATACAATACACTCCTATCTAATATACATCATCCTATCTAATATACATCCCCCTATCTATCTAATATACAATAAATACTATCTATGTACTATACATCCCCTATCTATCTAATATACAGTACATGCTATCTCTATATAGCAAGCCTAATTCTAAGCTAAAATAAAATAATTAAGACCACTTACCTTTGAGATGTTTCTTCAGATCACTAACCTAGGGTAAAAAAGATTTAAAAAAATACTACAACACGTTTACATAAAATAAATAAACATTCTAAACATTCTAAATATTCTACTCACCTTTCCAGCATGTCACGTCCATCTTTGCTTCTCCGGCGCGGCCCCTGTTAAAAAAACCCATTACATTAGTTTACATACATAAACATAAAACCGAGTAAAATCAACACAATCTACATTGTACTTACCTCCCCGTGATGTCTCCGACCTCCTGGTGTTCTGACCCGGATGGGCCCTGGAAGCATCCGCGCTCTTTAAAAAAAAAAAAAAAAACAACACACATCCGCCCTGGCGGATGTCCCCAACGCTAATGAGCTTCCTACGGAGTGTTCCAGAATAAAATTGGCAATGGCGGCTTCTGATTGGCTGAAAACCTGTCAATCTTTATTTGAACCTATACGAAGGCTTTATTGCCATTATCGAATCACAATGGGATACACCCCCACGCGGTGATTAGCTGAAGACATCTGCGCCTTCCCATTGGCTGTAATACTGATTGACATTGACAATAGCCAATGAGAAGGCGCAAATGCCTTCACCAATCAGTACGTGGGGGTATATTCCATTGTGATTGGCTATTGTCAGTGCAACCAATCAGAATGCGCAGATGCCTCCAGCCAATCACCCTGTGTGGGTGTATTCCATTGTGATTGGCTGACGGCATCTGCGCCTTGTGATTGGTTTAAATAAAGATTGACAGGTGCATTATCCAATCAGAGTGGGATTTTAGGGTGTATCCGTTTCTGATTGGCTCACACATTGGCGCCTCCTGATTGGGTGAATTTGATAGACAGCGTTTTCAACCAATCAGAAGGCGCCATTGCCTATTTTCTTCCGGAAAAGTCTCCGGGAGCCTCATTAGCGTCGGGGATGTCCGTGAGTGCGGATTTGAGTTTTTTTTTAGTGCCCGGTTCCAGGGCGGGGCAGAAGAGGAGGAGGCCGGAGACATCGTGGGGAGGTAATTACAATGTAGATTATGTTTATTTGATTTTGTTTTTATGTTTATGTATGTGTATTAATGTTATGTTTTTTTTAACAGGTGCCGCGCTGCAGAAGAGTAAAAGAATAAGGACGGGACATGCTGGAAAGGTGAGTAGAATATTTAGAATGTTTATTTATTTACTGTAAATGTGTTGCACTAATTTTTTTATTTTTTTCCCCTAGGTGGCTGATTTGAATGGACATCTGCAAAGGTAAGTGGTCTAAATTATTTTATTTTAGCTTAGAATTAGATTATTTTATATATAGATAGCATTTATTGTATGTTAGCTAGGGATATGTGTTTTATATAGATAGCATAGCATGTATTGTATATTAGATTGTGCTATTTACTTAGATAGATTGGTGGATGTATATTAGATAGATAGGATGTATATTACATAGTTAGTATTTATTGTATATTACATAGATTGTGTGATGTATATTATATAGATAGGATATATATTATATTATGGTATTTATTTAGATAGATTGGGGGATGTATATTAGATAGATAGAATGTATTGTATATTAGATAGGGGTGTATTGTATTGTATTTAATTGTATTGTATTGTATTATATTGTATGTATTTGTATTGTATTGTATGTATTATATGTATTTCCTTTTCAGGTGTGTATTTTTATTTTATTTTCTGTAGTGGGGGGGGGGGGTTAATGTGTTTTTTTTATTTTCTGTAATGTTCCTTTTTTATTTTTTGTGACTTAGGTTTTTTTAGTTTCTGTAATGTAGATTTTTTTTTGTGACTTAGGTTTTTTATTTTATGTAATGTAAATGTTTTATTTTTTGTGACTTTAGGCTTTTTTATTTTATGTAATTAGAGTGGTGGGGGTTATTAGGGGGTAGGTAGTGTAGGTAAGTAGTGTATGAGTTAATAGGTTAGTGTAGAGGCTGTTTAGTTGATATTTAATGTTTTATTGGGGGGGGGGGTATAGTGCAGTGTAGTGTTTAAACCTAGTATCATGGTGGTCATGGCACTTATGTGGTTAATGTTGGGTTGTAACAGGCCCATAATGGTCTAAATATACCCTTATGGGACTGATGGGGTTAAATAGAGGCTTATGAGGGTCTGTATGGACCCCCATGAGTGACAGGGTTAATTAGCGGTTTATGGGGGTCTGTATTGACTCCCATGAGTGAGGGGGTTAATTAAGTGCTTATGGGGGTCAGTATTGACCCCAATGAGTGACAGGGTTAATGAAGGGCTTATGGGGGTCTGTATTGTCACCCATGAATGACAGGGTTAATTTGGGGTTTATGGGGGTCTGTATTGACCCCCATGAGTGAGGGGGTTAATTAAGTGCTTTCTGGGGGTCTGTATTGTCCCCCATGAGTGACAGGGTTACTGAAGGACTTATGGGGGTCTATATTGACCCCCATGAGTAACAGGGTGATAGGGTATATATATTTTTTTTATAACAGGTTCTTTAAGGACCTTTATGGTCCTTTAAGGACCCATAATGCGTGCGATCGGGACCCCCACTGCGATGGCTAATGCAGATCTCCGAGCTTATCTCGGATCCCGTGGGGTTAATGTTGGTTTCCCAGCTTATCTCGGATCCCTTCTTGGGTAAGTTTTTACGTGGCTGGGCTTTAAGCCTCGTTTTCGTTTTTTTCCAAGGCCATTTTTTCTCTCGCTTAGGGGATTTTCGTGTGTCTGAACTCGGGAATTTTGATTTAAATGGATGTGTAACTTCAATTTCAGAGGTCCAGGATGCCCCCCCCCCCCCTTCTTGCTATTGGTAAGCTTTTTATGTATATTTTGTGAGTATTTGGTGTGTTTTGACTGTTTTTAGGTGCGTGCGGTTCGGCCGTTATGGTCGTTTCTTTTTCTAAGTCGTGCGTGTGTGTTTTTAACCGCGTGTGAGGCGCCTTTGAGCCTTCACCTCCGCAAATGCGGACCCTCGCTTTGCGAGGTTCTGCATTTGGGGACAATCACAGCGGACGTTGGAGCCTCCACCTTCCGCAAATGCGGCCCCTCACTTTGCGAGGGTCCGCATTTGCGAGGGATGCAGTTCTTGTGGACTTGCAAGGCATGACGACGTTTCGTAGTTTGACAACTATTATATGTGATGAGAAGGTAGTATCCTAGAGTCCTATTCTATTCAAGCAACGCTAATTGTATTTTCACCTACGTTATGAGTGTATTCAAAGCATTTCACTTGCAATATTACGGATCCAACACAGCATCTGTAAACCATGCTCTCGTAAGTAGCAGTGAAGGTGCTGGATTACTGCATCTGCACAATTTACACCAATGAAGTACATTTTATAGATTTTCTTGCTGCGTCACAGCCATAGGATCCAATAGAAAACAGCAAATGAAACAGTGATTGATATGCATACTGTATGTATTTGCTTGCCACTCTCCCCAGCACTGACTGTACAAATTAGCACGCAGGCCTCAGGAGGGAAAGTTTATTGAAATAGAGAGCAAGTGAAGGAGAAGTGACAGATTGACATGCAGGATTTTCTATTCTTTTGCATTATATTAGATACTAATTTAAATTAAATACTAATTTACACTTAATTATAAAATACACATAAATACTGATATAACATAATATACATACACATAAAATAATACTACACATAGATACACTTATAGCTAATCCACACCATCCACCCTCACCCTATCAGATAAAAAAACACATAGAACATAATTTTTTTTAGCATCACACAGGGTGGGAGTGGAGTGTAGGAAAAGAGACGTTGGGAGGGAATAGAGGGGGAGGCCTAGGAGTTGTAGTTCTTGGGGGAGGGACGGAGGTGAGGTAGACCATATATTTAAGGAGGCTGAAGGCAAACACAGGGGCCCTAACTACAGGCCTGAGGAAATTATGGTACTCCTCAATGCCATCTGTGACTGCGCCCATATCATTGCAGGGTGAAAAAAAGTTAAGTCCGTGCCCAGGGCCCAGGCCCTGCAGGAGTTAGCATTTGCAAACACTGAGGTTGGTTTTGCGGATAAGGATGTGAGGCATTGCACAACGACAGCTGGGCAAATATCAGAGTTATGAAAGAGAAGACCCCAGGAGTGTGTAGGGACTTGCTGGACCTTTTGACACACCAGTGGCATTTGAGCCCACTGGCCCCTCCTCCCCCATGTTTGATTCACTACCTGGGCCCACCTATTGGACTGATACGTTATCCATGCTGCCAGCAGCACCACCCATGATTTAATGCATCTGTGTAATGGAGCAGATGAATACATGATGTATGTGCTTTGGGCATTACTGGTTACGCCTATTATATTATACTAGGGACTTGCCGGTCAAAAATGACGGTCAAAAAAATTTGAAGCCATGGCAATGCTGTTTGGCACAAAATGTTAAGCATTTTATACTCTAAGGACCTTCGGCGCTCATTGCCAGCCTCTCCTCGCGTGTCCTTTTCCTCGTCTCTCTATTTTTTTAAATACTAATTAATGAATTAATTGAATTAAAAATTAATATATGTAAGAATCAATAGCCTGAAGAGGTAACAATCTATTTTTATTGTCCTGCAGCATATAATGTCCAGTGGAACTGTTGCTGGCCTGAGGATATAGTTTATGAATGTTGTAACAGTGCATTTGAGATAGGCTGCGTGAGGGCATACCGTTGGTTTATTTATGTAAAGCGCTACTGTAGATGTGTAATGTTGTTAGTGGGAAGACAGGATTGTACAATAGCGTGTATTGTCTATGTGTTATGCAGTTCACAAGCATTTGCCATCCTTTGTAATAGTGTATTTTGTACCTTGTAGGTTCCTGTGTTAAAGTGGTATGCGGTTGGCAGTGTTTTGCGCGGTCCAGGGTCGTGTAACCTTGTTTTCATTTTTTTGCCCAACATTTTTTTTCCCGCTCAGATTTTCGAGTGCCGTAACTTACCGAAATCAACATAAATTTGCGTTCCATCTCACTCCCAGACGTCCTTTCCCCCCGTGCTGCGTGTGATGTTTTTGTTGTATTTTATTTTGTATTTTTTGTGTGTTTCTTGCTTTGCACAGTTCGGCAGTTAACTTCGTATTTTTACTATCTCGTATTTTGTTTTTCTAAATGCCACGTCTTGTATTGTGGTCTGCGGTTGGCGGTGTTTTGCGCGGTCAAGGGTTGTGTAGCCTCGTTTTCACTTTTTTTTTTCTTCGCCATTTTTATTTCCTGTTAGGCGATTTTCGAGTGTTGAAACTCACCGAAATTAACCTAAATTTGCGTTCTACCTCATTCCCAGACGTCCTGGCTGTTCCCCCATGCTGTGTGTGATGTTTTTGTTGTATTTTTATTTTTTGTGTGTTTTGTGTTTTCTGCCTTGCTTGGTCCGGCCATTAACTTCGTATTTTTCCTATCTCGTATATTTTTTTTTTGTAAGTCCATCGTCTCATATTTTTTTTTCTAAGTCCTGCGTTCGTCAAGTGCTTGCAGTGTAAGGCGATCTCGCGTTTACTAAGTGTTTCTTTGGCTCCACTGCTCGCTTCGCAAGGCTCGCAGGCGATCCAACATTTCCAAATTATACCAATTTTAAAAAAAACATAAGGTCGTATAACAGTACAATTTAATTTGCTTCAATGGGTGCTACGTTAGCAGAAAATGTGCCCGGCCCATGGTCCTTACTGTTTTAGAGTTCAAGGACAAATTTACCACCGCACTTCACATTTACACCCACAAGAAGGAGAGCAAAGGAAATTTGCACAGTTACAGTACCATGCAAACGTATTCACTCCCCATGGTGTTTTGTTGCCTCACAACCTGGAATTATTTTTATTGTGAAGCAAACAACAAATAGGACAAAATAACAGAAAAAGTCAATGTGCATAACTATTCATCCCCCTACAGTCAATACTTTGTAGAGCCACCTTTTGAGGCAATCACAGCTCCAAGTCGCTTTGGATAAGTGTCTATGAGCTTGCCACATCTGACCACTGGGATTTTTGCACATTCCTCCTTGCAAAACTGCTCCAGCTCCTTCAAGTTGGATGGTTTGCTTGTGAACAGCAATCTTTAAGTCTGACCACAGATTTTCTATTGAATTGAGGTCTGGACTTTGACTAGGGCATTCCAACACATTTACATGTTTCCCCTTAAACCACTCAAGTGTTGCTTTAGCAGTGTGTTCGGGGTCATTGTCCTGCTAGAAGGTGAACCATCGTCCTAGCCTCAAATCACGCACAGAGTGGTACAGGTTTTACTCAAGAATATCCTTGTATTTAGCACCATCCATCTTTCCCTCAACTCTGGACAGTTTCCCAGTCCCGGCTGCTGAAAAACATCCCCACAGCATGATGCTGCCACCACCATGTTTTCACTGTGGGGATGGTGTTCTTTGGTTGATGTGATGTGTTGGGTTTGTGCCAGACATAGCGTTTTCTTTGATGGCTGAAAAGTTACATTTTAGTCGGATCAGACCAGTGCACCTTGCTCCATGCATTTTGGGAGTCACCCCCATGCCTTTTCGCAAACTCAAAACGTTCCATTTTGTTTTTTGCTGAAAGGAATGGCCACTCTGCCATAAAGCCCAACTCTATGGAGCGTACCTCCTCCAGGGTTAGGTCTCTGTGCTGCCTCTCTGATTAATGCCCTCCTTGCCCTGTCTGTGAGTTTTGGTGGGTGGCCGTCTCTTTTTTTTTGTAATTAACTTTTTTATTGAAAGAATAAACAAATATAACATCGTAAGTTCAGCAAATCATATAACAAATCTCTCAAGTATCAACAAGATATATCAAAAAGCTTCTTTCAAAGTTTTTCTTTTTTGGTTAGAATAACACATGAACATGTAAAACATATATATAAAGTCACACAAAGTCTTGAACATATATACATTCCTCAAAGCAGACATGTGTCTAGGAGGTACAGTAAGGTGAAACCATAGATCAAACATCAGGTCAACCCATAAAAGTAGTTCACACGAACCTTATTGTGGACCTCGTAGAGTCCATAAGTCCCAGCAGGAGGTATCTTTCATCAATTTCAGCTGAAAGTGAGCTCATAGCCCAAATGAACCTGATTTTGTGAAGTACTTCAATGTGAGTTGGGGAGGTAAGTTTCCAGTGTTTAGCTATGATGCATCTCGTGGCCCAAAATATCTGTGTTGTTAAACATTGTTCTGATTTGAATAGCCTGTAATTGGAAGGCCTAGCAAAGCTTCCTCAGGCTTTTGTGTTGCTGTTGTCCCCAAAAGTGTTTCTAATAGGTCGTATGTTGCTGTCCATATGGGTCTTATTTTCGGACACTCCCACAGCATGTGAATCAGTGTACCAGTGTCTGTGCAGCCCCTAAAACATGTGTCAGGGTGTGTTTTGTTCAGAAGATGGAGTCTTGCTGGTGTAAGGTACCACCTCATTATTGTCTTAAAAGAATTTTCTTTTAGTGTCACGTTTAGTGAAGAGGTATTGGCTTGTTTGAGGATCTTATTCCATTGGCTGTCGTCTAGAGTTACCTGCAAGTCAGCCTCCCATGCAGTTTGGTAATGTGGTTTAACCCTGTTGGTGAGAGACACCATCTGATTGTAAATGATGGCTATATTGGCGTTACCTCCAGGATTGTTTATACAGCATTTCTCAAAGGGAGATTTGGTATGACATTTGTTGATTTTCGTAGAGTGTGTTAGTGTCTCATTAATTGCCATCAGATTAAGCCACTCTCTATGTGACACCTGAATTATGTCAGTGATAATTGACGATGTGTTGCTTTGTGAGGTCACACAGGTATCTGCCACAATTGTTATTTTGTTCTTTATCCACCATTTCATCTGGGTAAATTTATTGAGGTGCTGACCTTTGTGAGATTGCCATAGTGGAATCGAGCCAGAACCCACGCTCAGGAGGTTTACCCTTCTGTTCAGGTCTTTCCATAATTTCAAAGAGTGGCTAATACAAATCGGTAACTCTCCTGTTCGTAGGTCCCGATCTAAGCTAAGCCATAAAACCTGCGATAGTACCCAATGCTTGTCTTCTAGAAGTTGCCTCTCTATGTCTGCCCACACCGGTATGGCCTCTTTTTTAAACCAGGTCATGGTTTGAGCTAATCTAGTGGCCTTATAATACTTGATTAGATCAGGGAAGGCTAGCCCCCTTTCTGTTTAGGCGCACACATTGTGGTTCTATTGATTCTTGGTTTCTTGTTATTCCAGGCGAACTGAAAAAGTGTTTTTTGCATCACTCTAAGGTCGGGTAACCTGATCGGGGTTGGGATTGTCCTAAATAGGTATAATAATTTGGGAATCACATTGATGGAATTTATTCTGCCCAACCATGAGATGTTAAGGAAGGACCACTTGGAAATATCTGCCTTGATTCTGTTAAAGACAGGAGGAAAATTTGCCTCGTATACCAAAGCTATAGACTGCGGAATATGAATACCCAAATAAGTTATCTGTTTGGGGGCCCATTTTATGGGAAAGCTGTTTTCTAAGTTCTGTTTCATCGTTTGGGGTAGTGTAATGTTGAGGGCTATGCTCTTGTTAGTGTTGATTTTGAACCCTGACACTCTGCCATAGTCTGTGAGCAATTGGAATAAATTAGGCAGGATTGGTATTGGATCTGTAAGTGACAGCATGATATCGTCGGCAAAAAGGTTGAGCTTATGCTCATTAGGGCCAATCTGCACTCCTTTAATGTTTGGACAATTTCTAACAGCCGCTGCCAATGGTTCAAGACTAAGGGCGAAGAGCAAGGGGGAGAGTGGGCAGCCCTGTCTAGTTCCCCTAGTAATATTAAATTGTTTGGACACAAATCTCTGATATATAATACATGCTCTGGGACCGCTGTATAAAGGCATAATGCCCTTCAAAAAGCCGTCCCCCAGACCAAACTTCTCCAATGTTTTCCACATAAAAGTCCAGTCTATCCTATCAAATGCCTTTTCGGCATCTAAAGATAGGAGCATTAGCGGGATATCCTCTCTGGTAGCCATGTCTATCAGGTTAAAGATTCTCCTGGTGTTGTCGGGTGCTTCTCTACCTGAGATGAAGCCTACCTGGTCCAGATGGATCACGTCCGGCAACAATGGGGTCAATCTGTTTGCCATTATTTTGGAATATAATTTGAGGTTCATGTTGATCAACGAGATCGATCTATAACTACCGCACTGTGCTGGGTCTCTCCCCTCTTTGGGTATTACGATAATTTTAGCCTCTAGAAATTCTGGTCTGATTGAAGAACCAGAGAGGAAACTGTTAAATAATTCTTGGAGGTGAGGTAGCAAGAGATCGATGTATTGTTTATAATAAGAATTTGTGAATCCATCCGGACCAGGTGCTGCATGTGATCTCGTGGCCTTAATAGCCTGTTTAATTTCCTTAGAAGTTATGGGGTCTGCTAGGGTCTCTGCCTGTGATTCCTCAATTTGTGGCAGCTGAATCCCAGAAAGAAATTCATCAATTTGTGATTTGTGAGAGTAGGATCCTGAGTGGGAGGGGGAGGAATACAGTTCTGTATAAAATTGTCGAAAAACATCAGCAATCTTGTCTGGTTTAGAGACCGGGCCTTTCCCTTTAGTAAATATCTTTGGGATGAATGAGTCCGCCCTCTGTGCTTTAAGCTTTCTGGCCAACATACTGTCAGGTTTATTGGTCCTCCTAAAGAAGCTGGCCTGCGTACGTTGTAGCATGGAGACCACCTTCTTCCTGAGCACTGTGTTTAAGGTGTGTTTGTATTTCAGAATTTCATTGTAGATCTTAGGATCATGATTCCTGGCAAATAGTGATTGTAACTCTGTGATCTTGCTATTAAGGTCACTAATTTGCGCTCTATCTGCTTTTTTCGCTGCTGCTCCTAGCTGAATACAAACTCCTCTAATCACTGCCTTATGGGCTGCCCACACTACTCCCCCGTCTACCTCACCCCCACTATTGATCCCGAAGTATTCCACAATTGTGCTGCTGATTTTTTCCCTTAGGACTAAATCGTTTAATAGACAGGGATTAAGTGCCCACGAGGGGGATCGCCCCGCTGGTAGAAGACCAGGCAGGGAGATCAGAACCAGGTCATGATCTGACCACAAAATGGGTCGAATGGAAGCTGCTTCTAAGTTTAGTGATAGGTGTTGTTGAATGAACAGGTAATCAATTCTGGAGTGTGACAGATGTCTGGGGGAGTAAAAAGTATACTATTGATCAGTGGGGTTCATTATCCTACAACTGTCTATCAGGCAATTAGATCTGAGAATATGTTTAAGAGCTCTGGTAGCCGTGGGAGGTGGGAGTTTAGTGGTAGCAGTTGATTTGTCTGTAGATGGATCTAGGACTGTGTTCATGTCCCCCCCCATGATCAGGAGGGAGTGCTCCCAGCCCATAATCAGATCTGAAATCTTAGTGAAGAATTGCTTCTGATCAGTGTTTGGCGCATATATGTTAAGGAAGGTAATTTTCTGGTCATGAATGGTGCCATGTACTGCCATATATCTATCCTCTGGGTCTGTCTGAGTGCGGGTGTGGCGAAATGTAAGCCTATTATGAATAAGGAGTGTCCCCCCTCTTTTCTTTTCTGTTGCAGTGGAGTGGGTGGCCGTCTCTTGACAGGTTTGCAGTTGTGCCATGTTCTTTCCATTTTGTTATGATAGATTTGATGGTGCTACTGGGGATCATCAAAGATTTGGATATTTTTTTTATAACCTAACCCTGTCTTGTACTTTTCAACAACATTGTGCCTTACTTGTTTGGAGAGTTTAAATATGTGTATAAATATAGATACAAAGGATATGATCCAGCAACTGTTGTGTAAGATGCAGCAAACGAAAAGGAAAATCCCATTTTACATTAAAAACTTTCTAATTATTTAGATGCTCGCTATGTCAGTGCTCCGGAAGCAATGTGGCATCTTCAGAAATTTGAGATGCATGATCAGTCACATGCTGTGTATTGATTAGCTGTACATTTGCCACAAAGTCAGTTTGTTTGCTTTACTGCAGGCAATGAAAGAACTCCCTGAGCCCAAAGTGAACACAGAGAAACAACTCTTACTGCATGGTTTCAATTAAACTGCCAGGACACTCAGGCCAGACAATTGCTATACATTGAGATTCCATATCACTATGTATTTGTAAATGGTCTATAGCAACAACGAAAAAGAGATACTCCTAAAATTATACCACAAATTTATACTGTCAGTCCAAGAGACATCTAACGTTTCAATTTAAGATTACTTCTTTTACATGTTGCCGGTGCACAAAGTTTTGAACATTTACGCACAGCGAATGACATAGTTTATGATACTTTCCTATTAGCTGCAAGACATCAAAACTTCATAGCAGATGATACAGAATGGGAGAGATGTCTGGAAGAAGCAGCACCATGTCAAATTCCAAAGCAAATGAGAGTACAATTTGCATTTATTTGCATCTTTTGCAATGTACCTGATGCATTTAGTTTGGGGGAAACATTTAAATTAAATATGTTGGAAAACTTCTTGAAACATTACAATGAGCCAATTGCACTTTTAAAAACTTTAATGGAAATTCAAGAAATACCTCTTGCTCATGGATTAAATTGTGCAAGTTTTAATTTGCCTGATCCAGGGCTTATAGATGACATCAACTTTGATGATTATGACACTGAGCTTCAAAAACAAAAAAACAGAAGAAAAACTGGCAATTTTAAATACTTTACAATTGTAAGCATTTAATGCCATCACAAATGCTACAGATGATGAAATGGTCAAAGACCATTATTTCTATCTAGATGGCCCTGGTGGATCAGAAAAAACGTATCTGTACAATTGCTTGATGAGTTACATTTGAGCACAGGGTCAAATAGCAATGCCATTTGCAACAACTGGAATTGCATCACTTTTGTTAGAAGGTGGCAGAACTGTGCATAGTGGATTTAAACTGCCAGTTCCCATTTTAGAAACATCAGTGTCAGATATTTGACTGAATTCTTTACAAGCCAAAAAATAAAAAAAAAGTAAATTAATTATCATAGACGAGGCAACAATGACGTCATGTCATGCCTTGCAGTGTATTGATAGATTATTAAAATAAGTGATGGATAATAATTTGCCATTTGGTGGAAAGGTGATGTTGTAAGGAGGAGATTTTAGGCAAACATTACCTGTTGTGCCACATGGAAATAGGACTGACATCATTGAAACATATATCAAGACCAGTAAACTATGGAAAATATTTACACACCTCAAATTAGAATTAAATATGAGATCTAAAGGCCAAAACAAATTCAATGATTGGCTCATTCAAATTGGAGAAGCAAAGCATCCACAAATATATGATTTACCCAATGATACCATTGAAATTCCATCACAAATGGTTTGCAAGGAATCACTCATATCGGCAATATTTCTTAACACTCTGTATAGCGACGATTACTCAGACATTGCAAACAAAGTGATATTAACATATACAAATATAGTTGCCTTGAATTTAATAACAACATTTTAAAATGTATCAACGCACCCCAAAATAATTATTACAGTGCAGATTCAGTGAATAAAGACAGTGAATCTAATTTTAGTATAGAATTTTTTAATTCTTTAACCCCATCTGGAATGCCACCACATGTTTTGCAATTGAAAAAAGGGGCAATTGACATGCTATTGAGAAATATGAATCCAAAAAAGGACTTTGTAATGGGACCAGATTAATTGTGGATGATTTGAAATATCATTTTATACATGCAGAAATTATGACTGAGACCCATAAAGGTGAAAAAGTTTTTATACCAAGAATTGATTTGGCTCCAAGTGAGAGTGGTTTGCCTTTTGTCTTTCAAAGGAGACAATTTCCACTTATCATTATAATTAATTTACTGATTCGTCTTTCTACATTACCTTTCTACTCACATAGGATATTATGGGAGAGTGTTAAATTAAATCAGTGTTTAAATTATTATTATTTTAGCATGCTAAACAAAAAGTTTTATAGTTATGTCAAATTCCAACAAAGTTAACCAGCATGTGTTTAATCTAAAAAAATAAAAATGTCACAAAATACAAGCAAGTTTGCACATGAATCACAGAGGCTTCCAAAAGATGTGCCATTTTAAAAGCAGTGTAAACAAAAGATTTGGAATAACATCTTTATTTTAAGGACATATGTCTAAACTTATTGCTCAAGTTATATATTACAAGCTTTAATGGTTAGAAATCTAAAAATAAATTCCACCAAGCTGACAACTTCTCAGGTGCAAGTTTTTGCATGTGACTTAACACGATACTGGTTTCCGAAATGTCACGAACCATGGTAGGCTAGGTTAGATAAATAGGAAATTACTGCTTTTTTTTAAATCATGCAAATGCAGCATGCAGTGTGCTAAACACATCTTCAGTTTATCATGTGTTATTAGTAGCTCTGATAAGATTAATTAAGTTATTAGTTTACAATAGATAGAAGATGATAAAAACATAATTCAGCTGGGTATTCAGATGAGATTGCACATACCTGATATTATCTTCTTAAATTCCATATACTGAAAATATATCAAGATGCAGTACAATATATCAAGATGCAGTATAATATATCGCTACTCTCTCCCCCCCCCCATTCCCAGCCCTATGTTTTCTCCTACCATTCTCTACAGAAATACTACCAAAACGTTATCACTTTCCTAGCCCACTGCCCAGGACCTCTCCTCATACTTCACCAACAAGATTTCAAACATTCATTCATCTCTCCTACCAGCTTAGTACCTATCATCAACAACTCCATCCACATTCTCACCAACACCAACACATAATCAGCTGAGGTTAGTGTTCTGATCTCAATAGCTTGACTAACAATTGGCCCACAGACCCAGTGCTTGCTTCCAAAGTGCCACTAGTCCTGCTCATTCTCCCCTATGTATTCTCCCTCTTCACTGCTGACTGGCATCTTCCTCAATATCACTTAAAAAAACTTTACTTCATCCTTCTATTCCTAGTAGTTACCCAGCTACTTCTCGTCTTTCCTATCCTGCAATGCTTTGTCAAAATCTGTCAAAAAGACTTTCTAATTTAATACTTTCCCATCTAACTGACTTGTGAATAATGACCAATTCACTAAGCTCTGACTTCCAGAGTATAAATAAATGCATAGGTAAATTATATACCTAGTAAAATCTAGAAAACTTTCTTATCCCTTTAAAATAAATAAATTGAATCTTTAATTTGTGAGCTATATCTATGGTGTCAGATATTTTATGTTTGTTCCTAATAGGATTAAACACCTGGGAGGTTTGGGAGGAAGCATATTTTTTGATAGCACCTCTATTAAGTTCTGTTTAAATACTGCCACTACAAAATGGCACTTCACAATAGGACTGAATAAAGAGAGCAGCTCGCAAGAGGATATCCCTCCCTCTTTGGTTGCTGGCAGACCTAACAATCTAAAATGGAAACACCCATGACACCAAATTTAAGATTTTCTTTGAAAATTGCTTTTATGCCCATTGATTATGTAGCAGCTAAATGCTGAGAGTTTGTTACATATGCTTCTATAGAAACATACAGCCACCCAATAACCAGCATTCCTGAATTAAACATACTATTCTGGATAGGACCACCACAGTCAACCTACTCCTCAATGTTTTCCCCTGTATTCCCTTATCTTAAAACTCTTTAATATCTTATTAATTTAATTTTTATTGATTTATACAACCCAAGCCCTGTTCTGTTCGAGACAAGTAAACTACTGACAAAAGTAATTTTGGCTGGGTGTGCTATTTTCAGCAATGTTACACTTTTCAAAAATGCTGTAATTCAAAAGAATACCTTTTGAGGATTATGTTCAAATACTTTTTTAATATTTCACTTTTATTAAGCACTTCCATTAAAAACTGCTATTAAAAACTTTTTTTTTAAATAAC
Organism: Discoglossus pictus; assembly: GCA_027410445.1. Classification (NCBI taxonomy): domain Eukaryota; kingdom Metazoa; phylum Chordata; class Amphibia; order Anura; family Alytidae; genus Discoglossus; species Discoglossus pictus. Next base: position 251,457,319 of record CM050167.1, on the reverse strand, counting down.
ATATGTCCAGCCTGATTTAAAGTATTTAACAGGTCAATTTTGATCTTATTTCTTATCAAGAAATTAAGCTTATTTGCTTAATAATGCAAACGTAATGTCCTTTTTCCAGCACTAAATCCTCTGAAACACTGTCTGAAATACAAGCAAACTGATCTTTGAATGAATCAATGCTTACTTAGAGCTCTATGTAAATCAGGTGTAAATCCCGAAGATTAGAGCACTCAGTGCACAGCCGTAAATTCTGCCTTAGTCGCAACAAATTTCTGTGCAGGGAACAGCCAAAACAAACTTTACAAATGAGACTGGGCCCTAGGAGCCAATAGGAAATGCGAACATCGTAAATCTTATAATGAGTGGGAGGTGCAGAAACTAGGCTGTGGCAATGATACAGAGATATATATAAAGAAATATTTTTTTAATTGAAAATTACATTTTGATATCAAAAAGATGTGGCAATTGTATTTAAAGCTTTAATCAGTAAAAATGTGTTTTTTGGTGTTAAAATATGATATATTTATAGACAATATATCAGAGCATTTTTTCCCAGGCAAAGCGGTTTTGTGACACGTATTAACCCCTTGAGTACTGGCTTGTGTGTTACCCTGGATTTTATATCATAAAATGGGCTTAATACTATCATATCCTATTTTATTAATTACACATATATTGATATCAGACTGTTAAGTGTCAAGTAATGTTTACATGTCATCATTTTGTAGTGTTTTTTGTGCTATAGTATCACAAATGATTCTGGGAAACTTAGCAAGGGTTTGAAAACTACTTGTGAGTGCTCTTTTGTACATGTAAATCTTTCTTCAGATTTTTGTGATCTGTAAAATCTTATTAGCATAGGGTGTCAAAGTCTAACAGAGTAACTTGTCATTTATTGTTAGTGCAAAAAGTAATAGAAATGTATGCCTTGCTTTTTGGCTTTGGCGTTAAGTTCACTTGTAGCAGTGACCCATAGCAGTTTGCTCACAATGTTTTAGGGAAGAGGGATTAATATAGCTAGGTAGTATTTACTGTGCTGCTATGACACTCATGATTGATTTTTAAGGGATTAGCATAGGGACCTTAGTGTATAATTTGCTATTAAAAGTTAATACACTTACTGTTGTTTCCAAATAGATACAATGTTCTGTTATCAGTAGTTACAGTGCCTTGCAAAAGTATTCACCCCCTTGAATGTTTACCTATTTTGTTACATTACAGCCTTATGTTCAATGTATTGTTAATCTGAATTTCATGTGATGGATCAGAACACAATAGTCTAAGTTGGTGAAGTGAAATGCGAAAAATATATACATAAAACTATTTTTAATAAATAGAAAACAGAAAATTGGCATGTGTGTATGTATTCACCCCCTTTGTTATGAAGCCCATAAAATTTTTTGGTGCAACCAATTACCTTCAGAAGTCATATAATTAGTGAAATGATGTCATTACATATACACACCTTTTTGAAAGGCCCCAGAGGCTGCAACATCTAAGCAAGAGGCACCACTAACCAAACACTGCCATGAAGACCAAGGAACTCTCCAAACAAGTAAGAGACAATGTTGTTGAGATGTACAAGTCAGGGTTAGGTTATAAAAAAATATCCAAATCTTTGATAATCACCAGGAGCACCATCAAATCTATCATAACCAAATGGAAAGAATCTTGCCCCACAGGAAACCTGCCAAGAGATGGCTGCCCACCAAAACTCACAGACTCACAAATTAAATGATGCAAATCCTCAAACAATCCATGTTAATTACAGGTTGTGAGGCAACAAAACACGAAAAATGCCAAGGGGGTGAATACTTTTGCAAGGCACTGTACTTTTTTAGATACGAGCTACGTTTTAAAACATAGCCCCAGTTTAATAAACTTCCTTTTAACTTTATTGTTTAAATTACTTTCTCATATCTTATAATTATGCTGTGCCTATTAATTGGCATACAATTTATGTACGCATTACACACTCTTCAATTTCTATTGCTGGACTCTGCTGCTATGCTTATTAATGCAGTATCAACTTGCTCACTTAATTATTATTATTATATATTCAATACTCTTATTGGGACTCTGCTTGCAGCTAATCTAAATGGTGCAGTTCTCATTAACCGCTTCTATCCTGTGTACTCCACATTTAACTTGTCAAAATACCACACCTACAAATACTGTAATTTGTTGTTATTTAGATTGCTACTAATGGAATTATCTTAGAACAGCTGTAATGGCCTTGAGTCTAATTTTACTAAAAGTTTTTACTGCTATGTAATTACCTCGCAAACAATTTATCTGCACGCTACACCCTTTAATGGTGGCTGTGTTATAATTTTCCCTTAGGCTCAGTTTATATAAACGCTACATACACAATGCTTATTAACAAAGAACAATATAAAAATCCAACTAATAGACATTTCTTAAATAGCCAATTGGCCAATTCTTTATACATTGCATTTAGCTTATACAAATGCTACACATTCTAATGCTGCAGTCAGCTATTGTTTTATTTTCTTAGCGCCACTTAGGATAAATGTATCTCTAAAGGGCCATGATGACTTTGAATTTTATTCTAATAAATAATAATGCTTATATGTTGTTACCTCACGAGCAGCTTTTCTGAACGCTGCAATCTTTAATGGTGGTTATATTGCTACGCATGCGAGCTTCACCAACAAGCCGAAAAGCAAGGCATAAATCTCCATTCAGTTTTGCACTGACAATAAATTACTAGTTATTCCCTGACACTCTGACTCCCAAATACTATGCTAATAAGATTTTACGAATAACTTGCAAATCAGGGCATTGCCATATCTGCAAAAAGGAGAAGAAAGATTTACAAGTACCAAAGAGCACTCGCAAGTAGTTTTTAAACCCTTGCTAAGTCCCCCTGAAGCATTTAAAGTGAAACTTCGGCACAAAAAGCACTATAAAATGATGACATTTCAACATTACTGAACACTTAACAGTTTGATATCAACATATGTGTGATAAAAAAATATGTATTACTATATGTAATATAGTATTAAGCCCATTTTATTATATAAAACCCAGGGTATCACAACAGCCCAGTACTCAAGGAGTTAATACACATCACAAACCCACTTTGCCTAGGAACAAATGCTCCCGATACATTGTCTATAACTATATCTATATATTCTAAGACAAAATAAACACATTTTTACAGATTGCAGCTATAAATACAATTGTCTTATCTTTTTACTATCACAAATATAGTTGTCGTAATTGCGAGTGTTGGTACGCAATGTTAATACTTACGGGCTCTCACATGCGCAATGAGCGCCAAAGGCTCAAAACCGCTGATGAGTTACAGGCTTCAAAAAAATTATGGATTTAACTCCCGCCATTATTTTCAAGCCCATAACACGGAAGCCATCAGAAGACCGCCAAAAGACGCAAATTAATCCAAAAATTAACTTACAACCTCACACACAGCACAGGGGGAGAGGCAGGAAGCCTGTAAGTGAGGTTGCAAGCTAATTTGATATTAAATTGGCATTTTTGGGATGTCTAAAAATGGCTAAGCAAGGAGAAAAATGGTGTCTGTAAAGCAGTAACTTTTTTTCAAGCCCGTAAATCGGAAGCACATTTGGGTCTTGGGGAAAATGAACAATTTCCCAAGCCCGCAAATGGTTTCATACCCATAAATGCAAACAGGAGAACAGACGAGCGAGAGGGGGAGAAAGACACAGGAGAGGGAGAGAGGGGAAAGAGACATGGGGGGAGTGGTTTGGAAAGAGATACGGGGGAGGGAGTGGGGGGGAAAGAGACACAGGGGTAAGTGGGGACTAGACAAAGGTGAGGGAGATAAGGGGGAAAAAACAGAGGAGGGATTGGGAACAGAGAGACACGGGAGGGAAAGAGTGGGGTGCGGCGCACAGTAAATCCTGAAGGCGCTCATTGCGGAGCTCGCAATGAGATACAAAGGTGCTCATCTTGGCGCTCGCAATGAGTGCCGAAGGTGCTCATTGCGAGGTACGAAAGGTGCGGTTTGGCCTACGCCTGCAATGAGCGGCCAAGCCGCTCATTGCAGGACTTTCGATGAGCACCAAAGGCGCTCATCGCGAGGCCCGTAAAGTAGAGAGTGGGTGAAAAGAGGCTCGCAATGAGCACCAAAGGCGCTCATCGCAAGGCCGGCAAGTTAGAGGGGGGAGAACCTCGCATTGTGTGGCAAACAGCATTGCCAGGCTTCAAATTTTATTGCCGTCATTTTTAACGCGCAAGTCACTAGTCAAAATATATTTTTATTAAAAAAACAATTACTATATATATATATATATATATATATATATATATATATAGCAATTAAATAGTACATCTGTGTTCACATTTGCATGTCTAAAGCAAGTTAAAAAACCTGCTTCCAGCTCCGAGAAAAACATTTATTATGCAGAGCAGGATTTACGGCTGTGCATTAAGTGGGGAGTGAAAGATTTGCATTAGTGTAGAAGTTAGGGGGGAAAAATGCTCCCGCACCCAATGTACGGCAGTGCCCTAATTTAGAGCAACTGATTTACATAGGTCTCTATATTACTATTTACCTCACCTTCATCTATTCTGAGCGCTACACATACCTATACCTCACATTCAGCTTGTCTGAACACTGCCCATATCAATACTGGAATGGATTCCTATTGAACTCCTGGCAACTATGTTGCTAATTACCTTGTGTCAGCTTGCTACATATAACAATACCAGAATTAATTGGAGTTTATAGAAGGCTTTAAGGCTAATAAGAGCTAGGCTTCTGCAGAAGATAATATAAGAAGTTCAAATGGCTATTTCAATTTCTTCAGAGACACTTGTACTTAGCTTCACTCTCATCGAAGTTTCATATAGGTGTGTGACCTAGAATCATCAAGAGTGGGCGTGTATTACTGCTATAAGTGCTTATATAACATCCAATAATGGGAGGGAAAGAGTATTAACCCTTTAATCTAGTCACTTTAATATTTCTCAGTATTGCTTAGATAATGCTATTTTTATCAAAAATATATGATGATGTTTCTTAGATTGTTACACCAACAGAGGTTTATCAATTACATATTTAAAACGTGATTGTCTTTTATAGTAAACGACAACAACACAGCACAATAAGTGATGCAAAGTTTTTAATTGAAGCGCTTAGACTCACTAGACGTGATTCTCAGGAGATATATATATATACAAAAAAATAGTTCCTATATGAACCACTCCTTAGTGGAATGAATGGAGTCCTTGTAGAGGATAAAGTTTGAACTGTAAATCTTTCAATAGGGTCTTGAGATAGCCGCACGTGTGCTGCTTCTTCCTAGGACACCGTTCTTGCTCTGTCCAAATAGCTGATCAGGATGAAAAGAGGAGGGGGGGGGGGGGAAGAAAGCGCACCACCTCCTTGTGGTTGTCTTAGCTTGAAATTCACATTAGGAAGCATGTTGAATATTATCAATAATTTATACTATATTTCTCTTTAAAATATGATGAAGTTACTTAGATTGTTACACCAACAGAAGTTTATCAATTGCATATTTAATGTTTAATTAACTTTTTGGCTTGAAATTCATGTTAGGAATCATGTGTAACTTATTATTCTTCTGTTACTGTAGAATTTTACATATTTTTAAGGAACAGTTCCCCTATTGTAACTTAAATTGCTATTAAATTCTAATACAGGAAATTGTTATTTGGCCCAATAAATATTAGACAGGCTGTTTTATCTTCAACTATATCAAACCTATCAAGATGATATGAGATATTTTAATATCTTTGGCCATCATTGCTTTAATTTATTACCTAGATCTCGTTATTTTTTTTCTTGTTAATATAGCTCGACAGTATTATATACAAGATGAACTATAGAAGACAATAATAATTTAACACAATTGATCACTACTGTATTGTCTTTGAATTCCCTTTTCCTTAAACAACAATTTATCCTTACAAAAATGTCCCATATTTTACTTACTTAAACTAGTAATGTGTACTCAGTTTGGAATTTACACACAGTGAATAAAATTAATTTCACAATCCTTGTAACCTATTTAATAATTTAACTAAAAATTAGAATTCTAAACATGTTTGTTCTTAAATCTTTGATGGATTTTTTTGAAGATGTAATATATATCTTTCCTTTTAACATGTTCTGACTTGTTTATCTGTTCTTCTTATATGGCTGCGGCACTCATAAGGGGAGGAGGAGATGGGGTGAAGCCCCGCTGGTCTCTCCAGTAGGAGGGCCCTGGTTAGATGCTCAGTCTCTGGAAGAGGGGGACAGTGGGGTCAAATACCATCGATGCGGCTGGCGCTCCTGCTAGTGATCCCCCAGCCCAGATGACATCCTCCTCCTCTGAACCAGGGTCCTTGGCTCCACTTCTTTTCTCCTCCCTCTGCGCCGGTTCCTGCTGGGCTCACCACTGGACACAGACCTCCTTGATGAGAGAGAAGAAAGGTATATGTTATTAGTATAATTAATAATACATTGTTTGTGTTCATTCCTAACTATCTGACATCTAGGCTTGAACATGGATGATTCACTTAATTGCAACTATGAGTAGCTATCATTTGGTAAATTTGATCTATTCTTTGGTTCTTGATCTTGATTGTTCTTGGCTTCTAACGCTATCTTGATTCCGTCCTCGGTCTGTAACTGCATGGACTCTCTATTGGTTGATTACTGTTGTTGTGCACAGAAATGACTTGATTTGAGTGATTTGTCATCTCCATGGATTTAATGATGCATCCATCTATCCCCAGTAAATTCCATACAGCTGACATGTCAGTGTCCTTGTTGGTCATCATGTACATGTGTAGTGAGTGTGATGTAAATGTGGTGACATGTTGTGTATATAATATTCACCTGACATGGAGGCTGGATCCTGCTGGGCCAGCAGGCCTGACACTTCAACGGCGGGCACCTGGCACAGAAGGTTCTTGGCCACCCTCTCCCACTCATTATAATGCACGGTCACTTTGGGGCCACCACTTGTGCTGCAGCTTGCTTGTCCTCCTTGACCATCATGCTCCTCACCTTGGCCCTGTCGTCAAAGAGGTGCTTCACAGACCTCACATCCCTTTCAGCTGTTCCCACTGCTGTTACTGTGACCACTACCTCCTTCCATGCCAGGGCCCAAGGGCCAGTACTAACTCCCCCCCCCCCCGCAAGGATAATGGGGCATCCACGGATGGCACCAAGGAGGACCACATAGTTCGGGGCCCTGTGCTTGCCCTCCCTACTGTGGATGGGATCCATAGCCCCCTGAACTATCCCTGAGGCCTGTCCCTGCCACAAACTCCCACCACCCTGGGATTAGGCCCCTCCCCCTCTGTCCCTGGACTAGATGTGCCTATTCCTCTGGGCATCCTGCCACCACCCACATTCTCCACTCCACTATCCCCCTCTCCTCCACTCACTCTCCAACTTTCTCAACTCCTCCACCACTCTCCTCCACTCTCCACCTCCTCCACCACTCTCCTCTCCTCCGCTATCCACCTCCTCCACCACCTCTTCCTCCAACTCCTTCACCTCCTCCTCTCCTCCACCAATCCTCACCTATTCCTCTTCCTCTCCTCCACCACTCCCCAGGGCCACCTCTCTCTCCTCCTCGCCTCTCCTCATCTTCTCCTCCCTGCCTCTCTACTCCTCTCCCCTTCTCTCTCCCACCTCCACTTAAATCTCAAAAAGAATATAAGGCTAAATAAAAAAGGGTTTCTGTATATATTTATATATATATATATATATATATGTATATATATATATATATATATATGAAGGGAAAATATGTGTGTTTTATGTGTATTTATTAACTGTTGGATGATGGGGTATGGGGGATGGGATGTGTATAGAGTGACCTAGCTCTATGTGTTTCTATCTATCTATGTCAGAATCTACAACACAGTCAACACATGGGCATGTAGAACGCAACTTTATAATCTCTCTCTGTCAATCATCTTCGGCTATACCACTTTCTATTGGATGAGAGGCCTGTGCTGCACTCCATTATACAGTGATTGGATCGTAACTGTGGACCGCATCTAGTCCAGCCCATTAATAGTTTGTGGGCTTGAGGCTTTGGCCCGTAATTTGCGCCCTTGATCAATTGAATAGCACTGGATTGGTAGCCAACCGCTAGCCCTCAACAATCCCACAGATGTACAGCCTTTATACCGCGAGATGCGGCCTTCGAACTGAATGAGGCTCATAGTTAATACATAAGACAAACATGCCAAAAGTCTACATGGTGTTACAGAAGATGTAGATGGCTCTACTCTTGTAAGATATAACATTTTAAGTGTGTTACTAGTATTGAGACAAATGCCTCCATTCAATTGAGCTATTGTTGTTTAATTTAGCCCGTAAACTAATTTGCTATTCAATTGGCATCTTTTTGCGAGCTGCAAACAATTTACGGGTCACAGGGTGAAAATCCCTGTGGTTGTCAAATTTGTAACTCACAACCCTTCTAAGCCTTTGACTTTTCAAGCCCACAGGAGTTACAATCGCTAAAATCTCAAATCAATTGCTGCAATTCCTCAAGATGAAAATCCTACAAGTAACAGATAGGAATCGCAAGGGGGTTAAACCCCTGTTTGTAGCACTGCAAATGCAATAAAAAAATCAATACTGCACTTTAAAAGACGGGGAAAGCGTTGACAGACATTAGAATTAATTGCACAACAGTCTTATGCTTATAAATCTGCAATCAAAAAATGTTTTATGTGTCATTTTGATGTTGTATCAATCTCAGGAATCAATGCGTTAATACATATCAGGCCACCCACATGAACTAAAACAGTATCACCATTCATTTTTATTATTTTGCACATTGCTGGATTGCGAGTCTGATCGCATATCGAACCCCAAAACGCTAAGTGATTGACGTGTATCCTCCATGTTTTACTGACGTAATGATGACGGTCTCATTTTCAATTGGCTGTTTCTAAATTGGTAGTTATGCCCTTGCTAAATTGATCATGTTCACGCTCAGAAACGCTACGTACGATTGATTGGTTTACAGTTTCGGCTTTCGCCCCTTAAGTTGCAGGCTTGTTCAATCGAATCGCTCTGTAATTGTAGCAAATCTCAAGTCCACCGACATACGGCCTCTACAACGCAATCTGCGGGCTTGCAATTGAATAAGGCCCACAGGGTATAGGTTTGCTTGTTGCTGATCTGGTGTGGCAGCAGAAACCAAGCACAGGAGACATTCACTGTTATATTTGAATAGTTGATATTAAGGAAAATGTTGATATGCTTCTCCCAAAAGGTAAGATTTTAGAGAGTGTTTAAAATTGTGAAGAGAAGGGGATAATTTAGAGCAGGATAGAGAAATCCACAATTGATGGCAACCCTCCCTCCTTTCAGAATAACTTTGTTTCAGTAATTCATTTGCACGCTTTCACAAGCCTCATTAACCTAAAATGAGCTTCATATGTTAATTTTTTTGAGGAAATAATTTATTAGATATTTAACTTCAATACACTATATAAGGGGTGGGCAAGTTTGGACCTGGAGAGCCCCACACAGGTCATGATTTGATGATATCCCTGCTGCGTCAGGTGAGTCAATCACTTCTTCAGCCATCCTGAGAGACTCACCTGTGTACAGAATGGATATCAAACCCTGGCCTGTTTGGGGCTCTCCAGGATCGAACTTGCCCATGGACTATTTCATACGTAATAAATAATTTTATAATTGAGCAATAAGAGGTTGTTCTGAAATGGTTGGAGCTACAACTGAAGAGTCGTTGAAACAAAACAACTACTCATACACACCATAAAACCACCAGATGAGGAAGAAAGATGTTTCAAAATCTAACCTTCTTTCAAAAGAATCTATTAAGAAACATAAGCTTTCAGTTTTGGTTCAAGCACTATTTCTGATTTTTGCACTTCAGATTTTACTTTTTAGCAAATCTGTTGTTATAATGCTTTCATAGTGAACTTTAGGACTATGCAAACATAGATCTGACAACAGATATGAGCAGAAATGTGCACCCAGTCTCTTCATTTTATCTAAGTAATAAATTTTACTTATTTAGTCTTCAGGGCAGCCTTATACTAAAAGGAATACAGCAAGGAATCAAAAAATCAGTGACTAGCTTTAAACAGGATTAATAAGATTTTTTTTCCGAAATAAGTATCCATGACTTCTGAAACTAGTCATTTAAGATCAACTAACATTTTGTCTTTTTTTTATATATTTTTATGTATTTTAATGTAAAACAAAAAGTGTTAATTGAACACCTTTTTGTTTAATTGTGATTTATTTCCCCATAGGCTATAAAAATATTAAACATACAAACCTTTGTCATATCTTCTCATATCTCTCCTCTCTAATATCTCTTCCCCTTTCCTATTTCTCTTTCCCACTCCCATTTTCTCGTCTTCCTATCATCTCTCTAGTCCAAATTCCATGGACATCTTTCTTAGAATTCAATTTTAGTTGCATAGTTTGAGAAAAGCAGCCTTTAAATATACAGTGCCTTGCAAAAGTATTCACCCCAATGCATTTTTCGTGTTTTGTTGCCTCACAACCTGGCAATAACATGGATTGTTTGAGGATTTGCATCATTTAATTTACAGAACATACCCACAACTTTGAAGATGTTTTTTTTTTTATTATGTAGCAAACAACAAATAGGACACAATAAAAGAAAGAGTAAATGTGCATAACTATTCACCCCCCTAAAGTCAATACTTTGTAGAGCCACCTTTTGTGGCAATCACAGCTCCAAGTCAGTTTGGATAAGTCTCTATGAGCTTGCCACATCTTACCACTGGGATTTTTGCCCATTCCTCCTTGCAAAACTGCTCCAGCTCCTTCAAGTTGGATGGTTTGCTTGTAAACAGCAATCTTTAAGCTTTTGTATATTTTTTTAATTATTTTTGTAAATTATTTTGTTTACAGTCGAGATGTATATTATTTTATATACATTAAGATCCAGATCTGTAGATATAGTATATCAGCCCTTCTGTTGGCTCCAGTAGAAATATTACTAAAATACTTTAATTACTACATTCATATTTTTCTATATTATACCATGCTTTGTCTTTAGGGGTATATATTTAATATATTGAAAAATCTATCTTCAATTAAAAAGTTCACTACCCATTTAGCATAGATAAAAAATAGCCTGTTAGAAGGTGACATTTACCACAATTTATAAATGACTGCCTGAAAAAAAAGAATATTACAGGGAGTGCAGAATTATTAGGCAAGTTGTATTTTTGAGGATTAATTTTATTATTGAACAACAACCATGTTCTCAATGAACCCAAAAAACTAATTAATATCAAAGCTGAATATTTTTGGAAGTAGTTTTTAGTTTGTTTTTAGTTTTAGCTATTTTAGGGGGATATCTGTGTGTGCAGGTGACTATTACTGTGCATAATTATTAGGCAACTTAACAAAAAACAAATATATACACATTTCAATTATTTATTTTTACCAGTGAAACCAATATAACATCTCAACATTCACAAATATACATTTCTGACATTCAAAAACAAAACAAAAACAAATCAGTGACCAATATAGTTACCTTTCTTTGCAAGGACACTCAAAAGCCTGCCATCCATGGATTCTGTCAGTGTTTTGATCTGTTCACCATCAACATTGCGTGCAGCAGCAACCACAGCCTCCCAGACACTGTTCAGAGAGGTGTACTGTTTTCCCTCCTTGTAAATCTCACATTTGATGATGGACCACAGGTTCTCAATGGGGTTCAGATCAGGTGAACAAGGAGGCCATGTCATAGATTTTCTTCTTTTATACCCTTTCTTGCCAGCCACGCTGTGGAGTACTTGGACGCATGTGATGGAGCATTGTCCTGCATGAAAATCATGTTTTTCTTGAAGGATGCAGACTTCTTCCTGTACCACTGCTTGAAGAAGGTGTCTTCCAGGAACTGGCAGTAGGACTGGGAGTTGAGCTTGACTCCATCCTCAACCCGAAAAGGCCCTACAAACTCATCTTTGATGATACCAGCCCAAACCAATACTCCACCTCCCCCTTGCTGGCGTCTGAGTCGGACTGGAGCTCTCTGCCCTTTACCAATCCAGCCACGGGCCCATCCATCTGGCCCATCAAGACTCACTCTCATTTCATCAGTCCATAAAACCTTAGAAAAATCAGTCTTGAGATATTTCTTGGCCCAGTCTTGACGTTTCAGCTTGTGTGTCTTGTTCAGTGGTGGTCGTCTTTCAGCCTTTCTTACCTTGGCCATGTCTCTGAGTATTGCACACCTTGTGCTTTTGGGCACTCCAGTGATGTTGCAGCTCTGAAATATGGCCAAACTGGTGGCAAGTGGCATCGTTGCAGCTGCACGCTTGATTTTCCTCAGTTCATGGGCAGTTATTTTGCGCCTTGGTTTTTCCACGCGCTTCTTGCGACCCTGTTGACTATTTTGAATGAAACGCTTGATTGTTCGATGATCACGCTTCAGAAGCTTTGCAATTTTAAGAGTGCTGCATCCCTCTGCAAGATATCTCACAATTTTTGACTTTTCTGAGCCTGTCAAGTCCTTCTTTTGACCCATTTTGCCAAAGGAAAGGAAGTTGCCTAATAATTATGCACACCTGATATAGGGTGTTGATGTCATTAGACCACACCCCTTCTCATTACAGAGATGCACATCACCTAATATGCTTAATTGGTAGTAGGCTTTCGAGTAAGACAACATGCATAAAGAGGATGATGTGGTCAAAATACTCATTTGCCTAATAATTCTGCACTCCCTGTATTATAATCATTTTTATTTGTAAATTATCGACACATTCAAGAATACTAAGGATTCGATGACATAAATTAGATAAATATGACATTTATACAAGAATCTTTGTACATGAGCTGTCCACTACTGTGAGAACCATGAATTTTACAGATTGTGAGATTTATTAATATGCTACCAGATTTTCTTTGTGACAAATTAAAATTTTACAAATAACAAAAGTTGACTAAAATGCAAACTTGCACCTGGGAGTTTATGTGACATATTAAAGCGATGGGGTAATAAGAGCCCATGCTATGCATTGTGTAATTAGAATGAGGCATATAATTTGCATATAATCTGACCTGGTACACAAAAGCTCACCAGTCTATATGGGCATACACTAAGTAAGGGAATATTTCTCTTATTACTTTAGAAAATATGGTGTATTCTGGGAAGAGCCATGGTATTCTAAGGCGTCTCAGTTATAACAACCATTTTTTCAAAATTCAAGCTTTTCTCTGAGGATGGAGGAGGAATGTTTCTTACGGAAGAAGACAAGGGGATATCTATGAGTCTATGACCTTGGGATATCCTGATTGAAATCTAAAACTGAAAGTGTCAAAATATGCCTCAGTCTGAGCTTTTACATACCATCAACTGGAGCATTTTGTGAAATCGACAGGGATTTTCAATATAGATTGACATTATATCAGTGTTGCTGTTAGAGAATGGCTAATATTAGTGGGATAATATCAATGCTTTATTCATTGTTTACAGCACCAGTGGACATAAAGTGTCTGTTGTATATATAAGACTCAAAACAGTGAATATGCAGTGGAGGAAAATAATAGATTTATTGGACTAGACATGGAAGATAGGGAAACTGAAGAACTTTGTGTGATTGTCCAGAAAAGAGCATACAAAAATATCCCCAAAGGAAAGAAAACTAAGAAGGCAAACTGGCTGACTGGTGAGGCTTTGAAAGTAGCCCAGGAAAGAAGAAAAGTGAAAGGTAGTGGAGATAGGAAACGATTTGTCCAACTGAATGCAGAATTCCAGAGGATAGCAAGAAGAGACAATGAGACATTCCTTAACAAACAAAGTAAAGAGACAGAAGAAGATAACAGAATGATTCAATAAATCTTTTAAGAAAATTTTGGGATTTCAATGGAACCTTTCATGCCAAAGTGCGTGTGAAAAAAAATAGCGACTTGACAGAAGCAGTTCAGATAAATAAAGAGTTGGCAGGAATACACAAATCTATACAGGAAGGATATAAACAGCATTGATAGCATTAATAGTTTGTCCAATAAGCTGGAGCCATTCATCTTGGAAATTGAAGTGAGATGGACGATAGGAAGCCTTGTTGATAAAAAGGCTGCAGGAGTTGATGGATTCCCCACTGCACTATTCAAAATCCTACAAGATTATGCGGTGAAAGTGTTTCTTGCATTATGCCAACGCATTTGGAAAAAGAGTGCTCCAGTTATGAAACAGCTTCACTCATTTCACATGCCAGCAACTTGATGCTTACTGTATCTGAGGCACAAAAGATGAAATTGCCAGTGTCTGCTGAATAATAAAGAAAAAGCAAGAAAGTATCAGGAAAACATTAACTTCTGCTCCATTCATTATTCTAAAGCCTTTCACTGTGTGGACCACAACAAAATGTAGCAAGTTCTTAATGAGTTGGGGGTACCAGGCTATCTCATCCACATATTGAGAAATCTATATGTGGGCCAAGAAGTCACTGTAAGAACTGAACAGAACCAAATGGTTCAAGATCGGGAAAGGATTGTGACAAGGTTATTTATTCAACTTATATGTGGAATATATAAGGCTGGGCTGGATGAATCCAAAGCAGGAATAAATATTAACAAACCTCAGATAGGCAGATGATTCTACTCTGATGTTTCAAAATGATGACCTAAAATGCCTACTGACGAGGGTGAAAGAAGAGAGTACAAAAACTGGCCTGCTGTTCAATGATAAATAGATGAGGCTCACGCATAACCTCATAATCTCTATTCCTGGCAAATAGATGGGGAAGAAGATATTCCCCAGTAGTAACATACGGATGGGATAACTGGACCATAAAGTTGGCTGACTGCCATAGAATTGATGCCTTTGAATTCTGATGCTGGAGAACACTGCTTAGAGGTCCTAGATTTTGTGGGGAGGTAGTATACCACAACAATCATTTAATTTATGGTTGGCAAAAGAGCGATAGAAGCTATGTTGTTTTTTAGCTCCCTATTATACTAAAGATATATACATTAGCTTTTACATTGATGCTTCACCTGTAGTTGAGACACTCTGGACTAGATCACATTGCTGGTTAGATTTGTCTTTTCATTTACATAAAATTATGCCTGTACATTTCAGAGTAATAAGAACTTCCAGATATTTATTTATCTTTTTAGTGAAACTGTTACATTGTCTCAGTTTACCTGTAGTTGATACAAGTGTATGAAAAGTGTGTGTTTTGTATTTTACCTTACAACATCTTACAGTACTTAGAGAAATTAAAATAATATCACTAAAGTAGTAAATCTGATTTTTTTATAATTCAGTAATTTAATGGTTGTGTTGGTGGTGTGTGGCTATGTCACACTAGTCATTATTTAACATTTTAGCATATCTATCTATCATCTATCTATCTATCTACAGTATCTATCTATCTATCTATCTATCTATCTATCTATCTATCTATTCTAGAGCCTTGTACACATTCTATCTTACTAAAGACAGTGAATATGGAGGAAATGATGACCTCACAATAGCCATTGATGTAGTTTAAAAAAAAGTGCTGTATTAGTTCTGTATTTCCATGCTCTAACACCTCTGTTGTCACTGCTCTAAGGGACCAAGGACTAAAGCCATGAAATCTTTTCAATATTCATATGGACATGGATATCAATGTATAAACAAATTACAATTAATGTGTTGTTTTTTTGTTTTCACATAATGTTTGTGCAATTGTGATACTTATATGTGAGAAAAGAAGAGTGGTATAGTAGTGGTAATATCTGAAGGGTGGATTCTGTGTCACCATGCATTGTCAGGCAACAAGACAAGCAGTTTATAATAGTATTTGGTCTTGCACCCCATCAATTTAAAATTCAACCAGCCGCCACTGGTCTCTAGTACATAAAAAAAATTATCAGACAAATTTGATCACCAATTATGGCATATATGTTTGGTTAAAAACCTAAGACAATATAGATAAGGTTATAACTATAATCAAAATATATAATCAATTTTGTCAATTCACCAAACTATTTTTCTTTCTTAAAGTCCATATTTATAGATGGCACAAATAAAGAAATAGATAAATGAACTGAAAATAGTTCATAACTGTTTATTATTATTTTTTTTTTTATTTCAAAGATTTTTTATTCAGCAATTTAGAGATCATAGTATACAAGATTAAATTGCAAACTTCATACAACTTTCAACTCTAAAATGTTTGTTACCGATTGCAACAAAGTCATATAAACATTTCAATCAATAAACAAAATTCTGGCTTTTCCAACTCTTTTTTGTTTTCTTTTTGGGTGATCCTTAATAATAAAGAACAATTGTATTTATCAAGTATAAACTAACATTTCACATCCTTAAAAAGGGGGCTGGAGAACATATAAAATCTAAGTAAAAGAAAAAATATTAATATTGGTGCAGTGATCCGTAGAATCCCATTTAATAGAAGCCTTGTACCCTTCCTCAATGATGCCCTCTATCTCGTTCCTTGCCTTCCCCTTGTTACCTTGGTGCCCCAGATGTCTCTGAAATAGTCCTCTATCTCTCCATTCCAGGCCACCCCACACTCCACTCCTCCGTCCAGCGCTTTGATTGACCTATGTGATTCCCAAAGTATATAATCTGGGGACAGAATCCATGGTTCCCATATTTCTATATATATATATGGTGAGTGTCTAGGAGAATGTGGGTCCTTCTTTCATTAATACATAGGAAATTTATTTTGTTAATTACTTCCTGAAAGTTGATGCCGCTGCTTTTCCATCTCCTGGCTAACTGTTTATTATTTTGTCTTCATCATTGCCACATTTTACATAGAGTTATGGGCTCATCCATAAAGGTTAGGCACTTCTTAATCTTTATATTTGGAATTTATGTCTCTTGAATAATATGTTTTATACTTTAAATATAGTTTAATATTTACTATATTTGATTTTATAGCAAATAGGATGGTGGAATGTGGTGGACTTAAACATAAACAACAAGAAATATGCATTTTGTCATAGTGATATCTAGATTTGCATTCCTGTCAATTACCTCAACATACTGTGGTTTTAGCCTCTGGTTAAGCCACAAACACGTGCAGAATATATCAAGAGTTTTTTTTTTTTTATCATTTGCTTTTCCTTTACAATAAAAACCTAACCGGGCTGTTTTCTTTTGTACCTTCAAATGTCATTTCCCATTGACATCCACAGTTTATATGAAAACCTCTAAAGAAATATTTCCTTTTTTTATGTCACAGAAAGATTTACATATTGCTGACTCAATTTATACTTGCTTAATGACTATGAAACTGAATTAAAATATGTGTTAAAAAACACAAATGAAACAGTGTTTTTGGAAGCAGAACTGTTTGTCCATAATCAATTAAACTGTGAAAAGGGTATTCTAAATCAGTAACGGTATAACATGTCAACTGAGGTACAAATTACTCTATTAATTAGATTACACATATGCAAATTGAGTAAAAATTACATCATTAGGTGGCCACGTCTATTATGCTTGGATAAAGGTAATAGTGTCCATTTGGAATTATAGTATTATACCATGTCTTGGTTCACTGAAACATTAATTTGTATCAGAAATAGAAACTGTCTGTAACAAGCTATACCATTTACATCTGAAGTTTTAATGTATTAGAAATTGAAGATTTGACTTCAATGGGCAGGCGAATTTCAAAACCCACAGGGACTCTTTCTGGCCACAATAGTGATGGGAAAGTTGTTTCAAGGGGACTAACACCTGGACTGTGGCATGCCGGAGGGGGATCCATGGCAAAACTCCAACGGAAAATTACATAGTTGATGCAGAGTCTGGTTTTAAGCCATAAAGGGCATAAATCACCTAACATTCCTAAATTGTTTGGAATAACATGATTTAAACCACCAGGTATGATGTTGTATCGATCAGGTAGTGTAAGGGTTACACCCGCTTCGCAGTAACAGACCAATCTCCCCGTTTAAAGCACCGCAAACAACCGCAAACAGTCCCTTTGCACAACCACAAACTCCCCATTTGCACAAGGTTGGATACCAAGCTAGCCATGTCCCGTTCCTTGTCCTCACTGATGTCATTGAAGGTCTCTTCCTCCACCCAGCCACCAAGGGTCCCGAAAGGGGACAACAAGCCCCCTGGGATGCCTGCTGTGTTTCACATGGAAGATTATACACTGGTCAGAGTCTGGTGGCTTCCACTGCCCAGCATGGAATATTATACACAGGTCAGAGTCTGGGGGCTTCCACTGGCCAGCATGGAAGATTATACACCGGTCAGAGTCTGGGGGCTTCCACTGCCCAGCATGGAAGATTATACACAGGTCAGAGTCTGGGGGCTTCCACTGGCCAGCATGGAAGATTATACACCGGTCAGAGTCTGGGGGCTTCCACTGCCCAGCATGGAAGATTATACACAGGTCAGAGTCTGGGGGCTTCCACTGCACAGCATGGAAGATTATACGCGTTGCCTCTGTCTGCGTTATTATAAGGTGTGTACTTTTAAGTAGTACTATTCCTATCGGTTTAATCCCTGTTACGTCCACTATTAGGGGACGTGTTTCTGGCATGGACTTTTGGAACAGGGAGATGGAAAAAGATGCTTGGTCGGACCTCCTACTTTGAATTTGGGGCACTGCATGTGCAATCTAAGGTGCCACCAGATAGGAGTGGTGAATTAAGTTGTACTACTCATTCCTATCAGTGTAATACCTGTTACGTCACCTATCAGGGGACGTGTATATAGCATGGATTTTTGGAACAGGGAGATGGAAAAAGATGCTTGGTCGGACCTCCCACTTCGAATTTAGGGCACTGCACTTGCAATCTAAGGTGCCACCAGATAGGAGTGGTGTATTAAGTTGTACTATTTATTTCTATCAGTTTAATACCTGTTCCATCACCTTTCTTTCCTCCCAATAGCACATTCTATATGTCATCAACCGGCCTGTGTGTATTTAGAGAACCACACTTTAAAGCCCTTAACCTGGGACAAGGTGGCTTGGCTATCAGAATTGTCTCAGAGCCTTAAAAACTCGCCAAACCCCCTAATCAGACACTTACTATCATACTGGAAATGGGCCAAGAAACACACGGGTTTGTTCCCTGGATCCACCCAAATGACCCCAATTCTTGACCACCCTCAGGCCCCGAAACACATGAGCACAACATCACAACACTGGTGGAGGTCAAGGAAACTAGATAGACTGGGAGACTGGTTAGTAAAGGGCCAGATGCTCACCTATGAGGAACTGAGGGACAAGCATGAGCTACCGCTGTCAGAACATTACAATTACTGTAGGCTGAGGCATTTCACACACTCCCTGACCCAGAAACAGGGGACACCGGTCTTAAATTAGTTCTCCAAAATTTGTAAAGATAAACCTCTATCATTGGGTCGCTTTACAAATATAAAACATTTGTTACTGGTTGAAGTGACACTGGGGGAAGGACCGGAGTGGGGGAGCCCTGGAGACCCTTCAGAAGCAACCAGCGGCAAAATCATCCCAGGAAAGGAGAGGTCGCTCACTGAAGCCTGCCCTAGGGTAACCCAAGTGTAATGGCCCAGGTTAGATATTGTAAATAATAAGCTAATACTGCTGGAGGGATGATAGCTAATAGGACTTTGGTGTTCCCTGCAGATATACTCTTTACTATTGTCTGTTTTACCATGTTTTAGGTATCTCTTAAATTGCAATCACAGTAAAAAATAAGAAAAATTATTAACCTAAAAAGTAAAAATAAGAAGGAATAACCAGCTAACTTTCACAAAATGTCTTTATTGTAAATATGTATTTTTGCACAACTGTTATGCAAGACTGTTCAAAAATGCTTTATTTTTCATTACATGCTGTACGCCTTCTGACAATAAAAGAATTTGAATGCAAAAATTAGGTATTGTTGCAGCGACCAGAAAAATTGATGTTAGTTTGTGGACCATTATTAGCTCAAGGCAGCTCATCTATCAGGCCTTTTTTAATCGAATGTATCGCCCACTGTCAGTCCCTTCGGGATCCATCCCTCATTCATCTTAATAAAGGTGAGGTAATCTAGACTTTTTTGACCTAGGCGACTTCTCTTATCAGTGACAAAACCTCCTGCTGCACTGAAGGTCCTTTCTGACAGGACACTTGAAGCGGGGCAGGACAGAAGTTCTATGGCAAATTGGGATAGCTCAGGGCACAGGGTAGCGTGCACACCCAGTAGTCAAGGGGTACTCGAGGTAGTCTGTTACCTGACGGTCAAGTCGTTCTCTGAGGGTGGACTCCGAAGGGCTGTGGTGATGCATAGGACTTAAAAAGCTCTGCATGTCCTCCATCAACAACACGTCTGTAAAGCGTCCTTTCCTGCGTGGTCATGGGAGGAGGAGGATTATGTTCACCTCTTCCGCTGTTAGATTGCCTTTGTGTTGTGTAAAGCATACTTTTTAATTTATTTTGGTAGTGCTGCATCCTTTCCGACTTGTGGTAATTCGGTAACATTTCAGGCACTTTCTGCTTATACCGGGGGTCTAGTAGCGTGGACACCCAGTACAGGTCGTTCTCCTTCATCCTTTTTATACGAAGGTCCCTCAACAGGCACGACAGCATGAAAGACCCCATTTGCACAAGGTTGGATGCTGAGCTAGTCATGTCCCGTTCCTCGTCTTCAGTGATCTCACTGAAGTTATATTCTTCCCCCCAGCCACGTACAACACCACTGGTACCAGATAGGTGACAACGAGCACCCTGGGATGCCTGTTGTGGTTGGTCTTCCTCCTCCTCCTCAAAGCCACATTCCTCCTCTGACTCCTCTTCCTCACAATCCTCTTCCAGCGTTGCCGCAGGTCCAGCAAGCGATGCTGATAAGGCTGTTTCTGGCGGTGATGGTGACCACAACTCTTCCTCTTCACGGTCATCTACGGCCTGATCCAGCACTCTTCGCAGGGCACTCTCCAGGAAGAAAACAAATTGTATGATGTCGCTGTTGTTGCCCTGGGTGCGACTGACCAGGTTTGTCACCTCCTCAAAAGGACGCATAAGCCTACAGGCATTGCGCATGACCGTCCAGTAACGTGGCAAAAAAATCCCCAGCTCCGCAGAGGCTTTCCTAGCACCCCGGTCATACAAATACTCGTTAACGGCCTTTTCTTGTTGGAGCAGGGGGTCGAACATTAGGAGTGTTGAATTCCAACGTGTCGGGCTGTCTAAAATCAAGCGACTCGCTGGCATGTTGTTTCGCCGCTGGATATCTGTAAAGTGCGCCATGGCCGTGTAGGAACACCTGAAATGGGCACACACCTTCCTGGCCTGCTTCAGGACGTCCTGTAAGCCTGGGTGCAGATTACACACATGTGCCATGCACGGCACATGTGTCAACTTGCCCAAATTCAATGCCGCCAACAAATTTCTTCCGTTGTCACAAACCACTTTGCCGATCTCCAGTTGGTGCGGAGTCAGCCACTGATCCACCTGTGCGTTCAGGGCGGACAGGAGTGCTGGTCTGGTGTGACTCTCAGCATTCAGGGAAGTCAACCCCAAGTGTATCCGGGATGTGGAATAGTACCTGTGGAGCTGGGGGGGTGCCGTTAATGTGGAGCAAGACATAGCAGCAGCAGAAGAGGACACAGCAGAGGAGGTTATGGAAGAGGATGGAGTAGGAGGAGTAGAGGAGGTGGCAGCAGGCCTGCCTGCAAGTCGTGGCGGTGTCACCAACTCCTTTGCAGAGCCACGTATTCCATGCTTGACAGCCGTCACCAGGTTTACCCAATGCACAGTGTAGGTGATATACCTGCCCTGACCATGCTTTGCAGACAAGGTATCCGTGATCAGATGGACACTTGCCCCAACACTGTGTGCCAGAGATGCCATTACTTCCTTTTGCACAATCGAGTACAGGTTGGGGATTGCCTTTTGTGCAAAGAAATTTCGGCCGGGTACCTTCCACTGCGGTGTCCCAATAGCTACACATTTTTTGAATGCCTCAGACTCCACCAGCTTGTATGGTAAAAGCTGCCAGGCTAAGAGTTCAGACAAGCCATCTGTCAGTTGCCGGGCAAGGGGGTGACTTTGTGACATTGGCTTCTTACGCTCAAACATGTCCTTGACAGACACCTGACTGTGGGCAGATGAGCAGGGACTGCTCAGGGCGAGACATGGAGTGGCGGATGGTTGAGAGGGGGCAAGCAGGGCAGCAGTGGTTGACGTGGCTGAAAATGCTGGACCAGGAGGAGGATGGCGGCTTTGACTTTGTGTGCTGCTTGTACTCATGTGTTGATCCCATAGGCGTTTGTGATGTGACATCATGTGCCTTCGCAAAGAAGTTGTACCTAGGTGGGTGTTGGACTTCCCACAAATGGCATCACTGTTGTCACAGGCAGACACACAAAAAAATTGCCACACTGCTGAGCTCTGCAATGACGGCATTCTGGTGGTGGCAAAAGCATGCGTTGACTGGCGTGCTGTCTGGCTGACCCCGGGTGTCGATGCATGCTGTCTGACTGTGCCACTAGCTACATTCGACGACCTCCCGCTGCTTCCAACTCGTCTCCTCCTCCTCTCTGTCTCCCCATCTGAACTTTCCTCCTGTTCTTCTTCTCTTATAGCGGGCACCCACGTGACATCCACGGACGCATCGTCATCATCAACCGCTTCACTTGTATCTGACAACTCAACAAAGGAAGCAGCACCGGGTACAACATCATCATCATCATCAGACCGTACGCCCATGTGTGTAATGCTACCTGACTGGGACATATCCCTGTTATCTACATCCTCTGGCACTAATGTTTGTGCATCACTCATTTCTTCCAACGGATGTGTAAATAACTCTGCTGACGGATCAAGTGAAGCGGCTGTGGTGCTAGTGTTGGTGGTGGCGGCAGGCGGGCGAGTGGTAACTGGAGAGGTGCCCGAAGCTAAGCTGGAGGAGGATGGTGCGTCTAGTTTCCGAGCTGTAGAAGATTGGGTGTCCTGTGTTAGCCAGTCAACCATGTCCTCAGAACTGTTCAAGTTCAGGGTACGTTGCCTCTGAAAACTGGGCATTATTCTAGGGCCAAAGGGAATCACAGCACCACGACCATGACTGCCCCTGCGGGGTGGCCTGCCTCTGCCTGTCATTTTTTTTACGATTAGTGGTACTATGCGTACAAGCGACTGTGACACCAGATATGAGTGTCACTGCGCACTGGCAAAAGTTGGCAGACTAGATGCAATAGGCCTCACACACACGCCTGTAGGCAGGCAACTGATATTCAATCGATTACAGTAAAAAAAGGGTTGTTTTATTTCACTGCTTACTACGGTTGCACTAGATATGAGTGTCACTGTGCACTGGCAAAACTTGGCAGACTAGATGCAATAGGCCTCACACACACGCCTTTAGGCAGGCAACTGATATTCAATCGATTACAGTAAAAAAAGGGTTGTTTTATTTCACTGCATACTACGGTTGCACTAGATATGAGTGTCACTGAGCACTGGCAAAAGTTGGCAGACTAGATGCAATAGGCCTCACACACACGCCTGTAGGCAGGCAACTGATATTCAATCGATTACAATAAAAAAAGGGTTGTTTTATTTCACTGCATACTACGGTTGCACTAGATATGAGTGTCACTGTGCACTGGCAAAAGTTGGTAAACTAGATGCAATAGGCCTCACACACACGCTAGCAGGCAGGCATATGCAATTAGATTACACAGAAAAAAATAATAAAATAAAATAAAAAGGGCTTTTTGGGTTGCTGTCCTTGCAGCAGATATCAAAGGAGTCCTTCAGGTGTGTAGTTAAAGCTAAATACACAGCCTGGCTATCTATTTCCCTATTAAATCAGCAGAAAAAAATAATAAAATAAATGATGTTCTAGCCCTAAAGGGGCTTTTTGGATTGCTGTCCTTGCAGCAGATATCAAAGGAGTCCTTCAGGTGTGTAGTTAAAGCTAAATACACAGCCTGGCTATCTATTTCCCTATTAAATCAACAGCAGGTAGAATATATCTCCTCTCTCAACGAATGCAGCTACAGATTAATTCTAAAATGGAGGCTGTCATACAGATAGAAGGCTCTGGAAGGGAGTGTATGCTGCTGATTGGCTGGAATGTGTCTGCTGACTGTAAGGTGCAGGGTCAAAGTTTCCTCAATGATACAGAATAGGGGGCGGACCGAAAAGCGCATATGTTCGCCGTTCGTTGCGAACGCGAACATGCGAAAATCGCCGCGAATAGTTCTCTAGCGAACTGTTCGGGACATCACTACTTAAGAGTAATTGGTTTAAGTTCTCACTCAGTTACAGCCTTATTAAATTGCGATTCAGTAAATTTAAAAGGGCTCTAATTAAGCACACAGCATATTTTATTTACAGAAGTTTTTAGTTAGTGAAGTCCTTGCTTTTAGATAAAAGTTCACTAACTAAAACTTCTGTAAAAGAAATATGCTATGTGCTTATATAGAGCCCTTTAGAATTTGCCGATTTGCAATTTAATAAGGCTGTTAGTGTGGATTGTTAGGCACCAAATTCTATATGTGACCACTTAGTCATAGGCATAAGAACTGGGGGGATGGGGGAACATTATATGTGTGTATAAATACATACTTACAATAGAACCTACCTCTCCTGTATTGTTGGTCTCATATTACCAGCATTATTAATCTTTACAAAGAAAAAACACAAGTATAACATTATCTGTTTTTCATATCAAGTCCACATAAAGAACTACAGCTTAATTTAGATAGTCCCAAAAGTTTACATTCTCAGTGCAGACACAGACTTCAAGATATCTGTTAAAATAATATCCCAAATAGGGGAGGGACTTAGCTCACCAATTAAACGAAAGTTGGCACTAATAGAGGTACTAATAGAGTTCCAAAAAGAACAGGAAATGTTATTTGCATACAGTAAACACACTTTTAAAAAGGGGCAATACTAAACCTTATTTGGGGAAAAAATAATCAAGCTTTCCACTCATGTGCAGAGACTAAACACGATAGGGTGGCGGTATTAATGAGTAAAGCTTGCCCGTTAGAAGTATCCACTTATTTTGAAGAATGGGAAGGAAGATTAATTGTCAAATGTGTTCAAACTATTAACACTGGTACATATATATACTATGTGCAAACGTGATCCTAAATTTCTCCCCTTTCTTTCCCCAAGTATGCATCAGGCTAATTAATTAACTCTGGACAGGAGCCTGTAGATATTGGTCCAGACCTTGGCCAAATCAAGCAAAGGAGAAAAACTGAAGTACTAGTTACAAGACCACTCTCTCAAAGATGTCTGGAGGTACTACAACCCCTCTTTTAGATAATACACTTTTTTTCTGCACCGCAATAGCAAATAGTTGTAATGATGACAGACTGTCATATTTCACTTACTCTCTGCTCCAATGACCACATCCTGGTTTGTGTACAACTTATGAGCCCCATGCTCACTTTCACTGAACTTGGAAGCTTAATAAAACTATTTAGCACATCCCAAAAACAATGAATATATAGTAAACCTATGAATATTTTAAATAACAAAGAAGACCTAGCCATTGAAACTTTATGTGTAGCACACAAGGCAGTAATTAATGTAGTAGTAGTGGTTTAATAATTGAATAAGCCTCTAGGAAAAATATACAGAAAAGGAAATTAGCTCTACACAATAAGCCCTATTCAATTAGCTACTTGCAAATGCCTTGATTCATAAATTTGGCTTTGGGTGTTTTTTTTATAAATGTTTATATGTTTTCTATTAACTTAAGAATTAATTAGTGCCAATAAGTACTTTTTGCAAAAAATGTAGCAATATTAGGAGTGATTTTAAGTGTGTATAAATTTACGAATTGGGCAATTGAATCAGGCCCAATAAGTTTAGAGTTCTAGAGGAGCAACATAATATGTCAACGACTACTTCCCTAATAGCACATTGATACGTCGCCACATTAGCCACAGATTGTTAGAAGACAATGAGTACTCTATGAAAAGAATAAAACAAAAGTATTATGGGAAATCAAACAAGGCAGACACATTACTGGCCAAGGGCTGGAAAATGATTAGGGGTGAATTGGTTATCTGTAATCATTATTACAGAATGCATATTAATTACTTAACATAGAACAATTGTTCATTAAAAGCACATAAACATCTTTTATTTTTATGTTAGAAAAATTATGTCTTTTCAAGTTGTGTTAAAAGTTCCCAATTCTCTCCATTTTGTGCTTAAATGACCATGTTAGTTATATTTTTAAAATATACACTGTTGAAGAACACATGAAGACAGGTGAAAAGTTTTACAATGTTAAAAACAATAATTTATTACCTTTTATATGCAATTATGTTGCAGTGGAATCTATGATTTTAGGTACTTCTAGCAGAACACTGGGAATGTGCAGTTAAAACTGCCAGTGCTTTCAGCGGGATCAATGGAAGTGTAATTAGTATACAAGGATACACCCCTCTTGAGAAAGTAGCAGAAAAAAAGCAGGAAAAATGGAACCACACAGTCAATATCTGTTTACAGTGTAAAATATGAATTTATTTATTACTCTATTCAATGTTTCTAAAACATTTGCTTATTGTGGAATGTAGTAATTTACTGTACCATATAAAAATATGACCATAATGACACTTCACACAACATAAAATATTTTTGTGAATTCCCTAGTGGTGATTATTGATTATCCACACTCTCAATAGATTGATATAATGGTATATAGGGGTCTATAGACACAGAAGTGCCTATGAAATTATACAGTTAAAGAGAAAGAGCACACTTATTTATACCGGTTTGACCCTATATACCTGACTTGTACCCTCCAGAAATCTGTATCTCCTCAAGTTCAATATAAGCACAATTATTTTACAAATTCTTCTGAATAAACACTATTATCAAAGTTAGAAGTATCCACTTATTTTGAAGAATGGGAAGGAAGATTAATTGTCAAATGTGTTCAAACTATTAACACTGGTACATATATATACTATGTGCAAACGTGATCCTAAATTTCTCCCCTTTCTTTCCCCAAGTATGCATCAGGCTAATTAATTAACTCTGGACAGGAGCCTGTAGATATTGGTCCAGACCTTGGCCAAATCAAGCAAAGGAGAAAAACTGAAGTACTAGTTACAAGACCACTCTCTCAAAGATGTCTGGAGGTACTACAACCCCTCTTTTAGATAATACACTTTTTTTCTGCACCGCAATAGCAAATAGTTGTAATGATGACAGACTGTCATATTTCACTTACTCTCTGCTCCAATGACCACATCCTGGTTTGTGTACAACTTATGAGCCCCATGCTCACTTTCACTGAACTTGGAAGCTTAATAAAACTATTTTAGCACATCCCAAAAACAATGAATATATAGTAAACCTATGAATATTTTAAATAACAAAGAAGACCTAGCCATTGAAACTTTATGTGTAGCACACAAGGCAGTAATTAATGTAGTAGTAGTGGTTTAATAATTGAATAAGCCTCTAGGAAAAATATACAGAAAAGGAAATTAGCTCTACACAATAAGCCCTATTCAATTAGCTACTTGCAAATGCCTTGATTCATAAATTTGGCTTTGGGTGTTTTTTTTATAAATGTTTATATGTTTTCTATTAACTTAAGAATTAATTAGTGCCAATAAGTACTTTTTGCAAAAAATGTAGCAATATTAGGAGTGATTTTAAGTGTGTATAAATTTACGAATTGGGCAATTGAATCAGGCCCAATAAGTTTAGAGTTCTAGAGGAGCAACATAATATGTCAACGACTACTTCCCTAATAGCACATTGATACGTCGCCACATTAGCCACAGATTGTTAGAAGACAATGAGTACTCTATGAAAAGAATAAAACAAAAGTATTATGGGAAATCAAACAAGGCAGACACATTACTGGCCAAGGGCTGGAAAATGATTAGGGGTGAATTGGTTATCTGTAATCATTATTACAGAATGCATATTAATTACTTAACATAGAACAATTGTTCATTAAAAGCACATAAACATCTTTTATTTTTATGTTAGAAAAATTATGTCTTTTCAAGTTGTGTTAAAAGTTCCCAATTCTCTCCATTTTGTGCTTAAATGACCATGTTAGTTATATTTTTAAAATATACACTGTTGAAGAACACATGAAGACAGGTGAAAAGTTTTACAATGTTAAAAACAATAATTTATTACCTTTTATATGCAATTATGTTGCAGTGGAATCTATGATTTTAGGTACTTCTAGCAGAACACTGGGAATGTGCAGTTAAAACTGCCAGTGCTTTCAGCGGGATCAATGGAAGTGTAATTAGTATACAAGGATACACCCCTCTTGAGAAAGTAGCAGAAAAAAAGCAGGAAAAATGGAACCACACAGTCAATATCTGTTTACAGTGTAAAATATGAATTTATTTATTACTCTATTCAATGTTTCTAAAACATTTGCTTATTGTGGAATGTAGTAATTTACTGTACCATATAAAAATATGACCATAATGACACTTCACACAACATAAAATATTTTTGTGAATTCCCTAGTGGTGATTATTGATTATCCACACTCTCAATAGATTGATATAATGGTATATAGGGGTCTATAGACACAGAAGTGCCTATGAAATTATACAGTTA
This sequence comes from Discoglossus pictus, assembly GCA_027410445.1. Taxonomy (NCBI): domain Eukaryota; kingdom Metazoa; phylum Chordata; class Amphibia; order Anura; family Alytidae; genus Discoglossus; species Discoglossus pictus. Next base: position 251,428,792 of record CM050167.1, on the reverse strand, counting down.
AAGAGAAAGAGCACACTTATTTATACCGGTTTGACCCTATATACCTGACTTGTACCCTCCAGAAATCTGTATCTCCTCAAGTTCAATATAAGCACAATTATTTTACAAATTCTTCTGAATAAACACTATTATCAAAGTGTGAAGGTGATAGAACCAGTAATGTGGATTTGAACACTAGACATTTGCAAGAAATAAAGGACACTATTTTCAACTGGTGTCATCCACACACTTCATAATCCACATTGGGGAATAAGATCAGTGTGAGAATTAAGTAAACTATTCAAACCTTGCATTCAGAGAGAAGAATGTGACTTTTTCAAGAAATTATCACAATCCTTAATTCAATCTCCATTATTGTGTACTGGCAGGTTTATTTGATATATTCAGGACAATTTGTGAGATATTTGTTCTTATATTGAACTTGAGGAGATGCAGATTTCTGGAGGGTACAAGTCAGATATACAGAGTCAAACTGGAATAAATGTGCTCTTTCTCTTTAACTGTATAGTTCCCTAAGGGTGTTATAGTTACTGTATATGACACATAAGGGGTTTGTCTAATGACTTGGTCCCATGATTTTCCCTGGCCACGAAGTATTCATGTAAATTTATTGGTTCATAAGGCTACAAAAAAGGACCTTTGTTATTGGTCCATGGCTTCTCAAACAATGAATGATGACACTATACTGACGCTAAAAACAAGTGAATTATTTGTTTTTATTTATTACATTTTCTATGAATATTATGGATGGAAAATGTGATATTAGTATTTAGACACTAATATGTTCCTTGTGTTCAGTTAAATTAAAAATGTCAATTGCGTGTCGTAGTGGCATCTTTGTGCTTTTTTTTCTACATAATATGTCACATGGCTTGTGAATTAACGCTAAAGTTTCCAGAGACGGTAGTAGAAGTAATATTTGTGAGCGATTTTTATTACTTATTTTAATCAAGTGTCATTAGAAACTTACAGTATATATGGTTCATTTATTCAAATCCATCTAACAATCTAATAATCTCACAATGCATTAAGGTTATATGTATGATAATTTAAACCAAAATAAATATTTTTAAACTTAAATGAAATAAGGTGAACTAAAATTAAATGTAGTATTTGGTAGTTGAATATGTAACTGAAACTATATTATTCTATTGCTGGTTTTCCTTTGAAGATGTTTTCTTATCTTTGATGTTAATGATTTTTTCATTAAGTTTTTCATTAAGTTCTCAAGTACTTACCTACTTTATGAGTTTTTTCTCTTTGATAAAAGTAACAAATCTAAAACATTATTTAAACTAGACATTTGTTTCATGAGCACCATTCACATGCTAATGCCCTTCTTGACATATAATTGTATATGTTTTAGATATTAATCCTTTTATATTTTATCATTTGATTATTATAATTGTCTTTAATTAAAACTAAATTTTAAGATTTTTTTAGCAGCGACTATAATCAATCTAACCATCCCACACAGCAATATCAATAGTTTGTGCAGCAGGAAAATAATTGTTTAATATAAATCCATGCCTTAAGCTTCAAGATTGCATATATTGCGTACAAGTAAATTACTTGTACATAAAAAGCTAAATAGGGCACATGTCATAATGTAATTTCCCTGGTGACTCATTAGCAGTACGATTTTTGGCCAGTATGTATGTCTGTAATTCCTTTCCAAGTCAGTTCATTACACCTACATTAGACTACCAAAGGAAACAAAACTTGTAACTTCATGATTTAGGGAACTTTCTACAAGGGAAAGAGCAGATACTCATAAACTCTACCAATGATCTAATGGCAATCCAAGATGATGCAAGTAACATAAGGGAACTCTCTGTATCATATGTGTGCTCATATGTGTGGTTTTAATTCAGCACGTCATCAAAGGACTCTAGTTCTTGAAAGAAAATCTGGTGACATCATATCCTGTTAAAGTTTGCTAAACAGTCATGGTGATGATTGCATTAGAATCATAGCCAAAATGAAAATTATATCTAGTGATTCCATGGTTTTACTGCACATTTTCGCTGCTCAATGTGAGCCTCTCCTCTCGTCTACGTTTGCTCCTCTGAGCTAACAATCTCTTTTGATTTTCCTGCAGCATACAATGTACAGTTGGACTGTTGCTGCCCTGATAAAAAAGTGTCAGCAATGTGCCAATTGTGCAGTATAAATAGGCAGCGTGCGCACGGCCAAATCGTTGGTTTAGTCGTGTAAAGCGCCATTTTAGATTCGTAATGTTATTAGTTGCAAGTTATTTTTGTAAAACGGCAATGATTGTCGATGAGTTACGCGGCTCGCAAGCATTCTCCGTCCTTTCTTATAGTGTATTTTGTACCTAGTACGTTCCTGTGTAAGTGGTACGCGTCTGGCGGTGTTTTGCGCGGTTCGGGGTCATGTAGCCTCGTTTTCATTTTTTTCGTCTGCCTTCTTTTTTTCTCGCTTAGACGATTTTCAAGTGCCGAAACTCGGCAAATTTGGCTTAATTTTGCATGCAACCTCACTCCCAGACGTCCTGGCTGTCCCCCCCGTTTTTTTTGGTTTATTTTTTGTGTTTTTCGTTTTGCGCGGTTCGGCCATTAACTTCGTATTTTTCCGACCCTGTATTATTTTTTCTAAGTCCCGCGTTCCTCAACTTGCAGCCTAAGGCCATCATGCGTTTCCTAACTGCTTGGAGGCTAAGTCCCACATTTTTTAATGCCTCATCGGCTCGCAGGAGCACCTTTGGCGCTCATTTCTGCCAAAGTCCCATGTGTTTTAATGCCTCAACTGCTCGCCTCGCTTTGTGAGGCTCACAGCTTCGGCACTCATCGCCTATGTGCTCCGAGTTTCAATGCCTCAACTGCTCGTCTCGCTGCGCAAGGCTTGTATCGGATGAGCGCCTACGCCGCTTATCGTCTAAGTGCTCCGAGCTCGGAAAACTTCTGCGCTTCTATGGCTCTCCTCGCTATGCAAGCATGACGACGATTCTTAGTTGACAACTATTATTTGTGTTGCTCCCATTCTAGATGAGAAAGTAGGAGAAGGGATAGATTTGAAAAAGATGAGAAATGGGGATGATGTCCAAAAGGGAAGTATGTGCCAGCTGATAAGCTTATTTTGTTACTGATCTAAAAGTTATGGAAAAATCATGGGCCTTTTACCTCTAAAAGTAGAGAGGGAAGAGTAATGTTAAGCAAAATAGCATATTAGATACAAAAGGTGGAGTGCTAGAACAGTGAAGGCATAGTGTAAAACACAGATAAGAAATGTAAGCATCACTTGGACAAAGATAATATAAGCCCATGCTTAGGCTAAATTAGGCCAATATTTTAAGCAGGTAGAATAAGCAGACTAGATAGGTAGTTTTGGTTCTTATAAAACATCAAATTTATATGTTTCTATGTGTATGTTAGAGCATAACAATTGAAAGAGGAACGTTGAGGTGAAGTCAGTGGGCAGAATGGTGAGGAGGTGAGGAAATATTCAGTACAGGAGCTGACATTTAGCAGGGTGTTGTGTAATTAAGGGAATTGAATTTTGAGACAAGGATTTTAAATTCCATTGCGATAGATAAGACACTGTGATGTCATTCTAGAAAAACAAATTAAATACCTAGAGAAAATGTGCAGTTCCTCAGAGTAGCAAAAGCTTTACATTGTGTGGCAAACAGCATTGCCATGGCCTCAAATTTTATTGCCCCGTAATTTTTGATGGCCAAGTCGCTTTTATAAACTAAATATGTAAAATGTCATAAAAAGAGACATCAATTACTGTTATACCCCTTTCTGCAGCCACCGCATTAAAGAGTGGTTAATTTCAGTGATATTTTCTATGGTCAGATAAAAAAAAAACACAGCTTGATAATTATAGGCTTCAATTTCTTTAAATGACAGTTAATTATAGTTTAAGGTCCATTGTTGATTGTCAAAAAAATACTTGTTAAATATATAACAAATTAAAAACATTGGCAGCTTTATATGGCATGCTCATGAAAGCATTTGACAAAAATCTAAATTTTTGCTGACTCTAAATGTGTCATGGAGATTCCCTCTTGGAAGCTTGTAGCTTGAGGAGAAGGGTTCTCCAACTGGGAATTATTCTTCTGCTGAGTTCTATTTTCATGTGGCTATTTAACAGCCTCATTAAATTGTAGCCTCTTAAGTCCAACGTGTAGCTCGTGAGGGCTGCGTTCTTGAAATTTGGACGTTTTATGACGCTATTAATTTAGAAGTGCTGTGAGTTACGAGCTAGAGACGCTAAATCGTAAATCAGTTAACGGCCATCAGAATTGAGGGCTAGAATGCAAACAATTAAGCAAGCACTTAGTTACGGGTTTAGATGGAGCCAATGGCAACAGAGATTGTCATCATTGCGTCACAAGAAAATGGGGGATGGATTTCAAAGTCTTACTGGGTTCAATTAAAGGCATATGATAGTCTATCACATGCAAGTTACAGTATATGTATAAACACATTGATTGCTGAGATCGATATAACACAATAAAGGTACATGAAATCAACTATTTTCCTGAGCCGATTTGCGAGCTTGAGAATATTGTGCTATTAATTCTAAGTCCTGACATCACTTTCCCTTTCAATATTAGTACAGTAGTGAGTTTTTGTTTGATTTACAAGTGCTACGTATTGGACTTTATCCCCCTTGCTGGCTCTCTCGAGCACATGTTGGCCTTTGGGCTCCATTTGCATGTTACATGCTTGCTCACGAGTGGCTACGTTGCAATTTAATAGCTAAATTAAAAACATAGTGGTTACAGGCTTGACGGATCAAAGGATTTACGGCCGCAAAGCCTATTCTCGGCCGTCCTGCGTTTTAACACGCAAGTCCGCTGCGAGCTACGTTACGGGATGATTTAATAGCCATAACCCGTAAATTTGGACTTACGGGCCACGTTTTAAAACGTAGCCCCAATTTAATAAGGCTGTAAGACAAACATGCTTGACAGAACTAAAAAGGGATCCATCATTTCTCTTATTCCTCCTAAGTTTCTAATCATTTTAGGATCAGAAACAAACTGCTGCCATTGCAGGAAACAGAATAAAATAGCAATGTCTGTATTTAATTATTTATTAAGTTTATATATATGTCAATATATTACTATTATTATCTTTATTTGTAATGCAGCAACATTTTCCGTAGCGCTATACATGGGTTAAGTACATGGCAAAAATACAATTTACACATTATAAAGAATGGAGGGACCTGTTTTTGAGCTTAAAATCAAATGTATATAGTGCTTGTTTCCAAGGCACCGACACATGATTGAAAACTCTCAAAGTTACAATTTAAAGGATATTGCCTTCTTTCTTTTTTTTTTTTTTCTTGAAACAACCTGAAAAGTAGACTAGTAATACTATTGGTGGTGTTTATTGGTAATTATTTATGAAAATTAATGAAAATCAAGGTAAGCTTGCAAATCAATGAACATCCACATTTAGCCCATTATAAAATATGGCAGAATTCACTTTCATGGGAGGCTTTGATGGTACAATAAATATATATTATAAAACAGTGGTAATATTTTTAAATGATAATGATATCTAAAATAATTAATATACAGTACTCCCTTGAACTTTTCTGTACTTTATACCACCTTTAGCTGCAATTATAGCTGTGATTCATTAGGTGTGAAACATCTGAATACAAATTCTGCACGTTTTGCCCATTCTTAATTCCAAAATTGTTCAAGCTCTGTCAGGTTAGATAAGGACATTTGGTTATCAGCAAGAAATGATCACTTCTCTTTTTTACAATTAACTAATATCATACATCCATTTACAGGACATTAGAATAGGGAAAATAGAACTCTCTGATGGGTCAAAAGACTAACAAATCAGAATGCAAATATTCCATTCCCTTTATTATGATTTTTTAATTCTTAATAAATTTGGAAAAGGGGCAGTAGCCTTATTGAGTAACAGAGTTCTTAATATTCAAATACTCGATTCTGATTTGCTGACATGTGATTTACATATTTTGTCAGAAGCTTACAGGGCGCATTCAAGAAGTTGTCATTGATAGGGGTGCTTCAAAGAGGAGGAGTTCCGTTAGAGTTAGTGTAATTTATTTTTAGAGCAGCACATTTTTTTTCAGTATAGTGGCCCTTTCCATGGGCAGAAGATAAGATTCAAGAGTCTTTAATCAAAAAAAGATGAGGACCTATTTTTTTTTTTAAATATGGATGTGCTCACTTATCCACGCTTGAAGATTGAGGACAAGGACGTCAATGATCATCCCTGGATGTTCATCAAGGAGGGAGATACTGTATATTAAATTACCCACTTTACCCTTTCAGGTTAAACAGTTTTTTTATTTAGCATTACATAATTTAAACCACTTTACCACCATTGTAAAGAAGCTAACCTTAGGTACTATGGTAGTTCATAGGAACCCCCATGGTTATAGGTTAGGATGTAAAGGGGGTCCATTGGGACGCACATGGTAAAGGGGATAACTTAGAGTATGTATTGAGGAGCATGGGGGTCTACAGTGATCTCCATGGTAGATAAGCACAGGCTCATTGGTGGTCCATACGGGTTCTTATGGCATCCCAGGTGTTGAAGAGGACCCCAGATGAAACTCAAGCTCATAGGGCATAGATCATTCAGTAACTCCTTAAATGGGACGCTGTTAAGCCCTCTGTTTTTGACAAAATGTATGCATGACACTGCTGTTGACATAACATTGTTGAGCAGCAACAACTGTGCACAGAGACTTTCTTTGTGTATGATGCAGTGGCATATAATTAAATCACTTGGATCAAGACCGAGATGATTCAGTTCTTTCTCGTGAACTGCAATTAACCCATTTTGGAGCCATCCATGGCTGGAGCTCCATCTGTAGTAAGGCCACTTAACTTTTAAAATGCTAGCTCAATTTTTTTCATTGATAAAACAAGTCTCTCAAACAAGTCCTCACCTCTTGTACTGCAATGCATGACAGCAGTTTGTCTCACTTGTCAAACTCTGCATTTATCCCAATTGGGTAGTATGTGTTATGTCCGTTGCCTCATCACAAGCCAGATAAAAAATTGGAAATTTCTTGCAGAATCATTCAATTTTTTTTTCAATATCTTGTAATAATTCACTAATCCGATTTGAGGTGATTCTCCAAGACAAACTAAGACTTTGAAACAAGTTAAATTTTTCTGGTGCTACCAAATCAACAGCAGCCACCATGCCCTCTTTCACAAACTCTCTCTCTACATAAGGCCTCAGCTTCTTTGCGATTAGCTCGCTTACTATGGGCCTCATTAAATTAGAAAACGTAGTTAACTTGGTCCTCGCAAAAGACATATGTTTTTTTTTTGGGGCATACACTTTTAAAACATTATTCAGTTTAGAGCCACCCATGTAGTACTAGCCCCTAATAAATAAACCAAACATTGTTGTTGCCCAGGACACCTTTGGGTCCTCTTTCCCCACCAAGTGGGTGGAATGGGCATCAATCCCTTATGGAACCCCTTTCTTGCACCCACTAAAACAAAATAAATAGAAATTGCCCCATGGAGGTCCAAATGGACCTTATAATCCTTATACCCTTTTGGCATCCTTACAGTTTGCAAAGCTTATATTCTCTTCTCTGAATAGCTGTTTTAATAGCCAATCAGATAGGGGCAACTGTCACTGGTTGCTATGTTCACCAATCATAATTGGGCAAAATAAAGTTTATTGTGTGGTTAAATCTCTGTGGAATCCTACACGAAACACATGCATCAGGCCACTTTCAGCTGGGTCCCCTGTTGATGATGTCACTTGGCGGGCTCGCTTGAAAGCCAATACTAAGAATTTACAGATTTAATATTGTCATAGATGTATAAATTTATTGGTATTCTATCTAATATGGACATATCAGGTACAATTGATTATTTGATGTATGAGATTTAATCCAAAAGCACTAGAAAAAGTCCAAGTAGCAGCATTCTCAGTACCTATATTTGTATCTCTTGTGTATGTATTACGTATTTTACTTGGATACATATTTGTATTACTTTTTAAATATTATTATCACGGTGGCATTTAAAATTGATGTATTATCTCATAATTAACTCAAGTATTGCTAAACTCTCAGGTAATTACTAGTATATGGATAGTCCATATATTAATTCAATTTATGTTTAACATTATTATTAGCGTGGTATAGTCAAATACTCATATTTAGTAAAGGGGCAAGTAACGGGTCCCATTGCAAAATCTACAATAGAGGAAAAGGGACTTTACCTATGTTACAGTCAGAATTGAGTATTTAAGGTTTTCTCTATGTTTTATATCGACAGATGTACTAGACTTTATAGTAAACTGAGAAGTGTAAAATGTCATACAGTGTATAATCTGTTTGAATACTAATTGCTAAACATCTTGTTCAATATGTATAAGTTGCATGTATTTTCTGATGTATTGTTTTTGCTTAAGGAATGAGATCCAGTATACATTACCTATGTGGGACTACAAAAAAAGTTGAGATTTATTGTTATATTATGGAATACCTAAAAAATAGTAAAAGTAAATCATATTGTACATATATTTTTTAATCAACATATTTTACTTTATCTTTTTAATCAAATCATTATTCAAAGCTAAGTTTTATGAGTACAAAGTGTCTGTAGAAATATCATTAGCCGAAAAATGTCAGACTTTGACTTAACTAGCTCAAAATGTGTTTATTTCTCTCTTTATAAGTTATAAGTACCTAACAGGGGAAGTAGATTTCTCTGATTAGTTACTGAATATATTTCAAAATTCTTTATGCTGATTGTGGATATAGGTTAGAATGCCATAGAGACTCCATAGGGAACCTGTGAAGATAATTTTTGATTTGGAGTCATGAACATCTATAGTGACCCCCATGGTAGATGGGGAAAAGTAATACATTATATAGTAATGTTTATTTGTTAGGTTTAACATATCCAATCTTGAGCATTCTTCTGTGCTCCAATTAAAAAGCTTTTAACATGTTGAATAGTGATGGCTCACAAACAGCAGATCATTATGAAATCTTGTAAAAAAAATAAATCTTTTGGGTATAACAAAAAAAAAAGTAATGTCTCAAGTATGGAAATTCAGTTCACAATACTTTCTGTTTTTGTTTCAGGAACAAGTTTAAGGATGGTGTACTAGATGCACAAAAATGGACTATAACATTTATGCAATACACATGGAATTTTTTCACCACAGATAGACCCTCCTACTTTTTTTACTCTTTACACTTGTTTTTCCTGTATGATAAAGATGTTTCCAAACACCCACAACTAGGTAGATCTGTGTGTATATAAACAGGGCCACATTTGTAAGAAATGTCGGCTTCAAGTGTGAAATATCTGAAGACAAAATGCAAATCTTACATTGCTCTGTGTTTATCTGCTTGCTATCTGTGTATGTTTACTGTAATGGTATTTCAACACATGACAAAGATGAAATTACGGATTTATTCAAGGATATTGTAGAGATTCTGAAACGTAACAATACGGTAAGAAAATGCTAACTTTGAAGCTATATCATTTAATTTGCATTGCAATCTAATCTATAAAATGTGTATTTGTAGACACGTGTTTAATGTATTAATACTGCTAGTGATTTTAAATGTATTAAAATGTAATTTACATATTCTTTATGGATAGTTAAAAATACTAAAATCACTACAATTATAACCATAACCATAATCTCGTCTCTCTCTCTTTTTTAGAAGTGTTACTTCAGTGTTCTAAAAATGAAACATGATGTGGTAAGATTTATTTTTCTATTTTACTTTTGTACCTAATTTTTTAAATACAAATAATTAATTAAAATATTCTGTAGAAAATGTATTTACAAATAATTTCTGCTCATTTGCAGAAGTACTGTGAAAGATACTATTACAAAATCAGTGTAATTGTAAAACTATGAAATGCACTGTTTTTGACTGATGCAAAAGAGGAAATGCTGATGATTATCAGACATAACAGTCCCTAGTCAACACAAGATATTGGTGAATCACTTTTCAGTGTGTGTTGAATGGCAAATATTAGGTCATGCTTTAAAACCTTAGTAGTTTCATGATGATGATGATGATAATCACATTTTGTTTTGTTATGGACAGTGCCAATGTGCTAATGATTATTTAAACAAGATTGACAAAGAGCTTCAGGACTGCGAGAAAGATCAAAGAACATTTTTAATGTTGCGCAGCACATTAAAGGGGTTGATGGAAAAACTTCCACAAGAAAAGGTATGTTCTAATTCTATTTTATTTTATTTAATTGTGACAGTCTAGAGAAAGTTTTTTTTATTTAAAAAAAGTTATTTGTATAAATAAATATATATATATATATATATATATATATATATATATATATATATATTTATTTATTTATTTATACAAATAACTTTTTTCAAGTAAATTGTGAAGTGAGCTTGATTTTATTGAGCTAACTCAAATGCCAGTGACGACATACTCTATATTTATATTTTATTAGTGCTATTATTAATATATTTAATGAATACATAACTAATAGACCCTATAGCACTGGACATTGCGGAAATAGTTTTATAGTGAAAAGTGGCAAACAATTTATTCTATCATTAAACTAAAGATTCACTAAGCACCACAATGATTTTGATGTACCTCACTTTACTTTGATATGCTCTATTATCTGGTGGGTAAAAAATTGCAGCCACTGCAACAGATTAGTGAATCTTCCCAATATACAAAAAAGGAATATTTGAATCATATCTGGGATAAAAAGAAAAAAAAAGGAAAAAAACAGGTAAAATTAAGTGTATTTAAATTGGGGCAGTGTATTTCAAATAAATGTACCTTCTCCATTGTCTGAAGGCATTGGTAAACTATTACATAAAATTGTTGATGAGTGTTTAAAAAGGTTGATTTAGAGAATGCTGAATAACTCAAATTATTTAAATTAACTTTATGTAGCAGAAACCATATGTTTTTTTTGATTGTTGATAAAATAGGAAATTATGGTAATTTACCAAAGTGATTATCTTCTGACGAGCTCAGCTTACATGATGTCAGATTCACTAACATTTTGCAAAGGAGTCTCAGTGGCTAGATTTCTATGTAAAGAAAGCTTTACTGTAATCACTTTTCTATAGAAAATAGGTATCCCCGCTACTGCAAATATTAGTGATATATATATATACATTTTTTTCTTTATCTAGACAAAAAGTTATTTATATATTGTGTAAATCATTTAATGTTTACAAAAATTGTGAGCACAGGAAAAAGCCAAGAATCACAATGGGGGAAAAAACTATATTTAATCTTAAACATATAATTTACTTTGTACTAAAATTAAGCTTTGGGACTTTTATTAACTGATGATCTAAGGTTGTATTGTTTGCGCACATTTTAGGTGCGTAGCTTTTAGCTTAGTCATTGTGCAAAAGGTTTTGTGCAAAATAGTGAGACACATGTCAGCCTTTAATGACAGTCTAGGCACCTTGCCTAAAACTGCAGAAGGGAAAAGTGCTTCCTATGTAGTCTGACTGAGTACAAGATTTGAACTGAAAATATTGCTAAGTATATTAACGCAGGAATGGCCATTTCAGATTAAGCTGTCAAGATATATAAACTTTTATTTAGAAATTCAGATTAACATTTAAAATATGTATTTCCTAGGGTAGCAAATCATTGTAATTGCTTGTTTCGCAGAGTAGAGAACAAAAAAAAAAATGAAATTAGATAGAAAGTTTTATGTGCATGAAATTAAAAGCTTGGTATATGTAATTTTTGGAATATTCAAAAATGTTACTATAAAATTAATAATAATCTGCACATACATACTTCTCGCTAGTAAAGAGAGCTGATGTATATATATACATTCTTCTCACATTTCACATAACGTCTAGAAAATAAAAAAATGCATTGATTCAGATAGCTAGTTAAAGACCTAATTTTGATACTTAAAAAATGCTGATTTTCTGCTGAACTTTAAGCTGAAGCTTCTTCCACATATTTCAAACTGTGCAGAACATTTTCATAAATGTTCTGTAGTCTTTCAAGTTAGGGCAAGCTATCCTTAGGTGAAATTTATCCTAGTTTTTATTTTTTACATGCAAGTCTAAACAAGCAAAATATTTCCTGTGCAATTTAATTTAAAGTACATTGTAGGGAATTTATTTTTCTTAATTGATTTGTTTGTATACAATACAAAGAAAAATAAAATCCTGTATTCTGCTTAAAAAAATATGAAAACAAATATAAGACAAGAACTGTTAACATAAATTTTTTTTTTTTTAGACCTCTCAGAAAATATGCACATATAAGACATTTGCAGAATCAACTGCTGAATTACGACTCTCAAACTTCTTAAATGAATTACTGAGAAAAAATTGCAGCAAAACCGCCTGAACAGCCATGTGAAATAAAGAAAAGACCATGGGCCCGATTCAACTGCACAATTCATAAATGTATACACACTTAAAATCTCTTAATATTGCTGCATATTCAGCAAATATTACTTATTGGCACTAATGAATTCTTAAGTCAATAGAATTCATATAAACATTTATAAAAAAAAATACCCAAAGCCAAATTTATGAGTTCAAGGCATTTGCAAGTAGCTAATTGAATAAGGCTACATGTAGAACCCCTTTATTCATCAAGTGGTAATTTTCAATCTTGCATGCCTGTGTGTAAAATGATGTTGAAGTTTCATAGTTTTTGTAGTAAATTCTGTTCCAAACATTGCATTTGCCATTTGATGAAGACCATCCCTCAAAATAAGAAAAAAAACTATTAATTATCTGATTATGTTTTATTGAACCACAATCACTTTTCAATGTCTACCTTAGAATTCGCTACATGTATTTTATGGATAAAATTAGAAATGCATAGTGCCAACATTATCTGGATAGTGTCAAAATTATTAAATTTTGGATGCTAGATAATATTAACAATACTCTTCCTATTTCTCAGACACGGTTTTAAATGCTGCTTATTTGTTTACATCCCCATTCAATTAAATTGGGGAATTAATTGTGCTACAACTAAGTCACCCTTAGCGATTCTGGTTCTATGAGCCTTATATTTTATCATGTACTACTGTGTTAGACATTGAGAAACTTAAGTAAAGCATCTTTCCAAAATTTTCCCACTAAGTGGGACATATTTCTATAGACCTGAAAGTGCTTATATTTCCAATCACTAATATATTTATTCATATTTGTCTGCCTTATTCCATACGTATTAAGATTGTTATTATTATTAATTTATATTTTAGTTATAATTTATGTCAAGTAAATGCTTGTTATTTATTTTATTGTTTTTGCCTTATTCCATATTTATTAAAATTTGTATTATTATTAAATTATATTTTATTTATAGTTTATATCAAGTAACTGCTTGTTATTTATTTTATTGTGTTAAAATTGTTACCATTTCTAAAGATTTTTTAGTTGACTTTGCAGTATTTATTAATTTTCAAACTGTGTTTGATAATTGTATTCCATATTGTGAGAGTATACTTGCCAGATATTTATTATTTATTAATTTATGAAACAGTCTATTTATATTTTTCATGTTCAATATAATCATAGTGGATGTTTTGTATTTCAGAAAAAAATAAATAAAATGTAATTTGGTTTGCATCATACATTGTAGTTTTGTTTTTTCCTTTGTAAACTTTGAGGTAAAGTCAGTGGGCCTTCACAGGGCCTGCAATGGGTCATGGAGGGTTGCAATGTTAATTCTCCCATTTGGAATAGCCATCACATTAAAGCTGATTGCAGCCAGTGTAACCTAGGTGTTTATCTGCCTCTGTGTAAAACAGTAACCAGAAATGGGTTTTATCATCCTACATACTCCCTCTGAAATCATTTCATTACTAAAAAGGTTTTTGGTGTTCTGTTTACAAAGTTTATTAGAGCCTGAGATCACAAATAATAGTTGCAACACATGAAATAATAAACTATTGTATATACAATTTCTACTCTACATGCAGGGAGCCATATTCTTTCTGGTGACAGGAAGATTAAGAACATGCTTAAAAAATAGCAAATGTAAACAAATGTACCGGTATATTTACTTTAATTGCCAAATGGAGAAGATTTGGAGCCATTTCCTTCCTTTCCTAGGTTATGCTAATGGGAAAGAAACACTAAGGGCCTCATTCAATTGTGTTTTGGCCAATTGAATAGGGCTCTTTATAAGCACAGAGCATATTTTAATACAGAAGTTTTTAGTTAGTGAAAACCTTGTTTTTGGGTAGAAATTCACTAACTAAAAACTTCTGTAAAAATATATGCTCTGTGCTTATATAGAGCCCTATTTAATTGGCCAAATCGCAATTGAATGAGGCCTTAAGGTAAAATGTCATGCTGATTTCTCGCGAACTTGAACAAGAGATGACATTAAATAATTCTCCTTGTGTTCTATAGTAAAATTCTGCAGAAACACGCAGAGCCATCAGCTTAACAAACGAGTATGTGATCTGTGCATCGCTTGCAAATTTTCATCAAACATATTTTAGTAAAGTTTTTGTTTTCATGCAGAAAATAGTTTTGTAATATTGAAAACATAGAGCCTGATTCAATTGCAAGTCTGCAACTTGCGGGATACACGTCGCATGTCTGCGGGTGTGCTGCCGGCTCCCATTTGTCTCGAATTCTGGTGCTATTCAATTAAAGGAGCCCGTAAGATACGGGCCCAAAGCCAACTCCGTAAACCATGCACACGTCCATAGCAGTTCAGGGTGGGAATATGATTAATTAAGCAAAACAGTAACCTCGCATTTAGAAACAGCCAATAGAAAATGAGACTGCCATCATTACGGCAGTAAAACATGGAGCTAACATGTCAATCAATTAGGTTTGGGGGTCTTATATGCGATGGGACTCGCAAACCCTTAAAACATAAAATAATAAAAATGAATGCCAATACTGTTCTAGTCCATGTGGGTGGACTGATATGTATTAATTCATTAATTCCTGAGATCAATATAAGCTTGAAATGACACATAACAAAAAATGAATTTTCATTGCCGATATGCGAGCTTGAGACTGTTGTGCAATAAATTCTAAGTCTTTCATCACTTTCCCTGTCATTTACAGTGCAGTATAGATTTTTTATTTGCATTTAGACCGCTCTGCTAAAAAAAAAAGTCACTCTCTTTTTTTCAAGAAAAGGAAAAAAAAAAACAATACAACAATGGCATACAATTAAAATAATACAGTAATACATTTACAGTCAAAGAGAAAAAGAAGACAAAAAACAAACAAACAAAAAACAACAACAAATAAACAGTTTTTGGAGAAGAGGAGAGGATTTAAAGTTCCAACTTATCAATTAATGGTTCTTGTCCCATATTAAACAGTTGTTTACCTCTGAGATCTTTATACCTAAATGATTTACATTATTTTCCAATTCTCTATTTTTACTTTCTACAGTCAGGACTTCGTTAAATGATGGGAGAGTTGGTACTTTCCATGTTTTAACTATTAGCCACTTAACAACCATAGTTATTTGGATAATAAAAGCTTTTTCTACAAAGGTTAAGTTATCCGGGCACAAGTGGAATAGTACTAACTCCAAGGAGGGGATCCTGTTTTTTCCTAATACTGTTGAAATATATCCAAAACGTAATATCCAAATTTCCTTCACCAAATAGCATTTGCACCAAATGTGTTCATAAGATCCTTTTTGGGCACAAACATCTATCTAGAGTAGGGTCTTTCATTATTAAAGCTACCATCTCTGGGTGGTCTTGAAATAAACTTCTCTAAAGGCTTGATATTTGGTTATCTTATGTGTAAGCGCAAAGGCTTTAAACCACTTATCTGATGAAAAGCAGAAATTAAAGTCGTTTTTCCATTGCCCTCATCTTATCTAGTCCATTATTTTTTGTTACAACCTTATAGCATTTGGAAATTAGGTGTTTCCCCTCTTTGGCTAAGGCTAATAATTAAAATTGTATTTTCTCATATCCTGTAGTTACATTTATAAATTGTATGTTTTAAAGTTTCATACTGCAACCATTTCCCTCTGAAAAGTCACTCTAACTAGTCTTTTACTTGAACATCCTTTTTCTCAGCCTCTACCATACTCATTTAAATCTTTTTCATCCTTACATCTTTCTAATTATTCATTTATAAAGTTCCAACATATTATGTAGTTATAAATACATGGATACCGTAAACAGAAAAGACAAACATGGCAAAAGTTTATATTATGGACCAGAAACAGATGAGGGCTCTACTCTTGAAAAAGCTTATAATGTAAGCGATTAAGGGTATTAAATAATAAAAGGAAGGGGATTGCACATTGGTTGCCCTGTGTAGTAGCAGAATACAAGCACAAGATGTGTTCACTGTCTTATTTGAATGGCTGATATTTGAGAACAAGGACTCAATTACATGACTTCCAAAGTAAATCTTGTGAGCAAACTTTCCACTTAGGAAACCCTTATGAGTGATTGCAATGTATGAACTGTTCCCTGCTCTAGTGGAGGTTTTACCTAAATTGCAATTATATCTTTAAGAGCTTACAGACGATCTTAAGTAAAATCAACCTCCAGCAAGAGCAAAGAAAACTCTTAGGAAGAAACTTACTGGAAACATATGGAGCATTATGAGTGCCCCAGTACGAGAAAAAATAGCTTAAAGAAGCATTTTTTCGAGACTCTATCTAAACTATTTCAGCAAATTATGCTGTCATAGATATGAGGGACTTACTATAGATAATGTACATTGTGATCTTACAGATAAATCCATTGTCTGGCCTTACATATATGTGATAGCATGAAGTTAGCAATATACAGATATGTCTTTTTTTGTATAATCTTAGTATCAACATGATATCACGCATTTTGGAGTTGCTACATGAAATGTCATAGGGCCTCATTCAATTGTGATTTGGCTAATTGAATCGGGCTCTAAATAAGCACATAGCATATTTTTTTTAAAGAAGTTTTTAGTTAGTGAAAACCTTGCTTTTGGATAGATGCTTACTAACAAAAAACTTATTTAAAAAAAGTATGTTATGTGCTTATTTAGAGCACTATTCAATTGGCCAAATTGCAATTGAATGAGGGCCATAGGGTTTAGCTCGGACTTGCAGATTATGGGCCTCATTCAATTGAGATTTGGCCAATTTAATAGGGCTCTATATAAGCACATAACATATTTTTTATACTGAAGTTTTTAGTTAGCGAACTCATTCAACTGCTATTTGGCCAGTTGAATAGTGCTCTATATAAGCACATAGCATATTTTTTACAGAAGTTTTTAGTTAGTAAACTTCTATCCAAAAGAAAGGTCTTCACTAACTAAAAACTTCTGTAAAAAAATAAATTGGCTATGTGCTTATATAGAGCCCTATTCAATTGGCCAAATTGCAATTGAATGAGGCCCTAAGTCTCAAAAGCTGCTTCCATAACCTGTAAGAACTGTTATGAGTCCTCCCAAGCTATTTCCCTTTTGTGACAGACCCCCTGGGAACATATCAGTAATATCTTAGATGAAAGAGCCTGTGGGAGCCATGTAATAGCTAATAAATTATTGTAAGGTCAATCGTAGCTACTTATCAGCTGAGGAGGAGTTCCAACGGGAGCCAAGTAATCAAGAGGCAGCACAAGACAATTTTTGGAGACAAGAGTGTGAGGACGTGATGATAGGTGAAGAGAGACATTAAGTCCTGGGAGGCGTAGAGAGGTGTATCTAAAGATTTAATCTGATATATAGTAGAGTGCAGTTTTGTTTAGGGTTTTATAGGTGAGTGTTGGGATTTTATACTTCATTCTACCTGGTAGGATAAGCAAGTGGAGTGATTGACAGAAGAAGAGAAATGGCTAGTGAGATATATTAACCTAGCAGAGGCATGTAAAATGGATTGGAGATTGGAGTGGCGATAATCTAGTAGGGAAAGTGTCGGTTAGGTGTAAGTTGCAGTAGACTATGCAGAAAATAATGAGTGAATTAGCGCTTTGATTGAGAAAAGGATGAATTTGGGCCAGGCATTTCTGCCACTTAAGTTCCATACACATATTTTCCACAAATATGTACTTATTCCATTACTATTCGTGTCATACTATCTCCCCACTCCTTTTTTTTTTTTTTAAATTTACCTCAAATATTTATCTCTGCTCATTACTTTCTATGTTCGGTTACTGAAAAACCTCAATACAACACTGACATACAGTGGATATAAAAAGTCTACACACCCCTGTTTAAATGTCAGGTTTCTGTGCTGTAAGAAAATGAGACAAAGATAAATAATTTCAGAACTTTTTCCACCTTTAATGTGACCTATAAACTGTACAACTCAATTGAAAAACAAACTAAAATCCTTAAGGTAGAGGGAAGAAAAAATATAAAAATAAAATAATATGGTTTCATAAGTATGCACACCCTTAAACTAGTACTTTGTTGAAGCACCTTTTAGATTTTATTACAGCACTCAGTCTTTTTGGGTATGAGTCTATCAGCATGGCACATTTTGACTTGGCAAGATTTGCCCACTCTTCTTTGCAAAAACACTTTTTTTTCAATTGGATTCAGGTCTGGGCTCTAGCTGGGCCATTCCAAAACTTTAATCTTCTTCTGGTGAAGCCATTCCTTTGTTGATTTGGATGTATGCTTTGAGTCGTTGTCATGCTGAAAGATGAAGTTCCTCTTCATGTTCAGCTTTCTAGCAGAAGCCTGAAGGTATTGTGTCAATATTGACTGGTATTTGGAACTGTTCATAATTCCCTCTATCTTAACTAAGGCCCCAGTTCCAGCTGAAGGAAAACAGCCCCAAAGCATGATGCTGCCACCACCATGCTTTCCTGTGGGTATGGTGTTCTTTTAGTGATGTGCAGTGTTGTTTTTGCGCCAAACATATCTTTTGGAATTATGGCCAGAAAGTTCAACCTTGGTTTCATCAGACCATAACACCGTTTCCCACATTCTTTTGGGAGACTTCCGATGTGTTTTTGCAAAATGTAGCCAGGCTTGGATGTTTTTCTTCGTAAGAAAAGGCTTTGGTCTTGCCACTCTACCCCATAGCCCAGACATATGAAGAATACGGGAGATTGTTGCCACATGTACCACACCAGTACTTACCAGATATTCCTGTAGCTCCTTAAATGTTGCTGTAGGCCTCTTGATAGCCTCCCAGACCAGTTTTCTTCTCGTCTTTTCATTAATTTTGGAGGGAGCTCCAGTTCTTGGTAATGTCACTATTGTGCCATATTTTCTCCACTTGATGATGACTGTCTTCACTGTGTTCCATGGTATACTAATGCCTTGGAAATTCTTTTGTACCCTTCTCCTTACTGATACCTTTTAACAATAAGATCCCTCTGATGCTTTGGAAGCTCTCTGTGGACCATGGCTTTTGCTGTGGGATGAGACTAAGAACATTTCAGGAAAGACCAACTAGAGCAGCTGAACTATATTCAGGGTTAATCAGAGGCACTTTATATGATGGCAGGTGTATGCTGACTCCTATTTAACATGATTTGGAATGTGATTGCTTAATTCTGAACACAGCTACATCCCCAGTTATAAGAGGGTGTGCAGACTTATGCAACCACATTATTTTTATTTTTTTATTTTTCTTCCCTCCACCTAAAAGATTTCAGTTTGTTTTTCAATTGAGTTGTACAGTTTATAGGTCACATTAAAGGTGGAAAAAGTTCTGAAATTATTTATCTTTGTCTCATTTTTTTACAGCACAGAAACCTGACATTTTAACAGGGGTGTGTAGACTTTTGTGTGTAGACTTTTCTGACTCTACCATGCAGTATATCATACAACTATATGTAAGCCTGTAAAGCAATGGAACATTGATCTAGAAAATGTGACCTTATTAAGCTCTTACTCAAAATAAAGGGACCTTTGCTGGATCCATCCTTCTGTCAGTGCAGTTCTTAAACTGAATTGCTGGAGGTGATATGTGAAGAGTTGATGAATGGCCACATATTACTCATTTTTGAAATATAAATATTACATAAATAATAATCAAAATATGTTTCTGTTTTTTTATTCTTCAAGTCTTGCAGGATCACTTGTATATAGCTGATGGTCCTGATATAACTTACTGAATAAAAGGAGGGAGGATGAGCAGTTTTTCTATATTGTATTTTGAATAACAAAACTTGACAATGGCCTAAATGTTGTTAAACATTTAAAGATAAAATACAGCTTTTACATTTTTTCACTTTTAGATAGAATTGCTACAGGCTTCCATTTTGTTTACAGAGCTTGCCTCTTGCATCTTCTGTTTCAACAGGGTGAGCATCCGATTAGTACTGTCACCCGCTGTTCAGATACAAACTTCCTGTAAATTCAAAGTCTCCTCTCACTAGTAGATCTCTGGTAGATTCCATAGCAGCATAATTGGAAATTAAATTAATAAATTAGAAACCGTATATATTTTTTTCACATTCGAAAAATATATTTTTAACTGTAGTTCTTCAAAAGCGACAATTTTATCTAAAGTGGTTCTTTAAAGGGCAATTTACCTCACTGTAATTGCTCGTCATGGTGTGACAGAGCACAAGATTATAAAGTGCCTTGCAAAAGTATTCACCCCCCTTGGCATTTTCGTGTTTTGTTGCCTCACAACCTGTAATTAACATGGATTGTTTGAGGATTTGCATAATTTAATTTACAAAACATGCCCACAACTTTGAAGATGTTTTTTTATTTTATTGTGAAGCAGACAAGAAATAGGACAAAATAACAGAAAAAGTCAATGGGCATAACTATTCACCCCCTAAAGTCAATACTTTGTAGAGCCACCTTTTGTGGCAATCACAGCTCCAAGTCGCTTTGGATAAGTCTCTATGAGCTTGCCACATCTTACCACAGGGATTTTTGCCCATTCATTCTTGCAAAACTGCTCCAGCTCCTCCAAGTTGGATGGTTTGCGCTTGTGAACAGCAATCTTTAAGTCTGACCACAGATTTTCTATTGGATTGAGGTCTGGGCTTTGACTAGGCCATTCCAACACATTTGCATTTTTCCCCTTAAACCACTCAAGTGTTGCTTTAGCAGTGTGTTTGGGGTCATTGTCCTGCTGGTAGGTGGACCTCCATCCTAGCCTCAAATCATGCACAGAGTGGTACAGGTTGTGCTCAGGAATATCCTTGTATTTAGCACCATCCATCTTTCCCTCAACTCTGACCAGTTTCCCAGTCCTGGCTGCTGAAAAACATCTCCACAGCATGATGCTGCCACCACCTTGTTTCACTGTGGTGATGGTGTTCTTTGGGTGATGTGATGTGTTGGGTTTGCGCCAGACATAGCGTTTTCTTTGATGGCCGAAAAGTTACATTTTAGTTTCATCAGACCAGAGCACCTTCCTCCATACATTTTGGGAGTCTCACACATGCCTTTTTGCAAACTCAAAACGTGATATTTTGTTTTTTGCTGAAAGTAATGGCTTTCTTCTGGCCGCTATGCCAAACAAGCCCAACTGTATGGAGCGTACGGCTTATTGTTACCCTATGTACAGATACTCCAGTCTCTGCTGTGAAACTCTGCAGCTCGTCCAGGGTTACCTTAGGTCTCTGTGCTGCCTCTCTGATTAATGCTCTCCTTGCCCGGTCCTTGAGTTTTGGTGGGCGGCCGTCTCTTGGCAGGTTTGCTGTTGTGCCATGTTCTTTCCATTTGGTTATGATAGATTTGATGGTGCTCCTGCGATCATCAAAGATTTAGATATTTTTTTATAACCTAACCCTGACTTGTACTTCTCAACAACATTGTCCCTTACTTGTTTGGAGAGTTCCTTGTTCTTTATGGCAGTGTTTGGTTAGTGGTACCTCCTTGCTTAGGTGTTGCAGCCACTGGGGCCTTTCAAAAAAAGTGTGTGTATGTAATGACAGATCATGTGACTCTTAGATTGTACACAGGTGGACATCATTTCACTAATTATGTGACTTCTGAAGGTAATTAGTTGCACCAGAGCTTTTTATGGACTTCATAATAAAGGGGGTGAATACTACGCACGTGCCAATTTTCTGTTTTCTTTTTCTAAAAAATAGTTTTATGTATATATTTTTCTCATTTCACTTCACCAACTTAGACTATTATGTTCTGATCCATCGCATAAAATTCAGATTAACAAAACATTGAACTTGAGGCTTTAATTTGACAAAGTAGGTAAAAGTCAAGGGGGGTGAATACTTTTGCAAGGCACTGTATGTTAAAATGGTCTATTTTCTTAATTACACTAATAACAGATAAAACACTTAAAGAGTTAAGCCTCTGTTTACATCCAAAGTGTATCCTGCCTACTGGCTGTTGCATGAGTAATAACAGATAGGTGAGCGAGTGCCTACGGTATGATGATTATATATAGGAAAGACAGTTACTGATAGCAGATTTTTCCCCTAACTCAGGACAGCACTGACCAGTTAACCCGCAACTGACCTGTTTAGGTGAATCCAGCATTCCATACTTGTACAGATAGATTTATTAAGAGTCTGCATTGTTCAAATTCCAGAGAGGCAAGAGAGCAGAAAACTGTATTTCCTGCCATAAGAAATTAAAAAAAATGACAAGCATCCTCATTCAATTGAGGCATCAGGAGATCCAAACTTCAGTAATGGAGGCCAAAAAGTTATTTTGCTATTCAATTGCCGTCTTTTTGCGGGCTCTAATAGGGTTACGGGCTCCGGCTTCCGATTCATTGCGATGGTTAACATTATAGGTCATCCTCGGTGCCATCTGTGGCCACTGCTTCATTCTTGCAAGGGGGAGGAAAGTGAAGCCTGGGCCTAGGGCTCAGGCTTCGAAGGAAGTAGCAGCTGAAGTTACTTCATGTCAGGTGAATATGACATACACCAACATGCCGCCACATGTCCATCACATACACTACACATGTCATCTCCATGTAATTAACAAGGGATAGATGGATGCATCATTAAATCCATGAAGCTGACAAATTACTGTGACTCCTGGGCACAAAAACAGTAATCAAGCAAAACAGAGTCCATTTATTGGTGTGCCCACTGCAGCCTATACAGTTACAGAATGTAGCCAGAATCAAGATAGGTTTAGGAGCCAAAGAATAGATCATATCTAGCTAATCTGAGTTGCAATTAGGAGAATCATTCATGTTCAAGCCTAAATGTCAGATAGTGAGGAATGGGCACAAAACAATGTATTATTCATCACAATAATGACATTTTCCTTTCTTTTTTAATCTTTAGGCATCTAGGAGGTGCATCTCAGCAGGAGGTGGAGGAGCAAGCAGGAACCAGTGCAGGGGGAGGAGGAAGGAAGAGGACCAGAGGGCCCTGGCTCTGAGGAGGGGGAGGTCATTTGGGTGGTGGGGTCACCCACCAGACCTAGGGCCACAAAGCCTGTATTTGACGCCACTATCCCAATCCTCGAAAGATTAAGGATTTTTCCAGGGCCCTCCAACTTGACCTACAGCCAGCCACCACCTCCATCCCCACACAGCAGTGCATTGACCTGGCAGCCACCGCCACTGGGCACACCAACCCCACTCCAACATTACCACCTCCTCCCCCAGCCCTGGATCTAAGACCTCCATCCCCACCACCACCAAGCCAGGCTGCGCAAGTGGAGATGCTGGCCCTTATGCGTCAGCAACTGGACTGTCTCCGGGGCATTAAGGCCAGCATCTCTGCCAATCATGAGGAGGTAATGCACAGCCTGTCAAGGAACTCCAGGGAGGAGAGGAGGCATCAATCTATGACTGAGAGCTACCTGGCCGGGCTGCTTAGGATAGGGCTGGTCCCCAGCCCCGCCTCCTCTACTGGAGTGGGTTCCTTCTCTAGTGGAGTGTGATTTGTCTGACCTTTCTGATATGATGTGCCCGCCTACAGTGGCTCTAAATGGTATAGCTCACAGCTTCATTCAGGTACAAGAAGCCCCTTCACCACCACCACTTATCAATGCTGAAGGGGAACATACACAACAAAAACACATGGAGACTTTGCAGAGGCACGTGGATCAACAGTCAACTTATGTCCATCAGGGGTAATCTTTGCTACGCCCATCCTTGTAAGTCCCACGCCATAGTTTGGATTGCTAAGTGGTGGTGGGGAAAGAGCTTGTCTACCTGAATGAAGCTGTAAGCTATACCATATAGGGCCAGTGTAGGGGGGCAGTTGATAGCAGAGGAGCCAGACAAATCACACTCAACTAGAGAAGGAACTGGCAACCCACTCCAGTATCTTTGGAATGCAAACCTTGTAGAACAGCACAGGCAGAGACCTTGATAAATGTGTTGCAGTCAATAGGGTCACAGAGAGTAAAAAAAGGTTCCCCGGGTCCTTGATATATGTAATATGGTGGTGAAGTATGCCCACAATTTGTGTTCCCAAATGTAGATGTAATGAGCAAAATGTATATGCAATTATATTGATATTTTATGGGCAACAATAGAGCCTCTGTGAGTGAGAAAGGGTTAATATGGCATGAGTTTCATATTTTTGTGTCGCTATTTAATCAGGTAGTGTGTCTTTAATTGCTTTGTGACTTTTTATATTGGCATGTGCATGACCATTCCATCATTGGAGAAAAATACAATATTTTGTTGCCTATTTTTTATTTGGGAATTATTGTGCAAGTAATTGTAATGCTTTTCCATGCTTTCCCTATGTTTTAAAGTGCACTGGTCCATCAAGTTCAACCTTTTTAGATCTTCTCTGATCTGCAATATGCAGATGAATTGTTAATTGAGCCAGAGGAAGGCAAACAGAAAAAAAAACAAGTAAAATTCCTTCCTGACTCTAGATACTGGTGGCCGGATTCCTCCCTGGATCAATACTTCCTCTCTAATTATCCAGGATAGCCCTAAATGCCCTTTTTATTAAAAAAAACCAAACAATCCAATCCCTTTTTAAAGTTATCTATCGAATCCGCTGTCACCACCTCCATTGGCAGAGAATTCCACCACAGATTAACCACTCTTACTGTGAAGAACCCTTTTCTTTCTTTAAAGTGAAATATTTTTATTTCTAATCTCAAAGGATGTCCTCTTGTCAGTTGAAAACCTCTTGGCACAAAAGTTTTCTTGACAAAGCCTTGTATTGACCCTGGATATATTTATATAAGGTAATCATATCCCCTCTTAGATGCCTTTATTCTAGAGAAAATATGTTTAATTTGTTTAGTATTTCTTCATAACTTAGCCCCTCCATTGCCCTTATTAGTTTTGTTGTCCCTCTCTGTACTTTTTCCAAATTAGGGCATACTAGGGATTTGTATAGTGGCAGAATTATATTTGCTTCCCTTGTTTCTATACCCTTCTTAATAAATGCTAATATTTTACTTGCAGATGCTGCTTGGCATTGAGCACTTCTATCTAGGTGGTTGTCCACAAGCACTCCCAAATCCCTTTCAATATCTGATATGCCTAGATTCGCTCCATTAAGCGGATTTCACATTGTAATGTTCCTATAGCTTCCTTCATGGCCTTCTTCCGGTTAAAATATTTAAAAAAAATATTTAGGGTTAGTCTTACTCTCCTTTGCTTTTCATTTTCTATTTTCACCAGTCTAATAGCCCTTTTGCAAGCCTTGTTGATTTCCTTGTATTCCCGTAAAGCAGTCTCTGACCTCTATTGTTTGTATAATTGAAATGCCTGTTTTTTCACTCCTCATCTTCATCTTAAAGTCATTATTAAGCCACATGGGTTGTGATTTACTCCTTCTACTTTTATTTCCACATGGTATATGGTGATAAGTATGAATATTTAATAAGGATTTAAAATTTGTCCATTTAAGTTCAGTATTTTTACCTGTCAGTTCTTTTTACCAGTCTATACATTGTATTGCTGCCGTTAGACAGTTAAAATCTGCCCTTTTAAAATTGAGAGTTTTTGTTGGCCCCTTACAGTTATGTTTTTTAATTCAATCTCAAATGAGACTGTGTGGTTATCACTGTTTCCCAAAGGTTGCCCTATTTCAACATTTGATACCATATGAATATTATTTGTGATGACTAAATCCAAGATAGCCACATTTCTAGTAGGTTCTTGTATAACCTGGTCCAGATAATGATCCCTGAGTGAATTCAAGAACCTGCTCCTTAGCTGAACTGCTGATCTCATTCATAGTTACATAGTTACATAGTATTTAAGGTTGAAAAAAGACTTTCAGTCCATCAAGTGCAACCTAGTTTATTTCAGGGTAGTTAAAATCTCCCATTATTAAAACTTGCCCATGCTTAGCTGCATTTCCAATCTGTAACAATAATTGCAGTTCCTCACTTTCAGTTATATTTGGGGGTTTATAGTATACTCCTACCAATATTCTTTTAGAATTTGCTGCTCTGCTATTTCACTCTACCCACAAACATCCAACATTACGGCTAGTTCCACCATAAATATCTTCTCTGACTATAGGCTTAAATTCAGGCTTAACACACAGACAAATATCTCCTTCTCTTTTACCATTTCCCCTATCTTTCCTAAATAGGTTATAACCATCCAGATTAACAGTCCAGTCATGAGATTCATCCCACCACGTTTCAGTAATGCCTATTAAATCCCATTTCTCCTTAACTGTTAATAATACTAACTCTCCCATTTTTCCTGGCAAGCTTCTGGCATTAGCGAACATACACCTTATGTTATGAGTCTGTTCTGAAGTGCCTTCCACTTTACTTGAGTTACCTAGCAATACCTCCCTATTGACTATACTAACCCTCCCGATGTCCCCCCCCTTGACTAGTTAATGTGTTCCTTACCCAGTCTACACTTTCTACCCCATTACTTCTATCTAATCCCTCCCCCCCACCTACTAGTTTAAAAACTCCCCCAGCCATTCTACCATCCTATGCCCTAGCACAAAAGCTCCCTCATCATTAAGGTGCAATAATCCCTGCTATAGATATGTACCCAAGTGAGAAGTCAGCCCTGTGCTCTAAAAACCCAAACCCCTCCTTAATGCACCACATTTTTAGCCACACATTAACCTCCCTAACCACCTTCTGTCTCCCTGGGCTAGCAAGTGGCACAGGTGGTATCTCAGAAAATACTACCTTGGAGGTCCTTGCCTTCAGCTTATTACCTAGTTCTATAAAATCATTCTATAGGACACTCCATCTTCCACTAACTTTGTCATTGGTACCAATATGTATCAAGAGCGCCAGTTCATTTCCAGCCTCTCCCAATAATTTATCTATCAGATTCACAGCATGCTGAACCCGAGCACCTTGGAGACAGCAAACTGTTCGCTTGCTGAGATCTGGGTGACAAATCACCCTATCTACCTTCTTATTAATAGAGTCCCCTACCACTAAAATTTTTCTCTTGCTCTGCTTATGCTGCCTTCCCACTCCTCCAGTAGAACTTTCCTCCCGGCTGTTAGAGGGAACAGCTCTATCTGGCATTGCCATCCCCAACAGTTTCACTCAACTTGGCAAATATGTTGGTGTATGCCAACTCAGAACTGCCCTGCTGCCTCCGCCTGATCCCCCTGCTTCCCCTTGTAACTGTAACCCCTCCCTGGACATCCTCACTAGCCCCAGCTAAACTCTCCATGCTAGGCCCAGCTAAACTGTGCTCCGTGAGCACCAACTACCTTTCCAGTGTCGAAATTCCCCTCTCACAGAACAGAGGAAAACAGACCACAAAAAGCCACACACTTATATAGCTTCACACAGGCAAAACTACACACCCTCTCAGCTGCAACTAATCAATGCACAAATACACAACACACTTACGGCTCAGGAGAAATCACAGAACAGATGCAAGCAGGCCACAAAAAGCCACACATTGATATACAGTAGTTTTACACAGGCAAAACCACACCCCATCTCACTTGCCCACTACTCACTGCACAAGTACACAACACACTTTACTGCTCAGGAGAAATCACAGAACAGAGGCAAGCAGACCACAAAAAGCCACACACTGATAGAGCTTCACACAGGCAAAATTACACCTGCTCTCAGCTGCCCACTAATCACTGCACAAGTACACAAACACCCTTACTGTTCAGGAGAAATCACAGAACAGATGCAAATCATATTAACTTGTCCATTGTCATCCCGTCTGGATGCCTAATAGTTTGTATTATATTTTAAATTTTCTTTATAAATCTGTGCTAACTGAATCGAAATGTCTATCAGTTGTTATTATTATACTAGCCATTTACCTATCAGACATTACAGTATAATATTAGATGGGTCTCTCCCCCCCCTGTGTCTCTTTCCTGCCCTCTCCCTCCCCTGTATCTCTCCCCCATCTCCCTCTCCTGTGTCTCTTCCCCCTCTCCCTCCTCTTTGTCTCTTCCCCATCTCCCTTCCCTGTGTCTCTACCCCCCTCTCCCTCCCTGGTGTCTCTTTCACCACCCCTCACTCCCCCTGCTGTCTCTGCCCCCCTCTCCCTCCCCTGTGTCTCTGTCCCTTTATCCCCCCTGTGTCTCTGTACCCCTACCGCTCCCCTGTGTCTCTTCCCCCCCTCTCCCTCTCCGTGTCTCTTTTCCCCCCTCTTCCTCCCCTGTGTCTCTTCCCCCCTCTCCCTCCTCTGTGTCTCTTTCCCTTCCTCTCCCTCTCCTGTGTCTCTTCCATCTCCCTCTCCTGTGTCTCTAACCCCTCTTCCTCCCCTGTGACTCTCCCCCCTCCCCTGTATCTCTCAATAAATAATTAACTACCCCTGCCTTGGAGGTGTAGAAGCATAGAAGAGTTGAAATGATGAACTCAACTATTATTTGCCTACATTACGGAAAGGGACAGAGAACTCACATGTGTCTAGTATGCATTAAAAGAAGTAGACTTAACACAACAACAGTCATTTATGGCATGGAAAAGCAGCACTGGAAAGTTTAAAAACTGAACTTTCGATCCTTCTGTTAACTTCATTTATAACAATGGGGAGAATTTACTAAGCATCTCAAGCAGCAAAACCATATAACACCTTGATTTGGTGTTTCAGGACACTATAGAGAGAATTTATTAGCAGCAGCTGCCAAAAATCAGACCTTGTTTCTAAGATGCATTTCAATAGATTTGCAAACAAGTAAGATATTTTAAACTTTACAGCACTTTCATATAAAGAAACTTTAAGCGATATTCAAAGTATTTTCCCCTTAGCCCATTCAAGATGAATACACAAGTCCAATGTCCTTTTGACCTTTGACATTTAGAGTGATTGTAATTATATCCCATAGGAAGTAGATCATACTGAATACACATCACAGATACCATTCTGTCAGCGTGAAATATTTTGACATGGCGAAAAATCCTCTGATTAATAATCTGCCACAAGTGGGAGATACTAAGTTCATTATGTATCTTACACTGACGACAGAAGTTTATTTAGTACTGTTGTCTGAAGTTACAACACTCTCTCGCTATAAATTCGGTCTCTCTTCTGAGACCACAAAGTGTTGTTTTTGAGACCAAACTAATGCAACATCATTTCATTTTTAGAAATACAAACTGTGAATCAAAGTAACTACATTAAATAGAGAACCCAATCAACAGAAAAGTAAAAGATATCACCAAGAAATAATAATTCAAATCCGTTCGCTCTAAAGGAATAGAAATGCATTTCATATAAATAAGCATATATAAAACATTTTTATGGAAAAAAAATACCTTTGTTTTTGAAAGAAAAATATTGATGTTTGAATTAAGAACACTAAAGAATTCTGATTCAAAGTAAAATTTTCTAATAAAATCGTAAAAATCTACTTTCTATTGATTTATTTTAAAAAAGGAAGCGCTATATCAAATATAATATTTATTATATTTTATGCAATAAGTTCTTATAATCAGACCTAAATTATAATGAAATACTGATTTAACTTTGTTTAGTGTAGGTATTACATGCTCCTTTCACTTATGCAATGAATAAATGGCGGGTTAGGTATATTTTCACCATGGTCATGCTGTGACAGCATTTGACCCAATTTAAAGGTGTTAAAAGAGTTGACATTTGTAATGTGTGAAAATGTGCTGAAGCTGCTTTCAAGACAGTTCAGAGAAATCCCCAGGTTTCTAAATTTAAATATGTAACCCCTAAAAAGAGAAAAATAATATGTTTTTATAGAAAAATAGAGTTCCTTGGAAATGAATCTTCTTAATGTATTACCGTAAATTACATCATGCAATAAAGCATTATAGGCAATAACTCTAACTTTTGTTACATCAGTAACGTTTAATTAGCATAACTTACCTAATGACAGGTGTTACACGTATATGGTCTTGTTTATTAATAATATCAAATATTTATACAGTAGTTATACTTATCTAAAATCCCTAAAATTATTATTTTCCACAATTCACTAAATAGCATTTTTATTGTTATAGATAGTATTTCTGGTTTATGGTTTACCTATGTGTAGCATAAAATAAGAAGAAAATATAGGACCATTGAGTATAATCACATGTAAAGGTACATTTCCCAGAAAAAAAGTTAATAAGATGATATAGTAGTTTTATATATGACTTTTGTTAAAATCCCTGGTGCCTAACACCAAATTATATAGAAAGAATTTGTTTAATTAAGGGATTCAAATAGATAAAGCGCTGTAAACTAAATAGTAAAAAACAGAAAACAGGATTTGCTATATATTGATAAGCTAAAGAATACAAAGTCAAGAACAACAAGTAGGATTTGCTAGTGGGCACAGAAAATCATGTGCTTCAATAGTTCCATTGTTGTAATAACAGCTTCTTATGCAAAAGATATATACCAATTATAACAAGTTGAATAAGCACAGTTAACAAATCCTCATATTCAGCAGATACTGCTATAATCATTGGGTTTGTATTGTGTTTATAACTATATGTTACACTGTTAATTTAAAAAGCAACAATGTTTAAAAACAAAAAAAGGAAAGCAGGGCTAACTAGCAGCGATAGAATATTTAAGTGACTAAGAAGGCATACATAATATATATGTCATAAAAGGCAATAAGCAGGCTGTTAATTAACAAAACTTATGAGAGGCATATAGTGCAAATGGACATCTGCTGGTGTTTTCTGTTTTTTACTATTTCGTTTACGGCGCTTTTTCTATTTTAATCCCTTAATTAAACAAATTCTTTCTAAAATGATATAGTAACATACATTTCACAGGAGACAAGAACCATCTACTCTGTCAAGTCTATCCACCTAAAACAGTACAGTTTAATTAATCCTCGGGATTGCCTTATCCTGCTTATCCTGGGCATGCTTGAATTCATTTACTATGTTTGTCCTTATCTCATCGTCTAGAAGGCTGTTCTAAATATATGTTACTGTTTCTGTAAAGTAGTATTTTCATTAAAATGTTTAGAATATTATTCTCAAAAAAAGTAATTATAAAGTGACATTAAGACTGTATTTAGATATAGGTGGCATACAAAAAATATTTAGATATATGCTTTAGATTTTTTAGTGAAAGGGGGGAGAGAACTGAAAACAGGAAACACATGAGGAGATACATTTCAAATGATTATATGCTTCAAATGCATACAATTATTGTCAGACCCATATATTATATTATTAATGAAAAAACTTTCAGATTATACTTTAATTATATCAAGACTTCAAATTTATAAATATATAAACTATACTAAATTAGAATTTGGAAATTATGAAAATTAAAAATAAAATTATTTGAACTAAAATATCTATCTATCTATCTATCTATCTATCTATCTATCTATCTATCTATCTATCTATCTATCTATCTGTCTGTCTCTATCTATATCTATCTACCTATAAATATATACCCCCTCAAAATAACTCAATACACAGCCATTAATGTCTAAACTGTTGGCAACAGTTCATTGAGGGAACCATTAATGCCAACATGTACTGTGATACACTGAAGCAGAGCATTATCCCCTCCGTTTGGAGGGCAGTATTCCAACATAATAACAACCCTAAACACACCTCCAAGACGACCACTGCCTTGCTAAAGAAGCTGAAGGTAAAGGTGATGGACTGGCCAAGCATGTCACCTAAACCCTATTGAGCATCTGTGGGGCATCCTCAAACGGAAGGTGGGGGAGTGCAAGGTCTCTAACATCCACCAGCTCTGTGATGTCATCATGGAGGAGTGGAAGAGGACTTCAGTGGCAACCTGTGAAGCTCTGGTGAACTCCATGTCCATGACGGTTAAGTCAGTGCTGGAAAATAATGGTGTCCACACAAAATATTGACACTTTGGGCCCAATTTGGACATTTCCACTTAGGGGTGTACTCACTTTTGTTGCCATTGGTTTAGACATTAATGGCTATGCGTTGAGTTATTTTTAGGGGACAGCAAATGTACACTGTTATACAGGCTGAACACTTACTACTTTACATTGTAGCAGAGTGTCATTTCTTCAGTGTTGTCACATGAAAATATATAATAAAATATTTACAAAATTGTGAGGGATGTACTCACGTTTGTGAGATACTGTATATAGATACAACATTCTCTACAACATGCTCTACTAAGAGGTATAACAATTCATTCAATGTAATATTTGAAGCATATAAACCAGATATGTGGACCACCATGGATTATATTATCAAAAAATGATGTACATAAAATTGTAAGTTTGGTTTCAGTAGGCCTCACTGGTTACGCTAAATTCTGGGAGTCCTGCCCTCCCTCCCTGCCCCTCACCCTCGCACCCCATTTCTGATTAAATTTATAGTGAAATAGGAATCACCTGACTTTCCTACTTGCATATATAATCTCACCACTAGGGGCAGACGACATATTAAATGCTAGAGCCCTCACCTCTGTTCCTTCTCTCTCCCTCTAAATAAAAAACCTTTCTAACTTTCACTTCTCTTCTGACCCTTTTTATTCCTTATCTGATTAATCTTTCCCTGATTTCTGCCCTTTCCATTCCCTTTAGATTGTAAGTGGCGAGTTTTCAGTCTTCTATTATGCTTTGGGAAAAAGCACTTTCTGCAAAGATTCTAAGCTCAAAACAGAGTCCTCCATTTTTGGAAGGTTGTTAATGCTGCATTTTTCCTTGTTTTTTATCCCCTGTATTGCGCTACGGAATATGTTGGCGAGTTACAAATATAAGTTAATAATAAAAAAGCCAGGCAATGCTGTTTTGCTTCTCTGAGCACCTTCGGCGCTCATCGCGAGCACCGCAATGAGCGCCTTTGGCACTCATCGCGTGGCTAGCAATAAGCACCTTTGGCGCTCACTGCGAACCTTTCCTCCCGCCTACTGTATGAGCCGCTCATTGCAGGGTTTATTAACCTGCAAGTTTTGTACTTGAAAATGTCATGTTCCAGCATCTCCCCCCTGTGCCTTCCCTGTGTGTTTCTCTTCTGTGTGCCTGGTGACTGTTTGTGTGGAGGGCTCTGACTGACATTTGTTTTAGTTTCATAGTCCCGTGTGCCTGGCGTTGTTGGTGTAAGTGTTGCTCAGCCTCGTTTTCATTCAGTTTCAGAATTATTTAAGCTTTTTTACCGCAATTTTCTTTCTTGCTTAGCCGATTTTCGAGTGACTAAACATGTCAAGTAAGGCTCAAACTCTTTTGCAACCTCACTGCCATGCTTCCTGGCTCTCACCCTGTGCTGTGTGTGAGTGTGTTTTTATTATTTTTTTATTATTTTTCGTTTTCCGCGGGTAGGCAGTTAAATTCGTATTTTTCTGAGGTCGTATTTTTCCCCCCGAGCTTGCATGTGTGACGCGAGGTGAGCAGGGAAATGAGCACCTTCTGCACTCATTGCCTATGTACTGCGAGCTCGGAAAGGCTTCAATGCCTCGACTGCTCGTTTTGCGAGGTTCGCAAGCGTGACGACAAATCGCAGTTTGACCATTATAATATGTGATACTAGTAACTTACCTGTCAAAATTGACGGCAAGTTATTAGTCACTTTCCCCTTCTCCCTCCCCTTTGTCTCTTTCCCCTCCTCTCTCCCTCCCTTGTGTCTCTTCCCCCCTCTTCTACCTTGATGGCAAGTTACTTGTCACTTTTCCCATCTCCCTCCCCTTAGTCTCTTTCCCCTCCTCTCTCCCTCCCCTGTGTCTCTTCCCCCCTCTTCTCCCTCCTCTTTGTCTCTTCCCACCTACTCCCTCCCCTGTGTCTTTTCCCCCCTTCTCCCTCCCCTTTGTATTTTTCCCCTCCTCTCTCTCTGCCCTGTGTTTTGCCCCCTTCTTCCCTCCTTCCCTTCTGCCTTTCTCTCTCATCCTCTGTAGTGTTGCTTCCCCCCTCCCTCCACTCTGTCCCCCCCTCCTTTTCCCCCCTCCCTTGTGTCTTCTCCCCTCCCCTGTGTCTTTTGCCCCTCCCCTGTGTCTCTTCCCCCTCCTCTCCCTCCCCTTTGTCTTTTTCCCCCTTTTTCCTATTCTTTAACTCTTTTCCCCTCCTCTCTCCCTCCCCTGTGTCTCTTCCCCCCTCTTCTACTTACCCTTTGTCTCTTTCCTCCCTCGTTCCTCCCCTTCATCTCTTTCCCCTCCTCTATCCCCTGTGTCTTGCTCCCCTCTTCCCTCCCTCCCCTCTGTCTTCTTCCCTCCTCCTCTCCAACCCCCCAATGCTGCGCACTGAACATGCACGGCTAACGCCATGCATTATCGCACAGTGCAGAAACATGGCTAATGCCGCTCTCTGCGCATGCGCAGCTGATGTCACGCATTGGCCTGCAGTAAGCATGCATGGCTAATTCCGTGTTCTGCGTATGCGCGGCTAGCGACGCCCATGAGCAAACTCTGTACATGCACAGCTTTTACGTATTTGTACAATAGTTTCCGTAGTGCTCATGCACCCCCTCTGGAGTGTTACACACTATGGAGACTATTATATGTCACTAGCGACTTGCACGTCAAAAATTACGGTATGATTTCGTTTTATACATTGTGTTTTCTGTCTGTTTCTGTACTATCTCTCTATGTACCATATGTGTTTTTCTGTACAGCTACTGTCTTTTTTTAAAAAAATTTTTTTTTATGTAAACCAATTATGAACAATATCTGTATATGAAACAGCAAACATTTATTTTATGTAATATACATGAATCTCCTAACAATATACAAATAATATTTTAACATGTGATGTTTCAAGTTTAATAATTCATTAAACCCCTTAAAATATAATATATATATATTTTTTTATTACACCCCTTTTTTATCTTGAAACAAATACTGAACAATATCTTCATATTAAACTGCAACCATTTTCTTTTTTGCTATACATGAATATAGTAGCAATGTACAACCAATATTTTTACACGTCATCTTACAATTTTTTTTTATAGAATAATACTGTAACGGAGCTGGAACACGCAGTCCAATATCTCCGCTAGTATACGGTAAAATACCCAAGAGGCATTACAGTTTCACCATTCCCGACCTCCCATATTGGACGACACAAAATTTGGGAGTCAAATGAATACTGACTTTATTTACCTTTACAGAAATATTTATACATCTCTTTGGCCACAGGTAATACACATGCCCATATTTGACCACACAATAAACATAGAGAGAACAATAGGTGGGGTCACACCTCCCAGGGACTAGCTGGCTACTTTGATACAATAACAGACATTGATAAGATAATGCTTCTCTTTGTTCCGTCTTTTACAATGTGAACACTTTACACAATAGGGCTCTCCTGCCTCTAGGAGACCCTAATAGGATTATGTATTCTGCTAGGTGTCTGTAATATTCTGAGCTAATATCCTGCAGAGCATCAACCAACATATATATAATATAACAGTAGGATCATATTTTAACCAAGAATTAAATAACCATAAAACAGGGTAAAACAGTGATGGGTTCCGTTACAAATACTAAGCATTTTCTATTTGCTAAACCAATACATTATAATTTACACATGAATAAATCTCATTTAATCTCTCAAATAATAATAACAAATGTAAAATATATACATATTCACTATTTCTGTCTTTTCCACATAGTATTTAAATGTCCATAACATTTTATCCTATCTTTTTGTCTCTTTACAACACCTCCTCATATACAATATTTTTGGTAAATACTCTCCCTTCCCCTAATAGCTCACCTTGAGTTTCTGTTTGTTTTACCAAGACTTTAATTTCTAATGGATTTTTCGTGCTGAGAATGCCACATAGAATTGTCCATGGGCAAATACTTGTTCCTCCAGAAACAGGCTACCAGACTTAAAAGTTTGACCATTTATTGATGGTCATAGCAAATGCCATTATGATTGGAAATTGTCTTTTTTGAAGGACAAAAGGCAGGCTTCTCTCACTTGGAATCAAATCTATTATTGGAATGAAAACTCTTTCACCTTTATGGGTACCATCCAGAATTTCCGCATTTATGAAATCTTCTCTTAAATCCTGAACAATTAATTTGGTCCCTTTACACAGTCCTTTTCTTTTGGGTTCTTATTTCTCAGTAACATTACAATTGCCCCTTTTTTGAGCTGCAAAATATGTGGTGTCATTCCAGATGGTGTTAATGAATTGATAAAGTTCGAATCACTCTGTTTGTCATCAGCCAGAACAGAATCTGCGCTGTAATAATTTTTTTAGGGTGCCATCTATTAATTAAAAAATGTCATTATTCAGATGCAATGCATCTTTTTTTAATGTTAATATTACTTTGGGCCTCGTTCTAATCCTACCTTTTTCAAACAAGTAGCCGCAAGGGGAGGCTGCAAGCTACTTAGCTAATATATTTGAGGCCTCCGGCGGCTTATGGCTGTCGAGCTGCGATCCCTTGTGATTTGCTCAATCGCAGCTTACTTCCGTCAAAGCCTTTGATCTAACGTTGCTGCGACATTTGTGGCTGCAAGAAAGCCCAAATTGCTGTTCTAATGCTATGCTCACCCTTCTGTCAAGCCCGTAAATTGCTTAAACCAAGACGCAGCTTACTTACACCAAAAAGGTCCCGCAACACTCTTACTTACAAAACGTAGCACCAATTAAGCAAAATGTAAAAGACATCCTGTACTTGAATTAGAAGTGAAAGTGATTTTAGGTCTTAGAAATAATAGCACAACATTCCCCTACTCTACAGCCTTGAATGACCTCTAAACCCTGACTCGTTATTCACGGCTTCAAGACCGTGACTCGTGGCTCAAGGCCCGTAACTTGTTAATTAAGGCCGTTGGACTTTGGACATAAATTAAACGTGAAATCAAGTACTGTATTGTGGCTATGTGTCAGCTTGAAAATTTGTCCATTTAAACCTCATGTCACAGTGCTTTACAGTGCTGTGTTGAATTTATATTTGCATTTACATTTCTCAGAGATTGCGGCCATGAAAACATGAGTTATGGCCTTGTGGCGGTGATCCTATTCGAGCATGGAAGTGCCTACAGCCAATTGCATGGTATGCGAGCGGCCGTAAGAGGGACCTCCTTGCTGCGCTGCACATGTGAATACCAACGTAGACGTAGCGATACGTGGGGCCGTAAGCCCACCCACAAGGAATCGCAGAGTTGAACAACATCACTTTGCCCCCAAAAGGCAAATAATTATCCATAACTTCACGTAACAACCGATCAATAAATTTGAGAGCATGGCAAGACATCATTGTTGCCTCATCAATTATAATGAGTTTTCTTTTTTTAAGATTTTTTGCTTGAAATGATGTCATTCTAATATCCGATACTGATGTTTCCAAAATGGGAACCGAAAGTTTAAATCCACTATGCACAGTTCCACTACCTTGCAACAAAAGGGCATCAATTCCAGTAGTTGCAAAAGGAACTACTATTTCACCTTGACTTCTAATTAAATTAATCAATAAATTATATAGATAAGTTATTGCTAACTTATCAATATAAATTATAATGCTCTTTGAGCATATCATCATCTAGTGTATGACTTTAGATGCTTCCAATTGCAATGTATTTAAAGTGGCTATTTTTTCTTCTGCTTTTTGTTTTTCCACATCACAGTCATACTCTTTATACTTTATGTCTATAGTTCCTGGATCTGGTAGATTAAAAGTTGCACAACTTAATCCATGACAAAGCAATATCTCTTGAATTTCCATTAAGGCTTTTAATTCTGCAATGGACTCACTGTATTTTTTCATAAAGTCTTCACACATGTTTGATTTAAATTTGTTCCACAAAGATAATGCATCAGGTACATTGCAAAATATGTTAATGAATGAGAACTGTTCCCTCATCTGCCTTGGCATTTGAAATAGTGTTGCTTCTTCTAGACATCTCTCCCATTCAGTATCATCTGCAAGGAGGTTTCTATGTCATGCAGCTAATTGAAAGGTATCATAAACTATTTAATTCACTGTGAGTAAATGTTCAAAACTTTGTGCACCAGGAGCATTTAAAAGGAGTAATCTTAAACTAAAACGTCCAAGGTCTCTTGGACTAACAGTATACAGTCTTTAATTATTAATAATTTTATTGCCACTCCTTTTTTTCCCCTCCACGCCCCACATTGATATGGAATCTTAATGTATAAGAATTCCCTTGCCTCAATGTCATTGTAAACCAAGCAGTAAGTGTTGTTTCTCTATTTTAATTTTGGGCCAGCATGAAAGTAAACTATTAGTGGCAAATGTACAGCTAATCGATAGACGGCATGCATTTCAAATGTCAGACGCACTTCTGACACTTCGAATGTCAGAAGAGCACTTACATACCGAGCATCTAGATAACATGAACGTTCATAGTGTATAATTGGATTATCTTGTTCATTTTGTGCAACTTGCACAACTACAGTTGCTGCATCATATCCTTTGTAAATATATTTATACACATTTTATGGATTTGATAAAGTGCCAGCTTCCACATTTATGTGTGCATTGTACTTCATCAGCAAATGTGGATTATATGGAACCACATATAGATTATCTATAATTTTTCCCCAAATAATTGCAGTTTGTCCATCTCTTCTTCTATACAAAGGGTAACCATCACAAATTGTATACATTTGCACTCTAAAGAAAGAGAGAGAGGAAGTGTGTGTGAGAGATAGTCAGTGTGTGTGTGTGAAAGAGAGAGATTGTGAGAGAGAAAGTGTGTGATAGAGAGAGAGAGAGAGAGGGTGTGTGTATGAAAGAGAGAGGGAAATTGTGAGAGAGATAGAGTGTGTGTATGAGAGAGAAAGTGTGTGTGTATGAAAGAGAGAGAGAGTGTGTGAAAGAGAGAGAGTG
Organism: Discoglossus pictus; assembly: GCA_027410445.1. Lineage (NCBI taxonomy): Eukaryota > Metazoa > Chordata > Amphibia > Anura > Alytidae > Discoglossus > Discoglossus pictus. Next base: position 251,389,825 of record CM050167.1, on the reverse strand, counting down.
TGTGTGTGTGTGTAAGAGAGTGTGTGTGTAAGAGAGAGAGAGTGTGTGTGTAAGAGAGAGAGTGTGTGTGTGAAAGAGAGAGAGTGTGTGTGTGTGAGATAGAGAGTGTGTGTGAGAAAGAGAGATAGAAAGAGAGAGAGAGAGAGAGAGTGTGTGTGTGTGTAAAAGCGAGAGAGAAAGGGTGTGTGTGAGAGAAAGAGGGTATGTGAGAGAGAGAGAGTGTGCGTGAAAGAGAGAGTGTTTGTGTAAAAGAGAGAGAAAGGGTGAGTGTGAGAGAGAGAGTTTGTGCGTGTGTTAAATAGAGACAGAGTGTGTGTGTGAGAGAGAGAGTGTGTGCGAAAGAGAAAGAGTGTGTGTGTGTGAAAGAGAGAGAGAGAGAGAGGGGGTGTGTGTAAGAGAGAGAGAGAGTGTGTGAAACAGAGAGAGTGTGTGTGTGTGAGAGAGTGTGTGTGTAAAAGTGAGAGAGGGTATGAGAGAAAGAGAGTGTGTGAAAAAGAGAGAGAGATAATGTGTGTGTGAGAGAGAGAGGGAGAGAGAGTGTGTGAGAGAGAGTGTGTGTGTAAAAGAGAGAGATGGTATGAGAGAGAGAGTGTGTGAAAAAGAGAGAGAGTATGTGTGTGTGAAAAAGAGAGAGAGGGTATGTGAGAGAGAGAGTCTATGTGAAAGAGAGAGGGTGAGTGTGAGAAAGAGAGAAAGAGAGAGTGTGTGCGTGTGAAAAAGAGAGAGAGAGGGTATGTGTGAGAGAGAGAGAGTGTGTGTGAAAAAGAGAGAGAGAGAGAGAGTGTGCAAGAGAGTGTGTGTGTGTAAAAGAGAGAGAGAAAGGGTGTGTGTGAGAGAGAGAGGGTATGTGAGAAAGAGTGTGTGTGTGTGAAAAAGAGAGAGAGTGTGTGTGTGTGAGAGAGAGAGAGGGAGTGTGTGATGAAGAGAGAGAGAGTGTGTGCGTGTGAAAAAGGAGGGTATGTGTGTGAGAGAGAGAGAGGGTATGTGTGAGAGAGAGTGTGTGTGTGTGTGAAAGAAAGAGTGTGTGTGTGAAAAAGAGAGAGTGTGTGTGTGTGTAAAAGAGAGAGAGAGAGAGAGGTTGTGTGTGAAAGAGAAGGAGGGTATGTGAGAGAGAGAGAGATAGAAAGAGAGGGTATGTGTGAGAGAGAGAGAGTGTGTGTGTGTAAAAGAGAGAGAGAGGGTGTGTGTGAAAGAGAAGGAGGGTATGTGAGAGAGAGAGAGAGAGAGGGTATGTGTGTGAGAGAGAGAGAGAGTGTGTGTGTGAAAGAGAGAGTGTGTGTTTGTGTGAAAGAGAGAGAGAGT